>JAIOJX010000028.1:57973000-58573000 GCA_022376925.1 Tragulus kanchil | reverse complement strand
AGATTTTGAAAGCTGAGAAAAGATGCTCCTGAAGGAAAGTATTTCCCTCTGAGGTTTGTAATTCTGGGTGATAAAGATATTCCTAGGGGAGGAGAGTGTGAAGTACCTTCCTCTAATTAAGCCACAAGTCACTGAGAGGTGAGGCGGTCTGAGGTTTAGGTGCTTGTATCAAAACCAGTGCTAAGGGCTGTGAGGCTATGGAGGACCAGCGGGGATTAAAGAGGGAGCTATTCCCTGAAAATGCAGGGTCAGGACAGGCTGTCAGAGTGAGGAATCTGCAGATGCGTAGGGCCACCTCTCTATAGACATAAAGACTGAGATTTCTGTGCCTACTCAAAAGGTTTCAAAAGGACGCCTCTGTCCCATAACCCCCTTGAGGCTCCTCCTCTGGTGCCTCAGGCAGCCTGACAGTCTGCCAAACTAAAGTTTGGAAAAAATGACAAAACCCTGACAGAATATGAGTGCTGAAGGGATCTCAGGATCATCTTGTCCCAGTGTTTGCCAAGTTCTAGATGAGGAAGAGTTTTTAGCTATCCAAATCCTAGCTGTAAGCCAGGTGCCCAAGAGAAACGAAAACAGTGCTTCTGGTCAAAGCTGGTTTGGGAGACTAGTGTCTTCTGCATTCTTTTTCATCCCTCTCCATCTTCCTTCCAAAGCATGGGTATGGTCAACACCAAGGTTTGCAGGGTTTTAGAAGGGCTAGTTAGAAAACCTGAGAGTCTGAACACCTTATTTTTAGGTGAACAAAGCTAATGCTAAGAAGACAAAGCAGCTTTCTGGAGGCCTTGATCGTACGTCTTCTGATCTCTGAGTCAATGTTTTTACTTCTTTGAAAAGGCAGATTTTCAGCACACTTGTCTATCTCGTACATGTCTCCTTAACCTTCAGAAAGGATGAGCAAGTTGCGCTACTAACTCTCCAGCAATAACACTAATTCAACCAGTGCTTCTTTTATGCAAGGATATCGGGAGCTATGTATCTACATTATTATGACCTCATGACTGAATTAAGAGCTAAGTTTCATCCCCATTTTTATTGATGAGGAATCTAAGTTCAGATAAACTGACTACCTATAGATAAAAAGCAGTCAGTTAGGGAACCAGAATTTGAATGCGATCCATCAGACTCCAAAATTTGTCCTTCTTCCCACTGCATCTAACCAGGATTCAGAAGTGTTTTATGTTTCTGGGTTCTGATCTCAAAAGTCTGTATGAATGAAGAGTATCTTCTACTGAAATTCAATCCATGTTAAATTCCCTCTTTCTCTTTCTCTCATACACACACACACACGTCCAGACTTGGTGAACATACAGGTCTATATTTTAAAAAATCAGTTGAACCATTTCAATCCCTCTAATTATATCTACTGGAGAAGCCAATCAAAATATTTCTAGGGGCTTCCCCTGGTGGTCCAGTGGGTAAGGACACCGCCTTGCAGTGCAAGGGGTGCCAGTTCGATCCCTGGCCTGGGAAGATCCCATGTGCCGCGGAGCAGCTGGACTGATGTGTCCAATTACCGAGCCAGAGCTCTGGAGCTCATGCGCCCAGAGCCGGCACTCTGCAACGACAGACGCCACTGCGATGGGAGGCCCACAGGAGCCAAAGAACAAAGACGGATGAAAATGGAGAAATGAAAGACCAATAGAAGTGGCCCACCCACTCCCCTCTCTCCCCAACCTGACCCCCGCCCAAAATAAATAAACAAATAAATCTTTAAAAAAAAAAAAAATTTCTAGAGCCCCATGAAACTGCAGCTTCTGTACTTGGATGACCAGTGTCCCAAATCCTCGTGGAAGGCCAGGGACAAGAGAGAAGCAAAGAGAGGGAAGAGACCGCCCTTGAAAACACTGCAGTTCTGAGCTCAGAGCTCACTCCGCAGGGGTGCCAAGCAAGATGAGAAACTGACCCTATATGTTCAGTGGGAAAATCAAAAAGTAGGCCAAGTGCACATTAGTTAATATTAAAGTGAGAGTCTCTGGAATTGTTTCTGCAAATCCCTCACTCACTGGTCTAATTAGGGAAAATGGAGGAGCCCAATGTATCAGTAATTTCACACCAGTGGAATGCGTTGGAGTTACATAAATGTTTACCTCAGTAATCCAAGCACGGGGTTATGCCTGCCCCTGAACAGTGTGTGAAGGCGGAGGGTAAGTGAGCCACTGCCCAAGGCTAGTGAAGTTTCTCCCCAAATCAGAAAATCAAAGCTGGCCACTGGTCATTGGCCACTCTCAGCACAGCATAAAGTAACAACTCCCACAGATTCCATTTTACTGTTGCTACCCAGCGGGCTGGTTCTCTGCCACTCAGAGGCCACCCTTATGTCAGGCAGGAGTCAGGATTCAGTAAACACTGATCATCGATCATTTCTGGTGAGCCAGCTCTAAGACGAGGAAAATAAATGGTTCCCTCTTGTCTCTTTTTTCCCTTTTCTTTACATTTAATTGTCTTTAAACATCTTCGGAAACACATGCAACAAGTGACTACAAAAAACGGCATCACTCATCACTCTAATATTTTTTGTCTCAGCTTTTGTGCAATAATAATGCATATTTGCATGGCTCTGTACCACTTACACAACTCTTTTTTTTTTTTTACCAGCACCAATTAATTACACTCTCATTTTAATCCAGCTGGGAACCAAGCAGTGCTTTTAAGTTTGAAATGTAGAAACAAACTCTCAGACAAGTTTAGCAACTTTCCCAGGCTCACACAGCTAATGTGTTGAGAAGTCAGAGGTATATCCCGGACTCTTCAATTTCTAATTTAGTTTATTTCCCTTGCTATTCTACTCTAACTCTTTTACCACCAAAACATCAGCTTCTGTACTTGGATGACCAGTGTCCCAAATCCTCGTGGAAGGCCAGGGACAAGAGAGAAGCAAAGAGAGGGAAGAGACCGCCCTTGAAAACACTGCAGTTCTGAGCTCAGAGCTCACTCCGCAGGGGTGCCAAGCAAGATGAGAAACTGACCCTATATGTTCAGTGGGAAAATCAAAAAGTAGGCCAAGTGCACATTAGTTAATATTAAAGTGAGAGTCTCTGGAATTGTTTCTGCAAATCCCTCACTCACTGGTCTAATTAGGGAAAATGGAGGAGCCCAATGTATCAGTAATTTCACACCAGTGGAATGCGTTGGAGTTACATAAATGTTTACCTCAGTAATCCAAGCACGGGGTTATGCCTGCCCCTGAACAGTGTGTGAAGGCGGAGGGTAAGTGAGCCACTGCCCAAGGCTAGTGAAGTTTCTCCCCAAATCAGAAAATCAAAGCTGGCCACTGGTCATTGGCCACTCAGCACAGCATAAAGTAACAACTCCCACAGATTCCATTTTACTGTTGCTACCCAGCGGGCTGGTTCTCTGCCACTCAGAGGCCACCCTTATGTCAGGCAGGAGTCAGGATTCAGTAAACACTGATCATCGATCATTTCTGGTGAGCCAGCTCTAAGACGAGGAAAATAAATGGTTCCCTCTTGTCTCTTTTTTCCCTTTTCTTTACATTTAATTGTCTTTAAACATCTTCGGAAACACATGCAACAAGTGACTACAAAAAACGGCATCACTCATCACTCTAATATTTTTTGTCTCAGCTTTTGTGCAATAATAATGCATATTTGCATGGCTCTGTACCACTTACACAACTCTTTTTTTTTTTTTACCAGCACCAATTAATTACACTCTCATTTTAATCCAGCTGGGAACCAAGCAGTGCTTTTAAGTTTGAAATGTAGAAACAAACTCTCAGACAAGTTTAGCAACTTTCCCAGGCTCACACAGCTAATGTGTTGAGAAGTCAGAGGTATATCCCGGACTCTTCAATTTCTAATTTAGTTTATTTCCCTTGCTATTCTACTCTAACTCTTTTACCACCAAAACATCAGTTTTCTCTGTCTTCTGTTAATTGTACTCTCCTAATAAACATCTATCTTCCAGCCCACAATAATGCAGTAGAATTTTTCTTTCAATCCTCACTGAGTGATTTTCCAATAATTTTTAAATACTCATCAGTACGTTTCTACAAGGTTATTAAGTCCTTCACAAGCATGTTAGAGGACCACTTCACTGGCAGCCAAAAAATGCATTAATACATTCTTGTGTGTGAAGTAGGTTAAAAATAATATGTGCAATGGAGATAATGGAAACATGTTGACATTACTAAGGTTATAACACATTTGAAGTTACCTTAATTGTAATATTCAGCAAATTAAAGATTATCAAGTACAATGTCCCTGAACACCCGGGAGCAGCATCCTCCCCATCTGACTAATTGCCGTGACACTTGAGATCTCAGTGTGATGTTTTCCTCCACACAAGTGCACAAGTGGAGGCCACTGTACCTCTTTAGATAAACAGGCAGATGTGCTTAAATAATAAATTAATTTGTCAAGAGAACTCAGAGTTGCAACCCTGATCCTTTGGCCTACCACAAACATCCTCTGCAGGTGGAATAAAAGGGAGGTCTCTGCGATATTCTGCTCCGCAGAGGGTACCAGGAGAGTTGTTCTTACTGTGGTACCTTTATGTGAGCCCAGAAGAGCCTGATCCCTCCCCCTTCTCCCCACCTCCCACCCCTCACCCCACATATAGTTATAAGGATGTGCAAGGTTGGACAATTATTTTTCCCCAGACAGTAACTATTTTAACCCTTGTGTGCTGAATAGTCTCTGTCTCAGCTACTACACTCTGCTGAGAAAGTGAGAATGTAGCTGAAGACAATTGGTGAATATGTGGGCATGGTTGTGTCCCAGTTACTTTCCATTTTCAAAAACAAGCAGTTTCTGGATTTGGCCAATGGGGGCACTGTCTATCGCCTACCCTCTGAGGCAGTGGATGGACCAATGGTGGTCTGAGGGTCACAGAGAGGGAGGTTCATTCAGTCTTGGAGTCAATGATGCAGTGTGACCTCACACAATTCACTTGTGTTCTTCCACTTCCACTAAGGCAAGTCAATCTTTGACAATCTGAGACTGAAACCTGAAGAGCCATTATGACCTGGAAAATGGTCTAAATCAGAGATGACAAATTTAATGGGTTGCCCTTCCTGTCTTTAGTTTGAGCTCCCCCAACAGATGCTTAGGTAAGGATTTGAGTGCAATAGCTTATTTTGGAGGTGACGCCAGGAAGCATGTAAAAGTGTGGAGAAGTGATTCTGGAAAGTGAAGACCACTGAAGCATATTAACCAGTGGGTCACCACATTGGTCAACAGGGACTCGATCCTACTGAGAGGTCTCTGAGACTCTACCTGGAATCATATCAGAATGGTCTCACTGAGGTGGTAAGAAAGGTGGGATCTTTATCCAATAACTGCCATCTCTCATTGGTGGATGGTTATTGGGGTGGTAAATAGCCCCAGCTCTCTGGCCTGGTCTACATCTCTACCAAGTGCACTTACATGGAAGAGAAAAGCCTCAGGCAGTGGTACAGGAAGCCACCTTCCCTGTCTGCAGGCAGCCTCTGGGAAGGCCAGTGGGTTAGACTAACACTATGACAGCACCTGCTACAGATAGGTCTCATAGAAGAAACATGAATGATGGAAATAGACCTGTCAAGGAGACGACAAGGAGTGGTAGGGATTGTGCCAAGATGAAGAACACATATTTAATATGAAGGGATTATTGATTTAGGAAGATTTTATTGGGATTCTCCAGGAAGGCAGACCCAATAAGATACAGAGAAAGGCGTGTGTGTGTGTGTGTGTGTGTGTGTGTGTGTGTGTAGATATATGGAAATTTATTACAAGAATGGGCTCATGTGATTATGGAGGCTGAGAAGTGCCACAGTCTGCTGCCTGAAAGCTAAAGAACCAGGAAGGTGAGCGAATTCAATCTGAATGTGAAGGCCTGAGACCACGGGAACTGATGGTGCAAGTCCCTGTCTGACACAAAGACCTGAGGATCAAAGGGTTGCTTGTGTAAGTACCAGTCCAAGTCCAAAAGGCTGAGAACTATGAATGCCAGTGTCCTAAGACAGGAGAAGATGGGTGTTCTCAGCTCAGGCAGAGAGAGAAATTCACCCTTCCTCCACCTTTTGACCCTGTTCAGGCCCTCAACAAGTTGGATGATGCCCACTCATATTAGTGAAGATGATTTTCTTTACTTGATCTGCTGATTCAAATGTTAACTTCTCTGGAAACACCCTCCCAAACACACCCAGAAATAATATTTTACCAGCTATCTGGGCATCCCTTAGCCTAGTCACGTTAACACATAAAATTAACCATCACACAGATGTTGCAATTTTTCAATAGCAGTCAGAAATCCAGATTTTTATGTAAAATGCTTCTTATTTTTAAACCTTAGCAACTAACTCAAAATTTTAAACACACAGTGCTGGCTAAGAAAAAAAAAAGTCAGGGCTAGCAGGACTATAATGATGAGAAAAAGACTCTTCTTAAACCAATATAAAAGCCCAGGATCAAACTTTCGAAATGAATAAGTGAAAGAATATACACGTTCAACTACTTCAGAATCACCTCTTTTCTCAGTGCTCTATTTCCAAACCTGCTTATTTGAGTTCCTGGCCCCTACTTTCAGCCACCTACTTACTAAAGCCAGAAGAGAGATGTTTTAGATTTTTTTCTAATCCCTTTCTAACCGCCAAGTACTTCTTTGTTTATTTTCTGGGTGTTCTTTTCTATCATTTCCACTCCTAATGCTTCTGTTGCCTTAAATCAAGTTCCCATCACTTTCTTACTCCTCTATTGTGTGACCTTATCACTTTTACTACTAGTTTAGACTGTGGGCAGATCATCCTGCTGATAATAATGTCTTCAATCTATGTTACAAAGTGCAGGTAAGTTTCTCTCAAACATGGATCTGATTGTGCGTGCTAAGTTGTGTGTTGTTTCAGTTGTATCTGACTCTTTGCGACCCTTGGCCTGTGGCCCACCAGGGTCCTCTGTCCATGGGATTCTACAGGCGAGAATACTGGAGTGGGTTGCCCTGCCCTCCTCCAAGGGCTTCCCAAATTAAAATCCAAGACAGAAGCTCCATTTCCTCATTGTTAGCAAAAGCATAAATCCTTGCCATGGTTTATGACGTCCATCATTACATGTGGCTTCATTTGCTACCCCTCCACCATCACGTGGGGCTGCATGCCATGGGCTAATCGCCAGGGTCTTTTACCCACTGGTTGCAGTCTCTTACTGGAACCAGAACTCCTTCATCCTTCTACCTCTCGAATTCATGTGCACATACTGTCTCATCTCCCATTAGCCTTGAGCTGCTTGGGCTTTTTCAGACACCAGATAACAGAAAGTCCCATCTTCCATATGAACTATGATGTTCACCTTCCCTCATAAGAAATAGAATCTTCCAAGCTTGGCTCAAAGAAACAAAGTTTTCTTGATGCGTATATATGCCAGGTACCTCTCCCACACTCAACTGTCGCTGGATCCATACCCTTCTTAATTTAGCCCACTCCCATCATTTGTGGCAGTCTACTTTTCATAATCAACAGATACCCTTGAATGTTTTTTTTTTCTTTAGGGATCCCATGAGGTGGTATTTCTTGAAGCTTGGAAGATCTTTGTATTTGCTATGTACAACACCTGCCAATTAGCTCTGTAACAGTCCCCAGATGCATTCAGGTGCTCAGACACAGAGGCACCAGTGTATCACTTAAATCCATGCATGTCCTCCCCCTGCCTGCCCCACCCGGATCCACACATCAAATTAAGAGGAACATTACAGTTACATAAATCTGACATAATAAATGTGGGCAGAGGGAAAGATCTCTCTATCTAACTATATACTAATCACAAAGGGGACTGTTTGATCAAACGGAAGCAAAAGGAAATGTGAAATGCTACCAGATATTTACATACCAACTGGTGAGAGAACTATGACCCCTTATAAAGGTCCCAACAGGGGGTACCCAGAAGTTCAGAACGCAATCTGAATAAATCAGACAGCTCTAAGACATCTGATTGTGCGTGCTAAGTTGTGTGTTGTTTCAGTTGTATCTGACTCTTTGCGACCCTTGGCCTGTGGCCCACCAGGGTCCTCTGTCCATGGGATTCTACAGGCGAGAATACTGGAGTGGGTTGCCCTGCCCTCCTCCAAGGGCTTCCCAAATTAAAATCCAAGACAGAAGCTCCATTTCCTCATTGTTAGCAAAAGCATAAATCCTTGCCATGGTTTATGACGTCCATCATTACATGTGGCTTCATTTGCTACCCCTCCACCATCACGTGGGGCTGCATGCCATGGGCTAATCGCCAGGGTCTTTTACCCACTGGTTGCAGTCTCTTACTGGAACCAGAACTCCTTCATCCTTCTACCTCTCGAATTCATGTGCACATACTGTCTCATCTCCCATTAGCCTTGAGCTGCTTGGGCTTTTTCAGACACCAGATAACAGAAAGTCCCATCTTCCATATGAACTATGATGTTCACCTTCCCTCATAAGAAATAGAATCTTCCAAGCTTAGGCTCAAAGAAACAAAGTTTTCTTGATGCGTATATATGCCAGGTACCTCTCCCACACTCAACTGTCGCTGGATCCATACCCTTCTTAATTTAGCCCACTCCCATCATTTGTGGCAGTCTACTTTTCATAATCAACAGATACCCTTGAATGTTTTTTTTCTTTAGGGATCCCATGAGGTGGTATTTCTTGAAGCTTGGAAGATCTTTGTATTTGCTATGTACAACACCTGCCAATTAGCTCTGTAACAGTCCCCAGATGCATTCAGGTGCTCAGACACAGAGGCACCAGTGTATCACTTAAATCCATGCATGTCCTCCCCCTGCCTGCCCCACCCGGATCCACACATCAAATTAAGAGGAACATTACAGTTACATAAATCTGACATAATAAATGTGGGCAGAGGGAAAGATCTCTCTATCTAACTATATACTAATCACAAAGGGGACTGTTTGATCAAACGGAAGCAAAAGGAAATGTGAAATGCTACCAGATATTTACATACCAACTGGTGAGAGAACTATGACCCCTTATAAAGGTCCCAACAGGGGGTACCCAGAAGTTCAGAACGCAATCTGAATAAATCAGACAGCTCTAAGACATCTGTGACCCTGGGGGAAGAAAAAAGCAGAATGAAAGAGGCCAGACCTGAGAACAAAGGAAGAGGAGGCAGGAACAAGTCCAAGTGGGTGTAAGATCCTTTGTGCCTAAAATTGGAACCATCTGTGGTTCCCTTGGTTCTGTTCACATACCCCTTTTTTTGAGAAGCCAATGCCAAGTCATATACCAAGAACACCCCCTTCTTTCTCCACATGGGCCAGGGGTCCAGCTGCATCTCAGTTGTCAGCCCTGGAAGAGCCTCCATCTCCAGGGTTTATTTCTTCATTGTTCTCCACTCTGAACTTCGTAATACACCACTGCTCTGCGTGAACTTTCATCCCTCCACTAGATTTTGAGCTCTTTCAGAGGAAGAACTTGACTTCCATGAATTCCCAGACCCTGAAATTACCGGCCTTCAATAAAAATCTGTGGAATAAAGGAGTAAATGAGTCTCTAAGTGAAAGACTAGTGGCCCCCTCTGGGCTAGATTACCCTAAGGAAACCAAGCATATGGTTAAGATACCAGCAAAACAGAGGCACCAAAAATTAGAAAAATATTTTGAAAGATTTTATTTCATGATCTTATTAAAAAGTACCATGGGAGAAATCTCAATGTTATTGGATTTTCCTTACTCTTGTTTTACAGTTCAGAATTGCTTTTATATTATTTTGAATTACATAGGGAGGCTTATGATCTTTTCAAATCTTAGGGTCTTAAAAGTCTAAATTCATCCCTGAGTCTCCTTTTTTGCTTTTATCTTTCAACAGTTTAACCCATATACCAGGTATCAAGAAACAACTGTATAACAGGCCTTATGGTAAGTGCTAGAAATTTTCGAAATACTATTTACTGCTTTCATTTACATCTGCTTCAATATTGTGCTTTAATATTATACAGATTATATTTCCCTCCTGTCCAATATTTCTAAGAAGATCATCAAATATTTTCTTCTTGAGTACCAATCCTTCAAGATCTTCACTCTAAAATTTTGGCTTGTCAAGCATCCAGTTCTAACAAGGAAGATATTGCATATTTGTGAATATACATTTGATGGTGAACACAACTTTTCCCAAAATATAGGAATACATCTGTCATAATAAAGCACTTAAGGGCTCATTTTGGCTTTCTGAAATATTATTGCAACAGACCCAAACTTGTTCAAATTTTTTTGCTTTTAATTTGCTCCCCAAGAAGCGTAACTGTTTGTCCAAGTGGGTGTAAGATCCTTTGTGCCTAAAATTGGAACCATCTGTGGTACCCTTGGTTCTGTTCACATACCCCTTTTTTTGAGAAGCCAATGCCAAGTCATATACCAAGAACACCCCCTTCTTTCTCCACATGGGCCAGGGGTCCAGCTGCATCTCAGTTGTCAGCCCTGGAAGAGCCTCCATCTCCAGGGTTTATTTCTTCATTGTTCTCCACTCTGAACTTCGTAATACACCACTGCTCTGCGTGAACTTTCATCCCTCCACTAGATTTTGAGCTCTTTCAGAGGAAGAACTTGACTTCCATGAATTCCCAGACCCTGAAATTACCGGCCTTCAATAAAAATCTGTGGAATAAAGGAGTAAATGAGTCTCTAAGTGAAAGACTAGTGGCCCCCTCTGGGCTAGATTACCCTAAGGAAACCAAGCATATGGTTAAGATACCAGCAAAACAGAGGCACCAAAAATTAGAAAAATATTTTGAAAGATTTTATTTCATGATCTTATTAAAAAGTACCATGGGAGAAATCTCAATGTTATTGGATTTTCCTTACTCTTGTTTTACAGTTCAGAATTGCTTTTATATTATTTTGAATTACATAGGGAGGCTTATGATCTTTTCAAATCTTAGGGTCTTAAAAGTCTAAATTCATCCCTGAGTCTCCTTTTTTGCTTTTATCTTTCAACAGTTTAACCCATATACCAGGTATCAAGAAACAACTGTATAACAGGCCTTATGGTAAGTGCTAGAAATTTTCGAAATACTATTTACTGCTTTCATTTACATCTGCTTCAATATTGTGCTTTAATATTATACAGATTATATTTCCCTCCTGTCCAATATTTCTAAGAAGATCATCAAATATTTTCTTCTTGAGTACCAATCCTTCAAGATCTTCACTCTAAAATTTTGGCTTGTCAAGCATCCAGTTCTAACAAGGAAGATATTGCATATTTGTGAATATACATTTGATGGTGAACACAACTTTTCCCAAAATATAGGAATACATCTGTCATAATAAAGCACTTAAGGGCTCATTTTGGCTTTCTGAAATATTATTGCAACAGACCCAAACTTGTTCAAATTTTTTTGCTTTTAATTTGCTCCCCAAGAAGCGTAACTGTTTGTTATTATTTTGGAGGAGCTAGAATAAGATGCAGAGATATCTATGGAAGGAACTTGTTTCCTTAGGTGCCTGAAGGAATGAAAGGAAGAGATGAGATAGTAATCTACAAGCACAGTGCTTTGCTGCGTGTTGGGGAAGAATGTTGAGATTTTTGTCAAGTTCAGTTGATTAATGGATCCACCCTTTTTTGTTGATAGAAAAATTTAAAAATATGCAGGTGTTCTTATATGGGAAATTGTTTTGTTTTGGTAAAGGAAAGAGTTCAGAGAAAAATTTTTTGATACCTGACAATGTGCCCAAAGGCACGTGAAAAAAAGGGTTCCCAACCTTATTCACATTAAAGGGACCTGGGAATATGAGACTAACACATCAGTTATGATTCCCAGGGGAATGATCATAGTGGGGAAGTCATGTGGGTTTCCTAAGTTGCTGAATTCATTAGCTTCCATCCAGCTGGTTCATGTCTGTGTCCTAAAGGTCAGAAGGCAGACAGGATGCCTGCCCAAGCTGTCTAGGGTTGGGGAAAATGAGGTCTAAACCATAGTCTAGTGCCTTTTAAAAATAAAACCTTGTACCCAGTACTGGTGTAATGGTATATGTGCACACTAATGTGGAAAAAAACACAATAGAACAGAATTTTCATTCATTTTGCATATGGTAAAAATGACTAGTTTCCTTAGGATATCTGCCTTTTAGCGCTCATATATCTTTGGGGTCTAATATACATATATTTGGGCAGGCAGGGTTACTTACTAGCAACTGCTTTTTGTTTGTATTTTTTCTTGCTTTATTTGTTGAGATATAATTTACAAGTAACATTGTGTACGTTTAAAGTATACAATGTGATGATTATATCACCACAATAAAGTCAGTTAACACACTCTTCCCCTCACGTAGTTACAATTTGTGTGTGTGTGTGTGTGTGTGCGTGTGTGTGGTACGGAGGAAGAACTTTTTACTCTCCTAGAATCTTTCAAGCATACAATACCATATTGTTAACTATAGTTTCCATGTTGCACATGACATTCTCAGAACCATTCACCTTATAATTGGAAGTGTATCATTTAACCAACTTCACCCTTTCTCTTCCTCCCCACAGCCCTGGTAGCCACTGACCTACATTTCTATGAATTTGTTTTGTAAGATTCTAAATATGAAAACATGAAGTTTAGTCTTTCTCTGGACTTATTTCACTTAGCATAATGCCCTTAAGGCTCGTCCATGTTGCAAATGGCACGTTATTCTTCTTACTTAAAAAATGCCTTTGGGGCTTCCCCTGGTGGTCCAGTGAGTAAGGACACCGCCTTACAGTGCAAGGGGGCGCCAGTTCGATCCCTGGCCTGGGAAGATCCCACGTGCCGTGGAGCGGCTGGACTGATGTGTCCAATCAACGAGCCGGAGCTCTGGAGCGCATGCGCCCAGAGCCAGCACTCTGCAACGACAGACGCCACTGCGATGGGAGGTCCACAAGAGCCAAAGAACAAAGACGGATGAAAATAGAGAAATGAAAGACCAATAGAAGCGGCCCGCCTGCCCCCCCTCCCCCCCACCCCCACCCCACCAAAATAAATAAATAAATAAATCTTAAAAAAAAAAAAAAAAGCCTTTGGAACCTTGATAGAGATTGCACTATATCTACAGATGGCTATGGGTGATATGAACATTTTAATAACACTAATTCTTGCAATTCATGAACACAAAATATCTTTCCATTTATCTCTGTGTTCCTCAGTTTCTTTCTTCAGTGCCTCATAGGCTTCAGTGTACACAGATCTTTCACCTTCTTGCTTAAATTGATTTCTAAGTATTTTTTTGATACCATTATAAGTGGATTTAGGTTTTCTTTCTGATAGTTTGTTATTATTGTTCAGAAACATAAAAATAAATTTGTATGTTGCATTTGGATCCTGTAATTTTACTAGATTAGTTGGTTCGTTCTATCAGTTTTTTGGTCGAGTCTATAGAAGTATCTCTATATAAGAAAATGTCATCTGCAAACAGAGACAGTTTTAGTTCTTCTGTTCTGATTTGGCTGACTTTCATTTCTTTTGTTACTTGATAGCTCTGACTAGGATTTCCATTGCTATGCTGAACAGAAGTGGTAAGAGTGGGTAACCGCTTTTGGTTCGTTCTCTAGTGATTTTGGGTCAGTAAAATGAACCTTCGAATGTATAAACCCATTTCTTCCCCACAGCCCTGGTAGCCACTGACCTACATTTCTATGAATTTGTTTTGTAAGATTCTAAATATGAAAACATGAAGTTTAGTCTTTCTCTGGACTTATTTCACTTAGCATAATGCCCTTAAGGCTCGTCCATGTTGCAAATGGCACGTTATTCTTCTTACTTAAAAAATGCCTTTGGGGCTTCCCCTGGTGGTCCAGTGAGTAAGGACACCGCCTTACAGTGCAAGGGGGCGCCAGTTCGATCCCTGGCCTGGGAAGATCCCACGTGCCGTGGAGCGGCTGGACTGATGTGTCCAATCAACGAGCCGGAGCTCTGGAGCGCATGCGCCCAGAGCCAGCACTCTGCAACGACAGACGCCACTGCGATGGGAGGTCCACAAGAGCCAAAGAACAAAGACGGATGAAAATAGAGAAATGAAAGACCAATAGAAGCGGCCCGCCTGCTCCCCTTCCTCCCCACCCCATCCCCACCAAAATAAATAAATAAATAAATCTTAAAAAAAAAAAAAAAAGCCTTTGGAACCTTGATAGAGATTGCACTATATCTACAGATGGCTATGGGTGATATGAACATTTTAATAACACTAATTCTTGCAATTCATGAACACAAAATATCTTTCCATTTATCTCTGTGTTCCTCAGTTTCTTTCTTCAGTGCCTCATAGGCTTCAGTGTACACAGATCTTTCACCTTCTTGCTTAAATTGATTTCTAAGTATTTTTTTTTTGATACCATTATAAGTGGATTTAGGTTTTCTTTCTGATAGTTTGTTATTATTGTTCAGAAACATAAAAATAAATTTGTATGTTGCATTTGGATCCTGTAATTTTACTAGATTAGTTGGTTCGTTCTATCAGTTTTTTGGTCGAGTCTATAGAAGTATCTCTATATAAGAAAATGTCATCTGCAAACAGAGACAGTTTTAGTTCTTCTGTTCTGATTTGGCTGACTTTCATTTCTTTTTGTTGCTTGAAAGCTCTGACTAGGATTTCCATTGCTATGCTGAACAGAAGTGGTAAGAGTGGGTAACCTGTCTTGTGCTTGATTTTAAAGTAAGAGATTTCAGCTTTTCATCATTCAGTGTGATATCAACTGTGGGATTTTCAGAAATAACCTTTATTTTATTGAGTTATATTTTGTCTATACCCAATTTGTTGAGAGTTTGTATCATGAGTAAATATTGAATTTTATCAAATGCTTTTTTTGTATCTTTGAGATAATCATATGATTTTTTTTATAAAGATTTATTTATTTATTTATTTTGGTGGGGATGGGGTGGGGAGGAAGGGGAGCAAGCGGGTCACCTCTATGGTCTTTCATTTGTCCATTTTCATCCACCTTTGTTCTTTGGCCCGTGTGGGCCTCCCATCGCGGTGGCATCTGTTGTCGCAGAGTACTGGCTCTGGACGCATGCGCTCCAGAGCTCTGGCTCGGCAATTGGACACATCAGTCCAGCCGCTCCGCGACACGTGGGATCTTCCCAGGCCAGGGATCAAACCGGTGCCCCTTGCACTGCAAGGCGGTGTCCTTACCCACTGGACC
The DNA here is from genome assembly GCA_022376925.1 of Tragulus kanchil. Taxonomy (NCBI): domain Eukaryota; kingdom Metazoa; phylum Chordata; class Mammalia; order Artiodactyla; family Tragulidae; genus Tragulus; species Tragulus kanchil. The sequence continues at coordinate 58,557,915 of JAIOJX010000028.1, read as the reverse complement.
ACCAGGGAAGCCCTGATTTTTAACTTTTATTAATGCAATGTATAAAATTTATTGATTTGCACATATCAAACCATCCTAGGGGTTAGTCTGACATGATCATGGTACATGAACATTTTCAAATGTTATCGAATTAGGTTTGGTAGTAATTTGTTGAGAATTTTTGCATCTACAGATATTACCATTGTTGGCCTGTAGGTTTCTTATCTTGTAGTGTCATTATCTGGCTTTGGTGTCAGGGTAATGCTGGCCTCATACAATAAGTGTTCTCTCCTCTGCAATTTTTCAGAAGTTTTAGAAGGACTGACGTTAATTATCCTTCAAATGTTTGGTAGAATTCACCAGTGAAACCATGTGATCCTGGGCTTTTCTTTGTTGGGAGTTTTTTTGACAGCAGTTGAATAGGGCTGAAAATTTTGCTTCTTGCCCAGAGAGGACAGTAGACTGGACTCTATAGACCATATGGCTCCTCGAATGAGGACCCAAATCAGGCAGAAGTGCTAACTGAGCTTCTGACCAGTTGTAACCACCTGTTTGACTCTGTAGATGGCTGGGGTCCTTATATAGGCTCTGCTGCTAGCAAAAATGTAGTTCATCAAGGTCTGAGTGCTGGTTCTGTAATCCTTGCCCTTTCTTCTCCACTGTTACCTGATCCCCAGTGATAGAGACCTGCAGAAGCCCCAGGGATCCCTGTGATTCAAGACTTGAATGGATGTCCCAGGAAGCATCTTGCAATGCTGAATGAGACTGGATATTCACCATGGACTCTCTTTTTCCCCACTGGAGAAGCCATAGGACCAAGGGGACCTCTTAGCTCAATGCTGAGCTGTCCAGGAAGTAGGGCAATCCTGTCAGAGTGGAGTCAGTCCTGTAATCCTTCTCTTTCTCTGTGAAGTCCAGAGGGTGTCTCAGCCTCACCTCTGGTTTCTGGGATTTTCACAATGGTGTCTTGTCTGTGGATAGTTTCAAGCTGGTCTTCTCATGAAGGCAACTGAAGTTAGAAAGCATCTATGCTAGAATCTTGATGACATGACTATGTTAATATCTCTGTAATCAGGATGGCTAGAAGACTCAATAGCAATTCAGCTTTGGAAAGAAACTTCATCCTAGCACATCTTCTCCAAAAATTAAGGTTTTCATCTGATTTGTTTGCATGCCAGCAATAACAATGGGTTATTCATGTCTCACAGCTAGTAAGTGGAAAAGCCAAAGATTCAACCTAAGGTCTTCCTTATTCTGAAGATCATGCTCCTAACATATTTTGCCATATTTATGATGAACCTGACATTAATCTGATGTTAGTACAATACACACATAATTATTCACATGTGTATACACACACATACACACGTATGTATTTTCCTTCTGCAAAACATCAAGAAGCATCTACATTTTTTCTGTTTTTTTTCCTGAGGTTATCTATAGATCTGTGCTATCTAATACCACATCGATACAAGCCACATTTTGCTATTTAAATTCAAAATAATTAAAGTTAAAGAAAATTTAAAATACAATGCTTCAGTCACACTAGCCATATTTCAAGTGTTCAATTGCCACAAAGGGCTGGTGGCTCCTGAAATGGATCACACAGATACAGGGCATCCCCATTACTGCAGAAAGTTATATTGCACAGTGCTGCTTTAATCTTTTCATTTGGACTTCCCTGGTAATGCAGTGGATAGGAAGGGCTCAGGAGTTCAGTCCCTAGTCTGGAAAGATTCCACAAGCAGCTCATGTGCCACAACTACTGAAGCCCACATGCTGTAACTACTGAACTTATGCACCTAGAGCCTGTGCTCCACAACAAGAGAAAGCACTGCAATGAGAAGCCCGTGCACTGCCATGAAGGGCAGCACCCACTCCCTGCAACTAGAGAAAGGCCTTATGCAACAACAAAGACCCAGCACAATCAACAATAAATAAAATTTTTAAAATTTTAAAATTTTTTCATTTGACTTACTACGTAAGAAAACTGGTAGTAACAGATCATGTAATATATTTCACACCAAATGTCATCATTTAAATACCTTTCTCAATAAGGATGCATTTAGCTGAAATTTTTCCTTCATTTACACACATCTTAAGTCATTTACCATTTTTCCTGAGTATGACTCTTTGCTTGGACTGTGAAGATCAATTGAATACAACATAGTCCCTTTCCTGGGAGTAGCTCCTAAGCTCATGCTGGAAGCACACATAAAAATAATGTAATTTCTGTGTAGTCTGGAGCACAGCAGTGAGTGCTGTGGCAGCAGGACGACAGAGGAACTCTGGTCAGAGACACTGTCACCAATATTGGAGTCACTAGGGCTAGCCCTCTCTTCTTTGAAGACTCCAACAGGGCTGTCTTCAACAAATGACTTGACGGGAACTGCACAAATTTCCCTTGCCACTGCATGGTTCAGCTGCTGTCCTCAGACTCGATTCTTTTCATTGCTGCAGAAAACGGCACCAGGCAGCTGCATTAAACACCGGCAAGCCTTATCCCCAAAGCAGGTGGGCATTTCTCTTCGTCCTATTGCTCTTTTACAACAGAGGCGATCGTCTTCAAATCACCCCTGAGACACAGGAAGTCAAGTACAAACAGACTTAGATCAGATGGGCCTCCCACTTGTCCCCAATAAATCATTTGAAATTAAGAGCACTTCCATTTGGAGCCAAGCAACATGGGAATGCTAGAGGGCAAATGCCAGGCTACACGGGAGCGTGTAAGAGCTGGCCCACAGGCAAGGTGGAGGCCCCACAGTGCTCTGCATTAAGATGCCACTTTTATTATAAAGGAGAGTGAGCAATCTTTATCCAGAGTCTGCGTATGTTGGATTGTGGCTTTAAATAAATAATTCTAGCTCAATGTTTCAGTCTCCCTTGTCTAGTTAGAGTTGCAAAGGGGAAAATAAAATGGCAAAGTTGTACCATTGGATTACCCCAAGGAATGATCTTAATATTTGACTTGCAAACTCTGATTAATACTGCATAGGTAATGCTTTTTATGGAAGGCAGGGATAGTGATCCACATGTTGTTTGGGGAAAGTGGAAGCCAGTTACACATAAAAGGAATCTAAAGAGTTCCTCCTTGGGGTCAAAGAGTCACAGTGGGTATCTGAATGTTCTGTAATTCTTTTCTTGCAAAAAGGAAGCCCTGAGCAGCCAGTAGAAGGGAATTATCCTAGCGTTTAGGGAGGATGCTCAGGTGGGGGTGTTTCCTCCACCACACCATGGAGTCTGCTTCACGTTTTAGTTGCCACCAGTTCTGAAGCTCATTTGCATATAAAGCATCTGGAATAAGCAAAACTAATTTGAATCTTCTTTTATAAAATGTTAGCGGGATTAAAGGATCAGGTAGCTGGTTCCCTTACAAGATTCACTGGAGGAAGTCAGAGACTGAGATAAAATCTTGAATGCGTTCCTGTGTAAACTCAGTTTAAAAGGGCTGCTCTTCAAACAAATGACTTGACGGGAACTGCACAAATTTCCCTTGCCACTGCATGGTTCAGCTGCTGTCCTCAGACTCGATTCTTTTCATTGCTGCAGAAAACGGCACCAGGCAGCTGCATTAAACACCGGCAAGCCTTATCCCCAAAGCAGGTGGGCATTTCTCTTCGTCCTATTGCTCTTTTACAACAGAGGCGATCGTCTTCAAATCACCCCTGAGACACAGGAAGTCAAGTACAAACAGACTTAGATCAGATGGGCCTCCCACTTGTCCCCAATAAATCATTTGAAATTAAGAGCACTTCCATTTGGAGCCAAGCAACATGGGAATGCTAGAGGGCAAATGCCAGGCTACACGGGAGCGTGTAAGAGCTGGCCCACAGGCAAGGTGGAGGCCCCACAGTGCTCTGCATTAAGATGCCACTTTTATTATAAAGGAGAGTGAGCAATCTTTATCCAGAGTCTGCGTATGTTGGATTGTGGCTTTAAATAAATAATTTCTAGCTCAATGTTTCAGTCTCCCTTGTCTAGTTAGAGTTGCAAAGGGGAAAATAAAATGGCAAAGTTGTACCATTGGATTACCCCAAGGAATGATCTTAATATTTGACTTGCAAACTCTGATTAATACTGCATAGGTAATGCTTTTTATGGAAGGCAGGGATAGTGATCCACATGTTGTTTGGGGAAAGTGGAAGCCAGTTACACATAAAAGGAATCTAAAGAGTTCCTCCTTGGGGTCAAAGAGTCACAGTGGGTATCTGAATGTTCTGTAATTCTTTTCTTGCAAAAAGGAAGCCCTGAGCAGCCAGTAGAAGGGAATTATCCTAGCGTTTAGGGAGGATGCTCAGGTGGGGGTGTTTCCTCCACCACACCATGGAGTCTGCTTCACGTTTTAGTTGCCACCAGTTCTGAAGCTCATTTGCATATAAAGCATCTGGAATAAGCAAAACTAATTTGAATCTTCTTTTATAAAATGTTAGCGGGATTAAAGGATCAGGTAGCTGGTTCCCTTACAAGATTCACTGGAGGGAAGTCAGAGACTGAGATAAAATCATTAGGCCAGTCCCACACTGGCAACTGTTCCTGTGTAAACTCAGTCTCTAAAAAGGCTATATTGATCTGGCAGTTTCTTCTGCTCCCCTCTGGACTTCAGAGGGATCTACAACACAGGGTTCTTTAACTGTAGACACACCTGTGACACTCTTATCTTCCCCCGATTTCTTAGGTCCTCTGATCTTTGTCCTCACCACAGCACTGTGGGCACCCCTCTGAGGTGTCCTACTTTAAACACCTGGGTAGATTATCACTATGGTTTTTATCAGAGACCTGTTTTCTAGGTTGTATTGTGCCCATCCCTTGTCTTTAGGGTGAAGGCAAAAGCAATCATGACATGATTCATGTATCTAAAAGAGAAGTTGTCTTTAGGTTTACCTTGTAAAATTCATAACAAAACACGGTTTTACAAATAGCAGGAATCTTAAGACCTACCTCACAGTTAATTCTAACCCGTTTTTTTTTTAAAAATTAAAAAAGAGACCCTCAAAACCCAAAGACAGAGACTGCTACAAATCAGAGACCAGACAGTAATGACTGCATCAGGCTCAGCATTCAAGACTTCTTATTTCTAGTTTATGGTCCTGTCCCTTCTGGTGTCATTTTATTTAAGATTTTTTAAACAGATAGCTGTTTAGGAACACTGGTGAGAAAGGATCTCTTCTTCACTCTGGGGAAATATAAAGATGATCAATACACAACCCTGCCCTCAAGGGTTTATGGTTGAATAGAATAAAATTAACATGAATGACGGTCAGAGAAGTGGCCTAGGAGCAGGAGACAAAAATATCTCAATAGAAGTTCAGAATAAGGAGAAAATCGATAGGGCTTTAGGGTTCTAAAAGATTTGAAAACAGAAGGGTAACTTATAATACTTACCAAACAGAAGGGTAACAATAGCAGAGTGAGTTCTGATCCTGTTTCAATCTGTGAGACCAGGCCTTCCACATTTTAGTGAACCCATTGCCCTCTCCTGCTGGTAGGGGCACATGTTCCTTCTAAGGAGATCATGGCCTGCATGTGTGCCTAGGGATGAGGAATAATGTTAAGTACAGCCCAGTGATGTCTACCCTTCCTCCTGCCTCCTTTCTTTTGTTATGCTTCCAGACCTTCAAGATCTTTTCCCTGGGACTGCTAAAGAAGTAAAGTGTCTTTCAGAAGATCTCTTGATCTATTGGGTTTCTGAGTATTTCTATCATGAATGTCTGTTTTAGTTTGTTAAATGATTTTTTCTGCCCCTGTTGAGATGATCTGATCCAATGTTTTTTCTTTTCTTAGTTTGTTAATATGCTGAATTACAGTGATTGATTTTTGAATGTCAAGCCAATTGTGAATAGATTCTTCACAGACCTTTCCCCTTTTTTACAAATTCCTATCTGTAAACAACTTAAAATAACATATGCACACTGCATATGCAAAAAGTCTCATAATGAAAATTTAGTTTCTTATATTTTACGCTCCCAATGATAACAATCTTAAAGAGTTCTGTGTTTATTTGTTCGTTTCCTTCATTCTGATACATTATAGGGTTTTACTGCATTTTTGATTTGTTAAATTTAGATAGTATTTAGGGATTCTGCACTCCAGATGAACCACTGAAAAGAAATTTTAAGTCTATTTCTAGTTTATGGTCCTGTCCCTTCTGGTGTCATTTTATTTAAGATTTTTTAAACAGATAGCTGTTTAGGAACACTGGTGAGAAAGGATCTCTTCTTCACTCTGGGGAAATATAAAGATGATCAATACACAACCCTGCCCTCAAGGGTTTATGGTTGAATAGAATAAAATTAACATGAATGACGGTCAGAGAAGTGGCCTAGGAGCAGGAGACAAAAATATCTCAATAGAAGTTCAGAATAAGGAGAAAATCGATAGGGCTTTAGGGTTCTAAAAGATTTGAAAACAGAAGGGTAACTTATAATACTTACCAAACAGAAGGGTAACAATAGCAGAGTGAGTTCTGATCCTGTTTCAATCTGTGAGACCAGGCCTTCCACATTTTAGTGAACCCATTGCCCTCTCCTGCTGGTAGGGGCACATGTTCCTTCTAAGGAGATCATGGCCTGCATGTGTGCCTAGGGATGAGGAATAATGTTAAGTACAGCCCAGTGATGTCTACCCTTCCTCCTGCCTCCTTTCTTTTGTTATGCTTCCAGACCTTCAAGATCTTTTCCCTGGGACTGCTAAAGAAGTAAAGTGTCTTTCAGAAGATCTCTTGATCTATTGGGTTTCTGAGTATTTCTATCATGAATGTCTGTTTTAGTTTGTTAAATGATTTTTTCTGCCCCTGTTGAGATGATCTGATCCAATGTTTTTTCTTTTCTTAGTTTGTTAATATGCTGAATTACAGTGATTGATTTTTGAATGTCAAGCCAATTGTGAATAGATTCTTCACAGACCTTTCCCCTTTTTTACAAATTCCTATCTGTAAACAACTTAAAATAACATATGCACACTGCATATGCAAAAAGTCTCATAATGAAAATTTAGTTTCTTATATTTTACGCTCCCAATGATAACAATCTTAAAGAGTTCTGTGTTTATTTGTTCGTTTCCTTCATTCTGATACATTATAGGGTTTTACTGCATTTTTGATTTGTTAAATTTAGATAGTATTTAGGGATTCTGCACTCCAGATGAACCACTGAAAAGAAATGGTCTTGTGTCAAAGTCTATTGCTATCTTGTCTTAGGTTGGGTTCCACAGGAAACAAATCTGAGAAAGAGGTTTATGTGCCAGATATTTATTGCATGGTCCTTTAGAGTTGCCCTCAGTTGAATGGAGCAAAGGAGTTGGACATTTATATATCCTCATAGCTCTAACATTTGCTGTAGGTGGTCTTTGAAGAGAGGTCTTAACTTTGGCTGAAACAGTTCCTTTTGGCAAATGAAGAGTCTCAGAGTGGGATTCATTTGCGAGCCACCAGCAGGCAACTTTTCTGAGGCCCAGGTAGCACACCAGAGCATCCACTACACTTCTTTTCTTAAAATGCCATGTAGTCGACCTGATTTAGACCATGGGCGCCTTGTACCTATTTGATTCTCTTGTAAATTTCTTTTTAACTTTGTTTTTCTTGGTGATAATAGAAATAGATGTATTCTAGTCTGAGATGGGCAAAGCACATTTCTATTGTCTAAAAAATACTCTTTATGGAAAAGAAACCCTGGCATCCCTGATATCAGGAATCAAGCATCATTTCCATTTCATCCTTCTCATTTTCATGAGAAAGGAGCACTCACCATCAGTCTGAGGAGAAATGAGGTTGTCCCCAAACTAACTCTCGTCAATAAATTTTCACCCAAAGAAGAATGGACATTTTGTTCACAACAGTATGCATAGCTCACTTTTTTCATTGTTAAGCATAGATGGGTTTATTTTAACATAATTTCAATGAAGGAAATGAGAAACATGAAGATTAAGAGTTAGAAATATTTTTTAAAGTAATAATTTCAGCACAAGCTAAAATGGCTGAAAACAAAACTGCACCCAAGATCTGGCAGCCGTACTATGTGTTATGGGCTCCTTTCTTTATGAGTTTACTGGGAAAATAGCACAATTAATTAAAGAAATCCAAATTAATGAAAAGGGTTAATTATCATGAGGGCCAATATGCGTGCTTCAGTTGAAGTAATTGGCCAGATAAATATAGAATATTTTCTATTTTCAGATTGGCCAAACAGCTAATTCTTTTTGTAATATTGCTCTATTTGACTGGAATTCTCTGTATCCCAATTTAATCTGCTTCTTTTCAGCTTTTAAGAAACATTATCGTCACTTCTACTTGCATGCAGTCACAGTGACTCTTAAAAAGTAAGGACTTAGTGGAAGAAAATATACATCAACCATATGTGTGTATATATACCTGTCTTTATCTTTGAAAGGCATCTGACTGAATCGACATCAAATTATTTGCATTTGCTATGGTCTGAGCTGGAATTACGGAACACTTCCATTTTCTATTTTGTGCATGTTCTATGTTAACTTTGGGGCATATTTTCTTACTGTATGATTATTGAGCTATTTTAATTATTTTCCCTGGACTGTGAAGGAAAATTATTGGGTAGGTAGATTTACATTTGTACTTTGTCAGATAGTGCAAGAAGTGATGACTTTCATTACTAAATGAAACAAATGCATTTTTAATATCTGTCAGTGAGTATTTGAAAATATTTCTTGATCATATGACTACTCATATTTAAATTTTCTAAAAATTCTTCTTCATTTGTATCATTCTCTTCTTAGGACTTTTTCAAATAATAAAATACACTTCAAATAGATTGTGATATTTTCACAGTCCTTTGTGGATATAGATTTTTATCCCACTTGACTTTGGCTATTTTTCCTAATTATCTGAGGAAAGTTTAGAGTTTGAACCCTAGTTTTTTTCCTCTGAGGATATGGCTGTCAACAAATTTTGGTGAGTGAACAAGAATGATATTTAAAAGGGAAATATGCTGAATTCTACAATCAGAACCTGGACTTTGCCTCTCACCTGTCCAGTGAGAAGATGGCCTTTCATACTATTTACAATATTTGACTTTCCTCTAACTAACTTGAGGATCATCAAGGTCGCAGGAGAGATGACGATGTTGAGCAAAGACCTGAAATTGAATGACCTTTTACTCTAAGGAAAGTCTTATGTTATTAGGACTTTTCTTTTTTCTTTTTTTTGAAGAATTGTGAGGGCTTTTTGCCTCAAAGTCATCATTTATTTTTCATCCATCTTTATTCTTTGGCATGTGTGGGCCTCCCATCGCAGTGGCCTCTCTCATTGCAGAGCACTGGCTCTGGGCACGTGCATTCCAGAGCGCTGACTCGCATTTGGACACACCAGCCCAGCCATTCCTTGGCATGTGGGATCTTCTCAGGTCAGGGATTGAACTGGTGCCCCTTGCACTGTAAGGTGGACTCTGTACCCACTAGACCACCAGGGAAACCTGGGACTTTTTTCTTTTAAAGAAAAACAACAGAGGTGGAGCTAAGATGGCGGCATAGAAGGACTTGCACTCATCTCTCCTGCAAAATCGCCTGAATTGCAACAAGTTCCTGGGAAACCATCAACGAAATGAGGTTGGATCTGATCACAGAGAGGATACCCCACATCGAAGAGCAAAGGAGAAGCCGCATCAAGACAGTAGGAGGGGCGCCATTGCACTTTTAAAAGTCAAACCTGCCTGGGCAGGTCAAAGGCGCAAAGCCTGTTGCAGACCAAAACCCGAGAAAGGAGCAGTGACACCCATAAGGGACTGAGCCAGACCTGCTTTGGAGGGTCCAGGTGCCCCCTTGAGCTAGAAGTGCCCTTGAGCAGGCCTCTGAAGGACGGCACTCAGTTTCCTTTGGAGGAGGTTACCATTACCCGATCACAGAGTCGCCGAGGAGGACTGGAAAGTCTCTACACACTGTGATCAGGGAGAGGGGAATAGCGATCCTGCATGAGACTGAGCCAGACTCACCTCTGAGTAACCTGACGTCTCCCGCAGTGGCGGGGGTGGACAGTGGCCTGCAGCAGGGTCAGGGTCACTGTGGAAGTGCTTCCCATAGAGTGTGTGGGAATAAATCCTTTGTGAGACAGACACTATTTTCCCTACTGTAGTTTGACTGCTGGTCAAACTGCAGGGCTGCTGGTCAAGCTACAGGGAGGGAATTTAGCTCCACCCAGAAAGAAAAGGGATTTGGATTAAGAAACTCCCAGGGTCAGCCTGGGCAGACCTTTTAGTTCTGGAATAGGCCGAAATAAGCAAGTAGCCAAAGAGGTCTTCAGATCCAACCACTGCCAGAGGCAAGAAAAAGACTGATAATTCCTGAATAGTCAGCAAGAGACAGAAGAACATAAACCCTATTTTCACGTTTTGTCTGAAGCGGGAGTTACTGCTGGACTTTAAAATTTCATTTTTTGTATTGTATTACTTTTTTTCAAATTTTTTCTCTTTTTTCCAAACCCATTCGGTGCACCCCCCCCTCCCCGCTTTTTGTTGTTGTTGTTGTTGTTGTTGTTGTTTTGGGGGGGGTGGTATGTGTGTGAGAGTGGGTGTGTTCATTTCCTTCACTGAATTCTATTGAAGCTACTAATCTTATCAGTAAGACTGAATATATTCAAGTTTACATAATTTTTTTTTCTTTTTCCTTTTAAACCACATTTTTATTTTGGTATAAACTTCTGGTTCCCCATTGACCTTTTAAGGTTCTGTGGGGGTTTTGTTCATTTTTATTATTTTTGCTTTGTTTTTCTATGTTTTTCTATATACTTAGCTCTTTTAATTTTTTAAAATTTTTCATTTGTACTACTACTTCCTCTACAATTCTTTGCTTTCTCTGAAGCTCCTTTCCTATAGCACTAAACTCTAATACATACAAATCTTTATCTCCCTATATTTAACTTTGCAATATTATTCTATATTTCTCTTCTATCATCCCTTTCTCTTTTTCCCTTTCCCCACCATATTTCTTAGTCTGTTCTGTCCTCATTGCCTTATGCTTTCCCATATGATCCTGCTCTAATTTCACAGAGTCGCCGAGGAGGACTGGAAAGTCTCTACACACTGTGATCAGGGAGAGGAATAGCGATCCTGCATGAGACTGAGCCAGACTCACCTCTGAGTAACCTGACGTCTCCCGCAGTGGCGGGGGTGGACAGTGGCCTGCAGCAGGGTCAGGGTCACTGTGGAAGTGCTTCCCATAGAGTGTGTGGGAATAAATCCTTTGTGAGACAGACACTATTTTCCCTACTGTAGTTTGACTGCTGGTCAAACTGCAGGGCTGCTGGTCAAGCTACAGGGAGGGAATTTAGCTCCACCCAGAAAGAAAAGGGATTTGGATTAAGAAACTCCCAGGGTCAGCCTGAGCAGGCCTTTTAGTTCTGGAATAGGCCGAAATAAACAAGCAGTCAAAGAGGTCTTCAGATCCAACCACTGCCAGAGGCAAGAAAAAGACTGATAATTCCTGAATAGTCAGCAAGAGACAGAAGAACATAAACCCTATTTTCACGTTTTGTCTGAAGCGGGAGTTACTGCTGGACTTTAAAATTTCATTTTTTGTATTGTATTACTTTTTTTCAAATTTTTTCTCTTTTTTCCAAACCCATTCGGTGCACCCCCCCCTCCCCGCTTTTTGTTGTTGTTGTTGTTGTTGTTGTTGTTTTGGGGGGGGTGGTATGTGTGAGAGTGGGTGTGTTCATTTCCTTCACTGAATTCTATTGAAGCTACTAATCTTATCAGTAAGACTGAATATATTCAAGTTTACATAATTTTTTTTTCTTTTTCCTTTTAAACCACATTTTTATTTTGGTATAAACTTCTGGTTCCCCATTGACCTTTTAAGGTTCTGTGGGGGTTTTGTTCATTTTTATTATTTTTGCTTTGTTTTTCTATGTTTTTCTATATACTTAGCTCTTTTAATTTTTTAAAATTTTTCATTTGTACTACTACTTCCTCTACAATTCTTTGCTTTCTCTGAAGCTCCTTTCCTATAGCACTAAACTCTAATACATACAAATCTTTATCTCCCTATATTTAACTTTGCAATATTATTCTATATTTCTCTTCTATCATCCCTTTCTCTTTTTCCCTTTCCCCACCATATTTCTTAGTCTGTTCTGTCCTCATTGCCTTATCCCCAATGGGGACCCTGCTCTAGCATTATTCTCCAATTGGTGCTCTACATAGTTTGGTTATTAACTGGTGGATATCATTCTTGGTTTTCTCTATTCGCCGTGCTAATGTATTGTACTGTATTTTGGGTTGGAATGCTTGGGTTATGTTACAGCTGTATATGTTTATGTGTATAATTCAATACGCTAGATAGTATTTGCATAATTTTTTAACTGCCATTTGTCAAAGGTATACCTTCTGTTTCTCATTTGCATATATATGTTTTAATATCATTTAATGCCATAACAAACCAGCTGTGAAATCTTCATTCCCTGGTCAGGCAACAAGCCCTGGGGTTTTAGGGAGGGAGCACTGACTCCAAAACTCTACAATACTAGAGAACGCCTAACATTAAAGAGCAGTATACAAATGAGAATGCCAACAAAGGTAATCACTTGTATGCAAGTCCTGACATCACCCAATCACCAACATCACCCAGAATAAGAAGCCCCATCCAAACAACAAACACCAACAGACGTAACTCAAAGTCTGGGAAAAGGAAATCCCAAACAGAGTCAGTTTTAAAAAATTAATAATAACAATGAAATGGCAGAGAAATACCACACAAGTGAAGGAACAATCCACAAACACACAAGATCAAATCATTGAAGAGAATTTGGACAAACTTTCTGAAAGTGATTTCAGAAGAATGATAGTAAAGATGATCAAAGACACTGAAAACAGAATTTCAGAGAAATTGTAAGATACAACTAACACAATGAATAAAGAAATACAAGAACTTACCAAAAAAGTAACAGAGACGAACAACTCAATTGCCGAACTGAAAAACACTGTAGAAGGAATCAAGAGCAGAGTATCTGAGACAGAAGACCAGATAAGTGAGCTGGAAGATAAAATGGTGGAAGTAACTGCTGAAAAACAGCATCTAGCGCAAAGAATGAAAAGAGCAGAGGATAGCCTCAGAGACCTCTGGGATAATATCAAACACACCAATATTCAAATTATAGGGGTTCCAGAAGAAGAAGAAAAAAAGAAAGGCTATGAGAAAATTTTTGAAGAGATTCTAGTTGAAAATTTCCCCAACATGGCAAAAGAAATAGTCAATCAAGTCCAAGAAGCACAAAGAGTACCATACAGAATCAATCCGAGAAGAAACACACCAAGACACATATTAATGAAGTTAACACAAATTAAACACAAGGACAGAATTCTCAAAGCAGCAAGGGAAAAGCAACTAGTGACATACAAGGGAAAGCCCATACGTTTAACAGCTGATCTTTCAACAGAAACTCTGCAGGCCAGAAGGGAATGGCAGGACACATTTAAACGGCTAAAAGAGAATAATCTGCAACCAAGAATCCTCTACCCTGCAAGGATCTCATTCAAAATGGATGGAGAAATCAAAAGCTTTACAGACAAGCAAAAATTAAAAGAATTTCGTCACACCAAACCAGCCTTACAACAAGTGTTAAAGGGACTTATATAGACAACAAGTAGAAAAGGAGAAGATCCATGAAACAAACCCATCATAACATCTAAGATGACAATAGGATCATATGCATCAATAATTACTGTGAATGTCAATGGACTAAATGCCCCAACCAAAAGACACAGAGTGGCTGAATGGATCCAAAAGCACAACCCATACGTATGCTGCCTCCAGGAAACTCATTTCAGACCTAGAGACACTCATAGACAGAAAGTGAGAGGCTGGAAAAAGATATTCCATGCAAATGGAAATCAAAAGAAAGCTGGAGTAGCAATCCTCATATTAGACAAAATAGATTTTAAAGTAAAGAAGATTCTAAGAGACAAGGCAGGTCACTACATCATTATTAAGGAATCGATCCAAGAAGAAGACATAACAATTATAAATACCTATGCACCCAACGCAGGAGCACCCCAATACATAAGACAAACACTTTCAGACATAAAAGAAGACATCGACAGTAACACAATCATAGTAGGAGACTTTACCACTCCTCTCACACCAATGGACAGATCATCTAAACAGAAAATTAATCAAGAAACACAAGCCTTAAATGCCACACTAGAAGAAATGGACCTCATTGATATCTTTAGGACTTTCCATCCAAAAGCAGAAGAATACACTTTCTTCTCAAGTGCTCACGGAACATTCTCCAGGATAGACCACATCTTGGGCCACAAATCAAACCTCAGTCAAATCAAGAAAACTGAAATTATATCAACCATCTTCTCAAACCACAATGCAGTGAGACTAGGGATCAACTACAGGAAAAAAAAAAAAACCGCTAAAAACACAAACACATGGAAATTAAACAACACATACCTAAAAAACCAACTAATCATTGAGGAAATCAAAAGAGAAATAAAACAATTCCTAGAAGAAAATGACAATGAACACACGACAGTGCAAAACCTATAGGATACTGCAAAAACAGTTCTAAGAGGGAAGTTTATAGCAATTCAATCCCACCTCAAGAAACTAGGAAAATCTCAAACAGACAACTGGTTCTTCAAAAAGGTCAATAAAATCGACACACCACTGGCCAGACTCATCATGAAAAAGAGAGAGAAGAACCAGATCACCAAAATCAAAAATGAAAAAGGAGAGATTACAACAGATAATGCCGAAATCCAAAGGATTCTAAGAGACTATTATGAACAATTCTATGGCAACAAACTGGACAACCTGGAAGAAATGGACAGTTTCTTAGAGAAGATTAATCTCCCAAGACTCAACCAGGAAGAAATAGAAAGTATGAACAAGCCAATCACAAGCTCAGAAATCGACCTTGTGATCAAAAATCTAACGCAGAGCCGCGGAACCCGAAGCCAGCCCGGCGCAGGCAGCCACTCCAACTGGAGGCTTGCTGAACAGAGAAAGGAAGTCGACCACGGGTTGCTGACCAGGGAACGGGCGCGAGTAGGACGGGCAGGCTCGCGTCCGCCTTTGGCACCAAGACACATAACCGGCAGAGGTGGAGAAGCCAGCGCTCCCATAGAGCTACAGCAGCAGCGGGGGAAGACGGGAAAGAGCAGGGATTGAGACGACAGGCGGGCGTGCGGTCGAGCCGGGCGCCTCAACACGGGACTGCGGCCGCCTCCGCCCGACTGACTGGGATCAGCTCACCATCCAGGCCAGCTCCCAGTATAGCAGCAAAGCCCTCATTTTGCTGAACATATAAACAGAAACCATAGCAACCGGCACTATAAGGGAAAGACTAAACCATCAAGACACCTCCATCAAGAGCAGATTGGTTTCCAACAGGCAGATGAGAAGATAAAAACCAGGGACAGTATTTAACTTTTTTTTTTTTTCATTTTTTTCTGCTTGTTTGTGGTGGACTATTTTGCTTATTCAATTGATTGGTTTGGGGTTTATTAGTTTCTTTGTTTATTGGGGTGTTTTGTGTTTGTTTGTTTTTTTTTTGTAGTTTTCATTTGTGTGATTTATTCTATGTGTTTTTTCTTTGTTTTTCGGTCTCATTAATTTTTTTTTTTTTGCTCTTTTTAATTTTTAACCTTCTTTTGACTTTTATTATATTTTTTTAACTTTAATTTTAATTCTTGAAAACCTCTAATTCTCTTTTCTCTTTCCTCTTTCCACTGCTTTCTTTCTCTATGTTCTAAATGTAAAACATCTTCCTAGCTATCAATATCCTCTAGACAAATTATTTCCTATCTTTCTGTCTGCACTATTCACTTCCAAATGCACTAAACAGTACGCACACTAATCTTTGCTACCTAATCCTATAAAATACTTCCAAGACAAATCTTTTCCTTTTATTACTTATAGAATCTTCTCCTTGTAACACCGAGCACATGTCCTAATTTAAAATTGCTTTCATTGTAATTATCCAAGCCAGGACCTTGTGCTAGACCTATTATGCAGGGACTAGTTTAATTAATTCAAAGCTTAACGGGCAAGTATCATCTGTGATTGCATGAGTTGCTAGAAAGATTTCCTGCGCCTTATCTCTGTAAAACTGGTCAGTTGTGGGGATTGCTGTATATGTATGTGTATCTTATGATTATGTTAGAAAACATCTGCATGCTTTTATGACTGTCACCCATCAGGGATGCACCTCTTGTTCCTCAGATGCTAGTGAGTGAACTAGTATCACAGGAAGGAACACTTCCAAACACATTCTATGAGGCCACCATCACCCTGATACCAAAGCCAGGCAAAGACATCACAAAAAAAGAAAATTATAGGCCAATTTCACTGATGAATCTAGATGCCAAAATCCTCAACAAAATCCTAGCAAACAGAATTCAACAACACATCAAAGCTCATCATCATGACAAGTTGGGTTCATCCCAGGATAAAGGGATTCTTCAACTCCGAAATCAATCAAGGATATCCATTCAACAAATTAGAGACAAAATCACATGATCATCTCAAAAAGATGCAGAAAAGACTTTACAAAGTACAGCATCATTTAGATAAACTCTTCAAAAAATGGGCATAGAAGGAACTTATCTTAACATAGTGAAAGTCATCTATGAGAAACCCACAGTGAACATTATCCTCAATGGTGAAAAACTCAAAGCATTTCCTCTAAGATCAGGAACAAGACAAGGGTGTCCACTTTCACCACTCTTATTCAACATAGTCCTGGAAGTTCTAGCAACAGCAATAAGAGAAGAGAAAGAAATCAAAGGAATCCAGATTGGAAAGGAAGAAGTCAAACTCTCTCTTTTCACAGATGACATGATATTATACATAGAAAATCCCAAAGGCACTATTACAAAACTACTAGAGTTAATCAGCGAATTCAGCAAAGTCACAGGATAAAAATCAATACACAGAAATCACTGGCATTCCTATACACAAACAATGAAAAATCAGAAAATGAAATCAAAGAGGCAATCCCCTTCACCATCGCAACCAAAAAGAATCAAATATCTAGGAATAAACCTACCCAAAGAAACAAAAGAACTGGACACAGAAAATTACAAGACATTCATGAGAGACATTAAAGAAGACTTAAACATATGGAGAAATATTCCATGTTCCTGGGTCAGAAGAATCAATATTGTGAAAATGACCATACTACCAAATGTCACCTATAGATTCAATGCAATCCCTATCAAATTTCCAATTACATTCTTCACAGAACTAGACCAAAGCATAACACAGTTCATATGGAAACACAAAAGACCTCGAATAGCCAAAGCAATCCTGAGGAAGAATAATGGAGCTGGAGGGATCAGCCTCCCTAACTTCAGACTCTACTACAAAGCAACAGTCCTCAAGACAGTATGGTACTGGCACAAAAACAGAAGCATAGACCAATGGAACAAGATCGAGAACCCAGAGATAAACCCATGCACCTATGGGTACCTTATTTTTGACAAAGGAGGTGAAAATCTAAAACGGGACAAAGACAGCCTCTTCAACAAATGGTGCTGGGAAAATTGGATAGCTACATGCAAAAAAAATGAAGTCGGAACATTCCCTGACACCATGCACAAAGATCAACTCAAAATGGATTAAAGACTTAAATGTAAGGCCAGAAACCATCAAACTCTTGATGAGAATATAGAGGAGAATATTGAGGAGAATACAGGCAAAACCCTCAAGGACATCAATCAAAGCAAGATCTTCTCTGACCCACCTACTAGAA
Organism: Tragulus kanchil; assembly: GCA_022376925.1. Taxonomy (NCBI): domain Eukaryota; kingdom Metazoa; phylum Chordata; class Mammalia; order Artiodactyla; family Tragulidae; genus Tragulus; species Tragulus kanchil. The sequence goes on along the minus strand of JAIOJX010000028.1, from coordinate 58,540,211 downwards.
TAGCGGAACTGAAAAGACAAATGAACATGTGGGACCTCATGAAACTTAAAAGCTTTTGTACAGCTAAAAAAATTACAAAAAAGCTGAACAGACAGCCCACAGAGTGGGAGAAAATCATAGCAAATGAAACAACAGACAAAGAATTAATCTCCAAAATCTACAAGCAACTCAGACAACTCAGCACTGGAAAAACGAACAACCCAATCAAAAAACGGGAAAAAGACCTAAACAAACACCTCTCCAATGATGACATACAGATGGCCCAAAAGCACATGAAACGATGCTCAACTTCACTAATAATTAGAGAAATGCAAATCAAAACTACAATGAGATATCACCTCACACCCGTCAGAATGGCCATCATCCACAAATCGACAGACAATAAATGCTGCAGAGGCTGCGGAGAAAAGGGAACACTCCTGCATTGCTGGTGGGAGTGTAAATTGATACAGCCTCTATGGAAGACAGTCTGGAGATTTCTTAAAAAACTAAAGATAGAAGCACCATATGACCCAGCAATCTCACTCTTAGGCTTATACCCTGATGAAATCAAATCTGAAAGAAGCACCTGTACCCCAATGTTCATTGCAGCTCTCTATACAATAGCTAGAACATGGAAGCAACCTAGATGCCCATCGACGAACAAATGGATCCAAAAGATCTGGTACATATACACAATGGAATACTACACAGCTGTAAAGAGAAATGCAGAAGAATCAGCCCTAATGAGGTGGCTGGATCTAGAACCTACCATAAAAAGTGAAGTCAATCAGAAAGAGAAGGATAAATACAGTATATTAACACATATATATGGAATCTAGTAGGATGGTGATAATGGCACACGCAGTGAAGCGACGGAAAGACAGACATGGACAGTGGACATATGGTCATTGTGGGGAAGGAACAGAAGGTGGGAGGTGTAAAGGAAGTAGCATGAAGGCCTGTACTATCATAAGTGAAGAAAATAGCTCTAGTCATTGCTCTGTGAGAAAAGGGGATCCTTCAGGTGTGCTGTGTGATGGTTGGGAGGGATGGAAAGCGGGGTGATATACATATGACTAATCTGGGAACATGCATATCTGTAAACAACAAAACTCTGTAAAAGTTATCAGCAAAATAAAGGTTTAAAAAAAAAGAAAAAGAACAAATAAACAAGCAAAAAAATAAATAATAAAGAAAAAACTAAAAAAAAAAAAGAAAGAAAAACAACAAAAATCTATAATTAAAATTTATCATTATCAATTAAGCATTGAAAAAAAAAGGGTTTTTTTTTGGGGTGATATAGTAGAAACCAGATTTACTGATTAACAAATAAACTTCAAAAAAAAATTTTTTTCTCATAAACCTGCTAAGAATTCATTTAGCCTCAAAACTCCAGATTGCAAGTTACTCTGAGGCTTTTAACCCCCAAAACCTCTTTTCCTCAGACATAGTGACGTATCCCCCTACAAACATATCAGAGAATGCAAATTAAAACCACATGAATACCATCACACCGTCAGAATGGCCATCATCAACAAATCGACAGACAAAAATGCTGAGAGGGTGTGGAGAAAGGGAACACTCCTGCATTGCTGGTGGGAGTGTAAATTGATACAGCCTCTATGGAAGACAGTCTGGAGATTTCTTAAAAAACTAAAGATAGAAGCACCATATGACCCAGCAATCCCACTCTTAGGCTTATACCCTGATGAAATCAAATCTGAAAGAAGCACCTGTACCCCAATGTTCATTGCAGCTCTCTATACAATAGCTAGAACATGGAAGCAACCTAGATGCCCATCGACGAACAAATGGATCCAAAAGATCTGGTACATATACACAATGGAATACTACACAGCTGTAAAGAGAAATGCAGAAGAATCAGCCCTAATGAGGTGGCTGGATCTAGAACCTATCATAAAAAGTGAAGTCAGTCAGAAAGAGAAGGACAAATACAGTATATTAACACATATATATGGAATCTAGTAGGATGGTGATGATGGGACACGCAGTGAAGGGAGAAAGACAGACATGGACAGTGGACATATGGTCATTGTGGGGAAGGAACAGAAGGTGGGAGGTGTAAAGGAAGTAGCATGAAGGCCTGTACTATCATAAGTGAAGAAAATAGCTCTAGTCATTGCTCTGTGAGAAAAGGGGATCCTTCAGGTGTGCTGTGTGATGGTTGGGAGGGAGATACATATGACTAATCTGGGAACATACATATCTGTAAACAACAAAACTCTGTAAAAGTTAAAAGTAAAATAAAGGTTTAAAAAAGAAAAAACAAATAAACAAGCAAAAAATAAAGAATAAAGAAAAACTAAAAAAAAAGAAAGAAAAACAACAAAATCTATAATTAAAATTTATCATTATCAATTAAGCATTGCAGCCATAGAAAACAGCTAATTATTCTCTGTGGGTGATATAGTAGAAACCAGATTTACTGATTAACAAATAAACTTCTAAAATATTTCCAAAAGGTTTTCTCATAAACCTGCTAAGAATTCATTTAGCCTCAGAAACCCCTCCAGATCTGCAAGTTACTCTGAGGTCTCTAATATAATCCCCTCAAACACATTCTTAAAATCCTTCAGCATGCCTTGGCAGTTATCAAATATATTCAAATATTTGGCAAGAAAATTAAAATACGAAAACTAATAATAGCAATTGCCCACAAACACACAGTTTTCCAAGGAGATGTTGGTGATTCAAAAAAATATATGAAGACTCTTTGGTATTTAAAGGATAAGCATGCATTTTGACACTGCTGTTTATGAAAATAAACTGGTTCAAGAATATAGAAATAATCTGTATAAACTGGCTATATTTTATCTGAGAGACGTAGAACAGAAAGAGCAAAGTTACCAGCAAGGCTGTCTTCTAATAAGTAAAGTTTATGTATAAAATGCACATTCATAAATAAAGCAATTTTTGAAGTATTTATTTAATTTATAAAATAACTTACCATAGGGTATTTTTTAAAATGATTGTACTCTGTTAAGTTCAACTTTTTAGGAATGCAAATTTTACGTACAATTAAATATAAATGATTAATTTGAGCATTAATTTTCAATCAAACTAGCTGCACATGCATGTATGCATGCATTTATGTGTTAGGTATGTAAATCTGTATATGTTTGTATATAGAGAGATGTGACAGGGATGATATCTGCATTATAATTCACCATAAAAAGTAACCTCTGGGCTTCCCCTGGTGGTCCAGTGGGTAAAGACACCGCCTTGCAGTGCAGGGGGCTCTGGTTCGATTTCTGGCCTGGGAAGATCCCACGTGCCGCAGAGCGGCTGGACCGATGGGTTCAATCACCAAGCCGGAGCTCTGGAGTGCATGCGCCCAGAGCCGCTCTGCAGCGACAGACGCCACCGCGATGGGAGGCCCACAGGAGCTAAAGAACAAAGACGGATGAAAATAGATAAATGAAAGACGAATAGAAGTGGCCCGCCAGCTCCTCTCCCTCCTCAACTGGACCCTCGCCCAAAATAAATAAATAAATAAATAAATCTTTAAAAAAAAAAAAGTAACCTCTGGGATCTTTAACAAGTTTATATGGCTACAATACACATGGTCAGCTATGGCTACAAAACAAATAGTTCTCTTTCTTTTTAAAAAAAAAAAAAATTAAAAAATAATAATTACAGGAATGCCATTTAAATATATATTCAAAATGAAAACAATACAGATGAAGATACGTTATCCTATTCAAACCATCTTCCCCCCGGACCAAAAACAATGCAATGAGACTGGAGATCAACTACCAGAAAAAAAACCCTAAAAACAGAAACACATGGAGATTAAACAATACATACCTAAAAAACCAACTGATCATTGAGGAAATCAAAGGAGAAATTAAACAATTCCTAGAAGAAAATGACAATGAACACACGACAGTGCAAAACCTATGGGATACAGCAAAAGCAGTTCTAAGAGGGAAATTTATAGCAATACAATCCCACCTCAAGAAACTAGGAAAATATGAAGCAGATGACCTAACCCTCCGCTTAAAACAGTTGGAGAAAGAAGAACAAAAACATCCCAGAGCCAGCAGAAGAAGAGAAATCATAAAGATCAGAGCAGAAATAAATGAGAAAGAAACAAAAGAAACAACAGTAAAGATAAATAAAACAAAAAGCTGGTTCTTTGAAAAGGTAAACAAAATTGACAAGCCACTGGCCAGACTCATTAAGAAAAAGAGAGAGAAGAACCAGATCAACAAAATCAAAAACGAAAAAGGAGAGATTACAACAGATAATGCAGAAATCCAAAGGATTCTAAGAGACTATTATGAGCAACTCTATGGCAACAAACTGGACAACTTGGAAGAAATGGACAGTTTCTTGGAGAGGATTAATCTCCCAAGACTGAGCCAGGAAGAAACAGAAACTTTGAACAACCCAATCACAAGCTCAGAAATCAACTTTGTGATTAAAAATCTACCCAAAAATAAAAGCCCAGGACCAGATGGCTTCACAGCCGAATTCTACCAAACATTTAAAGAAGAGCTAATGCCTGTCCTTCTAAAACTCTTTCAAAAAATTGCACAGGAAGGAAAACTCCCAAGCACATTCTACGAGGCCACCATCACCCTGATACCCAAACCAGGCAAAGACAACACAAAAAAGGAAAACTATAGGCCAATTTCACTGATGAACTTAGATGCCAAGATCCTCAACAAAATCCTAGCAAACAGAATTCAACGACATGTCAAAAAACTCATACATCACGATCAAGTTGGGTTCATCCCAGGCATGCAAGGCTTCTTCAACATCCGCAAATCAATCAACGTGATACACCATATCAACAAGTTGAAAGACAAAAATCACATGATCATCTCAATAGATGCAGAAAAAGCCTTCGACAAAGTACAACATCCATTTATGATCAAAACTCTTCAGAAAATGGGCATAGAAGGAACCTATCTCAACATAATAAAAGCCATCTATGAGAAACCTACAGCGAACATTATTGTTAATGGTGAAAAACTGAAAGCATTCCCTCTAAGATCAGGAACAAGACAGGGGTGCCCACTTTCACCACTGCTATTCAACATAGTCCTGGAAGTCCTAGCAACAGCAATAAGACAAGAGAAAGAAATCAAAGGAATCCAGATTGGAAAGGAAGAAGTCAAGCTCTCTCTTTTTGCAGACGACATGATATTATACATAGAAAATCCCAAAGACACGGTTACAAAGAAGGACATCAATCAAAGCAAGATCTTCTCTGACCCACCAACTAAAATAGCAGAACTGAAAAGAAAAATGAACATATGGGACCTCATGAAACTTAAAAGCTTTTGTACAGCAAAAGAAATTACAAAAAAGTTCAACAGACACCCCACAGAGTGGGAGAAAATCATAGCAAATGAAACAACAGACAAAGAATTAATCTCCAAAATCTACAAGCAACTCAGACAACTCAGCACAGGGAAAATGAGCAGCCCAATCAAAAAATGGGAAAAAGATCTAAAGAGACGCCTCTCCAAAGAGGACATACAAATGGTCCAAAAGCACATGAAACGATGCTCAACCTCGCTTATTATTAGAGAAATGCAAATTAAAACCACAATGAGATACCACCTCACACCCGTCAGAATGGCCATCATCAACAAATCGACAGACAACAAATGCTGGAGAGGGTGTGGAGAAAAGGGAACACTCCTGCATTGCTGGTGGGAGTGTAAATTGATACAGCCTCTATGGAAGACAGTCTGGAGATTTCTTAAAAAACTAAAAATAGAAGCACCATATGACCCAGCAATCCCACTCTTAGGCTTATACCCTGATGAAATCAAATCTGAAAGAAGCACCTGTACCCCAATGTTCATTGCAGCTCTCTATACAATAGCTAGAACATGGAAGCAACCTAGATGCCCATCGACGAACAAATGGATACAGAAGCTCTGGTACATATACACAATGGAATACTACACAGCTGTAAAGAGAAATGCAGAAGAATCAGCCCTAATGAGGTGGCTGAACCTAGAACCTATTATACAAAGTGAAGTCAGAAAGAGAAGGATAAATACAGTATATTAACACATATATATGGAATCTAGTAGGATGGTGATAATGGCACACGCAGTGAAGCGACGGAAAGACAGACATGGACAGTGGACATATGGTCATTGTGGGGAAGGAACAGAAGGTGGGAGGTGTAAAGGAAGTAGCATGAAGGCCTGTACTATCATAAGTGAAGAAAATAGCTCTAGTCATTGCTCTGTGAGAAAAGGGGGTCCTTCAGGGGTGCGGTGTGATGGTTGGCACGGTTACAAAGCTACCAGAACTAATCAAAACTACAAAACCCTCAAGGACATCAATCAAAGCAAGATCTTCTCTGACCCACCAACTAAAATAGCAGAACTGAAAAGAAAAATGAACATATGGGACCTCATGAAACTTAAAAGCTTTTGTACAGCAAAAGAAATTACAAAAAAGTTCAACAGACACCCCACAGAGTGGGAGAAAATCATAGCAAATGAAACAACAGACAAAGAATTAATCTCCAAAATCTACAAGCAACTCAGACAACTCAGCACAGGGAAAATGAGCAGCCCAATCAAAAAATGGGAAAAAGATCTAAAGAGACGCCTCCAAAGAGGACATACAGATGGCCCAAAAATACATGAAACGATGCTCAACCTCGCTTATTATCAGAGAAATGCAAATTAAAACCACAATGAGATACCACCTCACACCTGTCAGAATGGCCATCATCAACAAATCGACAGACAACAAATGCTGGAGAGGGTGTGGAGAAAAGGGAACACTCCTGCATTGCTGGTGGGAGTGTAAATTGATACAGCCTCTATGGAAGACAGTCTGGAGATTTCTTAAAAAACTAAAAATAGAAGCACCATATGACCCAGCAATCCCACTCTTAGGCTTATACCCTGATGAAATCAAATCTGAAAGAAGCACCTGTACCCCAATGTTCATTGCAGCTCTCTATACAATAGCTAGAACATGGAAGCAACCTAGATGCCCATCGACGAACAAATGGATACAGAAGCTCTGGTACATATACACAATGGAATACTACACAGCTGTAAAGAGAAATGCAGAAGAATCAGCCCTAATGAGGTGGCTGGATCTAGAACGTATCCTAAAAAGTGAAGTCAGTCAGAAAGAGAAGGACAAATACAGTATATTAACACATATATATGGAATCTAGTAGGATGGTGATAATGGCACACACAGTGAAGCGACGGAAAGACAGACATGGACAGTGGACATATGGTCATTGTGGGGAAGGAACAGAAGGTGGGAGGTGTAAAGGAAGTAGCATGAAGGCCTGTACTATCATAAGTGAAGAAAATAGCTCTAGTCATTGCTCTGTGAGAAAAGGGGATCCTTCAGGTGTGCTGTGTGATGGTTGGGAGGGATGGAAAGCGGGGTGATATACATATGACTAATCTGGGAACATGCATATCTGTAAACAACAAAACTCTGTAAAAGTTATCAGCAAAATAAAGGTTTAAAAAAAAAGAAAAAGAACAAATAAACAAGCAAAAAAATAAATAATAAAGAAAAAACTAAAAAAAAAAAAGAAAGAAAAACAACAAAAATCTATAATTAAAATTTATCATTATCAATTAAGCATTGCAGCCATAGAAAACAGCTAATTATTCTCTGTGGGTGATATAGTAGAAACCAGATTTACTGATTAACAAATAAACTTCTAAAATATTTCCAAAAGGTTTTCTCATAAACCTGCTAAGAATTCATTTAGCCTCAGAAACCCCTCCAGATCTGCAAGTTACTCTGAGGTCTCTAATATAATCCCCTCAAACACATTCTTAAAATCCTTCAGCATGCCTTGGCAGTTATCAAATATATTCAAATATTTGGCAAGAAAATTAAAATACGAAAACTAATAATAGCAATTGCCCACAAACACACAGTTTTCCAAGGAGATGTTGGTGATTCAAAAAAATATATGAAGACTCTTTGGTATTTAAAGGATAAGCATGCATTTTGACACTGCTGTTTATGAAAATAAACTGGTTCAAGAATATAGAAATAATCTGTATAAACTGGCTATATTTTATCTGAGAGACGTAGAACAGAAAGAGCAAAGTTACCAGCAAGGCTGTCTTCTAATAAGTAAAGTTTATGTATAAAATGCACATTCATAAATAAAGCAATTTTTGAAGTATTTATTTAATTTATAAAATAACTTACCATAGGGTATTTTTTAAAATGATTGTACTCTGTTAAGTTCAACTTTTTAGGAATGCAAATTTTACGTACAATTAAATATAAATGATTAATTTGAGCATTAATTTTCAATCAAACTAGCTGCACATGCATGTATGCATGCATTTATGTGTTAGGTATGTAAATCTGTATATGTTTGTATATAGAGAGATGTGACAGGGATGATATCTGCATTATAATTCACCATAAAAAGTAACCTCTGGGCTTCCCCTGGTGGTCCAGTGGGTAAAGACACCGCCTTGCAGTGCAGGGGGCTCTGGTTCGATTTCTGGCCTGGGAAGATCCCACGTGCCGCAGAGCGGCTGGACCGATGGGTTCAATCACCAAGCCGGAGCTCTGGAGTGCATGCGCCCAGAGCCGCTCTGCAGCGACAGACGCCACCGCGATGGGAGGCCCACAGGAGCTAAAGAACAAAGACGGATGAAAATAGATAAATGAAAGACGAATAGAAGTGGCCCGCCAGCTCCTCTCCCTCCTCAACTGGACCCTCGCCCAAAATAAATAAATAAATAAATAAATCTTTAAAAAAAAAAAAAGTAACCTCTGGGATCTTTAACAAGTTTATATGGCTACAATACACATGGTCAGCTATGGCTACAAAACAAATAGTTCTCTTTCTTTTTAAAAAAAAAAAAAATTAAAAAATAATAATTACAGGAATGCCATTTAAATATATATTCAAAATGAAAACAATACAGATGAAGATACGTTATCCTTAATTGCCACCTCTGTTCCTATATTTTCCCAAAAGTACCAAAGGTTTTTATTATTCATTAGATTGCTTTGAAATAAGAGTTCATTCTATGAATGTACACACAGCAAAATTTTGTTGACCAAAAAATTCATTTGGGTTTTCCATACCATCATACAGAAACACACGAACAAACCTTTTGGCCAACTCAATATATAGTTGTATATTGCATAAATTTTTAAAAATTGTATACTATCATATTTATTCTTCTGTAGTGCCCTTGTCACACAACAATATGTCCTGATAATTCTTGCATATTGTTTACACAAATTGATCACATTCAGTCCAAATTATGTGTACGATTACATTGTTTAGCTGGGGGCTTTTCCTTTTCATTCTGAGGAGAATATTCCTCTCTAAACGATCTTGCCCTCACAACAGTAGACATCACTGCAATTGCTCACATAGACATGTTTCCCAGCTTAAGATCAGTAGAAGTGGACTTTCTGTGTTCATTTATTTAAATTTCAAGAATTCAGAAAGACCCTGTCCAAGTGGCTGTGTGAATTGATGTATTCATCAGTAGTATTACAAATACCTATTTCCTTACATTTCACTGCCTCTTGATAGTATTAAGCTTTGCAAGTTTTATTAGTCTCGTGTTCTGTGGCACTTCCCTAGCTATTAACAGTGTTAGCTGTATCTTTAGCATTTGATGTGAGTGGTCTCTACACATTCTTTACCTGGTTTTCTTTTTTTCAGTTGGGTTGATTTTCTCTTTCTCAGTAATTTTTAGGAATTTAAAAATGTAATCTTTTCAGTTAATAGCAATGAAAATACTGTATTCCCAATCTGTACTTGTAATTTTTTTAAATTTCTGTTTTTTTGTATCATTTGTTTCTCTGACATTTTCTGCAAGTGTAGAATATAGCAGAATTTTTCTATGGTGGCACTTTCGTCATATGTCTTGTTTGAGAAGACTCAACATATGGCTACAAAACAAAAAATAGTTCTCTTTCTTTTAAAAAAAAAATTAAAAATAATAATTACAGGAATGCCATTTAAATATATATTCAAAATGAAAACAATACAGATGAAGATACGTTATCCTTAATTGCCACCTCTGTTCCTATATTTTCCCAAAAGTACCAAAGGTTTTTATTATTCATTAGATTGCTTTGAAATAAGAGTTCATTCTATGAATGTACACACAGCAAAATTTTGTTGACCAAAAAATTCATTTGGGTTTTCCATACCATCATACAGAAACACACGAACAAACCTTTTGGCCAACTCAATATATAGTTGTATATTGCATAAATTTTTAAAAATTGTATACTATCATATTTATTCTTCTGTAGTGCCCTTGTCACACAACAATATGTCCTGATAATTCTTGCATATTGTTTACACAAATTGATCACATTCAGTCCAAATTATGTGTACGATTACATTGTTTAGCTGGGGGCTTTTCCTTTTCATTCTGAGGAGAATATTCCTCTCTAAACGATCTTGCCCTCACAACAGTAGACATCACTGCAATTGCTCACATAGACATGTTTCCCAGCTTAAGATCAGTAGAAGTGGACTTTCTGTGTTCATTTATTTAAATTTCAAGAATTCAGAAAGACCCTGTCCAAGTGGCTGTGTGAATTGATGTATTCATCAGTAGTATTACAAATACCTATTTCCTTACATTTCACTGCCTCTTGATAGTATTAAGCTTTGCAAGTTTTATTAGTCTCGTGTTCTGTGGCACTTCCCTAGCTATTAACAGTGTTAGCTGTATCTTTAGCATTTGATGTGAGTGGTCTCTACACATTCTTTACCTGGTTTTCTTTTTTTCAGTTGGGTTGATTTTCTCTTTCTCAGTAATTTTTAGGAATTTAAAAATGTAATCTTTTCAGTTAATAGCAATGAAAATACTGTATTCCCAATCTGTACTTGTAATTTTTTTAAATTTCTGTTTTTTTGTATCATTTGTTTCTCTGACATTTTCTGCAAGTGTAGAATATAGCAGAATTTTTCTATGGTGGCACTTTCGTCATATGTCTTGTTTGAGAAGACTCAACTATTCTAAGATTCTAAACATATTTTGACATTGTTCCCTTTGAATAGATTTATAAATATATATATATATATATATATATATATATATATATACACATATACATACACACACACACACAGTAAATTTAAACCTTTAATCTATTCAGGATTTTATTTTATTTCAGAGAATGATAAGAAGTAGATGTCTAACCTTATTATTTTATAGTTTTCTAAAAAAAACAGTTAATTGTCATACATTCTCATGTATATATAGACCTGTGTCTGAGATTTCTCTTAAATTTTACAGATCATAGTTTTTATACATCAATTCTACTTTGCTTAATTGCAGAACTTCATAGCATAGCGTAATATTTGGAAAAAAGGAAACTCTCAACATTTCCCATTTTCCAAGAGATCTTGGTTACACGTGTATTCATTCTCTTTCACATGGATTTAGAGAACTAGATTCTCAAGTCACAGGAAATATCATAATGAAATTTTGATTGAATATACATTTATCATTATGTTGAGGGCAACTGACATTTTTCAATCTTAAGTCTTCTCATTAACCTGAATATTTCCATTTCATTGGGGGTTGTCTTTTAAGAACTTCTAGATTTATTTTTATTAATTGCATGTGCCTGTAAAATCTGCCTATTTAGATATTCATTACCTTCTTGAGCCAGTTTTGGAAATCTGTTTTTTATTTATTTATTTATTTATTTTATTATTATTTATTTATTTTGGTGGGGGTGAGGTGGGGAGGGAGGGAAGCAAGCAGGCCACTTCTATTGGTCTTTCATTTGTCCATTTTCATCTGTCTTTGTTCATTGGCCCGTGTGGGCCTCCCATCGCGGTAGCCTCTGTTGTCGCAGAGCACCGGCTCTGGGCGCATGTGCTCCAGAGCTCCGGCTCGGTAATTGGACACATCGGTCCAGCCCCTCCGTGGCACGTGGGATCTTCCCAGGCCAGGGATCGAACTGGCGGCCCTTGCACTGCAAGGCAGTGTCCTTACCCACTGGGCCACCAGGGAAGCCCGGAAATCTGTTTTTTATATCATTCACTTCATCTAGGTTTTAAAATTTATTGACATGATATTATATCACTGTATCCACAGGTATGACCCCTACCATAGTTGCCCCCAACAAGCACCATTCTTTTTGAACCAGACACCCTAGAAATGGTCTCTTCAGAGAACAAACTTTTCATTTTATTAGTTAATAATAATACTTATGATTTATTTTTTGTTATTATTCTTGTTTTACTATTTCTCTAATTTCTGCATCCATCTTTTATTTTTAATTCGACTCTTTGGAATTTTTGTTGATATTTTTCCAGCTTTAGGAAAGTATTATATATTAGCTCATTTGTATTCATATTTTTTCTATTTCTAATACATACTCTTCAATTTATAAATTTCCCTTAAAGACTTTTATGGTACCACACTATTGGTTGCTAGGTAAAATGTAGAATGGCATTTATGTATCATTTCCTTTTCTCTGTAACTCTGGGTTTTGTATACATAATTTAAAATTATAATTAATTTCTAATTTTATTAAATTATAATCACTGAATAGGGTCTAAATAACTGCATAATACTTCTCATCAGATTGCTATTTGCTATTGTTTTTCCTCATTTCCTTTATTGTTCACTATCTGTAGCTATTGATACATAAACATATATATGTATCTTTGTGTATATGCATGTGCATGTGTACATATGTAGAGGTATACATATATATATTTTAAAGAATTTGAGGGCCAAATATAGGCATTCTGTCTCTACACTCTAAGTACCTAAGTACCTCTTACATAATCATAACTGAATTTTCAAACTTTGAAATATAACATTGATTTAATTTTATTATCTCATCTTAAGACCATATTCAATTACAGTAATATCCTTTTTTTTTTTCCTTTTTCTGATCATTTTGTAAAGTCATTTCATTCAGTTATACTTCTCAAAACGTGTGGGCCTCCCATCGCGGTGGCCTCTGTTGTCGCAGAGCACCGGCTCTGGGCGCATGTGCTCCAGAGCTCCGGCTCGGTAATTGGACACATCGGTCCAGCCCCTCCGTGGCACGTGGGATCTTCCCAGGCCAGGGATCGAACTGGCGGCCCTTGCACTGCAAGGCAGTGTCCTTACCCACTGGGCCACCAGGGAAGCCCGGAAATCTGTTTTTTATATCATTCACTTCATCTAGGTTTTAAAATTTATTGACATGATATTATATCACTGTATCCACAGGTATGACCCCTACCATAGTTGCCCCCAACAAGCACCATTCTTTTTGAACCAGACACCCTAGAAATGGTCTCTTCAGAGAACAAACTTTTCATTTTATTAGTTAATAATAATACTTATGATTTATTTTTTGTTATTATTCTTGTTTTACTATTTCTCTAATTTCTGCATCCATCTTTTATTTTAATTCGACTCTTTGGAATTTTTGTTGATATTTTTCCAGCTTTAGGAAAGTATTATATATTAGCTCATTTGTATTCATATTTTTTCTATTTCTAATACATACTCTTCAATTTATAAATTTCCCTTAAAGACTTTTATGGTACCACACTATTGGTTGCTAGGTAAAATGTAGAATGGCATTTATGTATCATTTCCTTTTCTCTGTAACTCTGGGTTTTGTATACATAATTTAAAATTATAATTAATTTCTAATTTTATTAAATTATAATCACTGAATAGGGTCTAAATAACTGCATAATACTTCTCATCAGATTGCTATTTGCTATTGTTTTTCCTCATTTCCTTTATTGTTCACTATCTGTAGCTATTGATACATAAACATATATATGTATCTTTGTGTATATGCATGTGCATGTGTACATATGTAGAGGTATACATATATATATTTTAAAGAATTTGAGGGCCAAATATAGGCATTCTGTCTCTACACTCTAAGTACCTAAGTACCTCTTACATAATCATAACTGAATTTTCAAACTTTGAAATATAACATTGATTTAATTTTATTATCTCATCTTAAGACCATATTCAATTACAGTAATATCCTTTTTTTTTTTCCTTTTTCTGATCAGGTTGTAAACCAGAGTTGCTCATTTCATTCAGTTATACTTCTCAAAATTATTTTAATCTGGAAATTTTTTTCAGCATTTTTTTTCTTTCTGACCTTGAAATGTTTGATGGGTAAAGATCTATAAACAAGATTCTCCTTAGGAAGTTTGTCTCTCATGGAGATATAGACTAACAATTCAGAAACTACTTTCTAAACTTGAGGAAATGAGTGACTACATTGTGGTTAAAGGGAACCAGGTTTATCATTGACAGAGAAACAAGTCATAAGTATGAGAAGGCAGAAGATAAGAATGAATTCTGACCTCTGGAAAATCCTAGAGGCCATGGAACTCCTAGAGTAGAAAGTGTGCCTAGTCTTTGGTTTTGAAATCAAATTCCTCGTGAAAGGAACCAGGGCTCCTAGAAAGTAGGTAGTTCTATAGTTGGGCCAGGAAGAGCATGAAGTGAACCTAGAATATTTGGGGCAAGAAAGTAGTGTTCAAAAACTGATGGAGTCATGTCAAAGAGACATAGAATCCAGGCTTCCCTGGTGGTCCACTGGGTAAAGAGACCGCCTTGTGGTGTAAGGGGCACTGGTTCAATCCCTGGCAGGAAGATCCCAAGTGCCTCAGAGCAGCTGGACCAGTGTGTCCAATTGTGAGCCAGTGCTCTGGAGCACAAGTGCCCAGAGCCGGTGCTCTGCAATGAGAGAGGTCACTGCAATGGGAGGCCCACACAGGCCAAAGAATAAAAATGGATGAAAATAAATAAATAAAACCAATAAAAGAGGCCAAAAAAATTTTTTAAATCCCAAAATGTTTGGAAATTAAGCATATACTTCTAAAAAGTTCATGAGTGAGAAACTAAAGTGAGAAAAAAAAAAAGATATAGGATCCACCTTGAAGGTTTCCCACTGGTCAAATTTAGAACAATTTTGAAGTCAAAATACTTATTATAACAAGTTATTTTACAATGAGTAAAAAAAAGAGTTCATAAGCTAGTATAGATACAAATAGATGCTGGATAGGAAGGAAGGAGAGAAGGAGGAAGGAAGGAAGGAAAGAAAGAAGATAGGAAACCCTTACAGTGAAATGCCATTTATCACTAAGTTTTTAGAGTATCAATTTTTGCTTTAATTAAAGAACTCTTAGAAGTTGCCATTTCAAATGTTCTCTTGAATAGGTTTGGATGGCAAGTTGTGCATGTGGTAACCATGGTGGGAGTTAACTTATTATAATTAATTTCTAATTTTATTAAATTATGATTAGTGAATGGGGTCCAAAGGATTTTTATTGTTTTGAGTGTGTGTGGATGTCATTTGTAGGAAAATATATAATCAATTTTTGTGAACCTTCTTTCCATGTTAAATATCATTCTGTCATTTAAATTTGTATTTTCTCATTTAAGCTCTAAAATCACACAACAGTATATGTAGCTCTCTTTATCAATATAACTATACATAAAACAAAAAGCTTATTTTTTTCCTAGAATGAGAAGTCCTGTGGGCAGGCAGTCCACAATTATGCAGCAATGTCACAATTTCATTAAGGTCCCAGGCTCCATTCATCACTTTGCTGTTTCATTTTCATCAGGTTGCTTTCTTTCTGTGGCTACCTCTGTTCCCAAATCAAATTCCTCGTGAAAGGAACCAGGGCTCCTAGAAAGTAGGTTTGGGGCAAGAAAGCTAGTTTGGGGTTTCAAAAACTGATGGAGTCATGTCAAAGAGACATAGAATCCAGGCTTCCCTGGTGGTCCACTGGGTAAAGAGACCGCCTTGTGGTGTAAGGGGCACTGGTTCAATCCCTGGCAGGAAGATCCCAAGTGCCTCAGAGCAGCTGGACCAGTGTGTCCAATTGTGAGCCAGTGCTCTGGAGCACAAGTGCCCAGAGCCGGTGCTCTGCAATGAGAGAGGTCACTGCAATGGGAGGCCCACACAGGCCAAAGAATAAAAATGGATGAAAATAAATAAATAAAACCAATAAAAGAGGCCAAAAAAATTTTTTAAATCCCAAAATGTTTGGAAATTAAGCATATACTTCTAAAAAGTTCATGAGTGAGAAACTAAAGTGAGAAAAAAAAAAAGATATAGGATCCACCTTGAAGGTTTCCCACTGGTCAAATTTAGAACAATTTTGAAGTCAAAATACTTATTATAACAAGTTATTTTACAATGAGTAAAAAAAAGAGTTCATAAGCTAGTATAGATACAAATAGATGCTGGATAGGAAGGAAGGAGAGAAGGAGGAAGGAAGGAAGGAAAGAAAGAAGATAGGAAACCCTTACAGTGAAATGCCATTTATCACTAAGTTTTTAGAGTATCAATTTTTGCTTTAATTAAAGAACTCTTAGAAGTTGCCATTTCAAATGTTCTCTTGAATAGGTTTGGATGGCAAGTTGTGCATGTGGTAACCATGGTGGGAGTTAACTTATTATAATTAATTTCTAATTTTATTAAATTATGATTAGTGAATGGGGTCCAAAGGATTTTTATTGTTTTGAGTGTGTGTGGATGTCATTTGTAGGAAAATATATAATCAATTTTTGTGAACCTTCTTTCCATGTTAAATATCATTCTGTCATTTAAATTTGTATTTTCTCATTTAAGCTCTAAAATCACACAACAGTATATGTAGCTCTCTTTATCAATATAACTATACATAAAACAAAAAGCTTATTTTTTTCCTAGAATGAGAAGTCCTGTGGGCAGGCAGTCCACAATTATGCAGCAATGTCACAATTTCATTAAGGTCCCAGGCTCCATTCATCACTTTGCTGTTTCATTTTCATCAGGTTGCTTTCTTTCTGTGGCTACCTCTGTTCCCAAGATATTTTCATTTTGTTTTGTTTTTCCACTTCCAGTTTCATATCATTCCCCAAACAAGAGCAGGAAAGGATGGCACTTTGTCACTTCTGTCAGCAGGACTGAAAACAAAGAAATCCCAACAAGCTGTCTACCTGTATCTCATTGGCCAATACTGTGGTGAGTGGCTCCCCTACCAATGGACGTGGAGCTTAGGAGAGGGAGCTCAGGTGCAAAGGCTATTTGGGCAGTTGTTGAGCAGTTGATGTCACTTGCATCTTTAGGGTAGATAAAATGAACTCTCCCAAGGACAGTATGCAGGGAACAAATTATTTAGGCCAAGGACCAACACTAATGAAGAAAAATGAACAGAGGAAAGGAATCTGCAAAGGAAATGAATAAGAGCCAGCCAAGAAGACTGGGCAAAAACCAGGAGGCTTTCGAATTCTGTAGCCAAGAGAAGAGAATATTTCAAGAAGGACAAGGAACAAATAATATGAAGAATTGCAGAAAGGTAAGGATGGTATCATGTATTTTTGTCCCAGTTCCCATAATATGTGATTTTTCACCTTCCCTTCTTTTTTCCTGCATGTGTGCATAAACAAGAAGGCATCCCTCCCCCTGATAAGGTGCTGCGTGCCACAGGATAGGTCAGCAGTGAATTTAGCTGTCATTTGACCTCCTTCTCTTCTTGTTCATAATTTCTTCTGGAAATTTAAAGAAAAAGTCATAATAGGATTTTTGAAAATGAAGTTCAAGTGCATTTCCTAGCATGAACATTCTGTGGGCCATTTTCTCAGAATGACCACTTCTGTGGATGTGTCTAACAGTAACCCTCTGGGGCCATGCAGAGGGCACCATTCCTTCCCCATATTTTGTTCTCTTCCTATCACACTCAGCTTAACAAAAACAACAGCAGGGGGGAAAAGGAGGGGGTTGAAAAAAAAACCCTTATCTGCACAGTTGTGATGAATAGACTTGATTGGGCTCTCACACAGCAGGCAGGTGATGGCCATTGCCTGTCTATTTCAGGACTAAACTTTAGACTGGCCACAGGTGTTTTTCCTTTTTTGGCTCTGCGGCCCTGCCATCATTAAGTTTGCCTGAAGCAGCAGACAGCTTCTGGGAGACCAAAAGATGGAGAGGGGGAGGCAGGGTGCAGAGACAATCCAGCTGACATTTTAAGCAGGAAATGCAACCATCTGAATGTAAAGAAGATAAACCATGTCTCTACACAGACTGTTCACTCAGGGGAAATTGAGGTAAAACATAACAGGATTCAGAAAGTGGGATACTGGAGTGCATGCTTTGGAATCACCCTTGTTCTTTATTTCTAGGAGTCCCTTGCCCTTACCTAGAAATATTAAAAGAGGGGACATGATGCTCTGAGATATACTGGAAATTTATAATTTGGTAGAAATGTTTTTTTATCATATTTAATAATTACTTTCCAGTAAAGGCTTTGTCCTTGGAAGGAAATGTGTAACAAACCTAAACAATGTATTAAAAGCAAAGACATCACTATACCAACAAAGATCTGCATTGCCAAAGCTATAGTTTCTCCAGTAGTCATGTACAGATATGAGGGTTGGACCACAGAGAAGGCTAAGCATGGGAGAACTAATACTTTTTGAACTGCGGTGTTGGAGAAGACTCTTGAGAGTCCATTGGACAGCAAAGAGATCAAACCAGTCAATCCTAAAGGAAATCAACCCTGAATATTCATTGGAAGATTTGTTGCTGAAACTGATTTTCCAATCTTTGGCCATCTGATGTGAAGAGCCAACTCATTGGAAAAGATCCTGATGCTAGGTAAGATTGAGGGCAAGAGAAGAAAGAAGTGGCAGAGAATTAGCTGGTTGGATGACATCACTGACTCAATGGACATGAGTTTCAGCAAACTCCAAGAGACAGTGGAGGATAGAGGAGTTTGGCATGCTGTAGTCCATGGGTCGCAGAGTCAGACTTGACTCTGGGATTGAACAAGAACTCAGCCTAACAGTGCAAACAAACACTAAAAGAGCAATGTGGGCTTTCTCCTTTTTATAGTCAGACTGTATTACTGAATATTGAAAATATCCTGCAAGTATGATTCCTAGGATGCTGAAGACCACATCTTGCCTCCTCTTCCCAAGTCTTAACCTCAGAACCTTCTCATCCATCAACCAGTATTCTAAATCCCTAACAGAAGGCAAATGTTCCAAATCTGAGTTCAGATTTGCCATACAAAGTGATAGGAAAGTGACTGCATTATCTTGAACTTATACTAGAAGGTATGTGAATGATATGGTAGACTAAAATAAGGTTTTCATAATAGGTCACCTCTAGAATTAGAGAGGACCTGATGGTGGGACAGAACAGATTATTGTGAAGGCAAATATCGCCAAGAATTCTACATGAGTCTGGAATTTCTTTATCCTGATGAGTTTGTAAACCTCAGCCTTGAGGGTGTATGAGCAAATGTATGCCAAATGCACATGGCATTTCTGAATATGAAGATTTTTAAGCCAGAAGAGAAAAAATGATGTGAAATAAATGAATATCATTGCTTATATAATTCTTAAATATAGCTTAAATGTATGGATTCAGAGACTTTTTAAAATACAGGGATCATGGTGAAAGTAGTTTTGTTTGCCTATTTTTGGTTTTTTGCTTTTCAAACAGAGTAGATGGATTCTTTTCCAGTTGTTAAAAGGCAATTTTGGGGGTCATGATTCTTAAAGATAAAATCTTTTATTTAAGATGACCTCAAAAGTTTATTAGAATCCAATCACTTATTTTGTTATTGAAATGTATTTTTAAGAAAATCAGAAAACATTATCCATGGTGATATTCCTGTACTTTTAGGGAAGAAGATGATGCCCTCAAATATTAAAACAAATACTTTTCAGCTATCAGCCAAGCAACGTGTCAGCATTGCCAAAGTTTGAGCTGAGGGATTTGTCTTCCAGGTCCCTGTTCTAATCTGTTAGATGGTCTTTTTCAGTTATCACATAAAACCATTCATGTAGCTCCAGAGAAAGGATATTTTTTTAATCAAGTGTGTCAGGGACAGTCTGACAGCCATTTTGTAAATTACCACCAAGGCTCTATTACTGCAAGGTCACCACCTCCACCCCATCTTAATAGCAAATTGTTTTCTAATCACATACGTATTGCTCTGACAGAAGCAATAGGTCTAGTTGACATAAATACATGTTGCAATAGGAGTAGGTGATGTTTATATGGCTGTATATTTGCATGTGTTGTTTTCTTTACAACACTCCCAGGGGGAGCTCATAAATGTAGACTGTTTCTTCCACTCAGATGCTGCTGAAGGACCTCGACATTTGGATCCTGGAATGGGTTTTTCTCATGCTAGAATCACTTAAGGAAGCTCTAGGGGAAACCTGGATGCTGATCGGCAAGTATCGGACTTGCATGTAAAATCATTGCTTGGAGGAGCTAATGATGATAAACAGTCATTGACTTTGAGTTTCATCCCAGAATATGTGTTTTGGGCTAATGGATAGCAGAAAAGGATAAGACAGTTCAAGTATGCATTCCAATGGGCACACACGCAGGCTTAGCCCATTAGAAGATGATATTCTGGTACAGTGTGTCACTCTAATACTTTCAAGGGTGGACAAGACAAGCATATTTTCAGGAGTTTTAACTCTCATATTTATGAGTTATAGAAGTGCACAGTTCAGCCCCTTCGAATGGATTAAGAATAAAACTAAAATGAAACAAATAATGGTTATAAATTAGCTATCTTTATAAAGCATTGTAATAGAGGTACAAAAGGAATATTTCTATTTCCATTTCTCTATTAATAGTTTTGCAAGCATATAATCTTCACAATGGGCAGCTTCTATAAGAGGAAGTCTCAAAATTATGGGCAAATCAATCATGTTTATTAAACATGAAGCTTAAGCTGCTTGGGAAGTATTCTGATTCTAGAACATGGAAAGAAGGAATAGTTCTACCTGTCCCTAGAGCTTAGAATCTACCAAGGGAGATTGTTATAGTTGTTCAGTTACTAAGTCATGTCCGACTCTTTGAGACACCATGTGCTATAGCACACCAGGCTTCTGTGTTCTTCACTATCTCCTGGAGGGATCGTTACCAAACCTCCATCTTCCCCAAAAATTTTTCAAGTGTGTCAGGGACAGTCTGACAGCCATTTTGTAAATTACCACCAAGGCTCTATTACTGCAAGGTCACCACCTCCACCCCATCTTAATAGCAAATTGTTTTCTAATCACATACGTATTGCTCTGACAGAAGCAATAGGTCTAGTTGACATAAATACATGTTGCAATAGGAGTAGGTGATGTTTATATGGCTGTATATTTGCATGTGTTGTTTTCTTTACAACACTCCCAGGGGGAGCTCATAAATGTAGACTGTTTCTTCCACTCAGATGCTGCTGAAGGACCTCGACATTTGGATCCTGGAATGGGTTTTTCTCATGCTAGAATCACTTAAGGAAGCTCTAGGGGAAACCTGGATGCTGATCGGCAAGTATCGGACTTGCATGTAAAATCATTGCTTGGAGGAGCTAATGATGATAAACAGTCATTGACTTTGAGTTTCATCCCAGAATATGTGTTTTGGGCTAATGGATAGCAGAAAAGGATAAGACAGTTCAAGTATGCATTCCAATGGGCACACACGCAGGCTTAGCCCATTAGAAGATGATATTCTGGTACAGTGTGTCACTCTAATACTTTCAAGGGTGGACAAGACAAGCATATTTTCAGGAGTTTTAACTCTCATATTTATGAGTTATAGAAGTGCACAGTTCAGCCCCTTCGAATGGATTAAGAATAAAACTAAAATGAAACAAATAATGGTTATAAATTAGCTATCTTTATAAAGCATTGTAATAGAGGTACAAAAGGAATATTTCTATTTCCATTTCTCTATTAATAGTTTTGCAAGCATATAATCTTCACAATGGGCAGCTTCTATAAGAGGAAGTCTCAAAATTATGGGCAAATCAATCATGTTTATTAAACATGAAGCTTAAGCTGCTTGGGAAGTATTCTGATTCTAGAACATGGAAAGAAGGAATAGTTCTACCTGTCCCTAGAGCTTAGAATCTACCAAGGGAGATTGTTATAGTTGTTCAGTTGCCAAGTCATGTCCGACTCTTTGAGACACCATGTGCTATAGCACACCAGGCTTCTGTGTTCTTCACTATCTCCTGGAGTTTGCTCAGACTCATGTACATTGACTTGGTGATGCCATCCAACCATCTCATTCTCTGTAGTCCCCTATTCTTCTTGCCTTCAATCTTTGCCAGCATCAGGGTCTTTTCCAATTAGTTAGGGTTTTTGGTATCAGGTGGCCAAAATTTGGAGCTTCAGCATCAGTCCTTTCAATGAATAGTCAGTCCTTTAGGATTGACCGGTTTGATCTTCTTGCTTTTGAAAGGACTCTGAAGAATCTTCTCCAGCACCAATTCTTCAGCACTCAGCTTTCTTTACAGTCCAATTCTCACATCCGTACGTGACTACTAGAAAAACCATAGCTTTGACTTTATGGACATTGGTTGGCGAAGTGATGTCTCTGCTTTTTTAATACACTGTCTTGCTTTATCATAGCTTTTCTTCCAAGGAGCAAGTGTCTTTTAATTTCATGGCTACAGCTACCATCTGAGTGATTTTGGAGCCCAAGAAAATAAAGTTTATCACTGTTTCCATTGTTTGCCCATTTATTTGCCATGAAATGATGGGACCAGTTGTCATGATTTTCAATTTATGAATGTTGAGTTTTAAGCCAGCTTTTTCACTCCCACTATCACCTTCATCAAGAGGCTCTTTAGTTCCTCTATGCTTTGTGTCAGGGAAGATAGTAAACACAAACATAAGCAAAAAGAGTGTTGAATAAAACCAATAAGTTCAATAGAATAAGTTCAGTGGAAAAGCTATGGAGGCTTGAAGTTACCCGGAGGAGTTACTTGCAGCCACTGGCAATCAGGGAAGACTTCCTTATAGAGGTACAAAAGGAATATTTCTATTTCCATTTCTCTATTAATAGTTTTGCAAGCATATAATCTTCACAATGGGCAGCTTCTATAAGAGGAAGTCTCAAAATTATGGGCAAATCAATCATGTTTATTAAACATGAAGCTTAAGCTGCTTGGGAAGTATTCTGATTCTAGAACATGGAAAGAAGGAATAGTTCTACCTGTCCCTAGAGCTTAGAATCTACCAAGGGAGATTGTTATAGTTGTTCAGTTGCCAAGTCATGTCCGACTCTTTGAGACACCATGTGCTATAGCACACCAGGCTTCTGTGTTCTTCACTATCTCCTGGAGTTTGCTCAGACTCATGTACATTGACTTGGTGATGCCATCCAACCATCTCATTCTCTGTAGTCCCCTATTCTTCTTGCCTTCAATCTTTGCCAGCATCAGGGTCTTTTCCAATTAGTTGGTTCTTGGTATCAGGTGGCCAAAATTTGGAGCTTCAGCATCAGTCCTTTCAATGAATAGTCAGTCCTTTAGGATTGACCGGTTTGATCTTCTTGCTTTTGAAAGGACTCTGAAGAATCTTCTCCAGCACCAATTCTTCAGCACTCAGCTTTCTTTACAGTCCAATTCTCACATCCGTACGTGACTACTAGAAAAACCATAGCTTTGACTTTATGGACATTGGTTGGCGAAGTGATGTCTCTGCTTTTTTAATACACTGTCTTGCTTTATCATAGCTTTTCTTCCAAGGAGCAAGTGTCTTTTAATTTCATGGCTACAGCTACCATCTGAGTGATTTTGGAGCCCAAGAAAATAAAGTTTATCACTGTTTCCATTGTTTGCCCATTTATTTGCCATGAAATGATGGGACCAGTTGTCATGATTTTCAATTTATGAATGTTGAGTTTTAAGCCAGCTTTTTCACTCCCACTATCACCTTCATCAAGAGGCTCTTTAGTTCCTCTATGCTTTGTGTCAGGGAAGATAGTAAACACAAACATAAGCAAAAAGAGTGTTGAATAAAACCAATAAGTTCAATAGAATAAGTTCAGGGGAAAAGCTATGGAGGTTGAAGTTACCCGGAGGAGTTACTTGCAGCCACTGGCAATCAGGGAAGACTTCCTTATAGAGTGAGATGAGATTGTTACATTAAAGAATAGGTGGCAGGACTACCCTGGAAATCCAATCATTAAGACTTCCCCTTCCAGTGAAAGGGGTACAGGTTCTATCCTTCATCTGGGAGCTGAGAGCCTATGCCTCACAGCCATATATATATAAAAAAAAAACCATAAAACAAGCAATATTGTAACAAATTCAATAAAGGCTTTCTAAATGGTTCACATAAAAAATAAATCTTAAAAATAACGACTAAGTGGAATTTGAATATGTAGAGACGAAAGAGAGAGACAAAGGAGTTTTAGATGGAGAAACCAATGCCATAAAAGGGTTGAAGAGTTAGGTGTGAAAACTACCAATTTCTGGAAACAGAGAAGTTCAATTTGTTTTATTTTTTTTAATTAATCAGCTTGTAGTTATATTTGGTTAGGATGCCTAGTGAAATGTATCTGGTCAAAAGCATATTTTTCACCTACTTGACATACAAGATTAATTAATGCCTCGGTAAGAAAGAGCAGATGATTATGGAGACCCCACAAAACAGCTGAGTCCATTATGGAAAAGAAGAGTTAGTTTACTTGGGTGGAGGGTGACTGAAGGAATGGCTTGTGCATCCCAAAGAAACCTACTTGGAAGTAAGTTTGTTGAATATGTGCAATGCTCCATTGTCAAACATTTGTTGGATAAATTCTTTGGGCCTTTATAGTCTCAATTATTCATTGAAAATCATTCATTTCAGGAAACACATGCCTGCATTTTGTTGACTTACAGGCTCATTTTGTTGGCTTACAGTTGTAAAAATTGGCCTGCCAAACAGGAGATGCAGAATCAATCCTTGAATCAGGAAGATCCCCTGGAGAAGAAAATTCCAAACCCACTCCAGTATTCTTGCCTGGGAAATCCCATAGACAGAGGAGCCTGGTGGGCTAAAGTCCAGTTAGACATGGAAGAGCGACTAAACCACCATGGGATCACAGGTCATTTTCGGAAAACCTTATGTTTGTCTTTCAAGGCTCAGCAGCCAATGCTAAGTCCTTCATGAAGTCTTTTTTCCTCGATCTTCCCTGCATGTGTCTATCATATCACCTATAAGACACGAATATAATCTGTTTATAACCTGTCTGCTTCAACCCTGCCCCAATCCTGATGGTGACACTTATCCCCAACATCACACAGTAAGTTCTCAAATAACATTGTTGATATGCAGATGAAAAGTGAGGTATAAAAAATAAGTGATTAAAGGGATTTATTTTTAAATTGCTATAGAGTTTGCTCTTTTATTATAAACCATATGTGACTATGTTGATTTTATTTCCCTTCCTATGAAGAACTGCTGATCTGACTGGCTGACTCTTCTCAAGGATGTAGATGTCTAGAGTATTTGTCATATGTTCACCTGCCAAGTCCACCTATCACATTGAGCTTTAGTATCAGTGTACTAAGTGTGTGCCCCTACTGCAATGCTTCACCAGAGTCAAACAAAGGCATTTGCTTACAAGACCTGGAATGTTGGGGTGTTGAGGGCAAAGGAAAGTGTTGTTGGGGTAGAAATACTATCTGATTTGGAAAAATATCATGGCCACTCTTTCAGAAGCATTTCTGATGTTTTCACAGTCAATTCTGATTTTTTTTTTTCTAGAATCTGCATCCTCATCCTTACTTTCCTCCTTTTTGGGTTTTTTGACCACTTTCACTTTCTTGGTGTCTTCTTGACTCTCAATATTGCTGATGGTCTACAATTTCCTTCTCTACTTTTTGAGTATCAATTTTTTTTATAGTAGCCTATAAACTACCTCGTTAATCAGATAGTGTAAAATCCAATTAGAGACATTAGAATCCAGAAATACAAGTGTTAAGGAATGTATTTCTTGATTGACAAGGAAGCCAAATAGACTCATCTATTTAGAATCTTAGCAACAATTAGCTGCCTTAGTTTCATTTATTGTGACATAAAAAATCTGGTTTATTGAGAGCTCTATTGAAGAAGATTTCTATGATATGCACCATGAGAAAATATCTTCAAACTAAAATGATTGTTTTGCTGTAATAAATTGAACCATATGTACACTATGTTATTCAATCTTTTTTCTTCAAGGCATAAATTGATATTAAAGAACATTTAAGTCATAACACATGGTTATCCAGGCATGAACGAGGCAATAACCCATATAAGTTGTCAAGGTGAAGCCAAAGCATTTATTAGAGGTTTGTGTTGTTTTTGAAAAGTGCATGGTTGGATAAACATGGATTAGTGCTATTATGCTGCTACGATGACTCAAGTGTGTTTTTACAGTGTCAGTAATTTTTATGTTTAAAAATCACTGGTGCAGTATATTAGCTATAATTTATGTTTATCATCTTGTGTACTCTAATAGGTTTCAACAAACCATTTAACACTTCAGCTTGTGCATATACATTACTTAATAGGTATTTATCTTAAAAAAGAGATACTTAACGGGACTTTCAAAGCTTGCAACTGCGTGCTAAGAGAGAATACTGCAGTGTGTCACATTAACTTTCTTTTTGCTGGTTGCAGTTAACTTTGAACATTCTGGCCACTTGCTTCTTTGTGCAATGTGCCACCAAATGAAACAAGACTAGAGTCTGTTAATGTCCTTGTCAGTGGGAATGACATCAAGTTCTCCTGGCACAGAGTGTCCGTCACACTTACTAAGTAGAGTGGCTGTACAATATAGCCAACACAGCTGAAAATATGACAAAGGTCCAGCCTTCATTGGGGTGCCTTTTCAGAGGGGCTACTTTGCTTCTGACTGTAGCTGTATCTATGAGGAGTTTTGTGAGCAGTGTGACCTAGACTTTTGTTTTAGAAAAGCCTCCAAGAGAGCCCTAGGAGCTGAGTGTATGGGAGGAGGGATGGCAGGGAGTCTTGGGACTTCCCAGTCACAGGAGGCTTGTTGCAGCAACACAAGAGGGGACTTCATTTATCATGACACTATTGATCCCTCCAGATAGTGCTGTGCTTATTGTTTTTTGCTGCAATGATGACCTATTTCTCTTTTGGATATTCGAGGTAGATGAATTACCAGTGTTTAGTCTTTTCATAAAGGAGATTGATTCACTTTCTAAATGTACCCAGAGTTGGTGATGCAGTGATATGGTTTTGGTTTTTTTTTTTTTTTTAAAGTTAACTACTTTTTGTCTTACAATCAGTCATGATAGACATGGATTT
Organism: Tragulus kanchil; assembly: GCA_022376925.1. Classification (NCBI taxonomy): domain Eukaryota; kingdom Metazoa; phylum Chordata; class Mammalia; order Artiodactyla; family Tragulidae; genus Tragulus; species Tragulus kanchil. The sequence continues at coordinate 58,513,149 of JAIOJX010000028.1, read as the reverse complement.
GGAAGGGAAATGCTCATGAAACTCTAGTTGCAACTTATGTAAATGGTGCCACTTTATTCATTTGTGACATGGCTGGATACAAGTTTGTTTGGAATCTTGAAATTATGAATATACTGATTCACTCAGTAATAAATTTTTAGAGACTATAAATTCTCTTGAGTCAATCATGCACATCAGTTAGCTGAGTTAGCAAATTAGGAGGATTTATTACTCACTGGAGACAAATCAACCGAGATGAATTGTTTAATACTGAGAACTTCTTTTTCCCTTGTAAAACTACTGGTGACACTTTGACACCTTATCAGAGAGAACCATTATATCTTGCTGATCTTTATACTACTGGCAACCTCTGATGACTGGACAAAAATTGTTTCCTAAATATTTCAAACTTCACTATTTTCATGATAACATCAAAATTGTATGGTAAGCACCATAGACAATTTTATGTGACAATGCATGTGGAGTGTGTTTGCAATGAAGAGAATTAAAGGGAGAATTATATTAGAACCCCGAATGAAGAGTTACAGTACATTATTTCAAATGGATTAAGAAAAATGATGGTTTAGCCCAAAATTTCCAGTAGATGTAGAATTTTCTAGAATGATGTAAAACTTTCTGAAATGAGTCATCCTCTAGGTCTGAGCTACTCAATTCATTGGCCCCTAGCCACATATGACTGTTGAACACTTGAAATTATCAACTTAAGATGCTTGTGCAACAGACCAATTGACTTTTCAATGTATTCAATTTTAACTTTTATGTAAATAACCATAGGTGGCTAGTGATCAACCTGTTGGATACTGCTGGAGAATTAGCCCTTTAAGAAAAAGCTGGAACAACAATTTATGCCCTGGATTAGAGCAGCAGAAATGGGATGGTGGCAGGCAGGTACCTGTTTTTAAAATGAAGTTCAGAACAAATCCGAAAACTTAAGGGAAAGGAAAGGCATACAGATTTTGAAATCTAAATAAGACATCTTACTTTAAGAGTGAAGCTATCCATATATGAAACTTAATAACTTTACAAATGGGTAAAGATAGGACTCCATTTTTTGAAACAGGAAGCAGATGAAATATTTTTAACACATATATTTAGAAAATAGATGGCATAATAACAAAAATTTTAAAGCCCATGTCAGTATCAGATAACCATGGTGTCATGGTTACCTTCTGGCTGACAAATTTTCCCTTTTCTCTCTCTAGTCAATCATCCCTACCAGTACCAGGTTCATATTACTCACCTGCCTAAAATCCTTCAATAATGCTAAGGACAGTATGTGTGTCTCCTGTCAAATCACATGTTGAAATGCTACACTGGATATGAGGGTGTTAAGAGGCATTAGTGAGTTGGTTATGAGGGTGGAGCCCCTTACCAATTAGTTACTACTGGAGACAAATCAACCGAGATGAATTGTTTAATACTGAGAACTTCTTTTCCCTTGTAAAACTACTGGTGACACTTTGACACCTTATCAGAGAGAACCATTATATCTTGCTGATCTTTAACTACTGGAACCTCTGATGACTGGACAAAAATTGTTTCCTAAATATTTCAAACTTCACTATTTTCATGATAACATCAAAATTGTATGGTAAGCACCATAGACAATTTTATGTGACAATGCATGTGGAGTGTGTTTGCAATGAAGAGAATTAAAGGGAGAATTATATTAGAACCCCGAATGAAGAGTTACAGTACATTATTTCAAATGGATTAAGAAAAATGATGGTTTAGCCCAAAATTTCCAGTAGATGTAGAATTTTCTAGAATGATGTAAAACTTTCTGAAATGAGTCATCCTCTAGGTCTGAGCTACTCAATTCATTGGCCCCTAGCCACATATGACTGTTGAACACTTGAAATTATCAACTTAAGATGCTTGTGCAACAGACCAATTGACTTTTCAATGTATTCAATTTTAACTTTTATGTAAATAACCATAGGTGGCTAGTGATCAACCTGTTGGATACTGCTGGAGAATTAGCCCTTTAAGAAAAAGCTGGAACAACAATTTATGCCCTGGATTAGAGCAGCAGAAATGGGATGGTGGCAGGCAGGTACCTGTTTTTAAAATGAAGTTCAGAACAAATCCGAAAACTTAAGGGAAAGGAAAGGCATACAGATTTTGAAATCTAAATAAGACATCTTACTTTAAGAGTGAAGCTATCCATATATGAAACTTAATAACTTTACAAATGGGTAAAGATAGGACTCCATTTTTTGAAACAGGAAGCAGATGAAATATTTTTAACACATATATTTAGAAAATAGATGGCATAATAACAAAAATTTTAAAGCCCATGTCAGTATCAGATAACCATGGTGTCATGGTTACCTTCTGGCTGACAAATTTTCCCTTTTCTCTCTCTAGTCAATCATCCCTACCAGTACCAGGGTCATATGACTCACCTGCCTAAAATCCTTCAAGAATGCTAAGGACAGTATGTGTGTCTCCTGTCAAATCACATGTTGAAATGCTACACTGGATATGAGGGTGTTAAGAGGCAGGCACCTTTGGCAGTGAGTTGGTTATGAGGGTGGAGCCCCCATGGATGGGATGAGTGCCCTTAGAAGAAGAGGCAGAGGGCTCACGTTTCCTCTATCTCCCTGCCATCTGAAGGTACAACAAGAGGACAACTATCTGCAAACCAGCAAGAGGATCTCATCAGATACCAGTTCTGCTAAGCACCTTCATCTCAACTTGTCAGCCTTCAGAACTATGAGAGCTAATATTTTTTATTTTATTTTTTAAATTTTGGCCCCTTTTATTGGTTTTATATTCATTTATTTTCATCCATCTTTACTCTTTGGCATGTGTGAGCCTCCCATTGCAGTGGCCTCTCTCGTTGCAGAGCACCAGCTCTGGGCACATGCGCTCCAGAGCACTGGCTCACAATTGGGCACACTGGTCCCCACAGCTCCTCTCTGTCACTTGGGATCTTCCCAGGCCAGGGATTGAACCGGTGCCCCTTGCACTGCTAGGCAGACTCTTTACACACTGGACCACCAGGGAAGCCCCAGAACTATGAGAAACAAATGTTGAAGCCACTATTTGTGGTATTCTTATCACAGCCTAAGACAAAGGGCTTCCTAACACCTCTTAGTTACTATCGCCCAACATGATGAGCACATCAGCTTTTACTCATGGCACAGTAAAATGAATGAACAGTCCAGGGATGATCAGAAGGATGTGCCCTTAGCTCAGAAACTGTACACAATGTCTGATTTAAAATTATGTCTTTAACACATTTTTCTACAGAAACATGCAGACCACACATAAACATACTTTTGTTGTTGTTGTTGTTGTTAATGATGACAGTGGCAGAACCATGAACCATATACCTCAAAGGTGTGGATACCTTGTGGAGCCTTGACGTCTAATTTTCCTTTGGGTGTGGTCACTAGGTGGTGCCTACTCACTGGAGGATGGGCGGATGCCGAGGTCTATGCGTTCATCACACTGGTCCCTCCACATCAGGCCTCCCATTGGCAGCAATGATTCCTCTGTGGAGGACCGTCAGGCTTATCAGGCAACCAGTTATAACAGAAGATTCTAGAAACTGCTCCCTCTACCTTCCCTTCAAGTCTAGGGGAGGTAAAATCTCCCTATAATTACTATCAAGCCCAAGGTTATTTCTTTTCCACTGCTGGTTTTCCTTCATGGTACCCAAAGTCCTGACAGTTGTTGTACATTTAAGGGGATCTTACCCAAGGTCAGGACTCCCGTAAGGGTTTTTCATTCAATACTCATGTAATTCCTACCATATTCCTGCATGTCCTAGACTAAGGCTTTACAGGTGTTTGTTGGCCCATGTGAGCAGAGCTGGCTTAGGACAAGAGCACAAACTTCAGGATCTGATGACTTGGCTCTGAACTCTGGCCCTGGCACCTGTGTGCTCTGGGTCCTAGAATATTTCTTCTGATCAGTCTTCTCAACTGTAAAAGGGATGGAAATAGTGCATACTTTAGAAGGGAGCTGTGAAGACTAAATGTGTAAATTTATGTAACACACTTAGAGATCTTGGCTTATAAGAGATTCCAGTGTGTTCGCTATTATTATTTATGAATTCAAAGCCCATTTACTATTATTACCTTATACTCTGTGTGATCAAAGAGAACTAGAGGAGGAAATGGCAACCCATTCCTGTATTCTTGCCTGGGAAATTCCATGGACAGAGGAGCCTGATGACTACAGTTCATGGGATCATTGCAAAAGAGCTGACATGACTGAGTGACTGAAATTCAACATCAGAGAGAATATACCTTTTATAGAGTGGGAGGTGTCTGTCCCCATTTTTAAATAGCTTCTGTGAAGTTCTCTATTTTATGCAGTGGTTAGGCTGCCATTTAAACATTAAGTCCTTATGTTTAAAAAGCAAAATAGGATACTTTGTTTTTTTCTTATTGTCAGAAAGGCAAGTGTGGACAGCATCACAGGAAAAGTTGTGGAAGCCCCTTGTTTGTGCAATGAATAGATTATAAGAACACAGATAACATCTTAAAGACCAGGGGGCTTATGATTGTTTCATTTACATGTGGAGAAACTTGGGAAATTTGGCTGCAGTCTCATTGTTGTTCCATTATAAGAAAAAAATGGTCTCTTTGTGGACATTCGTGAGTTTAAGATGCAGATACACATCTGCCTTAGATGACAAATAATGTGAAGCTCAGTTTTGAAGACCCTTTCCTGTCATCCCAGAATTAATTTCAACATACTTGATGAACATCCATAAACTCTGTCTTCTTTAAAGGCAAAGGAAGCCAGCAAGCTGAAGAAAATATGCAGAGAACTGGATCAAACAATTACAGACATGGAGAAGCATAAAAAGATATTCTGCCCATCATCTTGGGCTTTTCTTATATCTAATGTCACATCAAAACAACTCTGTGACTATGTAGTATAAAATAATAAAAACATAAATGTAAAATCTGTATCTTTGCCTCTTCATCCAAGAAATCCAAACTTATAACTATCTAAAAATATTAGAGTCTTAAACTTCATAGTTATCATCTTAAATCCTTTTTTTTTACTAGACAAACTCCCACATTGCTCTTTATTATGCTTTATGTAGAAAGGTCTTCAGAATCATTTCTGAACAAATAGTTAAATGAAGAAAATGGTGTGAATCTTTTTCTACTTTATGTGTCTTAAAATAGCAGTATGCTTAGCAAATAGGTGACACTCATAGTGATTATCAATCATTTTTACCTTTATTCCCACTTTACTTATTTATACACTCATGCAGGCAGTGATTCACCTGACACTCATGTGTCTGGTGCTTGTTAACATTGGGAATGGGAAGGCTCTGTATTCTGCCCCATTGATGACTACAGTTCATGGGATCATTGCAAAAGAGCTGACATGACTGAGTGACTGAAATTCAACATCGGTTCTTATAGAGTGGGAGGTGTCTGTCCCCATTTTAATGCATTTTTTGGTTAGGCTGCCATTTAAACATTAAGTCCTTATGTTTAAAAAGCAAAATAGGATACTTTGTTTTTTTCTTATTGTCAGAAAGGCAAGTGTGGACAGCATCACAGGAAAAGTTGTGGAAGCCCCTTGTTTGTGCAATGAATAGATTATAAGAACACAGATAACATCTTAAAGACCAGGGGGCTTATGATTGTTTCATTTACATGTGGAGAAACTTGGGAAATTTGGCTGCAGTCTCATTGTTGTTCCATTATAAGAAAAAAATGGTCTCTTTGTGGACATTCGTGAGTTTAAGATGCAGATACACATCTGCCTTAGATGACAAATAATGTGAAGCTCAGTTTTGAAGACCCTTTCCTGTCATCCCAGAATTAATTTCAACATACTTGATGAACATCCATAAACTCTGTCTTCTTTAAAGGCAAAGGAAGCCAGCAAGCTGAAGAAAATATGCAGAGAACTGGATCAAACAATTACAGACATGGAGAAGCATAAAAAGATATTCTGCCCATCATCTTGGGCTTTTCTTATATCTAATGTCACATCAAAACAACTCTGTGACTATGTAGTATAAAATAATAAAAACATAAATGTAAAATCTGTATCTTTGCCTCTTCATCCAAGAAATCCAAACTTATAACTATCTAAAAATATTAGAGTCTTAAACTTCATAGTTATCATCTTAAATCCTTTTTTTTTACTAGACAAACTCCCACATTGCTCTTTATTATGCTTTATGTAGAAAGGTCTTCAGAATCATTTCTGAACAAATAGTTAAATGAAGAAAATGGTGTGAATCTTTTTCTACTTTATGTGTCTTAAAATAGCAGTATGCTTAGCAAATAGGTGACACTCATAGTGATTATCAATCATTTTTACCTTTATTCCCACTTTACTTATTTATACACTCATGCAGGCAGTGATTCACCTGACACTCATGTGTCTGGTGCTTGTTAAGCATTGGGAATGGGAAGGCAGATAATGCTTGAGGTGTGTATGTTCAGTTGCTTGGTCGTGTCTGACTATTTGCGACCCCATGGACTGTAGCCCACCAGGCTTCTCTGTCCATGAGGTTCTCCAGGTAAGGATACTGGTGTGAGCTACCATTTCCTTCTCCAGGGGATCTTCTTGACCCAGGGATCGAACCCATATCTCTAGTGTCTCCTGCACTGGCATGTAGATTCTTTACCACTGTACCAGCTGGGAAGGCCCTAGGATTTGATAGCTGTCCTGAAAATGCTCCCCAGCTATGGACCTAGAGATTATCATATCAAATGAAGTAAGTCAGAAAGAGAAAGACAAATACTATAAGATGTCTCATATCTGGAAACTAAAATATGGTGCAAATGAACCTATCTACAAAACAGAAATAGATCCACAGACACAGAGATCAGACTTATGGTTACCAAGTGGGGGAAAAGAATGGGGAAAAAATGGACTGGGAGTCTGGGATTAGCAGATGCAAACTATGACATAAAGGATGGATAAACAGCAAGGTCCTACTGTATAGCGCAGGGAACTATATTCAATATCCTGTAATAAACCACAGTGGAAAAGGAAAAAATACTCGCTGACTAGAAGGAAGAACAGTTGGCAAAACAATTAATAGGCTAATGACTTAGAGGTTTCACAATTGAAATGTCATGGTCAGAGCAAGCAGAACCATAGATATAGACATACAGCTTCCCCTCCTGGTAAGGGCAAGACTAGGAGAGGGAGCAGACCACAGAATGAAGCTCAGGTGCAGAAGACTGGACACGAGCAGGTTCGGACAGCATGAATTTGGGGTGCCAAGATGGTAATGCCAAGTGGGCTGCTGGATAGTAGAATTTAGAGTTCAGGAGAGAACGCCAGCCTGGAAACTCAGGAGTCAACAACATCCAGGCAGGTGTTAAAGACAAAGGTATGGAGAGATTCTCCAGGGAGAGCCCTCTACAGGAGGTGAAGGACCATAACGGCCATAAAATGGAATATATGCTGCCTGGATCTCTTCTCCTTTCAGATCCCTTCCAGAGAATCAGTTTTGAAAGGGAAGCACCCATATAAGGAAGTGGTGGGGCCTCGGAGGAAAAAGCTGTCTGAGTTTTTGTGCTAAGAAAGTATCAGTAAAAAAGCAGGGATTCAAACCCTAGAATCTCCAGCTTATTCTGTATCCTCAGGACAGTCACAGCCCAAGGGCTCTGAAAACTTATGGATACAGCATATTCTTGGCTGCTACAGGCAAAATGAAAGGTTTTCTGAACTTAAAGATGGGTTTGAAGCTCATGGTGGGAGAGTGATTTGTAAATATATAAATTAAGTTTCCCCATAAATTTAGGTTGCAAACCTTTTTCAAAAGAACAACATATATAAGTTTTTGTCAGAAAGAAACAAATACTATAAGATGTCTCATATCTGGAAACTAAAATATGGTGCAAATGAACCTATCTACAAAACAGAAATAGATCCACAGACACAGAGATCAGACTTATGGTTACCAAGTGGGGGAAAAGAATGGGGAAAAAATGGACTGGGAGTCTGGGATTAGCAGATGCAAACTATGACATAAAGGATGGATAAACAGCAAGGTCCTACTGTATAGCGCAGGGAACTATATTCAATATCCTGTAATAAACCACAGTGGAAAAGGAAAAAATACTCGCTGACTAGAAGGAAGAACAGTTGGCAAAACAATTAATAGGCTAATGACTTAGAGGTTTCACAATTGAAATGTCATGGTCAGAGCAAGCAGAACCATAGATATAGACATACAGCTTCCCCTCCTGGTAAGGGCAAGACTAGGAGAGGGAGCAGACCACAGAATGAAGCTCAGGTGCAGAAGACTGGACACGAGCAGGTTCGGACAGCATGAATTTGGGGTGCCAAGATGGTAATGCCAAGTGGGCTGCTGGATAGTAGAATTTAGAGTTCAGGAGAGAACGCCAGCCTGGAAACTCAGGAGTCAACAACATCCAGGCAGGTGTTAAAGACAAAGGTATGGAGAGATTCTCCAGGGAGAGCCCTCTACAGGAGGTGAAGGACCATAACGGCCATAAAATGGAATATATGCTGCCTGGATCTCTTCTCCTTTCAGATCCCTTCCAGAGAATCAGTTTTGAAAGGGAAGCACCCATATAAGGAAGTGGTGGGGCCTCGGAGGAAAAAGCTGTCTGAGTTTTTGTGCTAAGAAAGTATCAGTAAAAAAGCAGGGATTCAAACCCTAGAATCTCCAGCTTATTCTGTATCCTCAGGACAGTCACAGCCCAAGGGCTCTGAAGAACTTATGGATACAGCATATTCTTGGCTGCTACAGGCAAAATGAAAGGTTTTCTGAACTTAAAGATGGGTTTGAAGCTCATGGTGGGAGAGTGATTTGTAAATATATAAATTAAGTTTCCCCATAAATTTAGGTTGCAAACCAAGAATGAATGTGTTTACTAAGAATGCTGATGCTAAACTACCTTGGAAAGGAAAGGAGTGTTATTTACTTACATAAATATGGCTCCAGGTTAGACGCTTCTTATTATTATAGGCAGCTGGTAAAGAAGATGTGCAACACCTTTGATGAGCTGTCTCTCAGTTTGCATCCCCTGATCTCATCCCCTGTCAGTCTCTGGAGACAGACACTGGAGCTCTGTGGGCAGCAAAGGCCAGCACACAGGACTGAGCTGGGCTATGAGCCCAGGAGGACATCCGCTGTGGGCTTCCAGACACGATTCCTTACTTAACTACCATCTCAGTGACCTCGGGCCGTGTCTGTGAAGTCTCTGAGCTTCAATTTCTCATCTGTAGAATGAAGACACAAATGTTTACCTTTCGAAGATTCCACGTGATAATCTGAACATTATCAGAATGGGGAATTTGCCTTATTGTGCACTGATCCCCAGCTTTTAGAAGAATGGGCACTTCATAAATACCTGTTGAGTGAATGAATGTGTGTACATAAAGGGAGGTAAGAACATCTAGAATATAATAGGTGCTAAATAATTATATATTGACTCCTTTTCCCTTCCAGAAATCAACATGGGCTTTGCCTCTTCCCATCTTCCAAGCTCAGGTGAATGTCCTTGGCCTAAAAATGGACAGAGAATGTATCATTGAATGAAACCATGTTTCAAACCCATATTCCACAGGGTTCCACGTGGTTTCCCAGGATTGTTAATAGGAGCTCTGTGGGAGTAATGCTGTGCCAAGTCTGAAAATGTTGGGGGATTTGCCTTAAACAGAGATCTTTACTCTCGACTGTTCCAAGCCCTTACTATTCACATGTGCATGTGTACATTCTCCATCCAAGAGGGACCACAATACACAGCTTCCCAACTACATTTGATCAGAGGACTCTTTGGCTACAGAGTATCTCAGGAACCTTGTATTAGTATAATCCCTAATGAAAATGGGACCAAAATAATACACAGCTATGGGTTTGAAGCTCATGGTGGGAGAGTGATTTGTAAATATATAAATTAAGTTTCCCCATAAATTTAGGTTGCAAACCAAGAATGAATGTGTTTACTAAGAATGCTGATGCTAAACTACCTTGGAAAGGAAAGGAGTGTTATTTACTTACATAAATATGGCTCCAGGTTAGACGCTTCTTATTATTATAGGCAGCTGGTAAAGAAGATGTGCAACACCTTTGATGAGCTGTCTCTCAGTTTGCATCCCCTGATCTCATCCCCTGTCAGTCTCTGGAGACAGACACTGGAGCTCTGTGGGCAGCAAAGGCCAGCACACAGGACTGAGCTGGGCTATGAGCCCAGGAGGACATCCGCTGTGGGCTTCCAGACACGATTCCTTACTTAACTACCATCTCAGTGACCTCGGGCCGTGTCTGTGAAGTCTCTGAGCTTCAATTTCTCATCTGTAGAATGAAGACACAAATGTTTACCTTTCGAAGATTCCACGTGATAATCTGAACATTATCAGAATGGGGAATTTGCCTTATTGTGCACTGATCCCCAGCTTTTAGAAGAATGGGCACTTCATAAATACCTGTTGAGTGAATGAATGTGTGTACATAAAGGAGGTAAGAACATCTAGAATATAATAGGTGCTAAATAATTATATATTGACTCCTTTTCCCTTCCAGAAATCAACATGGGCTTTGCCTCTTCCCATCTTCCAAGCTCAGGTGAATGTCCTTGGCCTAAAAATGGACAGAGAATGTATCATTGAATGAAACCATGTTTCAAACCCATATTCCACAGGGTTCCACGTGGTTTCCCAGGATTGTTAATAGGAGCTCTGTGGGAGTAATGCTGTGCCAAGTCTGAAAATGTTGGGGGATTTGCCTTAAACAGAGATCTTTACTCTCGACTGTTCCAAGCCCTTACTATTCACATGTGCATGTGTACATTCTCCATCCAAGAGGGGACCACAATACACAGCTTCCCAACTACATTTGATCAGAGGACTCTTTGGCTACAGAGTATCTCAGGAACCTTGTATTAGTATAATCCCTTGGGACATGTGGATCTAATCATTAGCTGAAAGAGCAAACACAAAGCAAAAAGCATTTATTTTTATAGGACAGTAAAATGCTTTTTTTAGGTCAGGAAAGGCTTATTGAGGAACAAGATGTGGAGTTCTCACAACCCAAGACAGTCATCGAGGAAATTTCATTTCAATGAAGCATTTAAATGAGTGAAAACAAATGAACATAAAATAAGTATATAATAACACCTTGGGAAAATTAACCATCTCTCCATTTAACATCTGTCACATAGATAATCGTAGCAGCTAGATTGATTATGGAACAGGAAACTGGAAGTTTAAAAAAGAAGCAGCTGAGTTTGCTTATATCACCTGCAAAGGGACTACTTTCTTTGGTAGATTAATATTGCACAAAGGTTTGAAGTTTTAATAAAGAGGCCTGGTTGGATGGTGTTAACAGTAGGTTACAGAATGTGCGTGTGTAATCAGACAATGCATTGCATTATGCTATTAGAAGGTATAATGGTATTATACAAGCATTCTGGATTGTGCTGGGCCTTAAGTGACATTTTTTCACAAGGAAGCTATAGAACATTGTGGTGTATCTGTAACAGTGAAAATATAATCAGCATATTAATTATAAAATGACAGGTAAATTCCTCTGAATCATGATTTGGTGTCAGTTGGGATTTTTTTTTCCCTTGTGCAATTTTATAACACTTCAGTGTCGGTTATAGTTTTTAAAAGCATATATGTTTGCATTTTCTCAAATGCTTAGTTACGTATAATGAAAGGGTTTTTTTTTTTTAATTTTTAAAAAATTATTAGAGAGTTTTGTTGTTCACAGACACGTATGTTCCCAGATCAGTCATAAGCATATCCCTGGTCCCCTCCACTCTCTCAATCCCCCCATGAAAGAATTTTTTAATGAACAAAGCCAAATAGCACAACAAATAACTTACATTGAATTCTTTTTAACTTAAATTCTATATAAAGGGGCAACCACACCTTCAGATTACACTCTCTTCTTTACATGTAAACTTCTGGTGAAACACTTCTAGAGTTGTTTTTAAACAATTAGCTTTATGTTCTTTGGCTACAGAGTATCTCAGGAACCTTGTATAATACCCTTGGGACATGTGGATCTAATCATTAGCTGAAAGAGCAAACACAAAGCAAAAGCATTTATTTTTATAGGACAGTAAAATGCTTTTTTTAGGTCAGGAAAGGCTTATTGAGGAACAAGATGTGGAGTTCTCACAACCCAAGACAGTCATCGAGGAAATTTCATTTCAATGAAGCATTTAAATGAGTGAAAACAAATGAACATAAAATAAGTATATAATAACACCTTGGGAAAATTAACCATCTCTCCATTTAACATCTGTCACATAGATAATCGTAGCAGCTAGATTGATTATGGAACAGGAAACTGGAAGTTTAAAAAAGAAGCAGCTGAGTTTGCTTATATCACCTGCAAAGGGACTACTTTCTTTGGTAGATTAATATTGCACAAAGGTTTGAAGTTTTAATAAAGAGGCCTGGTTGGATGGTGTTAACAGTAGGTTACAGAATGTGCGTGTGTAATCAGACAATGCATTGCATTATGCTATTAGAAGGTATAATGGTATTATACAAGCATTCTGGATTGTGCTGGGCCTTAAGTGACATTTTTTCACAAGGAAGCTATAGAACATTGTGGTGTATCTGTAACAGTGAAAATATAATCAGCATATTAATTATAAAATGACAGGTAAATTCCTCTGAATCATGATTTGGTGTCAGTTGGGATTTTTTTTTCCCTTGTGCAATTTTATAACACTTCAGTGTCGGTTATAGTTTTTAAAAGCATATATGTTTGCATTTTCTCAAATGCTTAGTTACGTATAATGAAAGGGTTTTTTTTTTTTAATTTTTAAAAAATTATTAGAGAGTTTTGTTGTTCACAGACACGTATGTTCCCAGATCAGTCATAAGCATATCCCTGGTCCCCTCCACTCTCTCAATCCCCCCATGAAAGAATTTTTTAATGAACAAAGCCAAATAGCACAACAAATAACTTACATTGAATTCTTTTTAACTTAAATTCTATATAAAGGGGCAACCACACCTTCAGATTACACTCTCTTCTTTACATGTAAACTTCCTGGTGAAACAGGTCAGAGTTAATGGGAGAAACTTGGAGAGTTGTTTTTTAAACAATTAGCTTTATGTTCTTTTAAATAATCATCTCATTATATTTTGTACACCCATGCAGGGGTTCGTAAATTTCCAAATAGTGGCAAAACTGGGGAATACCAGTTAAGCAATAGTGTAACCCACCTGTGGGTGAGAGAAGAGGCTTCTTACAATAACAATTTCCCTTCCCCAAATTCCTTTCACAAAAGAATTAATTCTGCTCTCTGAGGAAATGGTTCTGCTCCAAAGGAGGATATCAGACACTGTATTATTAAAGAAGATTGACTGTAAGTAGTTCATAAGAGACAGACAAAAATGGTAAGATATTTGGAAAACAAGACCTAAGAGAGAAGATTAAGAGAGTGGGGATACTCATTCCAGTCAAAGGGGGCTGAGGGGAGAGATAACTGTCTACCTAAAAGTTAAATGATGGTACCAGCAGAAGCAGTATTACTCAGCAGTAACAGAGGAAGAGGGCAGGTAGAAGGAAAGGCCTATACCCGATTTACCTAATGTTAGGAACAATTTTCATAATACAAAGAATAGTTACATGAAGGAGTTAAGTGCCAGGAGAGTTTAGGCTTTCCAGCTGTGGAATCAAGTATGAGTGTTTGTAGGAAATACTTTTGAATAAACTTGAAACACTTTGAAGCTAGTTTGTGACCTGGAAACTGGGCTGGAACTTAGGTCCTCTGTTGAAAATGATGGTGTGAGTTCTTTGCTATAATAATTTGTTTAGTCAGGAAGGAAATGCACATCAGGGCAGTCATAGATCCATAAATGCTTCTTAAGGGACAAGCATCAAAATTCAGCAAAAATATTCTTAAATATTTAGCTTACAGATTACTGATGTTTTCAGCTGTGTGTGCTGTGCTTAGTCGCTCAATCGTGTCCAACCTTTGCAATCCCATGGACTGTAGCCTGCTGGGCTCCTCTGTCCATGAGGATTCTCCTATTACATAAAAAAAGCAATGCACAACAATAATTACATTGAATTCTTTTTACTTAAATTCTATATAAAGGGGCAACCACCCCTTCAGATTACACTCTCTTCTTTACATGTAAACTTCCTGGTGAAACAGGTCAGAGTTAATGGGAGAAACTTGGAGAGTTGTTTTTTAAACAATTAGCTTTATGTTCTTTTAAATAATCATCTCATTATATTTTGTACACCCATGCAGGGGTTCGTAAATTTCCAAATAGTGGCAAAACTGGGGAATACCAGTTAAGCAATAGTGTAACCCACCTGTGGGTGAGAGAAGAGGCTTCTTACAATAACAATTTCCCTTCCCCAAATTCCTTTCACAAAAGAATTAATTCTGCTCTCTGAGGAAATGGTTCTGCTCCAAAGGAGGATATCAGACACTGTATTATTAAAGAAGATTGACTGTAAGTAGTTCATAAGAGACAGACAAAAATGGTAAGATATTTGGAAAACAAGACCTAAGAGAGAAGATTAAGAGAGTGGGGATACTCATTCCAGTCAAAGGGGGCTGAGGGGAGAGATAACTGTCTACCTAAAAGTTAAATGATGGTACCAGCAGAAGCAGTATTACTCAGCAGTAACAGAGGAAGAGGGCAGGTAGAAGGAAAGGCCTATACCCGATTTACCTAATGTTAGGAACAATTTTCATAATACAAAGAATAGTTACATGAAGGAGTTAAGTGCCAGGAGAGTTTAGGCTTTCCAGCTGTGGAATCAAGTATGAGTGTTTGTAGGAAATACTTTTGAATAAACTTGAAACACTTTGAAGCTAGTTTGTGACCTGGAAACTGGGCTGGAACTTAGGTCCTCTGTTGAAAATGATGGTGTGAGTTCTTTGCTATAATAATTTGTTTAGTCAGGAAGGAAATGCACATCAGGGCAGTCATAGATCCATAAATGCTTCTTAAGGGACAAGCATCAAAATTCAGCAAAAATATTCTTAAATATTTAGCTTACAGATTACTGATGTTTTCAGCTGTGTGTGCTGTGCTTAGTCGCTCAATCGTGTCCAACACTTTGCAATCCCATGGACTGTAGCCTGCTGGGCTCCTCTGTCCATGAGGATTCTCCAGGCAAAACTACTGAAATGGGTTGCTACGCTCTCCTCCAGGGTATCTTCCCAACCTATGGATTGAACCTAGATCCCCTGCATTGCAGCAGATTCTTTCCCATTTGAGTTACCAGGAAAGGCAGCACAATGAGCAAATACAAGAGTTTTGTATAATTTTGATTTGGGTAAATCACACTAATCTCAATCCCAAACCATGTGATCCAGTTAGAGTTGATTCCACATTCAACTCCAGGCATTAGTGTGGGACAAAGCATGGGCATTACAACCCTGGTCTCCATGACTGGTTCAGGAAGCACACTGAAATCCAGTCTTCAGTCTCATGTTGGAGTTAGTGAAAGGCTGACATTCTCTTTGCTTTGCTGCCGCTTGACTGATAGAAAGTAACCTGGAATTACTAGAGGCCAAGCCATTGCATAAAAACAAATTGTCTTAGGGTGAAGAGGAAAAGCAAAGAAGAAAGATGAAGAAAACAGAACATTGTTAGGACAATATGCAAACACTCGAGTACATTCATGAATGAAGCTGACTATCTCCAGATTTTTATGTGAACCAGTGAATTCCTGCTAGTTGCTTTTAACCATAGTATTTTTTTAAGGCAATGATCTCTGCCCCATAAAACTTAAGTTTTTAAAGTATAAAGACAGTCAACATTAACCATAATTAAGTAGTTGATCATACAGACTGATAAAAGGAGATAAATGCTATGGAGAAAAGACAAAAGTAGAGGAGGTGAAGACTGTGTGTGTGTGTGTGTGTGTGAGAGAGAGAGAGAGAGAGAGACAGAGAGACAGAGAGTGAGAGAGAGAGTGTGCGTGTGTGTGTGTGTGCAAGAGGACACAATTTTTTAAATGGATGGCTAAATTAGGACCTTCTGAGAAGGTGACATCTGAATCAAGAGGAAGTATATTGGAAAACATCTGGAGAAAAGCTATTACAGAGAGTATTTCATGAAGTCTCAATTGTAAGACAGAATAAAGGCCTCTGAGCAACACAAGCATCTCTGCCCTCCCTTCTTCTGTCAAACAGAAGCATATGAATTTCAGCAGGCCTTGGGAAGTTACTCACTAATAAGAAGCATAAATTCATGTTCAAAAGAGCCTTCTAGATTTTAAAAGCTGAAATCTAGAAAACACTTGGCCTATCTCCTCCAGGGTATCTTCCCAACCTATGGATTGAACCTAGATCCCCTGCATTGCAGCAGATTCTTTCCCATTTGAGTTACCAGGAAAGGCAGCACAATGAGCAAATACAAGAGTTTTGTATAATTTTGATTTGGGTAAATCACACTAATCTCAATCCCAAACCATGTGATCCAGTTAGAGTTGATTCCACATTCAACTCCAGGCATTAGTGTGGGACAAAGCATGGGCATTACAACCCTGGTCTCCATGACTGGTTCAGGAAGCACACTGAAATCCAGTCTTCAGTCTCATGTTGGAGTTAGTGAAAGGCTGACATTCTCTTTGCTTTGCTGCCGCTTGACTGATAGAAAGTAACCTGGAATTACTAGAGGCCAAGCCATTGCATAAAAACAAATTGTCTTAGGGTGAAGAGGAAAAGCAAAGAAGAAAGATGAAGAAAACAGAACATTGTTAGGACAATATGCAAACACTCGAGTACATTCATGAATGAAGCTGACTATCTCCAGATTTTTATGTGAACCAGTGAATTCCTGCTAGTTGCTTTTAACCATAGTATTTTTTTAAGGCAATGATCTCTGCCCCATAAAACTTAAGTTTTTAAAGTATAAAGACAGTCAACATTAACCATAATTAAGTAGTTGATCATACAGACTGATAAAAGGAGATAAATGCTATGGAGAAAAGACAAAAGTAGAGGAGGTGAAGACTGTGTGTGTGTGTGTGTGTGTGAGAGAGAGAGAGAGAGACAGAGAGTGAGAGAGAGAGTGTGCGTGTGTGTGTGTGTGCAAGAGGACACAATTTTTTAAATGGATGGCTAAATTAGGACCTTCTGAGAAGGTGACATCTGAATCAAGAGGAAGTATATTGGAAAACATCTGGAGAAAAGCTATTACAGAGAGTATTTCATGAAGTCTCAATTGTAAGACAGAATAAAGGCCTCTGAGCAACACAAGCATCTCTGCCCTCCCTTCTTCTGTCAAACAGAAGCATATGAATTTCAGCAGGCCTTGGGAAGTTACTCACTAATAAGAAGCATAAATTCATGTTCAAAAGAGCCTTCTAGATTTTAAAAGCTGAAATCTAGAAAACACTTGGCCTATCTAAATATATGAATATAATTCTTCATGTATATATGGATACATATTTACAGAAAAGCTTTAATTTTTCTCAGTTTTGTTTATGGATAAAGTTTCTGCCTATTGGCAGATATGAGCTATTTGCCCTTTGTGTTTCTTTTGAAGAGTCAACCAAAATTTCAGTCTGTGTATAATAATGCCACAATCAGAGTTTAGAATATTTTCTAAACAATCACTTAAGACAAACTCTACTAAGGAAGAAACTATCAGCCTTAACAGAAGCAATCCTGGCAAACAATTATTTTCATTGCAGCACTGACAATTATGTAAATGTGTCTTGAACTGCAATGGGCACCTAATTATGACACCTAATTATACCAATATATTTATATACCTCCTTGAACATTTTATCTATAACTCCCCCACTCATTCCAAGACCAGACAAAGTAAGGAAGCATCATTCAGAGATGATTGCCTCATCCTTGTAACGTGAACACAACTCATCTCTATGAGGCTGGACAATTCGGGATGAGCCCTGTTCATGGAAAGGTTTGCCTTGTGCCAGTCACTTTCGGATTTCAGAAGGTGAGCAGACATGACCATAGCTCCGGCCAAGACAATGATGGCCTTTCTTGTTCTAGCAAATGTTCCTAAGCAGAAGGAGCTATCCCATCACATCATAAGCAAAAAAGTCAGCGTCAATAATTCTTTCAACTATGTGTGAGGAGATCATTCTATTCTAAGCAATAAATAGAATAATTGAAGAAATAACCATATCAAGGGTCACTTTTGTCATTTAGAAGAGTTTGTTTTCTTTTTTCTTTTTTAGAACACAATGATATTCCATGGGATTAAATGTCATTTCCCAAGTTTGGTAGACAAGAATTATGACATAACCTACTCAGCTTATTTCCCTAGAGTCTCTGCATGTAAGTGATCTATTGGAGTAGTGATGTCAGCTAAAGGGAGCGAATGAAACAGGAACAGGGGAAGGGACCAAGCAAGTAAGTGAACTCAGTTGGAGATGACCCCTGACCAAAGTCAGTGCTCTGGAGCCTAAGCTGCACTACAGTGTCAGAGCCTCCATGAGACAAGGGAGCTAGTGTTTGGATGATCTAGTCATCTGTCTAGAAATCTCCCAATTCCTCCGACGCTCCCTTACCCCTTGGTATCCACACACTTGTTCTCTACATCTGTGTCTCTATTTCTGCTCTGCAAATAAGTTCATCTCTGCCATTTTTAGATCCCCCGTATATGTGTTATTATAGAATATTTGTTTTTCTCTTTCTGACTTCACTTTGTATGACATTCTTGAGGTCCATCCATATCTCTACAAATGACCCAATTTTGTTCCTTTTTATGGCTGAGTAATATTCTACTGTGTATATGTATCACATCTTCTTTATCCAATCCTTTGCTGGTGGACATTTAAGTTGCTTCCACGTCCTGGTTGCAAGAAGGGAGGGAGTTATTCTCATTCAATGGTTACCAAATTATCAATCATTGTAAATGAATCCTCTTTCTCTCTCACACTTAGAAAGTACCTCAATGTACTTGAGAGAATGTCTTGGAGAAAACCAAGGTGCCAGACCTGTTATTTGTACTCACAGGGACTACCACCTCAAGAAGTTGCTATTCCACACTCATTGATCAAGCTGAGCACTGCAGGTGAGTTGGAGTTCTTTACAGTCTGTAATATTTGGCAGGATTCATAGGGACTCGGTAGGCCTGAGGGCACCTGTATATTCCACACAATGCTTTTCAAAATATTATCAACTTTTAAAAAGATGCAAATATGTGAGAGAGCTATAAATTCTCCTGTTTTAAATATCATGCTGTCCCCTGGGAGGATCTCATGGGTATATTTAATTAATTCTATATGGGGAAAATGAATCACAACATTTGTGATGCACATCTATATTCTTTTGGCAGATCTCTGGCATGAATCACTGTAAATTAATGAAACATTTTCTGCATTTTACTAGTACAAACATACTATACCTCAGACTCAGAAATCAGACGTAAGACAGGGCAAGATAAAATATTTCTGCCTCACCCCTTCTATCCCTCTTAGAAGTGCAATTAACAAACAATAGAATAGACCAGTCTTCATCACCAGCTAAAGGGAGCGAATGAAACAGGAACAGGGGAAGGGACCAAGCAAGTAAGTGAACTCAGTTGGAGATGACCCCTGACCAAAGTCAGTGCTCTGGAGCCTAAGCTGCACTACAGTGTCAGAGCCTCCATGAGACAAGGGAGCTAGTGTTTGGATGATCTAGTCATCTGTCTAGAAATCTCCCAATTCCTCCGACGCTCCCTTACCCCTTGGTATCCACACACTTGTTCTCTACATCTGTGTCTCTATTTCTGCTCTGCAAATAAGTTCATCTCTGCCATTTTTAGATCCCCCGTATATGTGTTATTATAGAATATTTGTTTTTCTCTTTCTGACTTCACTTTGTATGACATTCTTGAGGTCCATCCATATCTCTACAAATGACCCAATTTTGTTCCTTTTTATGGCTGAGTAATATTCTACTGTGTATATGTATCACATCTTCTTTATCCAATCCTTTGCTGGTGGACATTTAAGTTGCTTCCACGTCCTGGTTGCAAGAAGGGAGGGAGTTATTCTCATTCAATGGTTACCAAATTATCAATCATTGTAAATGAATCCTCTTTCTCTCTCACACTTAGAAAGTACCTCAATGTACTTGAGAGAATGTCTTGGAGAAACCAAGGTGCCAGACCTGTTATTTGTACTCACAGGGACTACCACCTCAAGAAGTTGCTATTCCACACTCATTGATCAAGCTGAGCACTGCAGGTGAGTTGGAGTTCTTTACAGTCTGTAATATTTGGCAGGATTCATAGGGACTCGGTAGGCCTGAGGGCACCTGTATATTCCACACAATGCTTTTCAAAATATTATCAACTTTTAAAAAGATGCAAATATGTGAGAGAGCTATAAATTCTCCTGTTTTAAATATCATGCTGTCCCCTGGGAGGATCTCATGGGTATATTTAATTAATTCTATATGGGGAAAATGAATCACAACATTTGTGATGCACATCTATATTCTTTTGGCAGATCTCTGGCATGAATCACTGTAAATTAATGAAACATTTTCTGCATTTTACTAGTACAAACATACTATACCTCAGACTCAGAAATCAGACGTAAGACAGGGCAAGATAAAATATTTCTGCCTCACCCCTTCTATCCCTCTTAGAAGTGCAATTAACAAACAATAGAATAGACCAGTCTTCCATCTCACCTGAGAAAGATGCCCAAGAACAAAGCCTTCCACTGATCAATAAGATCTGTTTAGAGTGGAAATAAATTATTAGAAATTTTAAAACTTTCTAAAGACCTCTTAAGCTCTCAAGTAGATCCCATGGCAGTTCTCTTTGCTTTCCATTGCTATGTAATATATATCTTTTACTCAATCAACAATCATTGATTGTGCCCCTACTAAATGACTGACACTTGGCCAGCTTTCTGAGAAGGTCTAAAAAGGAAGAAGACCTCATGTCAGCACTTACTAATGTCAAGTTTTAACAGAGAAAACAGACACTCAATTCAATGTTTCATTTGGGGGGGAGGGGCACTTCTATTAATCCTGCATTTATTTATATTTGTACTTTGGCCTGTGTGGGCCTCCCATCAGAGTGGCCCCTCTCCCCACAGAGCATTGACTCTGGGCACATGTGCTCCAGAGCTCCGGCTCTGTAGTTGGACACATCGGTCCAGCCACTCTGCAGCACATGGGATCTTCCCAGGCCAGGGGTCGAACCAGCACCCTTGCACTGCGAGGTGGTGTCCCTACCCACTGGACCACCAGGGAAGCCCCCAACATTTAATTTTATATCCGACACATCTCTAGGTAAATGAACAAAGCACTGTAGCTAAATAGAGAAGGAGGACCTCTCTCTGCCAAGTCACAAATGGCTTCCCAAGAAGGACAGTCTTTAGGAATGAGATTTCTCCAGGAAGAACATCCACTGAAGGTATGTAATATTATTAACTACTCTTAATACATGAATAATTTGGGTTCTAGGGAATTCATTTATAAAAAACCATACTCATAGAAATCTGTGAAAGTCTTGTTTTCAAGTGCAAATCATGTAAAGTATGACGGAAGCAACTTGAGTGTGGAAGGATCCCCAAGGATAAAATTATGGGGAAAATGAACCCCAAATTTGTGATGCACATCTACCCCTTGAATCACTGTAAATTAATGAAACATTTTCTGCATTTTACTAGTACAAACATACTATACCTCAGACTCAGAAATCAGACGTAAGACAGGGCAAGATAAAATATTTCTGCCTCACCCCTTCTATCCCTCTTAGAAGTGCAATTAACAAACAATAGAATAGACCAGTCTTCCATCTCACCTGAGAAAGATGCCCAAGAACAAAGCCTTCCACTGATCAATAAGATCTGTTTAGAGTGGAAATAAATTATTAGAAATTTTAAAACTTTCTAAAGACCTCTTAAGCTCTCAAGTAGATCCCATGGCAGTTCTCTTTGCTTTCCATTGCTATGTAATATATATCTTTTACTCAATCAACAATCATTGATTGTGCCCCTACTAAATGACTGACACTTGGCCAGCTTTCTGAGAAGGTCTAAAAAGGAAGAAGACCTCATGTCAGCACTTACTAATGTCAAGTTTTAACAGAGAAAACAGACACTCAATTCAATGTTTCATTTGGGGGGGAGGGGCACTTCTATTAATCCTGCATTTATTTATATTTGTACTTTGGCCTGTGTGGGCCTCCCATCAGAGTGGCCCCTCTCCCCACAGAGCATTGACTCTGGGCACATGTGCTCCAGAGCTCCGGCTCTGTAGTTGGACACATCGGTCCAGCCACTCTGCAGCACATGGGATCTTCCCAGGCCAGGGGTCGAACCAGCACCCTTGCACTGCGAGGTGGTGTCCCTACCCACTGGACCACCAGGGAAGCCCCCAACATTTAATTTTATATCCGACACATCTCTAGGTAAATGAACAAAGCACTGTAGCTAAATAGAGAAGGAGGACCTCTCTCTGCCAAGTCACAAATGGCTTCCCAAGAAGGACAGTCTTTAGGAATGAGATTTCTCCAGGAAGAACATCCACTGAAGGTATGTAATATTATTAACTACTCTTAATACATGAATAATTTGGGTTCTAGGGAATTCATTTATAAAAAACCATACTCATAGAAATCTGTGAAAGTCTTGTTTTCAAGTGCAAATCATGTAAAGTATGACGGAAGCAACTTGAGTGTGGAAGTGTGTTGGAGACAAGAGTGGAGAGCTCCTTGGACAAGGTCATGAGGAACTTGTCCCCCTGCCAAGGAGCCAGGACTTTATCCTGTCAACGATGAGGATGTCATATGAGTTTTGAAGCAGAATGACATATAAGACTAGTCTTTTCAGTTGAAGATTAGTGACTGTGTGGAGAATGAATTGGAAAACTGTCAGCCTTGCTGCCTTGCATTCAAGGACTGCTTGCATTGCTAGGCATGAAAAAATAATAAATGTTGGAAAAGAAGGTAGTGAAATTGAGAGGTATTCCCGAGGCACTATGCGTAGGTTTTGAGGAATCATTGACTGGTGGGTTCTCTGATTTCCATAAGAAAGGTTCAAGGCGACTTGTAAAATTCTAGGCTGGATCTGTTAATTAGACAAACGTCTAGATTGGGTAGGTATGTTTCCCCAATTAGGAGATGGAAAAAGAGGAGCTAGTTTTATAGACGTTGTGGATTATTTGTGTCTGTGGTGTGGGTCCCAGGTGGAGATTGCAGGAAGACTCTGCCTGCCAAGGCAGGAGACGTTAAGGGTTGTGGGTTCAATCCTTAGGTCAGGAAGAACCCCTGGAGGAGAACATAGTAATCCACTCCAGAGTTCTTACCTGGAAAATCCCATGGACAGAGGAACCTGGCAGGCTAGAGTCCATAAGGTTGCAAAGAGTCAGACATGACTGAAAAAACTTAGTACACATGCAGGTGGAGTTGTTACAATTGGAATGACTGTGGAATACCCAGCTGAAGGCTTCCAGTAGGCAGCTAAAAGAGAAGTATGAGTGTCTACCCATGTACACACACTCATACGTACAAAAGACAGTTTGGGACATAGAGGTTATGTGCCTTATGTAGTCAGTCTCTCACTTAAAAACATTGTTTCAGGATCTGAATGCTTCACTTGTTGAAGATCCTTAATAAATCAGTGAGTGTTTGTTGAAAGAATTCTATCACAAAAAAAGGAAAAAAGAGAGAGAGAGAGAGAGACAAAAGTTCTGTGGCTGAGGAAGGCTTTAATCCACATCACCACAACTCATCTTGATATTTCAAGGAAAAATGACTATTGTCTTCTTCTCCAAGTCTGAGATATTGGTCAACGAAGGGATAAAATTTGATGCCCTTCTTTTTAGCATACTTTAGGGTTCTGCAGGCTGGGGGCTAAGTAAATGGAAACAAATTCACTTTCATTGAGTGGCTGTAGAAAGGATATTCAGACTGGCGTAGAAATTAAAATTTACAGGGCTTCCCTGGTGGTCCAGTGGTTAAGGACACCGCCTTGCATTCAAGGACTGCTTGCATTGCTAGGCATGAAAAAATAATAAATGTTGGAAAAGAAGGTAGTGAAATTGAGAGGTATTCCCGAGGCACTATGCGTAGGTTTTGAGGAATCATTGACTGGTGGGTTCTCTGATTTCCATAAGAAAGGTTCAAGGCGACTTGTAAAATTCTAGGCTGGATCTGTTAATTAGACAAACGTCTAGATTGGGTAGGTATGTTTCCCCAATTAGGAGATGGAAAAAGAGGAGCTAGTTTTATAGACGTTGTGGATTATTTGTGTCTGTGGTGTGGGTCCCAGGTGGAGATTGCAGGAAGACTCTGCCTGCCAAGGCAGGAGACGTTAAGGGTTGTGGGTTCAATCCTTAGGTCAGGAAGAACCCCTGGAGGAGAACATAGTAATCCACTCCAGAGTTCTTACCTGGAAAATCCCATGGACAGAGGAACCTGGCAGGCTAGAGTCCATAAGGTTGCAAAGAGTCAGACATGACTGAAAAAACTTAGTACACATGCAGGTGGAGTTGTTACAATTGGAATGACTGTGGAATACCCAGCTGAAGGCTTCCAGTAGGCAGCTAGAGAGAGAAGTATGAGTGTCTACCCATGTACACACACCCATACGTACAAAAGACAGTTTGGGACATAGAGGTTATGTGCCTTATGTAGTCAGTCTCTCACTTAAAAACATTGTTTCAGGATCTGAATGCTTCACTTGTTGAAGATCCTTAATAAATCAGTGAGTGTTTGTTGAAAGAATTCTATCACAAAAAAAGGAAAAAAGAGAGAGAGAGAGAGAGACAAAAGTTCTGTGGCTGAGGAAGGCTTTAATCCACATCACCACAACTCATCTTGATATTTCAAGGAAAAATGACTATTGTCTTCTTCTCCAAGTCTGAGATATTGGTCAACGAAGGGATAAAATTTGATGCCCTTCTTTTTAGCATACTTTAGGGTTCTGCAGGCTGGGGGCTAAGTAAATGGAAACAAATTCACTTTCATTGAGTGGCTGTAGAAAGGATATTCAGACTGGCGTAGAAATTAAAATTTACAGGGCTTCCCTGGTGGTCCAGTGGTTAAGGACACCGCCTTGCAGTGCAAGGGGCGCCGGTTCGATCCCTGATCTGGGAAGATCCCACGTGCCACGGAGCAGCCAGACTGATATGTCCAATTACCGAGCCGGAGCTCTGGAGCGCATGCGCCCAGAGCTGGTGCTCTGTGACAACAGAGGCCACCATGATGGGAGGCCTACACAGGTCGAAGAACAAAGATGGATGAAAATAGACAAATGAAAGACCAATAGACGTAGCCCACCTGCTCCCCTCCCTCCCGACCCAACCACCCACCCCAAAAAACTCAAAATTTACAGTTAGCGTAAGTTTGATATAAATCTTTAAACTAATGCCTCTGTGAGAAAATCTGTTTTATCATCTGTGATTATTCTGAAATGTCTTGAGAGCTACCTTTGTTTTATTATAAAAGTCACTGGCACATCTCAGTCTCCCATTCCTTCCTGAAGCAAGAAATGGAAAGTGATCCTGGGCCAAATTTTGCCATTCAACAAATATTTATTTTCTGAAACATCTTGTAAGATGGACATCTACAGATTTTAATTTCTTACTGACTCTTTGGATATCCTAAAATGGGTAAATCTATGGTAAAAACTACTAAGTTTTTAAAATGTATTCATTTATAAATGCATTTTATATATTTAAATATAGTTGTTGCTTGGAGGCAAGGCTTATTTATATGATGCTTTTTAGTCTTTTCACATATTAGTTGAAATCCCACACACAGAGCCAAAAAGAAATGAAAATCCAGTGTTTCAAGGCCAGGTTTCCTTTTCCCTCTTGTATTCCTCCACTTTAGTGCCCATAAAGCAAGTTGCTGGGAGACCTGGTTCTTCAAACTGTGTAGCTTGAGTATGGTAATAGTAGTGAGAGTAAGACTCAAAGAAAATTCAAAGATAAAGAGGAGAAAGTAAATGGAGTAAGAGGGAAAGTGATTCCAATAGGGGTCAACATCCTAAAAACAACAATAATAAAACCTTAGGGAGAAAGAAAGCTTCCAGAAGGAAGGAATGTCCAGATGCTTAAAACAAGGCAGAACATCCTCTATTAAAACGAATCGCATATTATAAAATGTATTTAAGTGGATACAGAAAAGACAAGATAACATGCTTCATTTGGATGTTTGAAGAAACCTACTTCCCTCTGAAATATGAAAAAGAATGTACTCTCTTTAACAAGAAAGTTACCCTTGTAAAGGATAGGCCTCCTGGGTTCCTTGACTAATCCATTATGGCAGTATTTCTTTAGACTTGGTTTCTTATCATCTACATGAACAGGACCTTGTTGTTTGGAATTTTGTCTTAGTGAGAAGAACAAAGAACTTGAATTAGCCTTTAATTGGCCAAGGGTCTTGAATTAGCTTTCTGGAAGTGCAATCTTAGATAAATCTCTCTGAGACTTTAAGTCTCTGTTTTCTCATCAGGCAAATGTAAAAAAGCAAGCCCCATTCACTTTTTATGAATTTTAAATATGAGTTGCCAGGAGAAGATACACTTTACCTCAGATTCCGTTTTGAAAGTGTTCTCTTAGAGGCCACTGCGTCTTTGACAACTTCAGAATCAAAGAAACTGCCTAAAGGATTTTTCCAACAAGCAACTTACAGCAGCCTGTCCTGGGAATACTGTAGAGGCAACAAAAGAGGAAAGAAAACACCTAGGAACCTGCCCTTTGCTCCTTAAACTAGAGACTGATGAAACAAGAGTTCTTCTTTGGGTCTTGGAACACAGTGTTCCACTATGAATGACAAGATGAGAGTGTGCATGAGAGCACTTGGGAAGCAACAGCCCTCTTTAAATACATGACATTGTTATTTCTAAAGCCTGAGCTGGATATGCATATACCACGTTATGCTGGCTTTGGGCAGTGTGCATCTCTTCATTGGAGGTCAAATGGCTGACCCCTTGCTTGAGTTGAACTACTGAATCTTCTATTATCCTCTTCATTGATCTGGAGAAGTCAGCACAAATAAAACTCACATGACTGTTTCCAACAACAAGGAATCTTTAACTGTGCATCATTTGGTGGTGGTATTATCTTAAGACGATTATCCAGTGTATAAATGTTTATTGCCTTGCTTTAAGATGCACAATGTAAGATAAACAATCTTGGGGGTATTTTTGTGAAAAGACAAGATAACATGCTTAAAAAATTCCAGATGCTTAAAACAAGGCAGAACATCCTCTATTAAAACGAATCGCATATTATAAAATGTATTTAAGTGGATACAGAAAAGACAAGATAACATGCTTCATTTGGATGTTTGAAGAAACCTACTTCCCTCTGAAATATGAAAAAGAATGTACTCTCTTTAACAAGAAAGTTACCCTTGTAAAGGATAGGCCTCCTGGGTTCCTTGACTAATCCATTATGGCAGTATTTCTTTAGACTTGGTTTCTTATCATCTACATGAACAGGACCTTGTTGTTTGGAATTTTGTCTTAGTGAGAAGAACAAAGAACTTGAATTAGCCTTTAATTGGCCAAGGGTCTTGAATTAGCTTTCTGGAAGTGCAATCTTAGATAAATCTCTCTGAGACTTTAAGTCTCTGTTTTCTCATCAGGCAAATGTAAAAAAGCAAGCCCCATTCACTTTTTATGAATTTTAAATATGAGTTGCCAGGAGAAGATACACTTTACCTCAGATTCCGTTTTGAAAGTGTTCTCTTAGAGGCCACTGCGTCTTTGACAACTTCAGAATCAAAGAAACTGCCTAAAGGATTTTTCCAACAAGCAACTTACAGCAGCCTGTCCTGGGAATACTGTAGAGGCAACAAAAGAGGAAAGAAAACACCTAGGAACCTGCCCTTTGCTCCTTAAACTAGAGACTGATGAAACAAGAGTTCTTCTTTGGGTCTTGGAACACAGTGTTCCACTATGAATGACAAGATGAGAGTGTGCATGAGAGCACTTGGGAAGCAACAGCCCTCTTTAAATACATGACATTGTTATTTCTAAAGCCTGAGCTGGATATGCATATACCACGTTATGCTGGCTTTGGGCAGTGTGCATCTCTTCATTGGAGGTCAAATGGCTGACCCCTTGCTTGAGTTGAACTACTGAATCTTCTATTATCCTCTTCATTGATCTGGAGAAGTCAGCACAAATAAAACTCACATGACTGTTTCCAACAACAAGGAATCTTTAACTGTGCATCATTTGGTGGTGGTATTATCTTAAGACGATTATCCAGTGTATAAATGTTTATTGCCTTGCTTTAAGATGCACAATGTAAGATAAACAATCTTGGGGGTATTTTTGTATAAATGCAATATTTCTGATATTGTGTTTGTGGAATTCAGCTAGATAATAATTGATTCCATGACAGGGATTGGCTAATTTGCCAACAGTATAGTATAAAACACATTTATACAGTCAATTACACCCAAGTGCATGGCCTATTTGCTTTATAATTTCATAAACTTGCCAGCAATTTAAATAAAAAAGTTCCATTAAATTATCATATCATGTGATGGAATGATATTGCCAAGTATATTAAACCATGTGTGTTCAGCCAGAATTAATTAAATATTATTACTTTTTTCTTATTAACACATTGAACTTACCCTTCCTACTCTCTACTCGAAATAGAAGCCTATTAGTGAACAAAGTAAACTTAAGGGCAAAGTTTAAACATTTTCCTGAGGGTGTTTCATTAAGAACTCTGGTTCTTTTGTTTAAACATTTGCTCTTGGTAAATGTACTTGTATTGTGAAAATATTTTATGTTCTTAGATATGAATACTGGGAAAGCTTAAAGAATAGCTTTACTTGAATTATTCAGGTATTCAAAAAGGGAACACCAATGTCTTCAGCATAGAGAAAGTTATGATATAAACTATTTCAGTGTTTTTTGTTTATGATTCTATTCTTATTTGTAACCCTATAAATCAAATCTTAGTAAGGAAAAGACACAAGACTGGATAGTTTAGCAATTCAAAAGTGAATAATATCTAATACTTTCTGATACAGAAGATACCTGTTTCATATGAAATAAATTAACGGGGCCTCCCCAGGGAATTCACAGTTCAATAAATCTGCAGTGAACACTAAGAATTAAACTATTAATATCAAAAGCCCTTGTTTTATTTTATGAAAAGCAAAACATACAGGTGAACTTCTCCTAGGCACACACTAATTCTGCTAATCAGGTGCTTGTGATTATATACACACTCTGACCTTTATTCTCACTCTTGTTTTTTGGTCCATATCATAATGTACTAGGTTGCCCCACAATGTACTCATGTGGGATTACAAGAGGTCTATTTTCCTTCTTTTTCTTCGTCTTGCTTTTTGATTCAGTGTTTTGGTTTTTCTTTTTGAGTAGCATAGGTTATTTCTTTCATTAAATATGAAGAACCATTGTTTTAGTCTCTTGTTCATAAAGCAAAACATGCCTATCAGTGAGAAGTAGACTCTGGTCTTCAAATGACAAAGGGAGTTGAGCTAGAAGCAGAACAAGAGCCCATAGAATTTTTATTTTTTCAGAGTGAGAGGGAAGTAAAGTTTATTAGAGTGGGGGAAGGAGAAAGTGGGACACACTGTGAGAACAGCAGGCCTCACAGCGGGCTGGCTCAAGGAAGAGCCAATCAACCCACAGAATTTTTAAGGGCTAGGCAGAAGGACCCAGAGCAACAGTCACCCCATGGGGATGGTTGGGTTTCATGCCATCTCTTGCCTCACAATAAATCTATCGCTACTTCCTCTCCTGCTTTTAAGTCACTCTTTCACATCAAAGAGTGATGGGAGAAACAGTGTCATGCGTATGCCTTATCATTATAGGTGAAAAAGGAAGATCTGGCTTTTCCAATAACTTTATGAAGGAGGACACTGCCCCCAGTCTAGAGGCTCATGGCAAGGACCCCCTCAAAGGGGTGAAAAGAGAGAGGTGAGTGGTTGAGTGTTGCAACCCAGTACCAAATACCTATACATATATATATCTATACAAACATACATCTATAATACACACTATTCCCGACCAAAGTTTGCTAATGGCAAAAACTTTAAACAACAGAGCAGTATATATTGTGAAATGTCTTCACAATGGGAATACCAGAAAGCAATCATTTTAATGGTTTAGTTTATATCTTCCAGTCTTTTGTATTTACATATGTAAATCTAAATATGTATGTATGTCATACTATGTATGTTATTCAATAACTCTTCTTAAACTTTAAGTATCAAATACTAATCTTTTTTTATATTAATATATACAGATAGATTGATGAAGTCCATTTTTATGACTTCCTAATATTCCATTATTTGAATTTTCAAAATTTATTTAACTTTTATTCTATTGATGGGTATTAAGGCTATTTTTTAATCTCTCCACTCTTACAAATGTCTTTGCACATTTTTCTTTGCCTTCTTCTCTAATTATTTCCTTAGGAATAATTCTCACAAGTGAAAGTTTTAAGTCAAAGGGTATTCTCATTTGAAAGAGTTTTGCCAAATTGCCCTCCAGAAAGATAGTGACAATTTACACCCCCACAAACATTATGTGAGATACAGTCATCAACATCATCAAATTCTTCATCATTTCTCCTTCTTAATCACCAGAAAGGTGTGAAAAAAAAGCCCTACACTTAAACATAAAGATTTATAATTACTAGCACTTACCTTAATAAGACAGTGCATAGAATTGGGTAAGCATAACTTAAACAGTCTCTCAGACTCAGCAGGAAAAAAACTATTGCAGATGCTTAATTATTGTAGCCGAAATATCTACCTACCTTGAATAACAGTGCGGACAGGAGTCTTTCACAACCATAAATTTTAGTTTGCTTCCTGTGAACTTTGTTCAACATAGTATTAACTTTTCTGTGGAGATGACTTTAAATTTATATAATTGCACACATCAAAGCTGTGTGTCAGCCAGATTTCTGCTTATTTGTGGTGAGATAAAATAGATAAACAGACTTTGCCAAGAAAATCTGAGTTTGAATGGTCATCTTTTCCCTTTTCCATGATTGCTAAAGTCCCCCTTATTTCAATAATCACTCAGAAAAATTCTCACGTTTATGGTATCTGTCTCCTTGAAGTTTCACTGATGCTTATCTTGAAAATTTATAGCATTTCCAAAGCATTCCAGAAATCAGGGAAACTCTCTTGACAAGAGGAGACTGTGTTAATGCCAAACCCGAAAATGTGAAGATTTTTGCTTATTCGAGTGAGTGGTGGTTTTGAATAAGGCAAAATCTATAATCTTAGTAAATATTACACACTATTATTAAAGAAGCAAAAAGGAATTGTGCTGGAGTTAATTAAGGCTTTAAGAAATGCCTGCTTTTATTGGCAAAAAATTTCATTGCAGCAAGAAAACTAAAAATTAAGAGGATGGTTGGCAGCAATATTGATATGCTAATGGATAAACACGCTAATTTAGAAAACTATGCAAAATCTTGTACAGGAAAATGGCTATCTGGGGCAAACTCTTTTTGCACATTTTTATTTGCCTTCTTCTCTAATTATTTCCTTAGGAATAATTCTCACAAGTGAAAGTTTTAAGTCAAAGGGTATTCTCATTTGAAAGAGTTTTGCCAAATTGCCCTCCAGAAAGATAGTGACAATTTACACCCCCACAAACATTATGTGAGATACAGTCATCAACATCATCAAATTCTTCATCATTTCTCCTTCTTAATCACCAGAAAGGTGTGAAAAAAAAGCCCTACACTTAAACATAAAGATTTATAATTACTAGCACTTACCTTAATAAGACAGTGCATAGAATTGGGTAAGCATAACTTAAACAGTCTCTCAGACTCAGCAGGAAAAAAACTATTGCAGATGCTTAATTATTGTAGCCGAAATATCTACCTACCTTGAATAACAGTGCGGACAGGAGTCTTTCACAACCATAAATTTTAGTTTGCTTCCTGTGAACTTTGTTCAACATAGTATTAACTTTTCTGTGGAGATGACTTTAAATTTATATAATTGCACACATCAAAGCTGTGTGTCAGCCAGATTTCTGCTTATTTGTGGTGAGATAAAATAGATAAACAGACTTTGCCAAGAAAATCTGAGTTTGAATGGTCATCTTTTCCCTTTTCCATGATTGCTAAAGTCCCCCTTATTTCAATAATCACTCAGAAAAATTCTCACGTTTATGGTATCTGTCTCCTTGAAGTTTCACTGATGCTTATCTTGAAAATTTATAGCATTTCCAAAGCATTCCAGAAATCAGGGAAACTCTCTTGACAAGAGGAGACTGTGTTAATGCCAAACCCGAAAATGTGAAGATTTTTGCTTATTCGAGTGAGTGGTGGTTTTGAATAAGGCAAAATCTATAATCTTAGTAAATATTACACACTATTATTAAAGAAGCAAAAAGGAATTGTGCTGGAGTTAATTAAGGCTTTAAGAAATGCCTGCTTTTATTGGCAAAAAAAAATTTCATTGCAGCAAGAAAACTAAAAATTAAGAGGATGGTTGGCAGCAATATTGATATGCTAATGGATAAACACGCTAATTTAGAAAAAACTAATCAGCAAAGACATTACTAATGGAAATGTACAGGAAAATGGCTAATGCTGTATGCAAACCTGGTATCTACAAAATTAAGAAGAAACCAGTTTTGTTTGCGTAATTGTAAGTTGAGAGTTAGGTCTTCTCTAGCTGAGTTTTGCTACAGGAAGATACTGACAAACTTGCTGGGTGCTTGGGGTATTAATTCACATGCACCTAAACACACAGAAATATATACATACATATCTGTATATACATATATATGTAATTATTTTTTGTATCTACAGGGTACCAAGGTTTCACGTCTCCCAGTCTTATGGGATGGGGTCCAGGTGGTAACCTCCTTAAAAGCAAAGCAGGTAGGTGGAAACTTCTTTCTTAGGTAAACAAACTCTGAATTTGATGGATATGAAATGGTAATTCCATGGACAAATCAACTTGATAAATATAATTTTTATTTTACAGATATATCTTCTGAGTGGTTCCTTTTCCTTATTTCACACTCTCAACCTAATAATAGGCATTTAAATACCCCTGAGCCCCATGGTAGTAATTCAAGTGAGGAAAGTGATCTAGGTGTAAGACACTAAGGAGTAGTAGAGATTGAGGCAGACTGGAGAACTAAGCGTATAGTGGCAGAGGGTGCAATAGAAAAGTCTGAGGTCAAAAGGAGTCCCTTGTGAGAGGAGTCAGGGATATACCTATGACTATTTGGGGATTATGTATACCTGTAAACAAGAAAACTCTATTAAAATGTATAGCAATAACTTCACTATACACCTGAAGCTAATGCAACATTGTGAAACAAATATATCCCAATTAAAAAAAAAAAATCCACACACGAAAGGACCCCCTGGTGTCACCAGGTCATCTGATTTTATTAATGCAAAATAAGCTGGAAATATTAGCTTTGAATGAAATCTCCCCAAATTGAAAAATGGTGAATCAGTCCACTTAGGTTTAAAGCCTTTTAATTGTAAAATTTCTCCTTCCATTCTCACTTTTCTTAGTTAATATCTAAATTCCAGGGGAACATGAGGTGTCATAGCACATAGAGCTTCTATGATTTTTCACTAACCAACTGAGTCTGTCATAGTTGGACATATTTTCCCAATTATTGGCATTTTTACATTGGCTCATACTCAAAGGATAAGAGAATATGTTTTGTTTTGTTTTGCTTTATTTTTCATCCATCTCTTGTTCTTTGGCATGTGCAGGCCTCCCATCACAGTGGCCTCACTCCTTGCAAAGCACAGGCCCTGGGCGCATGCACTCCAGAGTGCTGGCTCGTAATTGGACACACCAGTCCAGCTGCTCTGTGCATGGGGGATCTTCCCGTGCCAAGGATCGAACTGGTGTTCCTTGCACTGCAAGGTGAACTCTTTACCCACTGGACCACCAGGGAAACCCCGAGAATACGTTTTTGTTTAGTGTTCTTCCTATAAGTAAAACTTAAATTGGAAGTCTTTTTTTCCTTTTTAAATAATTTCATTGCCCCACCTCCTAAATACATAACTAACTTTTAAACTTTACTACTAAGTACCTAATTCAATGTCTCTTTCCAAACTTGATTTGAAGAAACTTAAACATATAATATATACTCAGTAGGGCTTCCCAAGTGGCATTAGTAGTAAAGAACTCTCTTGTCAATGCAAGAGATGTAAGAGACATGGGTTCAACCTCTGAGTGGGGACGATCCTCTGGAGGAGGGCATGGCAACCCACTCTAGTATTCTTACCTGGAGATTCCCATGGACAGAGAAGCCTGGTGGGCTATAGTCCATGGGGTCGCAAAGAATTAGATACAACTGAGTGACTAACATTTTCAACTTTCATGAATTCCAAGTGAAGATCTAATAGAAAATCAAGTCCTAATATGTGCATTTGTCAGCCTGAAACCTTTTGATGAGTTAGCTTTTCACACATGAATTTAGCATAGTTTTAGACTCTGAGGATACAGAGGTCAGTAAAATATTCAGTGGCTTGTCAAGACTGTCAGCTCATTGAATTCTGAGCTCCTGCTCTGAGAAGTTCATGCTAGAACAGCAGGCAGCTGTTTCCAAAGTGGTTCCAGTGAGGGTATGTCCTTGCTGACTGTCTGCAAATACAGTTCCAGGTGGTGAGCTTTCATTTAGTTTTCCCTTGCTAGTTTGGTGTGCTGCCCTAGAGTTTCTTTACATGATGTTTATGGAAGACAGGATCAGGAAGCAACTGAACCTTTTGTTAGATAGCATTGCTCTTGGAATTTCCTTATCCAAGAGCTTCCTTTGGCTCAACTCAGTGCAGAATATACCTCAGGTTGGTGAACTGGAAAGTGCAGAGATCCTAGAACCCTCTGGAAATGTTTTCCTCTTTCCTTCCTTATACCATCCAGGCTGCCCCTGCTCGGGCTAATTGTACACACCAGTCCAGCTGCTCTGTGCATGGGGGATCTTCCCGTGCCAAGGATCGAACTGGTGTTCCTTGCACTGCAAGGTGAACTCTTTACCCACTGGACCACCAGGGAAACCCCGAGAATACGTTTTTGTTTAGTGTTCTTCCTATAAGTAAAACTTAAATTGGAAGTCTTTTTTTCCTTTTTAAATAATTTCATTGCCCCACCTCCTAAATACATAACTAACTTTTAAACTTTACTACTAAGTACCTAATTCAATGTCTCTTTCCAAACTTGATTTGAAGAAACTTAAACATATAATATATACTCAGTAGGGCTTCCCAAGTGGCATTAGTAGTAAAGAACTCTCTTGTCAATGCAAGAGATGTAAGAGACATGGGTTCAACCTCTGAGTGGGGACGATCCTCTGGAGGAGGGCATGGCAACCCACTCTAGTATTCTTACCTGGAGATTCCCATGGACAGAGAAGCCTGGTGGGCTATAGTCCATGGGGTCGCAAAGAATTAGATACAACTGAGTGACTAACATTTTCAACTTTCATGAATTCCAAGTGAAGATCTAATAGAAAATCAAGTCCTAATATGTGCATTTGTCAGCCTGAAACCTTTTGATGAGTTAGCTTTTCACACATGAATTTAGCATAGTTTTAGACTCTGAGGATACAGAGGTCAGTAAAATATTCAGTGGCTTGTCAAGACTGTCAGCTCATTGAATTCTGAGCTCCTGCTCTGAGAAGTTCATGCTAGAACAGCAGGCAGCTGTTTCCAAAGTGGTTCCAGTGAGGGTATGTCCTTGCTGACTGTCTGCAAATACAGTTCCAGGTGGTGAGCTTTCATTTAGTTTTCCCTTGCTAGTTTGGTGTGCTGCCCTAGAGTTTCTTTACATGATGTTTATGGAAGACAGGATCAGGAAGCAACTGAACCTTTTGTTAGATAGCATTGCTCTTGGAATTTCCTTATCCAAGAGCTTCCTTTGGCTCAACTCAGTGCAGAATATACCTCAGGTTGGTGAACTGGAAAGTGCAGAGATCCAGAGTAGAAAGCCCATCTGGAAATGTTTTCCTCTTTCCTCCTTCCTTCTCTATTTCCCTCTCTCCCCTTTACTTCCCTGCTCTATTCCATGGTGTCCGGTGGTTAACTACAGTGTATCTTCTCTCTTGCTCTCTCCCTCCCTCTCTTCTCCCCCTCTCGTGTTCTCCCCCTCTTCCTGTCCCACTGTTTCATCTATCTGCTTCTGCTTCTTTTCCTCTTCCAGGAACACACACATACATTCTCATACAGGGACACTTAACTTTTCCTTAGACATCAGGGCAAACTTGTTGGAAGTGCTTAAGGCTAAATCAAAAGTGAATAAATGTTTCCTTTCCTGAGAACTTTAACTTTTTCTTTGCAGTTTAATTTAGTTCCTGAATGTTAAAGACGACATATTTGATATCTGTAAATCTGTCTGTACACGTCTGTGCATGCGAATATATATACATGAACAAACTGAAAAAAAAAAAAAAACGAGGAAAAAATTCCCCAAACTTCTGCTTTGACTGCAAGATTAGAGGTTCTAACTTCTTGATTATTCCTTAACAAGAACATTTTAGAGAAATCAGTATCTTTTGTCCTCATTCCATATAGATTACTGCAGTTTGCAGACAGCCCTTTTTGCATATTATGTAAATAGAAAGTTACATTAACAACACTGTAGGTAATGTAGGAAGATTTTTTTAATTTCTCTTTTTCTTGTAGAAAGAGCTTCTGATTACAGTGTGTAGTTTCATACAGAGGTCAGTAAAATATTCAGTGGCTTGTCAAGACTGTCAGCTCATTGAATTCTGAGCTCCTGCTCTGAGAAGTTCATGCTAGAACAGCAGGCAGCTGTTTCCAAAGTGGTTCCAGTGAGGGTATGTCCTTGCTGACTGTCTGCAAATACAGTTCCAGGTGGTGAGCTTTCATTTAGTTTTCCCTTGCTAGTTTGGTGTGCTGCCCTAGAGTTTCTTTACATGATGTTTATGGAAGACAGGATCAGGAAGCAACTGAACCTTTTGTTAGATAGCATTGCTCTTGGAATTTCCTTATCCAAGAGCTTCCTTTGGCTCAACTCAGTGCAGAATATACCTCAGGTTGGTGAACTGGAAAGTGCAGAGATCCAGAGTAGAAAGCCCATCTGGAAATGTTTTCCTCTTTCCTCCTTCCTTCTCTATTTCCCTCTCTCCCCTTTACTTCCCTGCTCTATTCCATGGTGTCCGGTGGTTAACTACAGTGTATCTTCTCTCTTGCTCTCTCCCTCCCTCTCTTCTCCCCCTCTCGTGTTCTCCCCCTCTTCCTGTCCCACTGTTTCATCTATCTGCTTCTGCTTCTTTTCCTCTTCCAGGAACACACACATACATTCTCATACAGGGACACTTAACTTTTCCTTAGACATCAGGGCAAACTTGTTGGAAGTGCTTAAGGCTAAATCAAAAGTGAATAAATGTTTCCTTTCCTGAGAACTTTAACTTTTTCTTTGCAGTTTAATTTAGTTCCTGAATGTTAAAGACGACATATTTGATATCTGTAAATCTGTCTGTACACGTCTGTGCATGCGAATATATATACATGAACAAACTGAAAAAAAAAAAAAAACGAGGAAAAAATTCCCCAAACTTCTGCTTTGACTGCAAGATTAGAGGTTCTAACTTCTTGATTATTCCTTAACAAGAACATTTTAGAGAAATCAGTATCTTTTGTCCTCATTCCATATAGATTACTGCAGTTTGCAGACAGCCCTTTTTGCATATTATGTAAATAGAAAGTTACATTAACAACACTGTAGGTAATGTAGGAAGATTTTTTTTTTAATTTCTCTTTTTTTCTTGTAGAAAGAGCTTCTGATTAAGAGCTGGGAGTGCTGCTCATCTTTAATTCCTTGCTGACTCCCCAAATGCTGTCTAGGATGTCTCAACGACTTTCTGGAAAACCATGAGTACGCCCGTTTGCATCCGGCAACCTCAATCCTGAAAAGATCACAACTTGACCGAGAGGCAAGCATAGACTATGAATATATCTTGCTTCTAATTAAGGTGAGGATTAACAGGGAAACTCTGGGGGTCAGGTTATCAAAACCATCTAGTATCCAAAGGTAGCCTTTTTGTGAGTGATGGGAATCTGAGAGATGGTGGGAGGAACAGACTTTTCAGAGCTAGAGAAATAAGCTCTTAACTCCAACAGAGAACAGGAGGGAGTGGGAGAGGGAAAGAGCACCCTGATGCTCTTTACTGGGTGTCAAGTTATATATACACAAATAGAGGCAGTGTTTTGGTCTGTGCATGCTGTGAATTTTGCAAAATATTAGATAAGGCAATGCAACCTGATAGCTCAATGGCTAATGACTGCATTTAATGGGTGCACAGACAGTTCAAGATATTACAAAATTCACCCTCAAGAACAATGTAACAAGAGTTACAAAAAGCTTCCTATTAGTGAGTAACCTTAATTGTTAATGGAAACAAAATTTTCAGTTTACAAACACAGTTGGTGGGCCTGGCCCCTGACTCACAAGGAAATGGAGAGATGTGGTCTTGCCCTAAGATTGGCTTTCTCAAGTGATCATTAAAAATCTTTGCATATGAATGCTCCACCAGCTTTGCTAAGAATGTGACTTCCACCTTAATTTAGAGAAGAAAGATGCTCTGTAGAGTCCAGTAGAAGTGTGTGATTATAATTCACATCCCTACCAAAAATATTATACATTCCTATCAGTTTATGAGATTGTCTCACCTTAACAAGAACATTTTAGAGAAATCAGTATCTTTTGTCCTCATTCCATATAGATTACTGCAGTTTGCAGACAGCCCTTTTTGCATATTATGTAAATAGAAAGTTACATTAACAACACTGTAGGTAATGTAGGAAGATTTTTTTTTAATTTCTCTTTTTTTCTTGTAGAAAGAGCTTCTGATTAAGAGCTGGGAGTGCTGCTCATCTTTAATTCCTTGCTGACTCCCCAAATGCTGTCTAGGATGTCTCAACGACTTTCTGGAAAACCATGAGTACGCCCGTTTGCATCCGGCAACCTCAATCCTGAAAAGATCACAACTTGACCGAGAGGCAAGCATAGACTATGAATATATCTTGCTTCTAATTAAGGTGAGGATTAACAGGGAAACTCTGGGGGTCAGGTTATCAAAACCATCTAGTATCCAAAGGTAGCCTTTTTGTGAGTGATGGGAATCTGAGAGATGGTGGGAGGAACAGACTTTTCAGAGCTAGAGAAATAAGCTCTTAACTCCAACAGAGAACAGGAGGGAGTGGGAGAGGGAAAGAGCACCCTGATGCTCTTTACTGGGTGTCAAGTTATATATACACAAATAGAGGCAGTGTTTTGGTCTGTGCATGCTGTGAATTTTGCAAAATATTAGATAAGGCAATGCAACCTGATAGCTCAATGGCTAATGACTGCATTTAATGGGTGCACAGACAGTTCAAGATATTACAAAATTCACCCTCAAGAACAATGTAACAAGAGTTACAAAAAGCTTCCTATTAGTGAGTAACCTTAATTGTTAATGGAAACAAAATTTTCAGTTTACAAACACAGTTGGTGGGCCTGGCCCCTGACTCACAAGGAAATGGAGAGATGTGGTCTTGCCCTAAGATTGGCTTTCTCAAGTGATCATTAAAAATCTTTGCATATGAATGCTCCACCAGCTTTGCTAAGAATGTGACTTCCACCTTAATTTAGAGAAGAAAGATGCTCTGTAGAGTCCAGTAGAAGTGTGTGATTATAATTCACATCCCTACCAAAAATATTATACATTCCTATCAGTTTATGAGATTGTCTCACCTTAAGAAGTCATAAAATTTCTCTCCTTGAGCAAATAGAGTTTATAATGTTTCTAAACTATCATTGTGGAATGGATTCCTCCATGCTCTTTTTGGAAATGTTTGTTGTGATGGCAAGTGACACAATTTGCTTATTATTGTGGCAGAAGTTTAGCATGATTGAAAGCCATCAACAGGCATAGCATCTGAATGTCAAACATGACTTGTATCTATAATTCCAGACAATGATTTGGATGCCTGTTGACTTTCTCATCCACAGTTTTTTTCCCCCTCTTTCCACTAAGTGGCACTCTGTTATTTGTATTTTTCTGTTCAGGTCAAAATAGCTAAACATTTGGAATGCTGGTCTGAAAACCAGTTTAAAGCTTTGTTGTAAAGTTCTGCTAAATAGGTTGGATGGGAAAAAAAATAAGCAGCAATTAAATTTTTATAAGAAAAAAATTTCCACGAGGCTTACTCTTTTCTGTATTTAACTCTTTCCCACTTTTTCTTTCCAACTCCATTAGCCTCCAAATAAGCACACCATATTATATATGTCAAAGGAAGTTTTATTTAGACTTATAAGGGCTGATCTATTCCCATACTGTTTAAATTAATGTTCAAAAAAGAATTCAAACCACATTCTAACATTTGGACTATGTAAGAAGGAAACAGATTTTCGGGGGAAAAAAAAAAGATGTTGTTTTAGCTAGGCAGAATGGGCTGAAGGAATGGAGACACGTGCAGACGGGATTTCTAAATGTGTGTATTATCTGATAAGATCTGGGCTGCTCGCACGTCAACTCAGAAAGTAAATGAGCGCACGAGCAGAATTTGCTTCTTTCCTTCCTTCCTTCCTTCCTCTTCCCTTCCTCTGCACCTTCTTTTCTCCCTCCGTCCTTCCTTCTGCTTCATTTTGTTCTTCCTTTTACTTTTTTCTTCCTCCTCTGCCTCCCTATCTTCTCCTACCAGTTTGGGACTGACTTTTATCTCAACCTCCTGCACCCTAAGGCTTGGAACTACTCTGGTTCTTCACCTAACTGGTTACTTTTCAGACCAAATTAGCTCCAGCAATGCAAGGTAACTTAGAAAAAAGAGACGAGTCTGAAAATAGGATCTCTTCCATTCGCATCAAAGTAACATTTTGAGAATTAAGTTCTGATTACCTTCTCTAAATACAGCATACCACTGAGGGGCAGAATGCTTTGCTGTGTTGGCATCTCTACAATCATCCATGGCAAGTGACACAATTTGCTTATTATTGTGGCAGAAGTTTAGCATGATTGAAAGCCATCAACAGGCATAGCATCTGAATGTCAAACATGACTTGTATCTATAATTCCAGACAATGATTTGGATGCCTGTTGACTTTCTCATCCACAGTTTTTTTCCCCCTCTTTCCACTAAGTGGCACTCTGTTATTTGTATTTTTCTGTTCAGGTCAAAATAGCTAAACATTTGGAATGCTGGTCTGAAAACCAGTTTAAAGCTTTGTTGTAAAGTTCTGCTAAATAGGTTGGATGGGAAAAAAAATAAGCAGCAATTAAATTTTTATAAGAAAAAAATTTCCACGAGGCTTACTCTTTTCTGTATTTAACTCTTTCCCACTTTTTCTTTCCAACTCCATTAGCCTCCAAATAAGCACACCATATTATATATGTCAAAGGAAGTTTTATTTAGACTTATAAGGGCTGATCTATTCCCATACTGTTTAAATTAATGTTCAAAAAAGAATTCAAACCACATTCTAACATTTGGACTATGTAAGAAGGAAACAGATTTTCGGGGGAAAAAAAAAAGATGTTGTTTTAGCTAGGCAGAATGGGCTGAAGGAATGGAGACACGTGCAGACGGGATTTCTAAATGTGTGTATTATCTGATAAGATCTGGGCTGCTCGCACGTCAACTCAGAAAGTAAATGAGCGCACGAGCAGAATTTGCTTCTTTCCTTCCTTCCTTCCTTCCTCTTCCCTTCCTCTGCACCTTCTTTTCTCCCTCCGTCCTTCCTTCTGCTTCATTTTGTTCTTCCTTTTACTTTTTTCTTCCTCCTCTGCCTCCCTATCTTCTCCTACCAGTTTGGGACTGACTTTTATCTCAACCTCCTGCACCCTAAGGCTTGGAACTACTCTGGTTCTTCACCTAACTGGTTACTTTTCAGACCAAATTAGCTCCAGCAATGCAAGGTAACTTAGAAAAAAGAGACGAGTCTGAAAATAGGATCTCTTCCATTCGCATCAAAGTAACATTTTGAGAATTAAGTTCTGATTACCTTCTCTAAATACAGCATACCACTGAGGGGCAGAATGCTTTGCTGTGTTGGCATCTCTACAATCATCCTATATCAAAAAAGAGTCAAGGAAGAAAAAATAAGAGTTACTGATTTTTGTGTGCAAGGGATCACCCTTAACTTTCAAAACAATAGATTTTTCCAGTTTCTCAAGTGAGCAAAAACACTGCCAGATTAAGATGCATAAATGCAACCATGGAAAGTGTTATGAGACTGAAGATTTTTTTTGTGTATGTGCATGTATAAACTGAGTTCTGTTTGAAATTAATGAATTACACTTCAATTAGTCAGCTTTTAGTAGCAGTTACTTTCTTTGGTGTGTTGCCTTCTATTTGTAACATGTATGGTAGTATTTTTTTCATAAATGAAGTGTATTTTCTTGATCAGAAACAGAATAGCAATTAGTGAGCCAGGAAAATGTCAAAATCTACCTTTATAAAAAAATATATCATCTTCTAGAGAATAACACCCCTCTCTCTTTCATGGGCAACACACACTTGCCTCTGAAACTCAGGAGAAAAAGGAATGCCTAGACTTTCCCAGACAAACTGGTTTACAGGGAGCCCTCATGTGAGGACAAAGCCTGCTGAGGTGGTAGACAAATATTTTCTGGAAGGTAAGTCCTCTGGGATGATCTTCAGATAAAGAATACTGTATTGGGATGTTTTTATTTCTTTACAACAGACTTGTAAAGATTCTAAAGCCATTAGTGAATCCGAAACAGCCTAAGTAGCTTATTTAATTTTGTTCAAACTAGCATTTCACAATCTTACTTGGTCTTGCATCC
Organism: Tragulus kanchil; assembly: GCA_022376925.1. Taxonomy (NCBI): domain Eukaryota; kingdom Metazoa; phylum Chordata; class Mammalia; order Artiodactyla; family Tragulidae; genus Tragulus; species Tragulus kanchil. The sequence goes on along the minus strand of JAIOJX010000028.1, from coordinate 58,470,491 downwards.
CTTTGTGCACACCCTAGGTATTTTCTTTTACTTTTTCTTCCTCCTCTGCCTCCCTATCCTACCAGTTTGGGACTGACTTTTATCTCAACCTCCTGCACCCTAAGGCTTGGAACTACTCTGGTTCTTCACCTAACTGGTTACTTTTCAGACCAAATTAGCTCCAGCAATGCAAGGTAACTTAGAAAAAAGAGACGAGTCTGAAAATAGGATCTCTTCCATTCGCATCAAAGTAACATTTTGAGAATTAAGTTCTGATTACCTTCTCTAAATACAGCATACCACTGAGGGGCAGAATGCTTTGCTGTGTTGGCATCTCTACAATCATCCTATATCAAAAAAGAGTCAAGGAAGAAAAAATAAGAGTTACTGATTTTTGTGTGCAAGGGATCACCCTTAACTTTCAAAACAATAGATTTTTCCAGTTTCTCAAGTGAGCAAAAACACTGCCAGATTAAGATGCATAAATGCAACCATGGAAAGTGTTATGAGACTGAAGATTTTTTTTGTGTATGTGCATGTATAAACTGAGTTCTGTTTGAAATTAATGAATTACACTTCAATTAGTCAGCTTTTAGTAGCAGTTACTTTCTTTGGTGTGTTGCCTTCTATTTGTAACATGTATGGTAGTATTTTTTTCATAAATGAAGTGTATTTTCTTGATCAGAAACAGAATAGCAATTAGTGAGCCAGGAAAATGTCAAAATCTACCTTTATAAAAAAATATATCATCTTCTAGAGAATAACACCCCTCTCTCTTTCATGGGCAACACACACTTGCCTCTGAAACTCAGGAGAAAAAGGAATGCCTAGACTTTCCCAGACAAACTGGTTTACAGGGAGCCCTCATGTGAGGACAAAGCCTGCTGAGGTGGTAGACAAATATTTTCTGGAAGGTAAGTCCTCTGGGATGATCTTCAGATAAAGAATACTGTATTGGGGATGTTTTTTTATTTCTTTACAACAGACTTGTAAAGATTCTAAAGCCATTAGTGAATCCGAAACAGCCTAAGTAGCTTATTTAATTTTGTTCAAACTAGCATTTCACAATCTTACTTGGTCTTGCATCCCTTTGTGCACACCCTAGGTATTGTTGTCCCTGTGAGCTAGTTTAATAGTCAGGATAGGCTAGGTTATGGTGAGGTAACAAAGAGCCCCTCAGTGGTTTATTTCAATAAAGGTTCATTTCCAGCTCATGTGCCATGCCCAGAACATCCTCAGGGATCAGCAGGAGTCCTGTGTTCGTTGGAGTCACTCAGGGACCAAACCTGAAGAAAAAGCTTATGTATAAAGTCGGCCTATTGCCATGCAAGAGAGAAAAGAGGAGGCTCTGAAAAGTCTCACACACACAGACATTGACCAGTGAGTGCCGTAGGCTCCAGGTAACTCATGGCATTTCTAATCACAAATGATCACGGAGGACTAGCCGGATGGTTTCATTCAAACACAAGGGGGTGAAAAATATAATGTCAACAGGTACCTCAAAGGCAGAAAGTCTAAAATAATTCAGGAATAGCACTAAATGACTGCCATACCTAGTATTTTTCAGAATACATTTTAAGATTCTCTGGATAATTTATATCTCTTTGATGCTCCAAATCCCATTGTTGTACATTCTTCCAAGATCAAGAAGTGCTGCATCTGGGAAAACTGGAGGAGATCTTACAATAATACACTGAAACACCTTTTTGCCTTTGAACTTCAGATCTATCCAGGTAAAGAAGTACAACATAGATTTTTTTATGGGAGAATGAGACAAGTAGGATGAACTTTGTGAGTGAGCTAGCATTCAGTCTTTGAAAGCCAGGAGAAAATGTTGGGATATGGGAAATGTGAACAGGTTTGAACTTTGGGGCAGCTGGACCAGCAAGAATGCTCACCACAGTCCATTTCTATTTTGGATTCTGCCAGATTTGTCCAGGACATGCCCAAGCACTGGGGAGATGATTCGATGGAAATGCAGTGGGAAATAAAACTCACTAACAGAAATGTAAAGAAATGCAGTTTTGGTGTGATGCCAAGAGGTGACAACTTATTTCCTAAATATCTTGAGAGCTTCTGGCCCCTGGAAGTGATTAGCCCTGAATCACTGTTCATCTGGTGCCATTGGAGAGGAAAGTTTAACCTATCACTCCAGCCTCTAAAAAGGACAGTTAAAAGTAAGAGGGAAAAAATGAAAATAAATTCTGCCCTTTTTATGGGCTGTTGGACTCCTATGGAGGAAAATAAATTCTGATTTATCGCTGTCTGCTTCAGAAAGGTTGGAGGCACAGAATGACATTTTACAGCTTTGTTTGGGTTTGTCAGTGTAGGTGGGGGACCAGGTTCGGGGAGCCGGTGTGCCATGACAGCCACCAGTAAGCCACAAGCCACCTCGCGTTACCCATTCCACGTCCTGCCTCACCTCCATCTCCCTCTGCCCCCAAATCTGCCATAATTAGTCTTGCGAGGTTTACATTGCCACAGCCGTACGCCTGAGGCATTATCTCCTATCTGTGGTATTCTGTGCTGTAATCCCACAGCTAAATGTGGTAACCCAAATTTCACAGAGATGCTGTAGCAGGCTTGCTGAGATAACCCATCTCGGTATGTGAAGTGCCAGGTCGCACGGAGCCTGCCGGCTTGGAGCGCTATGGATCTTTGTGTCGATTCGTCCTACGCACCCTATAGCTTACCCTTCCTTCCAGAGATCACAAATAGCAAATATGGCATCCTAACTAGAACACCACCTGTTTTGTGCAAGTGTACATGGGCTTCTGCCACCCTGCTGCTTATTTCTCTCTCGCTCGCTTTCTCTCTTTTGGTGGAGAAGAGACGAAGTTTAAAGTCCTTCTCTGTTGTCTGGCTGACCAAGTAGATGTAAAACTGGTAGATAGAGCTCCTTGTCTGTACCCAGGCCAACCGTCTCTACACCACCCACACAACAACAGTGACCTACATACATCTCTCACACACGATGCTCGGCATGCAGGTGCTGGAATCCTAGGCAATAAAGATCATTGCTTGACAAGCCTCTTTGTTCCCTATTTCAAAAATTCGTGTGACTGTTTGTTGTCAAAAGACAGGTATATTTCCTCTCTCTCTTTCTCTCTCTCTGTCTCCCCTTCTTTCTCCTGTGTGGGATTGCTTAGAAACATGCCAGTTCTGACATATGCTTTTACCTGAAAATGTATCTACTCCTGCTGCTTTATTGGACCCCTTAATTACTTGTAAAAAAATAATAATAAATTGGGCAGGTGTTTGCTCTTCCAGTTGATTAATTGACAATGATTTCAGTACAATTGATGGCAGAAAGCTAGGAAGCTGCCGGTTGGAGCTCAATGAGGAATACACATTTTCTACTCAGCCATGTGAATCAGCTCGAGAGGAGAATTTACAGAAGGCTTGCCGCAGCTCAACTGAGGAATTGAGCCCTGTCGGTGGGGACCAGGTTCGGGGAGCCGGTGTGCCATGACAGCCACCAGTGCCACAAGCCACCTCGCGTTACCCATTCCACGTCCTGCCTCACCTCCATCTCCCTCTGCCCCCAAATCTGCCATAATTAGTCTTGAGGTTTACATTGCCACAGCCGTACGCCTGAGGCATTATCTCCTATCTGTGGTATTCTGTGCTGTAATCCCACAGCTAAATGTGGTAACCCAAATTTCACAGAGATGCTGTAGCAGGCTTGCTGAGATAACCCATCTCGGTATGTGAAGTGCCAGGTCGCACGGAGCCTGCCGGCTTGGAGCGCTATGGATCTTTGTGTCGATTCGTCCTACGCACCCTATAGCTTACCCTTCCTTCCAGAGATCACAAATAGCAAATATGGCATCCTAACTAGAACACCACCTGTTTTGTGCAAGTGTACATGGGCTTCTGCCACCCTGCTGCTTATTTCTCTCTCGCCGCTTTCTCTCTTTTGGTGGAGAAGAGACGAAGTTTAAAGTCCTTCTCTGTTGTCTGGCTGACCAAGTAGATGTAAAACTGGTAGATAGAGCTCCTTGTCTGTACCCAGGCCAACCGTCTCTACACCACCCACACAACAACAGTGACCTACATACATCTCTCACACACGATGCTCGGCATGCAGGTGCTGGAATCCTAGGCAATAAAGATCATTGCTTGACAAGCCTCTTTGTTCCCTATTTCAAAAATTCGTGTGACTGTTTGTTGTCAAAAGACAGGTATATTTCCTCTCTCTCTTTCTCTCTCTCTGTCTCCCCTTCTTTCTCCTGTGTGGGATTGCTTAGAAACATGCCAGTTCTGACATATGCTTTTACCTGAAAATGTATCTACTCCTGCTGCTTTATTGGACCCCTTAATTACTTGTAAAAAAATAATAATAAATTGGGCAGGTGTTTGCTCTTCCAGTTGATTAATTGACAATGATTTCAGTACAATTGATGGCAGAAAGCTAGGAAGCTGCCGGTTGGAGCTCAATGAGGAATACACATTTTTCTACTCAGCCATGTGAATCAGCTCGAGAGGAGAATTTACAGAAGGCTCAAATTGCCAGCAAACTATATGTTTCTCATTCTAGGCTTGGAGATCTCTGAGTCCCAGTGTTGAGCCCTGTCACCTATATAAATCTTTGTTATATACATGTGAAAGTCTGGAGCTGATAAAATGAGTTGAGAAATGTTTTTTCCCCTAAGTGAAAAAGATCACCCTGATCAGTCACTATTAAGTGTGGAAAGCAGTGCATTATAGCAGGAACAATGAATCTGATGTAAAGTTGATCATGCTTTTTCACTGTGTCGGTGATGTTTCGGCTTTCAATTTACCAGAATCAGAAGCAGCAGCCGGCAGCCCGAGATGGTCTCTGAGGTCTGTGTCTTCCAGATTATTAGAGAGCAATGTTGGGTCCATTCTGTATTAATTTTTTTCTGGCTTCAGAGACAACTGCACAAGGTTTTCAGACTGATGACTAGTAAAAATAAAGAGACATTAATGTTGAGAAGTAGAGAAACAAAATCGGGCACTTTTCTTCTTTTTGACTGATATGAAAACTTTTCATGTTTGACAGGGAACCTAGTGATCTAAAGATGACATAAAATGTTACAAATTTCATCATTTTAATTAAGAAGAGTCCTGAGCATAAGGCTTAATTTCAGATGGCTAGGTTTTCAGAAAAGAAGTTGTTTGGCTACTAAAATTTTGTATGAAATAAGAAAGTGGTGAAAGACATAGATAAAGTTAGATTCAAGGTCTGGCTGGAGTTCAGGCCATATTTTTATGTTGATCCTTAGAACTCCTTCATTCACTCTATTTTTATTTTACAGCTGGGCTTGTAAGCATGAATAATGTAGATACATAAATAGCATAGAAAGTGAGTGTAGCCAGGAGGTAGCAAGAGAGAGAAAGAAGAGTCCATATTTCCTGAAAACAACTCCAACTAGGAAAGATATTTTCATGGATTTTTAAAGACAATAACAAAGAAATAAGTCTTACCAGCAGTGTCTATCAACTCAAAATACCCTTTGAAACATTTTTTTCTAAACATAAATGTTAGGAGACTTTCTTACAGAGAATTACCTTGGGCCTTTTATGGTATATTTTTTACTGACCAAATTTACAAGAGGAAAATAATGACATTCCAGAGTCATATCAATGAAATCACAAATATGACCTCCTGTCACCTCTGATTGAGGTTCAAAACATTTCAAAGGAACATTTCAACAAAATTAGCAGGTGGTTTCAGAAAGTATGAATATATGAATTCACCCTTAAACGTCTGCAGAAAGGAATTAGATGCTCTTTGATGAAAATGATAATGTATAGAGACTTTTAAATATTGTGCATTTCTTCAGAAGAAGATTCTAAGTCACATCTTTCTTCACTGAGACACTATTCTTTGACTGTAAAACTCTCTCCTACTATTTTGATAATCTGATTTGCCAAGCAGATAAAGGAAATGTTTTAAATTGCATATGTAGATGGACAAAATCGAGGTCTGTGTCTTCCAGATTATTAGAGAGCAATGTTGGGTCCATTCTGTATTAATTTTTTTCTGGCTTCAGAGACAACTGCACAAGGTTTTCAGACTGATGACTAGTAAAAATAAAGAGACATTAATGTTGAGAAGTAGAGAAACAAAATCGGGCACTTTTCTTCTTTTGACTGATATGAAAACTTTTCATGTTTGACAGGGAACCTAGTGATCTAAAGATGACATAAAATGTTACAAATTTCATCATTTTAATTAAGAAGAGTCCTGAGCATAAGGCTTAATTTCAGATGGCTAGGTTTTCAGAAAAGAAGTTGTTTGGCTACTAAAATTTTGTATGAAATAAGAAAGTGGTGAAAGACATAGATAAAGTTAGATTCAAGGTCTGGCTGGAGTTCAGGCCATATTTTTATGTTGATCCTTAGAACTCCTTCATTCACTCTATTTTTATTTTACAGCTGGGCTTGTAAGCATGAATAATGTAGATACATAAATAGCATAGAAAGTGAGTGTAGCCAGGAGGTAGCAAGAGAGAGAAAGAAGAGTCCATATTTCCTGAAAACAACTCCAACTAGGAAAGATATTTTCATGGATTTTTAAAGACAATAACAAAGAAATAAGTCTTACCAGCAGTGTCTATCAACTCAAAATACCCTTTGAAACATTTTTTTCTAAACATAAATGTTAGGAGACTTTCTTACAGAGAATTACCTTGGGCCTTTTATGGTATATTTTTTACTGACCAAATTTACAAGAGGAAAATAATGACATTCCAGAGTCATATCAATGAAATCACAAATATGACCTCCTGTCACCTCTGATTGAGGTTCAAAACATTTCAAAGGAACATTTCAACAAAATTAGCAGGTGGTTTCAGAAAGTATGAATATATGAATTCACCCTTAAACGTCTGCAGAAAGGAATTAGATGCTCTTTGATGAAAATGATAATGTATAGAGACTTTTAAATATTGTGCATTTCTTCAGAAGAAGATTCTAAGTCACATCTTTCTTCACTGAGACACTATTCTTTGACTGTAAAACTCTCTCCTACTATTTTGATAATCTGATTTGCCAAGCAGATAAAGGGTTCAAATTTTCTAACTTATTCTTTCATGAGAAAGAACTTGAAAAACACTGAAACATTAGACTGAAAACTGTTTTGGAGAGAGTATGCTTTTCCTGCCCTTGCTCCAAGGAAAAACATCTCTACTCACGTATGCTCCTTACTGAAGGATTTGCGTGGTCAGTTTCCTTTCAGCTCTCAAAATCTGGATCGGATGTGTATTTCTCTGAAGCTTTTTAAATCTGCCCTCTTTGCTATTGCTTTACACTGGGGAGGAAAGCAGACATTGCTGTCATCTTCAGTGATCCTGGAGCCCTAGGCTTCTGCACCTGACTCCAGTGATGTGTTCTTAGCATTAAAACTTGCTGCCATTAAGAAAGTGGCAGCAACTTCCAAACTCTGTCAGTTAAAAGAAAATGATACTATGTTCTATATAAATGAATTCACAAAATTGCCCCCAAGAAAACACATACAATGACCACTAGCATAGCTTTCCAAAAATAGCACAAATCAAATTTCAGAAGGGATTGAGAACCTGATGCTTAAGCATTTCATGTAGAATATAAAGGCTTACTTTTCATATACTTCTCCATTTCCCAAGTTCTACCTAAACACCTTGATTGCTTTATGGATTAAACTGTGTATATTCAATGTATGCTCAGGATAGGCTGTGAGTCAGGGAAGACACAGAGCAGACGGGCATATCCCAGCTGTAAAATTGCACATTCTACCATAAGTAGCAATCCAAACTACCTACTTCATTTCAAATTGCCCCAAAATTTTAAAAGGCCTTTTCTGGTATATTTTTTACTGACCAAATTTACAAGAGGAAAATAATGACATTCCAGAGTCATATCAATGAAATCACAAATATGACCTCCTGTCACCTCTGATTGAGGTTCAAAACATTTCAAAGGAACATTTCAACAAAATTAGCAGGTGGTTTCAGAAAGTATGAATATATGAATTCACCCTTAAACGTCTGCAGAAAGGAATTAGATGCTCTTTGATGAAAATGATAATGTATAGAGACTTTTAAATATTGTGCATTTCTTCAGAAGAAGATTCTAAGTCACATCTTTCTTCACTGAGACACTATTCTTTGACTGTAAAACTCTCTCCTACTATTTTGATAATCTGATTTGCCAAGCAGATAAAGGGTTCAAATTTTCTAACTTATTCTTTCATGAGAAAGAACTTGAAAAACACTGAAACATTAGACTGAAAACTGTTTTGGAGAGAGTATGCTTTTCCTGCCCTTGCTCCAAGGAAAAACATCTCTACTCACGTATGCTCCTTACTGAAGGATTTGCGTGGTCAGTTTCCTTTCAGCTCTCAAAATCTGGATCGGATGTGTATTTCTCTGAAGCTTTTTAAATCTGCCCTCTTTGCTATTGCTTTACACTGGGGAGGAAAGCAGACATTGCTGTCATCTTCAGTGATCCTGGAGCCCTAGGCTTCTGCACCTGACTCCAGTGATGTGTTCTTAGCATTAAAACTTGCTGCCATTAAGAAAGTGGCAGCAACTTCCAAACTCTGTCAGTTAAAAGAAAATGATACTATGTTCTATATAAATGAATTCACAAAATTGCCCCCAAGAAAACACATACAATGACCACTAGCATAGCTTTCCAAAAATAGCACAAATCAAATTTCAGAAGGGATTGAGAACCTGATGCTTAAGCATTTCATGTAGAATATAAAGGCTTACTTTTCATATACTTCTCCATTTCCCAAGTTCTACCTAAACACCTTGATTGCTTTATGGATTAAACTGTGTATATTCAATGTATGCTCAGGATAGGCTGTGAGTCAGGGAAGACACAGAGCAGACGGGCATATCCCAGCTGTAAAATTGCACATTCTACCATAAGTGAGCAATCCAAACTACCTACTTCATCTCCTTCTACCAAAATGTTGCATTTTCCTTCCCAATAAAGATGTTTTATAATGGCAATGAGGTGCCATAACTCACGGAGGTTCTCCTGCTTACTTGCTCTCTGTGTCCTGTAACTCCCAGTCTATCATGAGAACATATGTTGCATCTCTGTCATGAATTATTCTTTGGCGATTCCACGTTGGAATTTGCACTTGAAAGGCAGTTTCTCCACCCCCACTGCAAAGACTCCTGCTCATTCATAGAAGGTCCATATTGTCTAATGTCTTCCATGTTGTAAAACGATTCCTTAGGTGCCATATCCAGGGGCTTGGTCTCCTAAATCCTCAATTAGCAAAATCATCCTGAACTTATATGGGTACCTAAGGTACTGTGCCTCTTCATTTTGAAATCACCACTTGTGTGTGTTACCTTGGAGAAGATAGTTCACTAAACAACAAGCAAGCCCAGTTGCACAACATTTCAGGAAGCAATGATAAATAGCTCACTGGCCCAAATCAGGGGGGGAAATCACCTGTTTTTTTTAATGCATTATCTCTACATTTTATCCAGCTAGTAAATTTAGAGGCTGGAGAGTAACACAATGTGTTTCGTTAGAAGACAATGTCTTTGTGATTCTGACTTGCAGCAAGGAAATTTCCCAATTATTTTCCTATGAGTCGTTTTCTTCAAGATAAATATTTGCTGGGCATTTCCTACCTTGAAACCTGTTCATCCTGGCTCATGAGAACTGATTAGGCACATCCCCACTCCACTGTACATTGAGCAGGTGACTCGTTGTTCAGCTGAAATAAGCCATTGTGAGAGTATTTACACCATGAGGATCAACAAACACCACAAATCAGGGCTTTCTTGGGGAAGGGAGGGAGTTAGCCACTAAACCATTACCCGAATCTCACTGCCTCCCATGCAGTATATAGGGTATTATACAGATGTTGCAGGTACTGTGTATGGTAGCCTTGTGTGTTCATGTGTATATTCAATGTATGCTCAGGATAGGCTGTGAGTCAGGGAAGACACAGAGCAGACGGGCATATCCCAGCTGTAAAATTGCACATTCTACCATAAGTGAGCAATCCAAACTACCTACTTCATCTCCTTCTACCAAAATGTTGCATTTTCCTTCCCAATAAAGATGTTTTATAATGGCAATGAGGTGCCATAACTCACGGAGGTTCTCCTGCTTACTTGCTCTCTGTGTCCTGTAACTCCCAGTCTATCATGAGAACATATGTTGCATCTCTGTCATGAATTATTCTTTGGCGATTCCACGTTGGAATTTGCACTTGAAAGGCAGTTTCTCCACCCCCACTGCAAAGACTCCTGCTCATTCATAGAAGGTCCATATTGTCTAATGTCTTCCATGTTGTAAAACGATTCCTTAGGTGCCATATCCAGGGGCTTGGTCTCCTAAATCCTCAATTAGCAAAATCATCCTGAACTTATATGGGTACCTAAGGTACTGTGCCTCTTCATTTTGAAATCACCACTTGTGTGTGTTACCTTGGAGAAGATAGTTCACTAAACAACAAGCAAGCCCAGTTGCACAACATTTCAGGAAGCAATGATAAATAGCTCACTGGCCCAAATCAGGGGGGGAAATCACCTGTTTTTTTTAATGCATTATCTCTACATTTTATCCAGCTAGTAAATTTAGAGGCTGGAGAGTAACACAATGTGTTTCGTTAGAAGACAATGTCTTTGTGATTCTGACTTGCAGCAAGGAAATTTCCCAATTATTTTCCTATGAGTCGTTTTCTTCAAGATAAATATTTGCTGGGCATTTCCTACCTTGAAACCTGTTCATCCTGGCTCATGAGAACTGATTAGGCACATCCCCACTCCACTGTACATTGAGCAGGTGACTCGTTGTTCAGCTGAAATAAGCCATTGTGAGAGTATTTACACCATGAGGATCAACAAACACCACAAATCAGGGCTTTCTTGGGGGAAGGGGAGGGGGGTTAGCCACTAAACCATTACCCGAATCTCACTGCCTCCCATGCAGTATATAGGGTATTATACAGATGTTGCAGGTACTGTGTATGGTAGCCTTGTGTGTTCATGTGTATTCTCAGTCCTGCCTGATTCTTTTGTGATCCTACGGGCTGCAGGCTGCCAGGTTCCTATATCCATGGGATGTCCCAGGCAAGAATACTGGAGTGGGATGCCATTTCCTCTTCCAGAGAGTCCTCCCAACTCAGGGATTAAACTTCCATCTCCTACATTTCTTTCATTGGCAGGGGGAAGTCATAGTGGTAGCCTTACAACAAGAGGATTGCAAAGTAATCCATAAAACAAGGTGATGATAGTTAATATCATTAGTAGAAAAGATATCAGGTTGGCAGTATAACTAATTGGTTAAGGACCTCAGTTTTGTTCAGTTTGGTAGGTCCTCTTACAGTTAAATATAGTTAAATAACCCTCAACACCTCACTTCTCTGAACCTCAGTTTGTGTTCTATTTGCTCAGTCATGTCCAACTCTTTGTGACCCCATGAGCCTGTAGCCCACCAGGCTCCTCTGTCCATGGAATTCTCCAGCCAAGAAAACTGGAGTGAGTTGCCATGCCCTTCTCCAGGGAATCTTCCCAATCCAGGATTGAATGTACATCTCCTGAATTGCAAGCATATTCTTTACCATCTGAGTCACCAGGGAAGCCTCAGTTTAGCCTGCTGTAAAATGAGAATAATAAAAGTTAGCCTTTGTACATGGTTATTTGGAAGTCATTGAGGTAAGGAATGAAAGAAGGCATCCTTAGGGCTCATACTTAGAGCACAATAAATTTTAGCCAATATCATTATTTATTTATTTATTTTTGACTGTTCTGGGTCTTCATTGCAATGTGAGAAGTTTCTTTAGTTGCCAAGCATGGACTTTTCTCGTTGTGACTCTCAGGCTCTAGAATGTGCCAGAGCAGTAGTTGTGGCTCGAAGCTTCATGGCTCCATATCATGTGAGATTTTAGTTCTCTCACCAGGGATTGAACCTGCATTACCTCGACATTGCCCATGAGGATCAACAAACACCACAAATCAGGGCTTTCTTGGGGAAGGGAGGGGTTAGCCCTAAACCATTACCCGAATCTCACTGCCTCCCATGCAGTATATAGGGTATTATACAGATGTTGCAGGTACTGTGTATGGTAGCCTTGTGTGTTCATGTGTATTCTCAGTCCTGCCTGATTCTTTTGTGATCCTACGGGCTGCAGGCTGCCAGGTTCCTATATCCATGGGATGTCCCAGGCAAGAATACTGGAGTGGGATGCCATTTCCTCTTCCAGAGAGTCCTCCCAACTCAGGGATTAAACTTCCATCTCCTACATTTCTTTCATTGGCAGGGGGAAGTCATAGTGGTAGCCTTACAACAAGAGGATTGCAAAGTAATCCATAAAACAAGGTGATGATAGTTAATATCATTAGTAGAAAAGATATCAGGTTGGCAGTATAACTAATTGGTTAAGGACCTCAGTTTTGTTCAGTTTGGTAGGTCCTCTTACAGTTAAATATAGTTAAATAACCCTCAACACCTCACTTCTCTGAACCTCAGTTTGTGTTCTATTTGCTCAGTCATGTCCAACTCTTTGTGACCCCATGAGCCTGTAGCCCACCAGGCTCCTCTGTCCATGGAATTCTCCAGCCAAGAAAACTGGAGTGAGTTGCCATGCCCTTCTCCAGGGAATCTTCCCAATCCAGGATTGAATGTACATCTCCTGAATTGCAAGCATATTCTTTACCATCTGAGTCACCAGGGAAGCCTCAGTTTAGCCTGCTGTAAAATGAGAATAATAAAAGTTAGCCTTTGTACATGGTTATTTGGAAGTCATTGAGGTAAGGAATGAAAGAAGGCATCCTTAGGGCTCATACTTAGAGCACAATAAATTTTAGCCAATATCATTATTTATTTATTTATTTTTGACTGTTCTGGGTCTTCATTGCAATGTGAGAAGTTTCTTTAGTTGCCAAGCATGGACTTTTCTCGTTGTGACTCTCAGGCTCTAGAATGTGCCAGAGCAGTAGTTGTGGCTCGAAGCTTCATGGCTCCATATCATGTGAGATTTTAGTTCTCTCACCAGGGATTGAACCTGCATTACCTGCATTGGAAGGCTATTCTGAACCACTAGATTGTCAGGGAAGTCTCTTAGCCAATATTATTAAAAACAAATTGTTGGAAAAAAAGTTGTTGTTGTTCGGTCATTAAGTCATGTCTGACTCTGCAAACCTACGGACTGCACACAGCATACATTGCTCCCCTGTCTTCCATGATCTCCCAGAGTTTGCTCAAACTCATGTCCACTGAATCAGTGATGCCATCTGACCATTTCATACTCTGTCATCCCCTTCTCCTCCTGCCCTCAATCTTTCCTAACCTCAGGGTCTTCTCCAATGACTTGGCCCTTCACATCAGGTGGCCAAATATTTGAAATTTCAGCCTCAGCATCAGTCCCTCCAATGAATATTCAGGGTTGATTTCCTTTAGGATTGATTGGTTGGATCTCCTTGCTCTCCAAGGTACTCTCAAGAGTCTTCTCCAACACCATAATTCGAAAACATCACTTCTTTGGTGCCTAGTCATTTTTATAATTCAACTTTCATATCTGTATATGACTACTGGAATGGAAGCACCATTGCTTTTACTATATGGACCTTGTCAGCAAAGTGATGTCTCTGCTTTTTAATATGCTGTCTAGGTTTGTCACAGCTTTTCTGCCAAGGAGCAAGCATCTTTTAATTTCATGGCTTCAGTCACAATCTGCAGTGATTTTGGACCCCAAGATACTAAAATCTGTCACTCCATTGTTTCCCATCTGTCTTAAGAAGTGTGTAAAAAGAAATAAAATTTCCCCTCTCATCCTAGTTGTAGCTACTTGTTCATTTTGTCCCAATCAGACCTTGTTTCTATTGTCTCCACATATACCAAGTTCCTGACTCTGAGCCTTACAGTGGATCTTGCTGTTAATTGAAAAATCTCTCCCTGATCTTTGCCTGGTTGCCTCCTTCTCCTTTTTCTGGCCCCAGTTCAGATGTAAGTTTTTCAACAAGGACTTCCTAGGTCACTCTTCTGTGGCTCACATTCCTGCCATCTAGTCATCATATTCCAGATTTCCTGTTCTATATCCCTGCAGATATTTCATCCTTTGATGTTTCTGCTTTATTGGCAATAGTTTATTAACTCTCAGACTTCCTTTGTGGCTCAAATGGTAAGAATTTGTTTGCAATGCAAGAGACCTGTGTTTGATCCCTGAGTCAGGAAGATCCCCTGGAGTGGGAATAGCTGCCCACTCCATTGCCTGGAGAATTCCATGGATTAAGAAGCCTGGCAGACTACAGTCCATGGGGTGGCAAAGAGTAAGACACAACTGAGCCACTAACACTTTCATTTTACTAACTCTCCTTCTTACCAATCAGAGATCCTTGAGAGCAGAATTCTGCATGCCCTTTTCAACACTTAATCCTGAGGCTTGGGAATGGTGCCTGGCATGTGGTAGGCAGACAATAAATATCAGTGAATTATGAATAAATAAATGGTGACTTTGGAGTCAGAGAAGTTAATTTGCTACTTAGGTGGAGCAGATAGATCTGCAAGTCTATTTTTAGTCCAATTAAGGGTTGTTTTTGATAATAAAATAGAAATATTTATGGATCCACAGGAGGTAGAGAAGTTCATTAATGCTCTGGATAAATAACAGAATGAGCAGTAGAAAATCTATTGACAGATTTAATCAGGAAATTGTGAAAACAACCAGATATAGCTGATTTTGCAAGACATGGAAATATTAGATTCAGAATAACTTGATTGGGTGAATTTGAAAAGGTTTTCTTTCCCTACACACCACAAAAAGTTTATTTATTTCTGTGATCTTAGCATAATGATTAGAAATAAAGCAGAATTTAAATTCCCAATCATTAACCATCTTGATTATTATAATTTGGGATGGGAGGAAAGATATAATATGAACTAGCCTTCTTGGTATGCGAGAGTTTCCGTAGACCTTCATGCAGGTGTGTGGGCGACAGTTTTCTCACCTCATCATATTTGCTTGAGTCTGTGAAGAGGAGGAGTAGTGGGCACTAGAGGAAGAAAGAAAAAATAAACCTGTCTGAATAAATACTTTTTAATTTTTGTGGTATCAATTAATGACTTCAGCATTTCTGTGTGAGGAGATATTTTCTAAAAAGCATGAGAGGTTTGGAGAGCTTTTTCAAAAACATCATTCTCAAATATGAAGGACTTTAATTAGTGGGAAAAAAAATCCCTACATAATAGTCATACCATAGAATTAGGACAGGTGTTATGAAGGAAAAAGAGAATTATAGCAAAGCCATGTGTTTCTTACCTTACTGGGGGAAGACAGTTTATAAGTGGAAAAAAATGTTAGTTGCTCAGTCATATCAAATTTTTTTGAGATTCCATGGATTGTAGCCCACCAGGCTCCTCTGTCCATGGAATTTCCCAGGCAAAAATACCAGAGTGGGTTGCCATTCCATTCTCCAGAGCATCTTCCTAATCCAGGGTTCAAACCTAGATCTTCAGCATTGCGAGCAGATTCTTTATCATCTGAGACACCAGGGAAACATTAAGTGAAGAGAACATAAATGTGAGGTATGTGGAAGTAGAATGATTTATCTTATATCTGGATTAATGCTCAAAATCAAGTTTTATTTTTGTTTTTTCAGATTAGCTAGGATAGAATGGGGGTAACATATATAATGTTAATAGGGTTTTCAATTAATTGTGTGTATATAGTTAGATTGAATATTTGAAAGAATTACACGATGTCACAGGTATCAGATGCAGGAGATTTGAAAGTCTGCTATTTTATACACCTATAGCTGATTTTGCAAGACATGGAAATATTAGATTCAGAATAACTTGATTGGGTGAATTTGAAAAGGTTTTCTTTCCCTACACACCACAAAAAGTTTATTTATTTCTGTGATCTTAGCATAATGATTAGAAATAAAGCAGAATTTAAATTCCCAATCATTAACCATCTTGATTATTATAATTTGGGATGGGAGGAAAGATATAATATGAACTAGCCTTCTTGGTATGCGAGAGTTTCCGTAGACCTTCATGCAGGTGTGTGGGCGACAGTTTTCTCACCTCATCATATTTGCTTGAGTCTGTGAAGAGGAGGAGTAGTGGGCACTAGAGGAAGAAAGAAAAAATAAACCTGTCTGAATAAATACTTTTTAATTTTTGTGGTATCAATTAATGACTTCAGCATTTCTGTGTGAGGAGATATTTTCTAAAAAGCATGAGAGGTTTGGAGAGCTTTTTCAAAAACATCATTCTCAAATATGAAGGACTTTAATTAGTGGGAAAAAAAATCCCTACATAATAGTCATACCATAGAATTAGGACAGGTGTTATGAAGGAAAAAGAGAATTATAGCAAAGCCATGTGTTTCTTACCTTACTGGGGGAAGACAGTTTATAAGTGGAAAAAAATGTTAGTTGCTCAGTCATATCAAATTTTTTTGAGATTCCATGGATTGTAGCCCACCAGGCTCCTCTGTCCATGGAATTTCCCAGGCAAAAATACCAGAGTGGGTTGCCATTCCATTCTCCAGAGCATCTTCCTAATCCAGGGTTCAAACCTAGATCTTCAGCATTGCGAGCAGATTCTTTATCATCTGAGACACCAGGGAAACATTAAGTGAAGAGAACATAAATGTGAGGTATGTGGAAGTAGAATGATTTATCTTATATCTGGATTAATGCTCAAAATCAAGTTTTATTTTTGTTTTTTCAGATTAGCTAGGATAGAATGGGGGTAACATATATAATGTTAATAGGGTTTTCAATTAATTGTGTGTATATAGTTAGATTGAATATTTGAAAGAATTACACGATGTCACAGGTATCAGATGCAGGAGATTTGAAAGTCTGCTATTTTATACACCTATACACATTCAGTCACTCCTCAGTATCAGTGGGGAATTGGTTCCAGGACAACCCTTCACATACCAAAGTCCTCAGATGCTAAACTCCCTTATTTAAAGTGCTGTTGTATTTGCATATAACCTGTGCCCATCCTCCCATATACTTTTTTTTTTTTTTTTAAGATTTATTTATTTACTTATTTTGGGCGGGGGTCAGGTTGGGGAGGGAGGGGAGCGGGCTGGCCACTTCTATTGGTTTTTCATTTCTCTATTTTCATCCGTCTTTGTTCCTCGGCTCCTGTGGGAGCCCCATCGCGTCCCATCGCAGTGGCATCTGTCGTTGCAGAGAGCTGGCTCTGGGCGCATGCACCCCAGAGCTCCGGCTCGGTAATTGGACACATCGGTCCAGCCACTCCGCGGCACGTGGGATCTTCCCAGGCCAGGGATCGAACCGGAGCCCCTTGCACTGCAAGGCGGTGTCCTTACCCACTGGGCCACCAGGGGAAGCCCCCTCCCATATACTTTAAATCATCTCTAGATAGCTTATAACACCTAATGCACTGTATGCCATGTGAATAGCTGTATATGCAATATAAATAGTTGCCAGCATGTACCAAATTCAAAGTTTGCTTTTTGAGACTTCCTGGAATTTTTTTTCTAAATACTTTCCATCTGAGGATATGGAACCCATGGACGTAGAAAGCTGACTGTGTATACACTCCCCCACAAACACACACACACACAATCTTCACTATCACCATTTTAGGGCAAATAACCCGTATATATATATGCATACATATATGTATATATATGTATGTATATATATATATATATACATACATATATATAAAATTTCTGTGTGATCCTTTAGGTCTATTTCATTATCTGCATGCAGAATTTTAAGAAATTAGTTTCAGATTCTTTAAAAAAAATAATAAAAACTCTGACTTCCTCTTCCAAGAAGTCTGCAATTGTGGTTGCATTTTCTGAAATGCAACCAATTCAATAGAATGATATTTTATGTAAAAAAAAAAAGAAAGAAAAAAGGTTCATAATACTTGCACATGTAATCAATTATTTACCAAAATTTATAAGCACATATTACATAGAGATTCAGGCTTCTCTCATGACTAAGACAGTAAATGCAGCAATGCAGCCAACCCCAGTTTAACCCCTGGGTT
Source organism: Tragulus kanchil (assembly GCA_022376925.1). Taxonomy (NCBI): domain Eukaryota; kingdom Metazoa; phylum Chordata; class Mammalia; order Artiodactyla; family Tragulidae; genus Tragulus; species Tragulus kanchil. The sequence continues at coordinate 58,452,536 of JAIOJX010000028.1, read as the reverse complement.
GGAAAGATCCCCCAGAGAAGGGCATGTCAACCCACCCCAGTATTCTTGCCTGAAAAGTCCCATAGACAGAGGAGTCTGATGTGCTATAGTCCATGGTGTCACAAAGAATCAGACATGACTGAGAGACTAACACAGACACACATACACATTCTTAAGCCCACAATAGTGCAGAGGCTAATTCTTTTTTTTTTCAATTTATTTTTTAAATTTTGGCCTCTTTTTTTGGTTTTTTATTTATTTATTTTCATCTATATTTATTCATTGGTCTGTGTGGGCCTCCCATTGCAGTGGCCTCTATCATTGCAGAGCACTGGCTCTGGGCGCATGCACTCCAGGGCACTGGCTCATAATTGGACACACCGGTGAGCTGCTTCACTGCACGTGGGATCCTCCTGGGCCAGGGATCAAACCAGTGCCCCTGCACTGCAAGGCAGACTCTACCCACTGGATCACCAGGGAAACCCCCAGAAGTTAATTCTTATCATGGCTCATGTATGAGTCAGAGATGGAGCCTAAATTAGGATACAACATAGTAAGCAAAATTTAGTAGCAACATCCATGTGCTAGAAAATTCTTGATGCTATATGTATTTTGTTTCAATTAATTTTCATAACAATTTATATCTATAATATATAATATTACCATAGGGTATATAATAATGCATATTACATATATATTGGGCTTCCTAGGTTGCACTAGTGGTAAAAGACCTGTCTTCCAGTGCAGGAGATGTCAGGGACATGGGTTTGATCCCTGGGTTGAAAAGATCCCCTGGAGGAGGGTGTGGCAGCTCCTTCCAGTATTCTTGCCTGGAGAGTCCCATGGAGAGAGAATCCTGGCAGGCTATAATCCATAGGGTCACAATAAGTGTTAACTTTACATTGTAGTGTTTACATTATATGATATCAAAGAGAGGAGCAAACATCGAAGGACTTTGCATCCTCTTCTGAGGAAGAGATTAGTATGTTTTCACATGCACACAGGATAGTTATACCATGTTAGATGAAATATGACCTTGCTACTGTAGACTAAGGACAATATAAGGATGAGTGTATGGGTATCAAGTTCATGCAGGCTAGACGTGGGATGGCCCATTTTAATGTGTCAACTTGGTTGGGCCACAGTGCTCAAGATTTGTAGTCAAATGTCATTCTGGATTTTCTTGAAAAATATTTTTGAATGAGACTTAGAGTAAAGCTTGTTCCTATCTATAATGTGAGTGGGCTTCATTCAATCAGCTGAAGACTGGCTAGAACAAAAGATTGACTTATCTAAGCAAGAGGGATTGTGCTGCAGATGGCCTTGGACTTGAGTTGCAGTCTGAGGTCTTCAGCTTGCCAGCCAATCCTGCAGATTTTGAACTTTCCAGTCTCCATAATCACATGAGCTAATTCCCTAAATCTCTTATATATATGTGTGTGTGTGTGTGTGTGTGTATCCTATTGATTTTATTTCTCTAGAATATGCTGAATAACACAATTTGTGGGGGAAAAAAAAGACTCAGATCTCTTATATAGATGAGAAAAATGAAGCTCATAGAGATTTATTTCCTTGAGGTCATCATTGTTCAGTTGCTCGGTCATGTCTGACTCTTTGTGACCCTATGAACTGCAGCACACCAGGCTTCCCTGTCTTTCACCATCTCCCAGAGCTTGCTCAAACTCATGTCCATTTAGTCAATGAAGCCATACAGCCATCTTGTCCTCTGTCGTCCCCTTCTCAAATTGCCTTCACCTTTCCCAGCATTCAGGGTTTCCTATGTATTTTGTTTCAATTAATTTTCATAACAATTTATATCTATAATATATAATATTACCATAGGGTATATAATAATGCATATTACATATATATTGGGCTTCCTAGGTTGCACTAGTGGTAAAAGACCTGTCTTCCAGTGCAGGAGATGTCAGGGACATGGGTTTGATCCCTGGGTTGAAAAGATCCCCTGGAGGAGGGTGTGGCAGCTCCTTCCAGTATTCTTGCCTGGAGAGTCCCATGGAGAGAGAATCCTGGCAGGCTATAATCCATAGGGTCACAATAAGTGTTAACTTTACATTGTAGTGTTTACATTATATGATATCAAAGAGAGGAGCAAACATCGAAGGACTTTGCATCCTCTTCTGAGGAAGAGATTAGTATGTTTTCACATGCACACAGGATAGTTATACCATGTTAGATGAAATATGACCTTGCTACTGTAGACTAAGGACAATATAAGGATGAGTGTATGGGTATCAAGTTCATGCAGGCTAGACGTGGGATGGCCCATTTTAATGTGTCAACTTGGTTGGGCCACAGTGCTCAAGATTTGTAGTCAAATGTCATTCTGGATTTTCTTGAAAAATATTTTTGAATGAGACTTAGAGTAAAGCTTGTTCCTATCTATAATGTGAGTGGGCTTCATTCAATCAGCTGAAGACTGGCTAGAACAAAAGATTGACTTATCTAAGCAAGAGGGATTGTGCTGCAGATGGCCTTGGACTTGAGTTGCAGTCTGAGGTCTTCAGCTTGCCAGCCAATCCTGCAGATTTTGAACTTTCCAGTCTCCATAATCACATGAGCTAATTCCCTAAATCTCTTATATATATGTGTGTGTGTGTGTGTGTGTGTATCCTATTGATTTTATTTCTCTAGAATATGCTGAATAACACAATTTGTGGGGGAAAAAAAAGACTCAGATCTCTTATATAGATGAGAAAAATGAAGCTCATAGAGATTTATTTCCTTGAGGTCATCATTGTTCAGTTGCTCGGTCATGTCTGACTCTTTGTGACCCTATGAACTGCAGCACACCAGGCTTCCCTGTCTTTCACCATCTCCCAGAGCTTGCTCAAACTCATGTCCATTTAGTCAATGAAGCCATACAGCCATCTTGTCCTCTGTCGTCCCCTTCTCAAATTGCCTTCAACTTTCCCAGCATCAGGGTCTTTCCCAATGAGTTGGCTCTTTGCATCAGGTGACCAAAGTATTGGAGATTCAGCTTCAGCATCAGTCCTTCCAATGAATATTCAGGGCTGATTTCCTTTAGGATTGAATGGTTTTATCTCCTTTCAGTCCAAGGAACTCTGAAGAGTCTTCTCTAGCACCAAAGTTTGAAAGCATCAATTCTTTAGCTCTCAGCCTTCTTTATGATTCAACTCTCACAACCATACAAGTCTACTGGAAAAGCCATAGCTTTTACTGTATGCACCTTTGTCAGCAAAGTAATGTCTCCACTTTTGTGTGCGTGTCTGTCTGCTTTTTAATATGCTGCCTAAGTTTGTCATACTTTTCCTTCCAAGGAGGAAGTATCATGACTGCAGTCCAAGGTCATAAGACTAGCACATTGTGGTGTTAGAATCTAAATCCAAATCTTCTGATATAAAAGCAAAATTCTTTTGTATCTCCTACATGATCCCCAATAGAGGCTTCTGATAACCATTTCATCATTTATTGATTATTGGAATGCATTATAACTATTGATATGATCACCTCTTAATTTGTAAACTGAAAGGGCAAGAAAAATTCCTTAGCTGTCCTGGTGGCAATGTCTAGCACAGTGTCTGATATAGAAATTCCCAGAAAACACACATCTCCCTACTTTGACTCTACCCACTTCACAAGCGCACACACACATTTCCTTCAGTATAAAGAATCTAGTTCAAGTGAATGTACCATTGATGTAAGCTTAGATAATGGCACATTCCTTGTCTCCAGTGTTTGGTCTCAGGAGTAACAGTGAGCAAGGCAATTCCTCCTAACTTCTGAGCTTCCAGTCTATGTTAAACCTAAGTTTGACGTGAAAAAGAGTTGGCCAACTTTCAGACTTCAGGCATTGTCAAATCACCCTCCTGATGTTTGCCTTATTCTACATACCATCAAAAATGTGTTGTGCTCTGCTGAAAATGAGCACTACTTTGTATCCCAACTACGGCAGTAGCATTGACATTTTTTGAATAATCAGTAAGATAAATGAATAAATAAATGTCAAAAAATTAAATTGTATATGTAAAAATGAAAACCATACAGGACCACCTGAAATGAGACCTTAGGTGGTCAGGGTGGGGTAAGATCTAATATAGAATTCAAATTCTTGCCTAGCTCTGTCTCCAAATGCCTATAAATTGACTACTGAACTCTGGATAATTGTATAATTCACTTCAGATATCACCTTCCTGTTACTCCTTCAAGATCTAAAATCCTTTAAATGTGACAAGAATCTTCCATAATCTGATCTTCCCAGAGGGTCTTATATATCTGCAGGTTCACAAGTGGTGATATGACCCTGGATGCATGAGTATCTGCACATTTAAAGACTCAAGGGGGTCTTTTCTAGAGGTTTCTTTATCAATATTTTTACCACAATTCACATTATGAAATGCATCTATATTATGACACAATATAGACACATATATGTGTACTATATAGATACAATTAAAGTAAACATTTAATGAAATATGCTTATATTTTCTCTACTTTCTTCTCTCCAATTCTACTCATCTATTCTATTTCATCTTTTAAATAGCAAATTGGCACCAAATTTACTTTATAACATGTCATATTAATTATACGTTGCTACTAACAATATGGCCACAAATTTATCAGCTTAAAGAACATGATTCTATTTCTCATAGTTTCTGTGGTTCTGAGATCCGTGTATGCCTCAGCTCTGTCCTCAGTAGGGCTGTCTACCGGGGCTGTGGTCTCATCTGAGATTCGACTGGGAAAGGATTCACTACTTTATCCATCTGTTTTTTGGCAGATTCAGTTCCTTCAGGCTGTGGGACTAAGGGCCCATTTTCATACTGGCTGTTGACTGGAGTTTCTTGCCATGTGACCCATGCTTATGACATACCAGTTCGCTCTTTAAAGCCAGCAAAAGAACAAATCTCCTTGCAAAACAAGTACTGCAGTCTTATAGAAGGTGGCCACATGCATTTAATCACACATGCCTTGTTAACTTTACCTTGTTCTATTGGCCAAAAGCACATTACAGGTCCTGCACACACTGAGATGGAAGCAACTTTGTGAGGGGTTAGTAACAGGAGAAGGGGCTTTTGGGGCCCACCTTATTAGATGGCCATAAAGTTAATGTATTAATGGTACATTAATTAATTATACAAATTATCTGCCATAAACATTAATATATCAATCTGAAATTTGAAAAACACTGGTTCACTTGTTAAAATGAACTCTGCTCAGATAATAATTCTGAGCATCTGTAGATCAGTAAGCCAAGAGCCATCATTCATAATCCTTGACATTATATATGATCTTAGTCCATGTAAAAGAATTAATCATACCAATCTTGACTACATTTTCTCTAGCAGCTTATATTATAGGGAACTGCAGGTTCACAAGTGGTGATATGACCCTGGATGCATGAGTATCTGCACATTTAAAGACTCAAGGGGGTCTTTTCTAGAGGTTTCTTTATCAATATTTTTACCACAATTCACATTATGAAATGCATCTATATTATGACACAATATAGACACATATATGTGTACTATATAGATACAATTAAAGTAAACATTTAATGAAATATGCTTATATTTTCTCTACTTTCTTCTCTCCAATTCTACTCATCTATTCTATTTCATCTTTTAAATAGCAAATTGGCACCAAATTTACTTTATAACATGTCATATTAATTATACGTTGCTACTAACAATATGGCCACAAATTTATCAGCTTAAAGAACATGATTCTATTTCTCATAGTTTCTGTGGTTCTGAGATCCGTGTATGCCTCAGCTCTGTCCTCAGTAGGGCTGTCTACCGGGGCTGTGGTCTCATCTGAGATTCGACTGGGAAAGGATTCACTACTTTATCCATCTGTTTTTTGGCAGATTCAGTTCCTTCAGGCTGTGGGACTAAGGGCCCATTTTCATACTGGCTGTTGACTGGAGTTTCTTGCCATGTGACCCATGCTTATGACATACCAGTTCGCTCTTTAAAGCCAGCAAAAGAACAAATCTCCTTGCAAAACAAGTACTGCAGTCTTATAGAAGGTGGCCACATGCATTTAATCACACATGCCTTGTTAACTTTACCTTGTTCTATTGGCCAAAAGCACATTACAGGTCCTGCACACACTGAGATGGAAGCAACTTTGTGAGGGGTTAGTAACAGGAGAAGGGGCTTTTGGGGCCCACCTTATTAGATGGCCATAAAGTTAATGTATTAATGGTACATTAATTAATTATACAAATTATCTGCCATAAACATTAATATATCAATCTGAAATTTGAAAAACACTGGTTCACTTGTTAAAATGAACTCTGCTCAGATAATAATTCTGAGCATCTGTAGATCAGTAAGCCAAGAGCCATCATTCATAATCCTTGACATTATATATGATCTTAGTCCATGTAAAAGAATTAATCATACCAATCTTGACTACATCTACTTCTCTACATGTTTAAAGGCAAATGTTTTCTCATAATCTAGGAAAAAATGGACTTGATATAAATTCTATGCAGTAATAATTAAAGAAAAACTTAGAAAATAAATTATGCATTAGTCTACATGTTTATTTATAAGCTAATAATAACCCCAACAATTTTGATCCCATCATTATTATAAAAGTTTTAAGAAATTTTAAAAAGATGTCAATTTAAGCATAATTATTTTGCCATCATACATTTTTAAATAATTTTATAATTTTGAACACTATTTATTACCCATCACCATGGCCCCTAATAGGGCCAACTTTGAAATGAGGGTTTGAGGAGATTTTAACTTGTAAATTAAGCATCATAATAAGAAATGGCTTTTTTTTTTTAATCATAATAAGAAATTTTCTTTTTTCCCCCCCAGATAATGGTCATTTGAACTGCCTCTGAGTTGAATGCTTGTTTTTAATTAAAAGTAATTACCATTTTTCTGTTTATGGCAAAAATGGAGTAGCAGGGATCAAATTACCTACCCACCTTTTCTACTGGCTTAAAAACCAAGGTATTTTGTCCATTTTTTTTTTTTCAGGTACTACCATTTTAGAAGACTGTTTGACAATTTACTTAAAAATAAATAGGCACCTATTTCTATTTATTTAGAAGTTCCATTTCTGTTTATTTATCCCAAATGGAGAAAAGCATATGTGCACACAAAGACTAATCAGTAATAAAAAAGCAATGGACCCTTAATACATGTAGCAGTCTGTATGAATCTAAAAATAATTATGCAGAATAGAAGAAGTCAGATCATGAAGGATATACAGTATATAATTCCACCTATATAAAACTTCGTTTAAAATACAAATGAATCCACAGACACAGAAAGCAGATTGTCTGAGACCACGGTCAGAAGTAAAGAAAGCATTTGAGTCTATCATTCATTTCTTAAATGTATTCATAAATTTTCCTGCCATAAACATTAATATATCAATCTGAAATTTGAAAAACACTGGTTCACTTGTTAAAATGAACTCTGCTCAGATAATAATTCTGAGCATCTGTAGATCAGTAAGCCAAGAGCCATCATTCATAATCCTTGACATTATATATGATCTTAGTCCATGTAAAAGAATTAATCATACCAATCTTGACTACATCTACTTCTCTACATGTTTAAAGGCAAATGTTTTCTCATAATCTAGGAAAAAATGGACTTGATATAAATTCTATGCAGTAATAATTAAAGAAAAACTTAGAAAATAAATTATGCATTAGTCTACATGTTTATTTATAAGCTAATAATAACCCCAACAATTTTGATCCCATCATTATTATAAAAGTTTTAAGAAATTTTAAAAAGATGTCAATTTAAGCATAATTATTTTGCCATCATACATTTTTAAATAATTTTATAATTTTGAACACTATTTATTACCCATCACCATGGCCCCTAATAGGGCCAACTTTGAAATGAGGGTTTGAGGAGATTTTAACTTGTAAATTAAGCATCATAATAAGAAATGGCTTTTTTTTTTTAATCATAATAAGAAATTTTCTTTTTTCCCCCCCAGATAATGGTCATTTGAACTGCCTCTGAGTTGAATGCTTGTTTTTAATTAAAAGTAATTACCATTTTTCTGTTTATGGCAAAAATGGAGTAGCAGGGATCAAATTACCTACCCACCTTTTCTACTGGCTTAAAAACCAAGGTATTTTGTCCATTTTTTTTTTTTCAGGTACTACCATTTTAGAAGACTGTTTGACAATTTACTTAAAAATAAATAGGCACCTATTTCTATTTATTTAGAAGTTCCATTTCTGTTTATTTATCCCAAATGGAGAAAAGCATATGTGCACACAAAGACTAATCAGTAATAAAAAAGCAATGGACCCTTAATACATGTAGCAGTCTGTATGAATCTAAAAATAATTATGCAGAATAGAAGAAGTCAGATCATGAAGGATATACAGTATATAATTCCACCTATATAAAACTTCGTTTAAAATACAAATGAATCCACAGACACAGAAAGCAGATTGTCTGAGACCACGGTCAGAAGTAAAGAAAGCATTTGAGTCTATCATTCACTTTCCTTATTTTGGTTTCATAGTTTTTCACGTCAATCAAAGTTATCAAATTGAACGCATTAAATCTGTGCAGTTTGCTCTTTGTAAATTATGCTTTAATAAAGCTTTTATTTTTTTAGTAATTATTGTGAATAGAACTAATCTAAGCCATGGGACAGACACTGTGTTCTTTTGAAGTTCTCCTCTGATCCCCAAATTGTGATATATCACCTACAGGAGTCCTCCTCCTTCCACCCAAATTCCTAGCTAAAATACCAGATTGAAAAAGGGAAAGGGTAGCATCAGGAAAGAAGTCTGACTCCCAGAAGATAGAATTTTAATTCTCTATGTCATTTAGATCTTTTTTAAATCTAGGAAAGTTATCTCCTTAAAAAAAAAAAAAAAACAGTATTTTTGTTCTCCACAGGTAAGTATTTTTAAAGAAAATTGTACTATCAATATCTGATTGAGCAGATTTCTATTCCCTCTAGGTTTAATGTTTTCCATCTGCAATATAAATGGAAGATAATGCACAATTATACTAGTAAGACTCTCTCTTTCAATAATGTTTGCACTTCTCAATACCACATTTAAAAAGGAAATAGTGGCACTCGAAAAGTTAAGTAAGATGAGCAAAATTGAACAGAGGGAAAAATAACTGTCTGAAGACATGCTGAAAATACATTTAAAGACTGTCTGAGACAGCAGCTGATCCAGCCAGCCTATTTTTCACAGAGCTGAGCATCATTCAGGTGTAAATATTTGACCTGAGATTGGAAGGGAAGAAGGAAATTCAGTGAAATATCAAGGAATATAGATCAGATTCATCCCAGAAATCAGACAAAGGAGGTCCATTCTCACATCTTTTCACAGTGTATTTTAAACATACACATATACTTCACTTAATGACTTTTATGTATTCCTGAAAACTTTATCCTTAAGGGAAAAATTGTTAAATTAAAAAAAGATTTTTAAAAAATTTTAAGAGAAAAGTGATGGCATGTTCCATTCCAACCCATTATAACCCCAATGTACCAGTTATATATACATATATATATAATCATCAATTATCTGTATATTTCAAAATATACCAATTGAAAATATCTGTCAAAAAATGCACTGATAGAGCAGTGAAAGCAAGTCTGTGGAAGTAACAAAGAGTAACTTGAAGGTTAATGAGGAGCTTGTACTTAAAATGTAATGGGATTTGAAGTTCATGGCACTCAGTACTGACTGAAGAAAAGACTTAATAGGAAGTAGTGGGTGATATACATGGTAGAAAAGAACTATAAAGGAGCTATTTATTTTTGAAAATGTGTTTTTCTTTTTTGTGAGTGTAAGAATAAGTACAGGGTGATTTACATCACATTGTGCTTATATGCACCTACAGGAGTCCTCCTCCTTCCACCCAAATTCCTAGCTAAAATACCAGATTGAAAAAGGGAAAGGGTAGCATCAGGAAAGAAGTCTGACTCCCAGAAGATAGAATTTTAATTCTCTATGTCATTTAGATCTTTTTTAAATCTAGGAAAGTTATCTCCTTAAAAAAAAAAAAAAAACAGTATTTTTGTTCTCCACAGGTAAGTATTTTTAAAGAAAATTGTACTATCAATATCTGATTGAGCAGATTTCTATTCCCTCTAGGTTTAATGTTTTCCATCTGCAATATAAATGGAAGATAATGCACAATTATACTAGTAAGACTCTCTCTTTCAATAATGTTTGCACTTCTCAATACCACATTTAAAAAGGAAATAGTGGCACTCGAAAAGTTAAGTAAGATGAGCAAAATTGAACAGAGGGAAAAATAACTGTCTGAAGACATGCTGAAAATACATTTAAAGACTGTCTGAGACAGCAGCTGATCCAGCCAGCCTATTTTTCACAGAGCTGAGCATCATTCAGGTGTAAATATTTGACCTGAGATTGGAAGGGAAGAAGGAAATTCAGTGAAATATCAAGGAATATAGATCAGATTCATCCCAGAAATCAGACAAAGGAGGTCCATTCTCACATCTTTTCACAGTGTATTTTAAACATACACATATACTTCACTTAATGACTTTTATGTATTCCTGAAAACTTTATCCTTAAGGGAAAAATTGTTAAATTAAAAAAAGATTTTTAAAAAATTTTAAGAGAAAAGTGATGGCATGTTCCATTCCAACCCATTATAACCCCAATGTACCAGTTATATATACATATATATATAATCATCAATTATCTGTATATTTCAAAATATACCAATTGAAAATATCTGTCAAAAAATGCACTGATAGAGCAGTGAAAGCAAGTCTGTGGAAGTAACAAAGAGTAACTTGAAGGTTAATGAGGAGCTTGTACTTAAAATGTAATGGGATTTGAAGTTCATGGCACTCAGTACTGACTGAAGAAAAGACTTAATAGGAAGTAGTGGGTGATATACATGGTAGAAAAGAACTATAAAGGAGCTATTTATTTTTGAAAATGTGTTTTTCTTTTTTGTGAGTGTAAGTACATATAAGTACAGGGTGATTTACATCACATTGTGCTTATATGCACAGCAAATTATTTTGGGTTCAGTCAGATGGTGCTAGTGGTAAAGAACCTACCTGCCAATGCAGGAGACATAAAAGACATGGGTTCAATCCTTATGTGGGGAAGATCTTCTGGAGAAGGAAATGGCAACACACTCTAGTATTCCTGCCTGGAGAATCCCATGGACAGAGAAGTCCAGGGGGTCACAAAGAGTTGAACACAACTGAAGTGACTTAGCACTCAGCACACAAGCACAGAAATAGTTCAAGTAAGTCCAGGTGACTTTTTTCTGATTAGAAACACCCACCAGTGGAGTTAACTGGTTATGTTTTATCTTACCCTAAAAAAAGTAATTTCAAAATATCATTTCCAATACCCTACATAATTCATTCTGGTGGAAAAGTGGTTCTATAGGATATAAAGCAGTCATCTGAAAATAAGTTGTGAGCCTTTTCCAGAACTATTACATGAGAAACATCTGAAGCACACTCAGAAAGGAACACTTGATTGACTTGACTAATTTTCCCCCTACATTTTTTTTCCAAGAGTTGGTAGAAATCTGTACAGTACTTTAAAAGTTATCTCAGCCCTGACATCCAAAACTTGTCCATCAAGACTCATCCTATGATTTATTGAATCAGAACCTCACCAAATCACATGCCCAAACATTGTGTTTCTTTCCCTGCACTAGTCATGGAAAAGGAATTATATTCAAACCACTTCCACTCTTTCTTATTGGAGACACACATTCCAATACTCTGTAGCAACCTAATGGGAAAAATAATTAGAGAAAGAATAGATACATGTATATGTATAACTTAGCCACTTTGTTGTACATGTGAAAATAACACATTATTGTTAATTAACAATTTTATTTCAATATAAAGTAAAACATAAAGAAAAAACTCACATTCTATGATACTAACACACACACAACAACAACAACAAAAGAAACTTGGGTAGACTTATAGGCTATGTCTGTGGCCTCCATCCTAGAGGAGGAAATGGCAACCCACTTGAGTACTCTTGCATGGAAAAATCCCATGGATAGAGGAGCCTGGCGGGCTACTGTCCATGGGATTACAAAGAATCAGACATGACTGAGAACTGTGGCCTCCAAGGAGAACTTGAAGTCTCATTACCACTGTGTCTACTCAGAGGAGCTGAAAGACACAGATCGCAGGCTTATAGACTGTAGACTTGACTGTCCCTGGAGACAGTGCACAAGCATTGACTTGGTCAGACTAGAGGCTCACTTGAGTTAGAAGACAGGTGTAGGCAGTGTACTTGGCCAGTGAAGGGTTCATGCCAGAAGACATTTCCAAAGTCAATTAACTCACATTATTTTTCTTCTCACAAAGTGGAATTTCAGATGAGAAAATGAAAGAAATGGCCATGTAAGTAAACATTAGTGATAATGACAAAATTTGTAATGCCTTTATAGATAGACGAGTGTTAGTGTGGTTCCCCTTACTTCTGCACAGAATATACAGGGTAGCCATCACTATTTTATTCACATTTTAAAATAAGGAAACCACAATTTTACCTAAAAGCACACTGTCAAAACACATCACAGTGTCCATGAAATCCAGGGATCTGGGTTTCAAAATTAGGTCTTCTGTTCAGAAATTTAGGCTTTCTCATGTTGCCATAAACTCCAAAATGTGAATATAAAGTTAATACCAAAAAGGCATGTTTTCTCCCAATCACCACAGTGTTCATTGATGGAAATAGAAATAATTTACTTGGAAAATACATTCTAGTTCAAATAAAACATATTTCATAAAGGCTATGGAAACATGATAATGAGATAAATTATTTTCAGGCTTTTTGTGTTATACTGATGATTATACTTTTATTTAACTTTAGTTTTTTAATGCACTTTTTTTCCCGCTCAAGTAGAAAAGTCATACACATCTATTAAGGAAAACTTGAACAAATAGAAAAAGTGTAAAAAAGTTAAAAATGAAACTTCTACAGCATTCAAAAGGGACAAATTCAGTAACATCAGATTAGGAAAGTGTGCTTCAAAATGTATAATGAAGGTCTTCCCTACTGGTCCAGTGGGTAAAGAGTTTGCCTTGCAATGTAAGAGACACCGGTTCGATCCCTGGCCCAGGAAGATCCCACGTGCTAAAGAGCAGCTGGACCCGTGTGTCCATGGGATTACAAAGAATCAGACATGACTGAGAACTGTGGCCTCCAAGGAGAACTTGAAGTCTCATTACCACTGTGTCTACTCAGAGGAGCTGAAAGACACAGATCGCAGGCTTATAGACTGTAGACTTGACTGTCCCTGGAGACAGTGCACAAGCATTGACTTGGTCAGACTAGAGGCTCACTTGAGTTAGAAGACAGGTGTAGGCAGTGTACTTGGCCAGTGAAGGGTTCATGCCAGAAGACATTTCCAAAGTCAATTAACTCACATTATTTTTCTTCTCACAAAGTGGAATTTCAGATGAGAAAATGAAAGAAATGGCCATGTAAGTAAACATTAGTGATAATGACAAAATTTGTAATGCCTTTATAGATAGACGAGTGTTAGTGTGGTTCCCCTTACTTCTGCACAGAATATACAGGGTAGCCATCACTATTTTATTCACATTTTAAAATAAGGAAACCACAATTTTACCTAAAAGCACACTGTCAAAACACATCACAGTGTCCATGAAATCCAGGGATCTGGGTTTCAAAATTAGGTCTTCTGTTCAGAAATTTAGGCTTTCTCATGTTGCCATAAACTCCAAAATGTGAATATAAAGTTAATACCAAAAAGGCATGTTTTCTCCCAATCACCACAGTGTTCATTGATGGAAATAGAAATAATTTACTTGGAAAATACATTCTAGTTCAAATAAAACATATTTCATAAAGGCTATGGAAACATGATAATGAGATAAATTATTTTCAGGCTTTTTGTGTTATACTGATGATTATACTTTTATTTAACTTTAGTTTTTTAATGCACTTTTTTTCCCGCTCAAGTAGAAAAGTCATACACATCTATTAAGGAAAACTTGAACAAATAGAAAAAGTGTAAAAAAGTTAAAAATGAAACTTCTACAGCATTCAAAAGGGACAAATTCAGTAACATCAGATTAGGAAAGTGTGCTTCAAAATGTATAATGAAGGTCTTCCCTACTGGTCCAGTGGGTAAAGAGTTTGCCTTGCAATGTAAGAGACACCGGTTCGATCCCTGGCCCAGGAAGATCCCACGTGCTAAAGAGCAGCTGGACCCGTGTGTCCAATTTCAAGCCAGTGCTCTAGAGCGCATGCGCCCAGAGCCAGTGCTCTGCAAGGAGAGAGGCCACTGCAATGGGAGACCCATACATACCAAAAAATAAAGATGGATGAAAATAAATAAATAAATAATGAAAGAGGCCAAAACTAAATATATATATATATAAAGAAAAACTTAAAAAGTAGATATATTTTAAAAATGTACAATGAAGATGACTGATTAGCCTGGGTTTGGCAATCTCAAAGTGCAGTCCTTAGACCAGCATCATCTGGGAACCTGTTAGAAAAGTAATCCTCGGGTACCACTCCAGACTTCCTGAATCAGATGCTCTGGGACTGGGAGCCAGGTGTGGGTGTTTTAACAAATTCTCTAGAAGGTTCTGATTCAGTTGAGCTTGAGAACACAGGTTCAGGGAAAATTAAGGGAATTATGTACATATTTTTAAATAATTTAATTTTTTTAGGTAAGACTTATTTGTTTGTGTTTCAGTGTTCAGAAGAGGTTCAGTGAATGGGCAATTTGAAACGGTAGATTTTGACCTAACCCAAGTAAGAACTTCAAGTTGAAAGCAGTTATCTGGGGATGAAACTGACCTCACTTGAGGAGCCCAGTGTATCTTTAGGCTGAAGCTGGAGACAGGTGTCTATATTGAACAAGGAGCTGGGTTGTCCAGGATGTCTGGGACCCTCAGAAAATTTACGTTGATCTTTACATCTCTGCATTGCTAATACTCTGTTTTAAACTCTGCCCCAGTATCCAATGTCATAAAGGCTATGGAAACATGATAATGAGATAAATTATTTTCAGGCTTTAGATGATTATACTTTTATTTAACTTTAGTTTTTAATGCACTTTTTTTCCCGCTCAAGTAGAAAAGTCATACACATCTATTAAGGAAAACTTGAACAAATAGAAAAAGTGTAAAAAAGTTAAAAATGAAACTTCTACAGCATTCAAAAGGGACAAATTCAGTAACATCAGATTAGGAAAGTGTGCTTCAAAATGTATAATGAAGGTCTTCCCTACTGGTCCAGTGGGTAAAGAGTTTGCCTTGCAATGTAAGAGACACCGGTTCGATCCCTGGCCCAGGAAGATCCCACGTGCTAAAGAGCAGCTGGACCCGTGTGTCCAATTTCAAGCCAGTGCTCTAGAGCGCATGCGCCCAGAGCCAGTGCTCTGCAAGGAGAGAGGCCACTGCAATGGGAGACCCATACATACCAAAAAATAAAGATGGATGAAAATAAATAAATAAATAATGAAAGAGGCCAAAACTAAATATATATATATATAAAGAAAAACTTAAAAAGTAGATATATTTTAAAAATGTACAATGAAGATGACTGATTAGCCTGGGTTTGGCAATCTCAAAGTGCAGTCCTTAGACCAGCATCATCTGGGAACCTGTTAGAAAAGTAATCCTCGGGTACCACTCCAGACTTCCTGAATCAGATGCTCTGGGACTGGGAGCCAGGTGTGGGTGTTTTAACAAATTCTCTAGAAGGTTCTGATTCAGTTGAGCTTGAGAACACAGGTTCAGGGAAAATTAAGGGAATTATGTACATATTTTTAAATAATTTAATTTTTTTAGGTAAGACTTATTTGTTTGTGTTTCAGTGTTCAGAAGAGGTTCAGTGAATGGGCAATTTGAAACGGTAGATTTTGACCTAACCCAAGTAAGAACTTCAAGTTGAAAGCAGTTATCTGGGGATGAAACTGACCTCACTTGAGGAGCCCAGTGTATCTTTAGGCTGAAGCTGGAGACAGGTGTCTATATTGAACAAGGAGCTGGGTTGTCCAGGATGTCTGGGACCCTCAGAAAATTTACGTTGATCTTTACATCTCTGCATTGCTAATACTCTGTTTTAAACTCTGCCCCAGTATCCAATGTCTCACGTTAGTGAAGTGAGGACTAGACAATATCAATAACTAGTCCAATGCCAAAGGGGAGCCTGGAGGTCATATTCTTCGTTATCTTACAGGAATGCCTCATTCCTTAATCTAACCCTTTTCTCCATTGTAATACATAACCCTCGCTTTATTTAGTAAAAGTCCTCTGACCTAAACCCCAAGGCAGTATGATAAAGGTTCAATTGAAAACATCAGCAGCTCAAGCTTCCAATTCTGGACCTCCTATCATATTGTCCTGTACCTCAGTTTCTTCTCTGCAAAATTAAATGGTTGATAATCTATGTCTTTTGGCTGGGGCAGACAGACATACAGAACAGACTTATGGACACTAGAGGGAGGGAGAGGGTGAGAGGGTGAGAGGTATGGAAAGAGTAACATTGAAACTTACATTATCATATGTAAAAGAGACAAGATATGTGATATGCTGTAAGACTAAGGGAACTTACACAGGAACTAGAGGGGTGGGATGGGGAGGGATATGGGAGGGAAGTTCAAGTGAGGGGTCAAGTGTATACCTATGACTGATTTGGATTTATATATAGCAGTAAACAACAAAACTCTGTAAAAGTAAAATAAAAATAAATACAATTAAAATGGTTGAAATGCATGATTCCTTAAGTCTAGTTGAGCTTGAACTTCTATGTACTACATACTGTGTTTCTCTCCCATACACCTGATGTATTCAACCACCACCCCACCAGCTTCCAAGACTCTGTGGAGTAGGATGGTGCCAATCCATATACTAAGCAGACTGATCTGCCATCTTAGCAAGAAACTCATGGTCTCTACAGCTTTAAATTCTTCCCAGGTTCTAGGTACTGGCCCATAATCACAGAAAAATCCCTGAGCAAAAAAGGATGGGTGTGGAACAGTTTCTTTGTATATACATGGGCTCGATATGTAGTGGCTATGGATGGCCAGCAGATAGTATCTTTATCTGGAAAAAGTTTTTAAATGAGGCTTGGAGGACTAAGTATCTTTCACATCATTACAACGAAGAAAATAGAGAAATCTCTTAACTGAAGAAAGTGAAATCCACTTTACTTAATGCGGACCTCTGTCTCTGGTGTGTAGGTCCTCTGTGTCCAAAGATAATTAGCACTTTATAATGCTAATTATTATAATTATGTCTGAGAAAAAAATCATTAGGGGGTAGGTCCGTTCACTGATTTTCAATTGCCCCCTCTATTTAAAAATAAGGTCACTTTTCTATGAAATAGCTTGAGGACCTTAAAGCAGAAAGAGGGTTATAGAAAATTCTGTGAAGGTATAGTCCTGAGTTTTTGATATTCTTATAATTCTGTGATGTGTCTGTGAACTGAAGAGGGAGGAAAATAATGAAGCTATTTAGTCTAGGAGACCAAAAATCAGGACTCAAAAGAGAAAATGTTTTCTGTAGGAGTTAATCATCAAATAGTCATTTACTTACCTTTCCTGTGTGCCTGGTTCTGTGTGTCTGTGTTGTTTCTAGATTGTAACTCATTTAACAGTCTTCACCACTATTCCACAAACAAGTATAATGACTCACTTTTTTATTGATAAGGAAGGGATGATTCCAATATCACATTTATAGGAAGCAGAAAGGATTCCGACTTAGGGTTCCTCTCTCTAAAGTTCATGCTATGAACCCTTCACAATCAAATCTATGAAGTGTATTCTGATTTGGATTTATATATAGCAGTAAACAACAAAACTCTGTAAAAGTAAAATAAAAATAAATACAATTAAAATGGTTGAAATGCATGATTCCTTAAGTCTAGTTGAGCTTGAACTTCTATGTACTACATACTGTGTTTCTCTCCCATACACCTGATGTATTCAACCACCACCCCACCAGCTTCCAAGACTCTGTGGAGTAGGATGGTGCCAATCCATATACTAAGCAGACTGATCTGCCATCTTAGCAAGAAACTCATGGTCTCTACAGCTTTAAATTCTTCCCAGGTTCTAGGTACTGGCCCATAATCACAGAAAAATCCCTGAGCAAAAAAGGATGGGTGTGGAACAGTTTCTTTGTATATACATGGGCTCGATATGTAGTGGCTATGGATGGCCAGCAGATAGTATCTTTATCTGGAAAAAGTTTTTAAATGAGGCTTGGAGGACTAAGTATCTTTCACATCATTACAACGAAGAAAATAGAGAAATCTCTTAACTGAAGAAAGTGAAATCCACTTTACTTAATGCGGACCTCTGTCTCTGGTGTGTAGGTCCTCTGTGTCCAAAGATAATTAGCACTTTATAATGCTAATTATTATAATTATGTCTGAGAAAAAAATCATTAGGGGGTAGGTCCGTTCACTGATTTTCAATTGCCCCCTCTATTTAAAAATAAGGTCACTTTTCTATGAAATAGCTTGAGGACCTTAAAGCAGAAAGAGGGTTATAGAAAATTCTGTGAAGGTATAGTCCTGAGTTTTTGATATTCTTATAATTCTGTGATGTGTCTGTGAACTGAAGAGGGAGGAAAATAATGAAGCTATTTAGTCTAGGAGACCAAAAATCAGGACTCAAAAGAGAAAATGTTTTCTGTAGGAGTTAATCATCAAATAGTCATTTACTTACCTTTCCTGTGTGCCTGGTTCTGTGTGTCTGTGTTGTTTCTAGATTGTAACTCATTTAACAGTCTTCACCACTATTCCACAAACAAGTATAATGACTCACTTTTTTATTGATAAGGAAGGGATGATTCCAATATCACATTTATAGGAAGCAGAAAGGATTCCGACTTAGGGTTCCTCTCTCTAAAGTTCATGCTATGAACCCTTCACAACTCCATATTTATGAGTAATGTACCGTTTCTTTTAGGGCTGTGAAAATACAGAACTCTTGCAAGGGGAAGAAGGGCCAAGTTTAGAGACAGAGTCACACTCCTGACCTTCAAATATGCAGGTTCTGCATCTGCAGGGTCGTCCATCCACAGATGGGATTCAATGGCCGTTTTATAAAAGGGCTTGAGCATCCCCAGGGTTTTGGTATCTGAGGGTGATCCCGGAATATCTCAATACCGAAGGAAGTCTGTACCTGGAACTATACCTGGAATATAGGTTGAGAGAAGGCCACCATTTGGTTTTAGGGGATCAAACCAGATTGGCAGGACAGCGCCAGAAATAGGGGGAAGAAGGCAGAAGGAAGAATTTAGGTCATGGAGGTGAAAGACCGTGCTTCTGAAGACCAACTTCTCTGCTTATCTGAGCCACCAGAAGAGTCCCTTCTCTTGGTCAGGCTTCAGTTATTAATTCCTAAACACAAGCTCCTGCATTTGCTATGTTTTTTGTTTAGCCTACTACTACCATTATGCACGACCAAGGGCTGATAACTTAGTAGGTGCCAGGCAAAGTACTAAACATACCATATGCACTGTGTTGTGACTAACCCAGTTTCACATATAAGAAAAGTGGGGTTTGAAGAACCTAAGTAACTTGTATATGAACATGCTTTATAACATGCAAAATACCATACAATGTAGATATCATTTTTATTAAGAAACTATCAGCCGAGTTGGAGGAACTGGCCTTTCATCTTTGTAAGATGAACAGTTGTCTTTCTGTTTAATGGTTTTTTAAAAATCCCCTTGTGACAAGCTCCAGAGGACAAATAATTTATTTCTTGTGGTGTATGGCTCTCTAAAGAGAGAAATAATGAAGCTATTTAGTCCCAGGACTCAAAAGAGAAAAGGTTTTCTGTAGGAGTTAATCATCAAATAGTCATTTACTTACCTTTCCTGTGTGCCTGGTTCTGTGTGTCTGTGTTGTTTCTAGATTGTAACTCATTTAACAGTCTTCACCACTATTCCACAAACAAGTATAATGACTCACTTTTTTATTGATAAGGAAGGGATGATTCCAATATCACATTTATAGGAAGCAGAAAGGATTCCGACTTAGGGTTCCTCTCTCTAAAGTTCATGCTATGAACCCTTCACAACTCCATATTTATGAGTAATGTACCGTTTCTTTTAGGGCTGTGAAAATACAGAACTCTTGCAAGGGGAAGAAGGGCCAAGTTTAGAGACAGAGTCACACTCCTGACCTTCAAATATGCAGGTTCTGCATCTGCAGGGTCGTCCATCCACAGATGGGATTCAATGGCCGTTTTATAAAAGGGCTTGAGCATCCCCAGGGTTTTGGTATCTGAGGGTGATCCCGGAATATCTCAATACCGAAGGAAGTCTGTACCTGGAACTATACCTGGAATATAGGTTGAGAGAAGGCCACCATTTGGTTTTAGGGATCAAACCAGATTGGCAGGACAGCGCCAGAAATAGGGGGAAGAAGGCAGAAGGAAGAATTTAGGTCATGGAGGTGAAAGACCGTGCTTCTGAAGACCAACTTCTCTGCTTATCTGAGCCACCAGAAGAGTCCCTTCTCTTGGTCAGGCTTCAGTTATTAATTCCTAAACACAAGCTCCTGCATTTGCTATGTTTTTTGTTTAGCCTACTACTACCATTATGCACGACCAAGGGCTGATAACTTAGTAGGTGCCAGGCAAAGTACTAAACATACCATATGCACTGTGTTGTGACTAACCCAGTTTCACATATAAGAAAAGTGGGGTTTGAAGAACCTAAGTAACTTGTATATGAACATGCTTTATAACATGCAAAATACCATACAATGTAGATATCATTTTTATTAAGAAACTATCAGCCGAGTTGGAGGAACTGGCCTTTCATCTTTGTAAGATGAACAGTTGTCTTTCTGTTTAATGGTTTTTTAAAAATCCCCTTGTGACAAGCTCCAGAGGACAAATAATTTATTTCTTGTGGTGTATGGCTCTCTAAATGAATTAATTGATAGGCATCCCATTGTCAGTCTGAGGGATATGGAAATAAAACAGACATGAGATGTTCTGTACCAAACTCATTTGTACTTTAACCATATAAATAATAATTTTTTTACAGCAAATGTATGTTTATGTTCTCTCCTGCTTCTCTTTCAATCGGAAAGCCTTTGTCTTTACGGTGTCTTTGTGCCATCAGTTGAGAAGTTTATTTCTGTTTTTTGAATATTAGTAAGTAAAATTAAATGGTAAATATTGCTTGGGGCTAAAAAATCATTCTTTTGATCCATTCTTATCCATATTTATTGAAGGGGTAGATAGGAAGAATAGTTTTAACAATTGTAATAATAATAATATGATAGCAGAACCCCTCTTTTCTTTTGGCTAATACTAAGATATCACTGCTGATACTTGCATGAATGGTGCAAAAGCAATGGTACCTTAGAACAAATTAAGACCATGGGGGGAAAAACTGTACTTATAGGAACTGTATTTCTCACCAACTTTAAGTTGCAGAAAAAAATAAAGCTATTAAATAGTTTCATTTAAGAAAGTCCTAGCTGAGGTAGTAAAAATGTTAATTTCATTACATCTCAGCTTTTGAGTATGGGTCTTTTTAATATTCTGTGATGATATGGGAAGAACATTAAAGCCCTAATGCATATAACAATTGTCATGTTATGAGGTCTTATTAATATCGAAACTGTGAGCTCTGCATTTGCTATGATTTTTGTTTAGCCTAAACACAAGCTCCTGCATTTGCTATGTTTTTGTTTAGCCATACTACCATTATGCACGACCAAGGGCTGATAACTTAGTAGGTGCCAGGCAAAGTACTAAACATACCATATGCACTGTGTTGTGACTAACCCAGTTTCACATATAAGAAAAGTGGGGTTTGAAGAACCTAAGTAACTTGTATATGAACATGCTTTATAACATGCAAAATACCATACAATGTAGATATCATTTTTATTAAGAAACTATCAGCCGAGTTGGAGGAACTGGCCTTTCATCTTTGTAAGATGAACAGTTGTCTTTCTGTTTAATGGTTTTTTAAAAATCCCCTTGTGACAAGCTCCAGAGGACAAATAATTTATTTCTTGTGGTGTATGGCTCTCTAAATGAATTAATTGATAGGCATCCCATTGTCAGTCTGAGGGATATGGAAATAAAACAGACATGAGATGTTCTGTACCAAACTCATTTGTACTTTAACCATATAAATAATAATTTTTTTACAGCAAATGTATGTTTATGTTCTCTCCTGCTTCTCTTTCAATCGGAAAGCCTTTGTCTTTACGGTGTCTTTGTGCCATCAGTTGAGAAGTTTATTTCTGTTTTTTGAATATTAGTAAGTAAAATTAAATGGTAAATATTGCTTGGGGCTAAAAAATCATTCTTTTGATCCATTCTTATCCATATTTATTGAAGGGGTAGATAGGAAGAATAGTTTTAACAATTGTAATAATAATAATATGATAGCAGAACCCCTCTTTTCTTTTGGCTAATACTAAGATATCACTGCTGATACTTGCATGAATGGTGCAAAAGCAATGGTACCTTAGAACAAATTAAGACCATGGGGGGAAAAACTGTACTTATAGGAACTGTATTTCTCACCAACTTTAAGTTGCAGAAAAAAATAAAGCTATTAAATAGTTTCATTTAAGAAAGTCCTAGCTGAGGTAGTAAAAATGTTAATTTCATTACATCTCAGCTTTTGAGTATGGGTCTTTTTAATATTCTGTGATGATATGGGAAGAACATTAAAGCCCTAATGCATATAACAATTGTCATGAAAAAATCACTTTGAGATGTGAGCTGCACTAGCCATTTTTATTCAGGGACCACATTTTTACCTGAACGAATGACAGACAGGCAAATTGTGGGTATTCAGAGTAGTATTTTTGAGGATATTGTCTTTAAAATAAATGGAGTCTGTGACTTCAAAGAAAACAACTGATAGTATTTAGGACCAATCATAAAAATCAAGCCCTCAAGAAGTACTGTTCTGATCGCTGCCCAAGACTTAAAGACAATCATGAGGTTAATGAATGTAATGTTTTTTTATTATATAATGAAATGTGTCAAGGACTAGAAGATCTGCATAACTTTGGAAAGCAAAATTTTTCAACATGTGATTTTATATAACCACAAATGAGCAAAAGATCCACTTAAGTTAAGATAGACTATTGAATCTTAATAGAATACAAACATTGACTTCTGATTCCAAACCACTTTTGGATTTCAGCTAGTATCAGAGAAATACAGCCACAAATATCTGAAAAGGCCATTAAATACTTTTTCCTGTTTCAGTTACATTTATGTGTCTATCAGGACTTCTTCATATATATTTCAACCAAAGGCTTGTTGGATATACATATAGAAGCAAGTATGAAAATCCAACAGTCTTCCATTAAGCCAGATGACCCATTTTTATTTTGAAATATACAATTATGTTTCATATCACATTTATTAATAAATTTTTATGATATTTTAAATCAATCAACATGTATACATTTTTTATCCATATTTATTGAAGGGTAGATAGGAAGAATAGTTTTAACAATTGTAATAATAATAATATGATAGCAGAACCCTCTTTCTTTTGGCTAATACTAAGATATCACTGCTGATACTTGCATGAATGGTGCAAAAGCAATGGTACCTTAGAACAAATTAAGACCATGGGGGGAAAAACTGTACTTATAGGAACTGTATTTCTCACCAACTTTAAGTTGCAGAAAAAAATAAAGCTATTAAATAGTTTCATTTAAGAAAGTCCTAGCTGAGGTAGTAAAAATGTTAATTTCATTACATCTCAGCTTTTGAGTATGGGTCTTTTTAATATTCTGTGATGATATGGGAAGAACATTAAAGCCCTAATGCATATAACAATTGTCATGAAAAAATCACTTTGAGATGTGAGCTGCACTAGCCATTTTTATTCAGGGACCACATTTTTACCTGAACGAATGACAGACAGGCAAATTGTGGGTATTCAGAGTAGTATTTTTGAGGATATTGTCTTTAAAATAAATGGAGTCTGTGACTTCAAAGAAAACAACTGATAGTATTTAGGACCAATCATAAAAATCAAGCCCTCAAGAAGTACTGTTCTGATCGCTGCCCAAGACTTAAAGACAATCATGAGGTTAATGAATGTAATGTTTTTATATTATATAATGAAATGTGTCAAGGACTAGAAGATCTGCATAACTTTGGAAAGCAAAATTTTTCAACATGTGATTTTATATAACCACAAATGAGCAAAAGATCCACTTAAGTTAAGATAGACTATTGAATCTTAATAGAATACAAACATTGACTTCTGATTCCAAACCACTT
Organism: Tragulus kanchil; assembly: GCA_022376925.1. Taxonomy (NCBI): domain Eukaryota; kingdom Metazoa; phylum Chordata; class Mammalia; order Artiodactyla; family Tragulidae; genus Tragulus; species Tragulus kanchil. The sequence continues at coordinate 58,428,294 of JAIOJX010000028.1, read as the reverse complement.
TTGGATTTCAGCTAGTATCAGAGAAATACAGCCACAAATATCTGAAAAGGCCATTAAATACTTTTTCCTGTTTCAGTTACATTTATGTGTCTATCAGGACTTCTTCATATATATTTCAACCAAAGGCTTGTTGGATATACATATAGAAGCAAGTATGAAAATCCAACAGTCTTCCATTAAGCCAGATGACCCATTTTTATTTTGAAATATACAATTATGTTTCATATCACATTTATTAATATATGTTTATTATTTTTTAAATCAATCAATATGTAGACATTTTTAATATTTTCAGTTTTAATTTCATATGTGCCATATATATACACACACACATATATATGTATATATATATATATATACACTTAATACCTGCTTAGGCTAAAGAACTTTGGTGAATCTCAATAATTTTTCAGAGAGTAAAAGATTCTGAAACCAAAAAGTCTGAGAACTCTGGTCTGAGGAAACAAACAATTGCATGAACTGCCCTTGAATGTGTAAATTGGTACAACTTTTCAGAAGGCAATTTAAGTTATCAAAGGTATTCACATTTGAGCAAGTTTGATCAAGAATTTCCAAATATAAAAAAAAAAAAAAGAATTTCCACTTATAGTAGTCTATGCTTAACAAAGAATTAACAGATGGGTGCAAACATTGAGTTTTAGAATTTTCATCACAATACCTTCTGTAAGACCAAAACACATCTGTGAACATCCAGAGGACTGTTTAAAGTTAATAATCCAAGATTCCCCTGGTGGTCCAGTGGTTAAGAATCTGCCTGTCAGTCAAGGGACACAGGTCTGGGAACATGAGGGATCTTCCCCGATACGCTTTCCTTTCACAGCTAGGCCTCCCACACCACAACTACTGAGCCTGAACTCTACAGCCAATGAGCAGCAACTGCTGAAGCCTACATGTCTGAAAGTCCATGCTCTGCAACAAGAGAAACCACTGCAGTGAGAACCCTGCACACCACCACTGGAGAGTAGCCACCACTCACTGCTACCCAATAGAGAGTAGCCACCACTCACTGCTACCACTCATGAAGACCCAATAGAGCCAAAATAAATCAACAAATAATTTTTTTAAAATTTTAAAAGTACTTTAAGCTGAAATACCATGCAACATTTAAAAATATGTTGAGATATGTAAAAGAATAACTGTTAACATTGAAATTTGACTAATGTATTAAATTTAGAAATTTTTTGTGTCTATATCTGAAAAGGCCATTAAATACTTTTCCTGTTTCAGTTACATTTATGTGTCTATCAGCACTACTTCATATAAATTACAACCAAAGGATTGTTGGCTATACATATAGAAGCAAGTATGAAAATCCAACAGTCTTCCATTAAGCCAGATGACCCATTTTTATTTTGAAATATACAATTATGTTTCATATCACATTTATTAATATATGTTTATTATTTTTTAAATCAATCAATATGTAGACATTTTTAATATTTTCAGTTTTAATTTCATATGTGCCATATATATACACACACACACATATATATGTATATATATATATATATACACTTAATACCTGCTTAGGCTAAAGAACTTTGGTGAATCTCAATAATTTTTCAGAGAGTAAAAGATTCTGAAACCAAAAAGTCTGAGAACTCTGGTCTGAGGAAACAAACAATTGCATGAACTGCCCTTGAATGTGTAAATTGGTACAACTTTTCAGAAGGCAATTTAAGTTATCAAAGGTATTCACATTTGAGCAAGTTTGATCAAGAATTTCCAAATATAAAAAAAAAAAAAAGAATTTCCACTTATAGTAGTCTATGCTTAACAAAGAATTAACAGATGGGTGCAAACATTGAGTTTTAGAATTTTCATCACAATACCTTCTGTAAGACCAAAACACATCTGTGAACATCCAGAGGACTGTTTAAAGTTAATAATCCAAGATTCCCCTGGTGGTCCAGTGGTTAAGAATCTGCCTGTCAGTCAAGGGACACAGGTCTGGGAACATGAGGGATCTTCCCCGATACGCTTTCCTTTCACAGCTAGGCCTCCCACACCACAACTACTGAGCCTGAACTCTACAGCCAATGAGCAGCAACTGCTGAAGCCTACATGTCTGAAAGTCCATGCTCTGCAACAAGAGAAACCACTGCAGTGAGAACCCTGCACACCACCACTGGAGAGTAGCCACCACTCACTGCTACCCAATAGAGAGTAGCCACCACTCACTGCTACCACTCATGAAGACCCAATAGAGCCAAAATAAATCAACAAATAATTTTTTTTTAAATTTAATAGTACTTTAAGCTGAAATACCATGCAACATTTAAAAATATGTTGAGATATGTAAAAGAATAACTGTTAACATTGAAATTTGACTAATGTATTAAATTTAGAAATGAAACAAAATAGTAGTTATAAATTTATTTCTAAAAACTAAAATAAAAAACCCCTCTTCCTAGCTATATTTGCATGCTAAATTTCTATATCTTTCTATTTATCTAGGAAATGTTAGTAATGAGTTTGGAGAGGACTGATAGCTAATGGTTAATTTTTATAAGGTTTTTTTTTTTTAATCTTTTGTATTTTCCTAATTTTCTACAGAAAAATGTACTTAATTTTATCAGGAAAAATTCAGGCTTTTATTCCTGAACTTTCATAGAGAAAAGAATATATGCGAACCTAAGAAGAGAGGAAAAGCAGTGTATTACTAGGGAGCTGAGGAAGCAGTGTGTTGGAAGAAGTAAATCAAGCTATAAGAGTTGACATACATTCATAACTTATACTGGCTCATTTTATAAGGAGCAGGGTTGAAAATATGAAATTGCCATTTTTGCAGGTCAAGAGTGATTGAAAATCACTAATTATAAAATTATTTAAACTAAATAGCCCATTTCATAGCAAATATAGAGAAAACAAATTTTAGCATTCAGAGTATTTCAGTGAAAAGACCTAGAAATTAGTAAAAAAAGAAGAAGAAAGAAATAGTTGGGAAACCAATTATAGAAAGAAGAAAAATAATATAGACCATAACCCATATTAGGTAATGTGTACTATTGAATTTCAATAAAACATGTCAAAGTAGGAAAAAGTGTATTATTATGCCCATTATACATTAAATGTAGGAAAGAAGTATGGTCTAGGCCTCCCGATACGCTTTCCTTTCACAGCTAGGCCTCCCACACCACAACTACTGAGCCTGAACTCTACAGCCAATGAGCAGCAACTGCTGAAGCCTACATGTCTGAAAGTCCATGCTCTGCAACAAGAGAAACCACTGCAGTGAGAACCCTGCACACCACCACTGGAGAGTAGCCACCACTCACTGCTACCCAATAGAGAGTAGCCACCACTCACCGCTACCACTCAGAAGACCCAATAGAGCCAAAATAAATCAACAAATAATTTTTTTTAATTTAATAGTACTTTAAGCTGAAATACCATGCAACATTTAAAAATATGTTGAGATATGTAAAAGAATAACTGTTAACATTGAAATTTGACTAATGTATTAAATTTAGAAATGAAACAAAATAGTAGTTATAAATTTATTTCTAAAAACTAAAATAAAAAACCCCTCTTCCTAGCTATATTTGCATGCTAAATTTCTATATCTTTCTATTTATCTAGGAAATGTTAGTAATGAGTTTGGAGAGGACTGATAGCTAATGGTTAATTTTTATAAGGTTTTTTTTTTTTAATCTTTTGTATTTTCCTAATTTTCTACAGAAAAATGTACTTAATTTTATCAGGAAAAATTCAGGCTTTTATTCCTGAACTTTCATAGAGAAAAGAATATATGCGAACCTAAGAAGAGAGGAAAAGCAGTGTATTACTAGGGAGCTGAGGAAGCAGTGTGTTGGAAGAAGTAAATCAAGCTATAAGAGTTGACATACATTCATAACTTATACTGGCTCATTTTATAAGGAGCAGGGTTGAAAATATGAAATTGCCATTTTTGCAGGTCAAGAGTGATTGAAAATCACTAATTATAAAATTATTTAAACTAAATAGCCCATTTCATAGCAAATATAGAGAAAACAAATTTTAGCATTCAGAGTATTTCAGTGAAAAGACCTAGAAATTAGTAAAAAAAGAAGAAGAAAGAAATAGTTGGGAAACCAATTATAGAAAGAAGAAAAATAATATAGACCATAACCCATATTAGGTAATGTGTACTATTGAATTTCAATAAAACATGTCAAAGTAGGAAAAAGTGTATTATTATGCCCATTATACATTTGAGGAAATGAAGATGAGAGGTTAAATAACTTGCTTCTAATAACACAAGCCCATCCATGCTTTTTCTGGTCTTCTCTGTTGGTTCTGTGGTAGAAATAGGGAGGGGGAGGCATGGAGGGAGTAACATGGAAACCTATACTGTCATGTGTGGAAAAGATAGCTATTGTCATTGTGCTAAGGGAATAGGAGTGCTCACAATGGCATGGGGCAATGGTCTGGAGGGGTGGGATGGGTGGAACTGGGGGGTTGGGGACCAGGGACATGCATATGACTGATCTGGGAACACACATGACTGTGAACAACAAAACTCTGTAAAACCTTTAAAATAAAGAATTAAAAATAAATAAATAAAAATAAAAATAGAAAAAAAAAAGGAATCCACATACCATTACAGGAGATATAAGTTCAATTCCTGGATCAGGAAAATCTGGAGAAGGAAATGGTAACCCACTCCAGTATTCTTGCCTGGGAAATCCCATGGACAGAAGAGCCTGGTGGGCTACAGTCCAGGGAGTTGCAAGAGTCAGACATGAATTGGTGACTTAGCAACAACAACAATAATATTTTTCCAAAACAGAGTCTCCCTTCTTCAAAGTTTTCTCTTAGTTCAACTTGAGGGAAAGTTTTCTGAATAGGCATTTGAGATAGCTTCACAAACCAGACGATTACACATAATTTTTTTCTAGAAAATATTTGTTTCCATATCTAAGATGTTGGGAAGACCACCTGAATGTAAATGTAAAGGTGACTAAATGTAAAGGTGATTAAAACTGTCAATCATTAGGATAGCTAATAATAAAGTTGATAAAAACAACAGCAAAAGATTTAGTTATACTAAATGTATTATGAAAAAAGACCAGATAAGTTTTCAAGAATTTACCTCTGTCTATGCAAAAATGACTTTGAGACCTTGCTCAGAAGGGGTAAATAGTGCAAGAATCTATGAAGTTCACCATCCACCTGAAGTTCCCCAAAATAGTTGATGTCATGCAATAATATATAAAAATATCAAGTGCATTTGGGTAACAAACGCAAACAGGGGCATCATTTGAACTAAGGAGAAAAAAAAGAACTAAGAGTTAGGAGGAAATATTGAGAAAAAATATATTGATTTGAAAAAAAAAAAAAAAGGCTCAGAGTCCATTCAACTCTTTCAAAAAATTCTAGGGCTTCCCTGGTGGTCCAGTGGGTAAGGACACCACCTTGCAGTGCAAGGGGTGCCAGTTCGATCCCTGGCCTGGGAAGATCCCATGTGCCGCGGAGTGGCTGGACCAATGTGTCCAATTACCGAGCCAGAGCTCTGGAGCGCATGTGCCCAGAGCCAGCGCTCTGCAACAACAGAGGCCACTGTGATGGGAGGCCCACATGGGCCAAAGAACAAAGACAGATGAAAATAGAGAAATGAAAGACCAATAGAAGTGACCCGCCCACCCTCCTCACTCCCCAACCAGCCCCCCCAAAAATATAAAAAAAAAAAAGAATTCTAGAGTTTCCCTGGGGTCTGGTGGGTAAAGAGTCTGCCTTGCAGTGCAGAGGACACCAGTTCAATCCCTGGCCCAGGAAGAGCCCAGAGCTGGTGCTCTTCAACAGAGAGAGGCCACTGCAATGGGAGACCCATACAGGCCAACAAATAAATAGGTATGAAAATAAATAAATAAAAAATCAGTAAAAGAGGCCAAAATTAAAAAAAAAATTCTAAAAGTCAAAAATAAGAATGGACAAGTCCTGTTTTAATATGAGAATGCATAATTCAGAAAATAAAGTTGAAAATTCAGAAGCACACTCTTCAGGTGAAGACCCAGAGTAGAAGTGACTTTGAGAAGGGAGAAGCCTCAGGCATTTAGATGAAGCTGCCCCAGCACCACCCAGTTAATATTTTTGGACATAATGTATCCTAGGCATACTCAGAAGAAGCAAGAGCTGGAAATAAACCAATATGAATACAGATGGGTTGGTGTGAGTGAAGGGAGACTATCTGATTCATGAAAACATCCAGATAACAGAGCTAGCTTTGTTCTGCCAATATGAAATAGCAATAGAGATATCCTTTGTTTAAGATACGGTATCTGACACAATTGAACAGAAATTCTCAGGACAAAAACTATCTCAAGGAATTCCAATGTGTGATGTAGGTTCATCATACACTACCATGAAAATATTTTTCTGCTGGAAGAGCAGATCTCCTGCAGTAAGCATTTTGTGGAATGCATTTAGTTAAGAACTGTTCTGATCTCCAAACATCACCCCATGAATACTTTAATTCAGATTCAAAGAGGTGAAGTGATTTTCCTAAAGGTGTGGATGATTCCAAATTAAAATCCAGCCCAGGTGTCCTGTGTGCCAGTTCATTGTTTGTTTACATGTTTTCATTGAGTGCCATGAGGGCAAACCTGCCTTAAACCAACACTTTCTCATTTTCATTCCATTCCTTAAATTATCTCCAATAAGAGTGAACAGTGGAGTAGGAAGTTACTAGCAGTGAACACTGGTGTGGGGCAGCTTGTCTAATGCTCTCTGGGAAAGGAAGAAATTGGGAAGACTCTAGGGTATGCTTTTAAAATGATTGCAAACACAAAAAGAAAAGTTGGAAGGGAGTTGCTGATTTATTTGAGGATCTGAGGGAGGACTTGTTAGCCAGTGGAAATACAGATCTTAAACAGAGGTCCAATTCACTGGATAAAGTGTCCTTCAGGATGCTGCTCACAAGTTATCTGCAACAAAATGCAGGATATAACACTCATGATATTTGTAACAGCCTTATCCTTTGAACATACAGATAAACTTGACTGGAATCTTCATCACTGTGAAATCTAGAAATTTCCCCTAAGATTATTGCAACTTTCCAAAATTACTTCCTTGCACTACCCCAGCTTTTGATCCTCTGTCTCCTGCCATATTGGAATGATTCCATTCCATCTAGCATACTGACTTCATCTCCTTCACTCTTTTCCATGAGAGACCAGGTCATACTCATTGTATCCTGAAGTCAGTAACTTCAAGGAACATTTATGAGGTCTTGGAAGATATCAATTTGGGCACCATCCAGCCTTCTAGAATTTCCTAATCCCCTCCTCACACTCTACCCTACTCACCTGAAACTTAACCTCTACACATTAGAGTGACCAAATAATTTATTATTGCCCAAATCAGGATGCTTTGAAATTGAAGGAACATGCTATAAGTAATAGATTTGAATGGTAAGTTTAAATTTGGAGCTTGTGGAAAAAAGCAAGAAAGAAATTTTTCTGACCAATAATTGACCCTTCTCAACTTCCTTCCTATGAGAAACATAGGTCTACTCAGCTTTGAAAGCATCCCTTATTGGACTTGTGGACTTTCCTATTGAGAACATAGGATTCTTGAAAAATTTTGTGATCATTTAGTTAAGAACTGTCGTTTCCAAACATCACCCATGAATACTTTAATTCAGATTCAAAGAGGTGAAGTGATTTTCCTAAAGGTGTGGATGATTCCAAATTAAAATCCAGCCCAGGTGTCCTGTGTGCCAGTTCATTGTTTGTTTACATGTTTTCATTGAGTGCCATGAGGGCAAACCTGCCTTAAACCAACACTTTCTCATTTTCATTCCATTCCTTAAATTATCTCCAATAAGAGTGAACAGTGGAGTAGGAAGTTACTAGCAGTGAACACTGGTGTGGGGCAGCTTGTCTAATGCTCTCTGGGAAAGGAAGAAATTGGGAAGACTCTAGGGTATGCTTTTAAAATGATTGCAAACACAAAAAGAAAAGTTGGAAGGGAGTTGCTGATTTATTTGAGGATCTGAGGGAGGACTTGTTAGCCAGTGGAAATACAGATCTTAAACAGAGGTCCAATTCACTGGATAAAGTGTCCTTCAGGATGCTGCTCACAAGTTATCTGCAACAAAATGCAGGATATAACACTCATGATATTTGTAACAGCCTTATCCTTTGAACATACAGATAAACTTGACTGGAATCTTCATCACTGTGAAATCTAGAAATTTCCCCTAAGATTATTGCAACTTTCCAAAATTACTTCCTTGCACTACCCCAGCTTTTGATCCTCTGTCTCCTGCCATATTGGAATGATTCCATTCCATCTAGCATACTGACTTCATCTCCTTCACTCTTTTCCATGAGAGACCAGGTCATACTCATTGTATCCTGAAGTCAGTAACTTCAAGGAACATTTATGAGGTCTTGGAAGATATCAATTTGGGCACCATCCAGCCTTCTAGAATTTCCTAATCCCCTCCTCACACTCTACCCTACTCACCTGAAACTTAACCTCTACACATTAGAGTGACCAAATAATTTATTATTGCCCAAATCAGGATGCTTTGAAATTGAAGGAACATGCTATAAGTAATAGATTTGAATGGTAAGTTTAAATTTGGAGCTTGTGGAAAAAAGCAAGAAAGAAATTTTTCTGACCAATAATTGACCCTTCTCAACTTCCTTCCTATGAGAAACATAGGTCTACTCAGCTTTGAAAGCATCCCTGATTGGACTGGTGGACTTTTCCCAGGATCCTGGTGCATTCTGAAGAATGCATTTTCTCTAACTCATTATACTTGTTTGATTCTTGAAATTATTATCAATGGATTACCTCTCCCCTGACTGTCTGTGCTTCCCATCTCGCTTTTGTCTTTTAAAGAAGAACTCAATTAACCTCAACCGGTTATGTATGCATCTATCTTTTCCAGTAAATAGTAAGTTCCTCTGGGGCCAAGACCATATACAATTCAGTATAGGAAAATGCTCTACTTGTCTCCCAGTATCTATTGTGGTGGATAAAAAGTTTGTTTAGGCTTTTCCATAAAATATTATGGAACTTTTTGGTCAACCCAGTATTTTCTTCTTTATCTGTCCTAGTAGAATCTTAAGCACATGACCACTCAGAATTAAAATTACATTTCTCAACCAATGGCCTTTTACGCTAAGAATAATCATGTGATAAAGATTTATACAGGGCTTCCCCTGGTGGTCCAGTGGGTAAGGACACCGCCTTGCAGTGCAAGGGGCGCTGGTTCGATCCCTGGCCTGGGAAGATCCCACTTGCCACAGAGCGGCTGGACCTATGTGTCCAATTACCGAGCCGGAGCTCTGGAGCGCATGCACCCAGAGCCAGCACTCAGCAATGACAGAAGCCACCGCGATGGGAGGCCCACAGGAGCCAAGGAACAAAGACGGATGAAAACAAACAAATGAAAGACCAATAGAAGTGGCTCGCTTGCTCCCATCCCTCCCCGACCCGACCCCCGACCCAAAATAAATAAATAAATAAATCTTAAAAAAAAAAAAAAGATTTATACAATGGAATAGGAGTGACGGCTATGTATTAATACTTTCTGGGTATTCCTTACCTGCATCCAATTCATATTCCTGCTAGAAAGCATGTGAATATGGTGGTATAGGAAAGAATATTAGCTACCAATTGTATGTGTGGTTTTCTCCACTTACCATCCTTCCATGCCAATAAGCTGGAACCAAGTGACTGTCTCTCATCTCTCATGTCTCTTATATGTGAAATCTAAAAAGAAATGATACAACTGAACTTATTTACAAAACAGACTCACAGATTTAGACAATGAACTTATGGTTACAGGGTGGGAAGAACAAGGGGAAGGGACAGTTAGGGAGTTTGGGATCAACATGTACATACTACTATATTTAAAATAGATTACCAAGAAGACCTACTGTATAGTACAGGGAATGCTGCTCAATATTATGTGGTAACCAGGATAGGAGAGGAATTTGGGAGAGAATGGATACATGTATTGGTATGGCTGAGTCCCTATGCTATCCACATGAAACTTTCACATTGATGATTGACTATACTCCAGTATAGAATAAAAAGTTTAAAAAACAAAGACTACTGTTTCTTCTTCATGGCTCTTCATTTTGCCACAGTTAACATGGGATGTAGTAGATACTGAACCATCTTGAGTCCTGCAGTCAAGGTCCACACCTTAGGGATAACAGGGACCTTACAGAGATATTTTCTAGGTCCCTGACATTGTGGAGGTATCATAACACACCTCTGAACTATTTACTCCTGAGCATGATGGGAAAAACAAATATCCACCTTGTTTAAGCCACCACTAACTTGGGTCAACAGCACAGCAATCTAATCCATTCCCAATAGTATCTTTGCATTTCTCACTGTGTCTCGGATGGTGGGACAATTATCAGAGATACTGAATATCAGTTCACTCAATTTGGTGAATTGATATTGAAGAGATGAGGAGATACATAAGAGAATAGAAGCATTTTGACAAAAGTAGATTGAGAGTCAGTTCTCTAAAGATGAAAACTATCCCAAAAGTCTAAACTTTTGGACCAACATTTCCGGGAATTCCTGGCATATCAACTGGGAGATAAAGTCCTAAACTAGAAGTGTTCCTCTATCATGGAACTAATCACAGCTATGAATGAATTTTGTTTTCCTTGCACTACAGTTTCTTTAAAAAAAAAAAAAACTGGGTTAGTTTCCAAGGTCTATAAATAGGAAGAGTTTGCATAGAAATCTATATTTTTGGATTCTTTAAAAAAAAAAAAAAAAGATGGGCAAATAAGGGCTTATATTCCTATATGGTAACAAATTGCCTAGGACTGTGATTGCCCCTTTTAGTCAGGAGTCGAGTAACCGGTTCATGATGATGATGACATTGCCTCTTTGACGTTGAAGCTATGTGTCAGTTACCATCTATGTGACAGTGCTTGCTTGCTTCCTTACTTTTTAAAAACTTGGCCTGCTGCCATAGGCAACCTTACAAATAACTGAGGTTGAGAGCTTTGCCTAAGACATTGAAACACCTACCGTTGCCATTTGCTTTAGGGGAAAGATCCTAGGACTCAAGGGTTGAAAGCAAGAAAAAAAAGAAAATGGGAGAAACAAAAGAAAGTATGAGATAGGAACAGAACAGTGCTGCCCACAGAAGAATCTCAGGCAACAAGAATAATGATGGCAGAAGGCATTTATTTGAGCAGATGCAATGAGAGGACAGTGATCCCAGTAGGCATATGACCATCTTATTCTCTGCCTGTTCTCTTAGCCCCACCAAAAGATGAAGTGGCCCCCAGATCACAGGTCTAATGTAAGAACCATATGCTATTGTGCTCCTTTGAGCCCTGCTTCTAGATCTTGATTTAAGAATTTTCCTTTTGACCCCACTTGAATGATTGGTGCTTCTCAACTTAAGCAACTCCCAATTCCATATCCCACCTTGTTTAAGCCACCACTAACTTGGGTCAACAGCACAGCAATCTAATCCATTCCCAATAGTATCTTTGCATTTCTCACTGTGTCTCGGATGGTGGGACAATTATCAGAGATACTGAATATCAGTTCACTCAATTTGGTGAATTGATATTGAAGAGATGAGGAGATACATAAGAGAATAGAAGCATTTTGACAAAAGTAGATTGAGAGTCAGTTCTCTAAAGATGAAAACTATCCCAAAAGTCTAAACTTTTGGACCAACATTTCCGGGAATTCCTGGCATATCAACTGGGAGATAAAGTCCTAAACTAGAAGTGTTCCTCTATCATGGAACTAATCACAGCTATGAATGAATTTTGTTTTCCTTGCACTACAGTTTTTTTAAAAAAAAAAAAACTGGGTTAGTTTCCAAGGTCTATAAATAGGAAGAGTTTGCATAGAAATCTATATTTTTGGATTCTTTAAAAAAAAAAAAAAAAGATGGGCAAATAAGGGCTTATATTCCTATATGGTAACAAATTGCCTAGGACTGTGATTGCCCCTTTTAGTCAGGAGTCGAGTAACCGGTTCATGATGATGATGACATTGCCTCTTTGACGTTGAAGCTATGTGTCAGTTACCATCTATGTGACAGTGCTTGCTTGCTTCCTTACTTTTTAAAAACTTGGCCTGCTGCCATAGGCAACCTTACAAATAACTGAGGTTGAGAGCTTTGCCTAAGACATTGAAACACCTACCGTTGCCATTTGCTTTAGGGGAAAGATCCTAGGACTCAAGGGTTGAAAGCAAGAAAAAAAAGAAAATGGGAGAAACAAAAGAAAGTATGAGATAGGAACAGAACAGTGCTGCCCACAGAAGAATCTCAGGCAACAAGAATAATGATGGCAGAAGGCATTTATTTGAGCAGATGCAATGAGAGGACAGTGATCCCAGTAGGCATATGACCATCTTATTCTCTGCCTGTTCTCTTAGCCCCACCAAAAGATGAAGTGGCCCCCAGATCACAGGTCTAATGTAAGAACCATATGCTATTGTGCTCCTTTGAGCCCTGCTTCTAGATCTTGATAGAATTCTTGACAACTTGAATGGTGATTGGTGCTTCTCCAAAGACTTGAAAGATTGAGAGGAAAATAGATAGTCCATACGTCTCCCCCCACTCATCCTGGTTTCAATAAGAAATGTGAAGATGGAAGGTGAAATACAAGCAGAGACAAAATGAGGTTGTAAATCAAACACTTTCTTGCTTTCCTTGCTGAGAAAAGCCCTTTGAGTGCTTAAGAGAGCAGGAGAAATAGGTAAATGTGGAGAGGGAGGGAGAGATAGAGGGAGGGAGGACACTCAGAGTAAGAAAAAGGCAAAGTTGTATTGTTGTTTCAGTTACTCTCTTGAAGTTGGTGGGTGTAGAGCCCCAGGTGTCAGAACTAATGCAATATGCATTAGTCCATCACATTGGGAAATCTCTAGTCCCTGCAACAAGGAATTAATAAATCTAGTAATTGTGTCATGTCTGTTATATAGGCTAGGAAAAAAATTGTGTAAATCATTTGATAAATGTGCATGCCTGGATAGCATGTGTTCCTGAGCCTTTCCACAGGGATAGGTCCACAAGGTTGCCCAGACATTGCTTCGCTTCTGCAGTGCCCTCTGCAGCAGGAGCTGGCATCACAGAATTGGTGCCATATTGAGTATGGCATTGGTATCTAACTAAAGAGCATACAAAATTCAATTCTCTATGCTTTGTTTCTTATCAAACCCCTCCCCAGAACACTAGTTCTCTAAGGCAATTAGAAATAATCACAAGCTTGCCAAAATGTTCTTTTTGATTTTCTAAATATTAAAGTAAAATTGTGATTCAGTTTTAGCTTTTAAGAGATTCTGGGTTTTTTCTTAATAAAATGAACAGCTAAGCAGTTGTCTGCAGCATCAGGATACTATATATGTACCCAGAGTGACATATGCAGCATGCCTTATAAAACATTTCTGAATTTCTCTTTTGAATTTTCTGCAACATATTGAAGAAGATGGAAATAAAATCCACTGTGTCACATTATCATCATTGATTTTTACCTCTCCACTGTGCTAAACTCTACCCAGAGGTAGGGACATGAGAAGTAACAGTAATCTGGAACATCAAGGGAATCTGGAAAGAAAGTGTCTTGAGGACAGAATCATGCTTACCACAGTGACATCAATTTTTTTGCTTCTAGAAGATTTCTGTGTCATTTATGATGACCAATTGTATAGGCATCAGTAAACTAATGAACCACAGAAAGCTATGTCCCTGTGTGAGCCCAAGGTGAGTAATCTCTTGGAAGCTGAGGACACAATGATTTGAAGGCGTCACATATCACAATCAACACTAGTGATTACTGACTATATCTTCTTGGATGGACCCTTTGATGGGACTGATTCATACAAATCAACATTACATGTTAGTATAAATATGTCTTCTGTCATCAGTAAGTTTTAGAAGCAAAATCCACACCCAGTCTTCTTAGCATTAGCTTGATTTCATCTATTTCTTTCTAAACTATAAACCCAAGAGGGTAAAAGATTTGTATCTTATATGTCAATTTGGATAAATTTGTCATACCTCATAGGGCACTGGATTGAGGCTGCTTCCAGGTGCAAGGCTAAGATTGATTAGCTGTGTTCAGCGTCAGTAAAGAGAAAGAGGACCGTGATATTTCTCTGGGTGTTTGCCAGCCCTGTCCTAAACTCTTCACTTTTCACTTCTTGGGACTCTGCTGCTGATGTTTAGCAGTCTCCTTCCCAGGACACCCTGTAGTCTGCAATATCTCCTTTCCATGCTGAGAATACGGAGCTTAGAATTTTCTCAGAAACTCTCACTCTTCCAGGTCAGACCCTCACTATTCCTTGGATAATTACTGTGCTTTATTCCAACTACAGAGATCATTTTGTAAAATAGTGTGAAACATAATAATATATCCTTAAAGTTAATCTAAAAGGAAATTAATAAAACCTTCTAAGAGTTCAGAAAATAATTCTAACTCTAAAGTGTGGCCCTAGCTAGAGTTGAGAAAATGACAGGAAAGTGGAAAACACAAGAAAATGAGAAGCATGGATGAACTTCATATTTTAGGTGATGGAGAATCCAAGAAAACATTTGACTTCAAGAGTGAAGAGGAATTTTCCAATCAGATAGTCAGGATTCCCCAGAGAAACAGAGAGAGACATAGAAAGAGACAGAGACATAAATATTATAAGAAATCAACTCATGAATTATGGAGGCTGAGAAGTCACAGATCCACCATCAGCAGTCTGGAGATCCAGGAAAACTAGTGGTAACATTGCAGTCTGAGCCTGAAGACCTGAGACCCTGGAAAACTGATGGTGCAAGTTCTAGTTCAAAACTAAGGAAAGCAAATCCTCTCTCCCTCTACCTTTTTGTCCACCTCAGGTCCTCAACAGATTAGGTGATGCCCACTCACATTGAGGAGAGAATCTTCTTTCCACGGATGATGCTAAGTTCTTCCAGAAACTCTTTACAGACACATGGTCAACCAAATATCTGGGCACCTTGTAACCTAGCCAAGTTTACACATACAATTAACCAGTACACGTATTAAATCATATTAATAGGCTTTAATTAAAAGATCAGAGATTAGACTCAAAGTTACAAAGTACTACATGGGAATAAAATGACTTACTATAAACCCAAGAGGGTAAGATTGTATCTTATATGTCAATTTGGATAAATTTGTCATACCTCATAGGGCACTGGATTGAGGCTGCTTCCAGGTGCAAGGCTAAGATTGATTAGCTGTGTTCAGCGTCAGTAAAGAGAAAGAGGACCGTGATATTTCTCTGGGTGTTTGCCAGCCCTGTCCTAAACTCTTCACTTTTCACTTCTTGGGACTCTGCTGCTGATGTTTAGCAGTCTCCTTCCCAGGACACCCTGTAGTCTGCAATATCTCCTTTCCATGCTGAGAATACGGAGCTTAGAATTTTCTCAGAAACTCTCACTCTTCCAGGTCAGACCCTCACTATTCCTTGGATAATTACTGTGCTTTATTCCAACTACAGAGATCATTTTGTAAAATAGTGTGAAACATAATAATATATCCTTAAAGTTAATCTAAAAGGAAATTAATAAAACCTTCTAAGAGTTCAGAAAATAATTCTAACTCTAAAGTGTGGCCCTAGCTAGAGTTGAGAAAATGACAGGAAAGTGGAAAACACAAGAAAATGAGAAGCATGGATGAACTTCATATTTTAGGTGATGGAGAATCCAAGAAAACATTTGACTTCAAGAGTGAAGAGGAATTTTCCAATCAGATAGTCAGGATTCCCCAGAGAAACAGAGAGAGACATAGAAAGAGACAGAGACATAAATATTATAAGAAATCAACTCATGAATTATGGAGGCTGAGAAGTCACAGATCCACCATCAGCAGTCTGGAGATCCAGGAAAACTAGTGGTAACATTGCAGTCTGAGCCTGAAGACCTGAGACCCTGGAAAACTGATGGTGCAAGTTCTAGTTCAAAACTAAGGAAAGCAAATCCTCTCTCCCTCTACCTTTTTGTCCACCTCAGGTCCTCAACAGATTAGGTGATGCCCACTCACATTGAGGAGAGAATCTTCTTTCCACGGATGATGCTAAGTTCTTCCAGAAACTCTTTACAGACACATGGTCAACCAAATATCTGGGCACCTTGTAACCTAGCCAAGTTTACACATACAATTAACCAGTACACGTATTAAATCATATTAATAGGCTTTAATTAAAAGAACAGAGATTAGACATGACATGAGATGTTACAGAATGATATCACTTACATGTGGAATGTAAAAAGTGAACTTATCTTAAAACAGAAATAGACTCACAGACATAGAAAACAAATTTGTGGTTAGCAAAGAGGAAATCGGGGAGGGATAAATTAGGAGTTTGGGATTAACATCTACATACCACTATGTATAAAATAGATAACTTACAAGGACCTATAGTATATCACAGGTAACTATACTCAATATCTTACAATAATCTATATGAAAAAGGGCTTCTCTGTCCTAGGTTGCATGAGGGAGGGAAGGAATGTAGCAGGACAGAAAGTGCACAGCATCTTAACCCTTTGTTGTCCAAGCCTTGAGGAAGCCACATGCCTTTTGAAGAGTAGAAGAAGAAAAGCAAAATAGATTCTTTCTAGAAGCACAAGAGCTTGGAAAAAATATAAAAGCTGGAAAGAGACAACCCCTACACACATTCACACACACACAACTAGAAGGAGAATATTCTGGAAGGAGGTTGGGATGGAGAGGAAGACAAGAAAAGATCTGAGGCTCGTGCAAGCAGAGGTGGCTGTGTGTTTCTCCTTGACAGCAGCCTGAGGAACTGACAAGTCTCTGAAGAAGAGTAGTGTGTCTGGACAGCAGGCTTCTAGAAGCCCTCCAGACTGACCTCTGTCTGAAACATGGCATGAAGCCCCAGAGAATCAAGAAAAAACTAAAGGGATTTTTGGTTTTCCTAAGTCTGTGAAGGGTGATTTATATCCTATACTTGGAGTTAGAGGTGACTGGACATATCTCAGAAACTGATGAGTTAAGCTTCCAGGATTTGAAAAAGACTTCTTTCCCCCTGGTTTGGGAGAGGAGAGAGAGTGTTTGCCTAAAAAAGAGAGTAATGGGAAAATTCATGGGGAATAGGAAAAGAAAACAGAGTATGTCTTAGAAGATGGTCCACTTTCCAAATAGCACTGGTTCATGTGGACACTAAAAGGAAAGGAAGATTGTGTGGTGTGGGTGGGTGGGTGTGTGTATGATGTGAGATTCAGGGACATGTAAGCACAAGCCACACCAGTGCCTAATTTACAAAGGGCCATACAGCGTGGGGGACAGATTTTTTCCCTTTTCTTTAAATAAAACAATTTCACAGCAGGAAAGAGGTGAGAGGCAGTGCCACCGAGGGTTCAGAGGTTCACTGAGGGTCTAGAGGTCCACTGAGGGTCCAGAGGTCCACTGAGGCACGAGCAACTGTGAGGAGATGAGGCATTTATGTAAGAGGCTTCTGGAGCCATGGGCCATGTGGTAAGAAGTAAGGAAAGGGCAAAAGGTCCAGACAGTGCTGTTTAAGTGTTCATATGAAACTTTCCTGAGGATCTCCAGAAACAGTAAGAGACATTGAGGGGCTGGAGCTTTTAAGTCATGCACAGTGAGACAAGATACCAAGGGTGTCTTCTATTTGCCATTAAAGTGACAGGATACTACCTTTAGAGTGATTAAGTTTTGAAAAACTCAGGGTCTACACTCAGTATCTTGGAATCCAGAATAAGCATTTTGAAACAGTTCTATTGGCAATAAATAAGCCTCTGATAGACCATGGTTCAAATCTTATTCTATGATTCTTGGTAATTGTGAAATTTAGTCAGCTTCATTTCCTTCTATTTCTTAAACCATGATCTAAACAAACAGAGACTTTTAGAATTAATCTGTCTTTCCCACACATACTTTTAAAAGTGTGAGAATTTCTCTGTAGTGGCAATTATCACAATCCGATGTGGGTTAGTCTGTGAAACATGGCATGAAGCCCCAGAGAATCAAGAAAAAACTAAAGGGATTTTTGGTTTTCCTAAGTCTGTGAAGGGTGATTTATATCCTATACTTGGAGTTAGAGGTGACTGGACATATCTCAGAAACTGATGAGTTAAGCTTCCAGGATTTGAAAAAGACTTCTTTCCCCCTGGTTTGGGAGAGGAGAGAGAGTGTTTGCCTAAAAAAGAGAGTAATGGGAAAATTCATGGGGAATAGGAAAAGAAAACAGAGTATGTCTTAGAAGATGGTCCACTTTCCAAATAGCACTGGTTCATGTGGACACTAAAAGGAAAGGAAGATTGTGTGGTGTGGGTGGGTGGGTGTGTGTATGATGTGAGATTCAGGGACATGTAAGCACAAGCCACACCAGTGCCTAATTTACAAAGGGCCATACAGCGTGGGGGACAGATTTTTTCCCTTTTCTTTAAATAAAACAATTTCACAGCAGGAAAGAGGTGAGAGGCAGTGCCACCGAGGGTTCAGAGGTTCACTGAGGGTCTAGAGGTCCACTGAGGGTCCAGAGGTCCACTGAGGCACGAGCAACTGTGAGGAGATGAGGCATTTATGTAAGAGGCTTCTGGAGCCATGGGCCATGTGGTAAGAAGTAAGGAAAGGGCAAAAGGTCCAGACAGTGCTGTTTAAGTGTTCATATGAAACTTTCCTGAGGATCTCCAGAAACAGTAAGAGACATTGAGGGGCTGGAGCTTTTAAGTCATGCACAGTGAGACAAGATACCAAGGGTGTCTTCTATTTGCCATTAAAGTGACAGGATACTACCTTTAGAGTGATTAAGTTTTGAAAAACTCAGGGTCTACACTCAGTATCTTGGAATCCAGAATAAGCATTTTGAAACAGTTCTATTGGCAATAAATAAGCCTCTGATAGACCATGGTTCAAATCTTATTCTATGATTCTTGGTAATTGTGAAATTTAGTCAGCTTCATTTCCTTCTATTTCTTAAACCATGATCTAAACAAACAGAGACTTTTAGAATTAATCTGTCTTTCCCACACATACTTTTAAAAGTGTGAGAATTTCTCTGTAGTGGCAATTATCACAATCCGATGTGGGTTAGTCTGTTATATATGTGGCTGATTCCCCACAAGACAGACTGGTGCTCCTGAAGGGCAGTGACTTTGCCCTTTTCGTCATGTGCTACTCACAACACTGTTAGAGGGACTTGCAAGTGATATTCATCCATTCACGGAAAATACATACAGAGTATCTGTTTGGGGCCCAGTGCACTGTTCTCAATAAATAGTTCAGTACATTGAAAATAAAAGGCCTCTTAATTGTGGTGATGAAGCTATCCAAAAAGCTAAGGTACTTTTTCAAAAAAATATTTTCTAAAGGACAAAAAGTTGTTTAAAAATCTGTCAGGGACTTCCCTGGTGGTCCAGTGGTTAATATGGCATGCCTCCACTCCAAAGGACATGGGTTTAATCCCTGTTAGGGCAACTAAGATCCTGCATGCCACCTGGCCAAAAAAGAATCTGCAGAATCACTTTTAAATGTTTTATTTAGGACATTTAACCCTGTGCTCAAAAGAAAGGTGAACCTACAACTTTCAGGTTTTGTACTAACTTCGGTATTTGTGTACAGGTTATGAAAAGTTTGTACCTTATGTTGAAAGACGGTGAAGGACAGGGAAGCCTGGTGTGCTGCAGTCCATGGGGTCACAAAGAGCTGGACATGACTGAGTGGCTGAACTGACCTGAACAGTTTTTACAACTCTGTAATCTATTGTTTTGAGTTTAGTAGTTCATCGAGAAGATCATTTGGGTCTAATGTGAAAAAGAGGCCTTCACTTTTGTCCTCACAACAAAAAAGCTGAACAGACTGAAAATCAACAACCCTTCTTAGATCCACCAGAGACTGAGGCCACAGGCCCACAAACTGGAGTGACACAAAAATATAGAGAATCACTGCTTCTCGGAAACAGAAGCCACAGGGTCCACAACCTGGTAGCAACACATAAGTGTAGCTGACTAATTGCTGGAGACTGAGCCTGGACCAGTTTAAGAGATTTAAAAAAGCTCTTGGAGGCCCAGCATTAGGAGGATTGCTACACTCTTGTGAGTTTTACCCTCATGAGCCTCACGTGCTTCTTACAGTGACGATTAGTGAACCACACCACACCTCTCTCCACCCCGCCAACCCCAGGCTGCTTCTTGCAAAGAAAGGGGTAAAGTAAATATTTTGAAATTTGCCTATGGCATTCTGTTCTCCTTAACAAAGAGGAGAAATGATTCCCTCTTCCAGAGGGAAATGATTTTATCAGATTCTAGCTGATACAAGTGAAATGTCCAACACCAGATTCTTCTAGCTTTTTATACCGGAGAAGGCAAATGCACAGGTCCAGTGCCTTCCTGACTCATTGAAGGGAGAAAAAGCTAACAAGTACTTGCAAGACTCAGGTCAGTGCACAGACCCACAAAAAGACAGACCTGGTCACAGGCTCACGGGACACTTTACCTTCACAGCTTCCTGCTTCATCAGTATGACTTCATAATAATATGGGATTACAGCTAAAGAATCGTAATGCTCAGGTTCTATTTAAGAAAGAACCTCTAGGGGAAAAGAAAAGTCAACAAAGGACATAAAAGAACACCAGAGGAAATTTTTAACTCTGACATTTACAGATGCAGAAAACAGTACATGCAGCCTAACTCTTCGCCAGAGGAATATAAAATCTTAAAGTTCCATTCACCTCAGTATCTTTATTCAATACATCATGTCTAGCTTTCAGTAAAACTTGCAAGATATGACAAAACATAAAAAAAAAAGACAAACAGTAAAATCCCCACAGTCTCAAGAGACAGAGCATGCACCAGAACTAGACTCCAAAATGACAGGAATTTAAAATAACTGTAATTAGAATATTAAGCTCTCTGAAGAAAAAGTAAAAATGTATGAAAACATATGGGCAATGATATGTTAGAAGCAGATGGGGATGAAGATGCTGCAGGCACCAGAAACGGTCACTGCTGAGCCCTCATGATACCCACAGAGAAAGCCCTTTCACCCAGCTCTCATCAGCTACATGAAGTCTGCCCCTGGTGGTTATGGTCTGGCCAGGCTCCCATGTGGTCTATACCCAAGGGCCATGATAGGAAGCCCTAACTCTGCTGAAGCTGGCCCTGGTACTATCGGTGGAGACGACTGGGAAACTTCAACATCCCCATCAGAAGACACCCAGAGGTGTTAACACATGATGGGAAAAAAGCTCACCAGCATTAGGAGGATTGCTACACTCTTGTGAGTTTTACCCTAAACCAGTGCTTCTTACAGTGACGATTAGTGAACCACACCACACCTCTCTCCACCCCGCCAACCCCAGGCTGCTTCTTGCAAAGAAAGGGGTAAAGTAAATATTTTGAAATTTGCCTATGGCATTCTGTTCTCCTTAACAAAGAGGAGAAATGATTCCCTCTTCCAGAGGGAAATGATTTTATCAGATTCTAGCTGATACAAGTGAAATGTCCAACACCAGATTCTTCTAGCTTTTTATACCGGAGAAGGCAAATGCACAGGTCCAGTGCCTTCCTGACTCATTGAAGGGAGAAAAAGCTAACAAGTACTGCAAGACTCAGGTCAGTGCACAGACCCACAAAAAGACAGACCTGGTCACAGGCTCACGGGACACTTTACCTTCACAGCTTCCTGCTTCATCAGTATGACTTCATAATAATATGGGATTACAGCTAAAGAATCGTAATGCTCAGGTTCTATTTAAGAAAGAACCTCTAGGGGAAAAGAAAAGTCAACAAAGGACATAAAAGAACACCAGAGGAAATTTTTAACTCTGACATTTACAGATGCAGAAAACAGTACATGCAGCCTAACTCTTCGCCAGAGGAATATAAAATCTTAAAGTTCCATTCACCTCAGTATCTTTATTCAATACATCATGTCTAGCTTTCAGTAAAACTTGCAAGATATGACAAAACATAAAAAAAAAAGACAAACAGTAAAATCCCCACAGTCTCAAGAGACAGAGCATGCACCAGAACTAGACTCCAAAATGACAGGAATTTAAAATAACTGTAATTAGAATATTAAGCTCTCTGAAGAAAAAGTAAAAATGTATGAAAACATATGGGCAATGATATGTTAGAAGCAGATGGGGATGAAGATGCTGCAGGCACCAGAAACGGTCACTGCTGAGCCCTCATGATACCCACAGAGAAAGCCCTTTCACCCAGCTCTCATCAGCTACATGAAGTCTGCCCCTGGTGGTTATGGTCTGGCCAGGCTCCCATGTGGTCTATACCCAAGGGCCATGATAGGAAGCCCTAACTCTGCTGAAGCTGGCCCTGGTACTATCGGTGGAGACGACTGGGAAACTTCAACATCCCCATCAGAAGACACCCAGAGGTGTTAACACATGATGGGAAAATAAGGCTCCCAGAAATGGTCTGGACTGAGCCGTGAGTTTGTGGAAACATCATCCAGACCAGTGCTTTGTGGAGGGGCCCAGAGGGAGAGTCATCTGTGACTCAAGGGCAGTGAGCTGCTAGACTGGGAAGAGGAAGGAAACATGCATTCAGCCTGAGGCCTCAGGCTGCCATGACTACCCCACATCCACTCAGTACTGACTACCTCTGTTGGAAAGAACTTGAGCTCAGACCCATGCTCTCCCTACCTGTCCCAGATCACTTCCCTGGCCACCTTCAACTCTGAGTCCAGAGTGGTTTGGGCTACCAACTTTATGTGTCTTACAGGATCCTAAACGAGAAAGGAATTGGACCAAACCCTTTCTGCACAAAAGTGCCAAACAAAGGTGGGCTTTGCCAGATTTTCTCTCCCAAAGGTGGGTAGATTAAAACTCGCTGTACTGTGAAAAAATTTTAAACAATGAGATTAAGGTATATACAGTCCCAATATGAATCAAAAGAAGTGGAAGTGCCTATATTAATGGCAGGTGAAGCTGACTTCAGAAGGAATAGCAACTATCAGAGATAAAGAGAGTCATTACATAATAATAAATGGGTGAATTCTCCAAGAAAACATAACAATAGTTAATGTGATTTTGCCTCACAATAGAGCATCAAAATATATGAGGCAAAAACTGATAGAATTTCAAGGGAAATTAGAAGAATCCAGTATAATAGTTGGATATTTCAACATTCCTCTATCATTAACAGATAGATCCAGGAGGCAAAGGAAAACTCAAAAGGTATCAATTAAGATAACAATTTTTCCCAGTATTATCTAAAGATTCAGTGGAATCTCAAACAAAATCCAGCAAGTTATTTTGTACATGTTGACAAACTGATTCTCCAGTTTATAGTATATCAAAAAGAAAAAGATCTGGATTAGCCAAAACAATACTGAAGAAGAATAAGTCTATAGAATGATACTATCTGATCTCAAGATTTACCAGAAAGCTACACTAATTAAAACAGTGTTATATTGGCAAAATAATAGGCAGATTGATATAACAGAAAAGAGAGAATACAGAAATAGACTCACAAATATAGCTAACAGATCTTTGACAAAGCATAAAATAAATTCAATGGAATAAAGAATGATCTTTTTAAAATAAAAAAATGGCTCTGGAAAAATAAGACACTTATATGGAAAAAAATGTGACACGGACCTAACACCTTTCTAAAAATGAACTCAAAATGAGTCATAGACCCAACTGTAAAATGCAAAACTATAAAACTTCTAGAAGATAACATAGGAGAACATCTACCTTGAATAGATTAAAGATGAGTTTTTAGAAACAACATCAAAATCACAATCCATGAAGGAAGTGAAGTTGATATCAGACTTCTTCTAAAAGAAAAAAATTCTTCTCTTTAAAGTCACTGTTAAAATAATAAAAATACAAACCACAAATAAGGAAAAAATATTTTAAATCTCACGTCTGATTTAAAAGATACTGTATGTAATATGTAAAAAGAACTCATAACACTTAGTAATAAGAAAATAAACAATCCATTAAAACATGGGCAAAAGATCTGAATAGATACCTCACCAAAAACACATATACATGTCAAATGAGCCTATAAAAGGATGTTCAACATCATATGTCATCAGGAAATTGTACATTAAAACAACAATAAGATACTATTATACAACTATTTGAATGGCTGATGTCCAAGCATTGACAGTACCAAATGGTGGCAAGGATGAGGAACAACAGAAACTCTCACATGAATGTAAAATGTCACAGGATTCTCTTACAACACTAAGCATAGATTTCCCAGGCAGTGCTAGTGGTAAAGACCCCACCTGCCAATGCAGAAGACATAAGGTATGCAGTTTCAATCCCTGAGTCAGGAAGACCCCTGGAGGAGGGCATGGCAACCCACTCCAGTATTCCTGCATGAAGAATACCATGGACACAGGGACCTGGAGTGCTACAGTCCGTAAGGTCGCAAAGAGTCAGACATGATTGAAGCAACTCAGCATGCGCATGTACAAACATAGACTTTACCACACAATCCAGCAATTTCAATCTTAAAAATTCATACAAATGAGATGAAAACATGTTCACACTAATTTGTACACAAATATTTAGAAGAACTTTAGTTATAATAATCAAAACTAGAAGCAACCACATTCTTTAATAGATGACTGGTTAAATAAGGGTGGTATTCCAGCATGATAGTATAGTACACAGCAAAAAAACAAATGAACTTTCAAGTCACAAAAAAATGTGTAGGAACCTTAAATACATATTGCCAAGTGAAAAAAGACAGTCCTTCCCAAAAGGTTATAAGCTGTGTGACTCCAATTATATGATACTTTAGAAAAGGCAAAACTATGGATATGATGAATAGGTCATTGTCTACCAGGGTGTGGGGTGGAAGGATATGAATAAATAGACTGCAGAAGTCTTTAGGGTAGTAAGATGGCACTAACAGTCAGGAACCAGTCTGCCAATGCAGGAGACATAAAAGATACAGGTTCAATCTCTGGGTCAGGAAGATGACCTGGAGGAGGGTATGGCCATCCATTCCAGCATTCTTACCTGGAGAATCTTCCTGGACAGAGAAGCCTGGAGGGTTACAGTCTATTGGGTCACACAGAGTCAGACATGACTGAAGCAACTTAGCATGCATAAACACTGTATGGTATTATAATGATAGTCAGTGGTTGGCAAGAGTTCAAGGGAATGGAGAAATTCACAGATGGAGCACAGGAGATTTTTATGATAGTGAATATATTCTGTATGGTATTGTAATGATGGATGCAGGAGATTGTGCATTTGTCAAAAATTGTGAAATTTGCTTTTCTTTCTCTTATCAGTGTTACCAAAGATTCCATATTTATTGTTTTTTTACCAAGAATTAACATTTAGTTTAAGGATCTGGTTCATGCTTTTGTTTTTTATATAGTTAATTCTTTTTCCTCTTATTTTCTTCCCTTTATATTTTTGCATATTTTATTGCCTTTTCCACATTTTAAAAATGAATCCATAATCTATTTCTTCATAATTTCCTAACATATATTTAATATTAGAAACTTTCACTCAAGTACCACTTTATAGGATATGGATATGCAGACAGACAAATACATGTTACTGTCATTATTTCTAAATATTCGTCATCTACATTTGGAATTTCCCAATGACCATAGATATTTAGAACAGTATGACTGTATTGTTTCCAGAAAATATGGCTTGCATGACTTCTGATTTGGGATATGTGTTGACATACTCTTTAAGACCTAATATAAGCCATTTTTGGTGTATGTTTCATTAAATTTTTAACGGAATAGAAATTATTTTGCATGTATAAAGCCTTATGTATCTATTTCAATTATTTCTTGAATTTATATTAGTTTTAGTTTAGTATATATTATAGTTATGCTCTTAGGTGTCTTGAGATTTGTGACATATCTTCCTGATGAAATTTGCCTTTTATCAACATGACTATCTCATTAATGCCTTAAGTTCTATTTTCTCTGGACCTAAAATTGGCACATACCATTTTTAATAGCTATCAGATATATCTTTTCCATGTCCCCTTTTAAAATTGTAGTAGAAATATAAAAATAAATATGGCTTTTGATATATACTTACAAAACTACTTTTTCTCTATGTATTCCTTTCAGTATAATTAAAGGTATCTCCTGCTCCTCAGTTACATCATATATTTGAAATATTTTCTTTAGTAGTAGAATTTTTGATCCTGCACTTTATGGTTTTAGTTATTTAAATGTACACTTTCATGTAGGAAACAACTTTCAATCTCCTTAGTGATGTTACTTACCTGGTTAAGGCCCCAGGTTGGGGGGAAACCAGTCATCAGACAGTGGAGCTCTCTTTCCTTTTTTTCCTTCTTACCCTTCTACTCATGCCCCTTTGTCTCATTAGTGATGACCTCTGACTTGAAATGGATGAATAGGACAGAGGCCAGGGGGCAGGACATATCTGATTTACTAGTACTGTTGTAGTGGTCTACCAACAGAACTCTTGACCTGAAAGATCTTTAACTCTGGTCTTCCTCTTCTGGAGCACAGTGGGCCCATCTTTTCCCTATTTCCCTTTATATTTTTGCATATTTTATTGCCTTTTCCACATTTTAAAAATGAATCCATAATCTATTTCTTCATAATTTCCTAACATATATTTAATATTAGAAACTTTCACTCAAGTACCACTTTATAGGATATGGATATGCAGACAGACAAATACATGTTACTGTCATTATTTCTAAATATTCGTCATCTACATTTGGAATTTCCCAATGACCATAGATATTTAGAACAGTATGACTGTATTGTTTCCAGAAAATATGGCTTGCATGACTTCTGATTTGGGATATGTGTTGACATACTCTTTAAGACCTAATATAAGCCATTTTTGGTGTATGTTTCATTAAATTTTTAACGGAATAGAAATTATTTTGCATGTATAAAGCCTTATGTATCTATTTCAATTATTTCTTGAATTTATATTAGTTTTAGTTTAGTATATATTATAGTTATGCTCTTAGGTGTCTTGAGATTTGTGACATATCTTCCTGATGAAATTTGCCTTTTATCAACATGACTATCTCATTAATGCCTTAAGTTCTATTTTCTCTGGACCTAAAATTGGCACATACCATTTTTAATAGCTATCAGATATATCTTTTCCATGTCCCCTTTTAAAATTGTAGTAGAAATATAAAAATAAATATGGCTTTTGATATATACTTACAAAACTACTTTTTCTCTATGTATTCCTTTCAGTATAATTAAAGGTATCTCCTGCTCCTCAGTTACATCATATATTTGAAATATTTTCTTTAGTAGTAGAATTTTTGATCCTGCACTTTATGGTTTTAGTTATTTAAATGTACACTTTCATGTAGGAAACAACTTTCAATCTCCTTAGTGATGTTACTTACCTGGTTAAGGCCCCAGGTTGGGGGGAAACCAGTCATCAGACAGTGGAGCTCTCTTTCCTTTTTCTCCTTCTTACCCTTCTACTCATGCCCCTTTGTCTCATTAGTGATGACCTCTGACTTGAAATGGATGAATAGGACAGAGGCCAGGGGGCAGGACATATCTGATTTACTAGTACTGTTGTAGTGGTCTACCAACAGAACTCTTGACCTGAAAGATCTTTAACTCTGGTCTTCCTCTTCTGGAGCACAGTGGGCCCATCTTGGGAGACTCATGCAGACATGTTTTCTTTGATGTGGGTAAATCTGTCTCTATCTTATTATTCCTTCCTCTTTCCTGGATCTACGAGCATTTTATGATACCTACTGTTTCTCTGTATATGTTCTTCCAGTCCTCCAGAGTCCTTCTGGATAGGACCTAAATGACTCCACACCAGAGCTCCCTTTTCCATTGCCCACAGTTAAACCCTCAGAACACACTTTATTATTCTATTTTGGATAAATTCTAAACATATAAGTCATATTACAAAGCCTCTTCCTTTACTCCTCCACCTAAGTACCTAATAAATCCATCTCTTGATGTTTACACTTCCCAAGATGGAATCAGATCAATGCCCTAAATTCTTGAGGTTCACATAGTAAGTTCTTCAAGTGGTCTTCCTGAAGAATCTTTCATTTGGTGGGTGGGAGCTCTCCAAAAACTCTCTACTTATCTCTAAATATCACCCTTTTATACCTTTCTTGGCAAAGGATAGAAGGGCTCTATGACTGGACGCTGGTCACCTCCCTTGAAAATCTAATCCTAATTCAGCATCCTCTAATATCCACGGTTTCAGTGATTCACCCCAAATCCATTTTAGTCCTCTATGCAATCTTTCTTTATCACTTGCTGTTCTTTGTGTGTATCTTAGGGTTTTTAGGTGAAAATAACACTAGTTGCATAATTAGTTAAGCAGAATAAAAAATTTTCTTAAAGCTCACAGAGTTTCTTCACAGAGAATGGCCAGATACATAGACTCGAGGCTTACTTAACAGGACCACAATGCAATGGCTGTCCTAGTGAAAAACAGAAATCCTGCTTCTTTTCAGCACAGACAGCCAAGTCTCACAAATCCCACTGAAAGCTGAATGCCAGACTGTAACTAATCTCTGTGAAAAGCCAATGACTCTTGCCCAAAGACTGAGAGTTATTTCCCCAACTCCCAGTTTGTCAAATATGTCTGCCATAACTCATAGACATGTTTAGGACAGAGGCCAGGGGCAGGACATATCTTTAGTACTGTTGTAGTGGTCTACCAACAGAACTCTTGACCTGAAAGATCTTTAACTCTGGTCTTCCTCTTCTGGAGCACAGTGGGCCCATCTTGGGAGACTCATGCAGACATGTTTTCTTTGATGTGGGTAAATCTGTCTCTATCTTATTATTCCTTCCTCTTTCCTGGATCTACGAGCATTTTATGATACCTACTGTTTCTCTGTATATGTTCTTCCAGTCCTCCAGAGTCCTTCTGGATAGGACCTAAATGACTCCACACCAGAGCTCCCTTTTCCATTGCCCACAGTTAAACCCTCAGAACACACTTTATTATTCTATTTTGGATAAATTCTAAACATATAAGTCATATTACAAAGCCTCTTCCTTTACTCCTCCACCTAAGTACCTAATAAATCCATCTCTTGATGTTTACACTTCCCAAGATGGAATCAGATCAATGCCCTAAATTCTTGAGGTTCACATAGTAAGTTCTTCAAGTGGTCTTCCTGAAGAATCTTTCATTTGGTGGGTGGGAGCTCTCCAAAAACTCTCTACTTATCTCTAAATATCACCCTTTTATACCTTTCTTGGCAAAGGATAGAAGGGCTCTATGACTGGACGCTGGTCACCTCCCTTGAAAATCTAATCCTAATTCAGCATCCTCTAATATCCACGGTTTCAGTGATTCACCCCAAATCCATTTTAGTCCTCTATGCAATCTTTCTTTATCACTTGCTGTTCTTTGTGTGTATCTTAGGGTTTTTAGGTGAAAATAACACTAGTTGCATAATTAGTTAAGCAGAATAAAAATTTATTTAAAGCTCACAGAGTTTCTTCACAGAGAATGGCCAGATACATAGACTCGAGGCTTACTTAACAGGACCACAATGCAATGGCTGTCCTAGTGAAAAACAGAAATCCTGCTTCTTTTCAGCACAGACAGCCAAGTCTCACAAATCCCACTGAAAGCTGAATGCCAGACTGTAACTAATCTCTGTGAAAAGCCAATGACTCTTGCCCAAAGACTGAGAGTTATTTCCCCAACTCCCAGTTTGTCAAATATGTCTGCCATAATCTCAGAAGAGGTTGGGAATATCTATCCTGTGAATGAAAGACTTATAACGGGAAAGCTGTCTAAAAAAGACGAATGTTTTACAAAAAGATGATGCCTATTTCTTTATGTCATTTGGTAACCATTGGACTCTTTTTAACCAGAGAACATGTTCCTCAATTGAGAAAATTAGCCTGTGCTTATTTATTGTGATATTGAGATTATTCCTGCAACCATACTTACTCCCAGGTGACTCAGTGGTGAAGAATTTGCCTGCCAATGCAAGAGTCACAAGAGCTATGGGCTCGATCCCTGTGTCAGAAAGATCCCGTAGAGGAGGAAATGGCAACTCGCTCCAGTATTCTTGCCTGGAAAATTCCATGGACAAAGGAGTCTGGTTGGCTACAGTCTATGGCATTACAGAGTCTGACATGACTGATGATACACATATACACAACCATACTTAATATTTTCTATTTATAACATTTCTTTCTCCTTTATTTGTTTTTTCTGTTTCCTTTTATTTTATTCATGTACTTATTTATTTATGGCTGTGCTGAGTCTTTGTTGCTACATGTGGGCTTTCTCTAGTTTCAGTGAGCAGGGGCTACTCTTCATTGCAGCATGCAGGCTTCTCGCTGTGGTCACCTACCTACTTCCTGAGCACTGACTCTAGAGCTCAGCTGTCATGGCTCATGGACCTAGTTGCTCTGCTGCATGTGGGTCTTCCTGGACCACGGAGTGAACCTGCATTCTCTGCATTGGCAGGTGAATTCTTAATGACTAGGGAAGTCCCCAAGAATTTGTATTTATTTTTATTGTTTATTTATTTTTAATTGGAAGATAATTGCTTTACAATGTTTTGTTTCTGCTGTAAAACAATGTGAATCAGCCATAAGTATACATATGTCCCCACCCTCTGGAGACTTCCTCCTACCTCACACCCTGTCCCACCTCTCTAGGTCGTCTCAGGGTTGAGCTCCCTGTGTTACATAGTAGCTTCCCACTAGCTATCTGTTTCATACATGGTACTATATATATGTTATTGCTACTCTGTTGATTCATCCCACCCTCTTATTTCCCACTGCATCCACCAATTTGTCCTCTAAGACTGTGTCTCTATTCCTGCCCTGCAAATGGGTCCATTAGTACCGTATTTCTAGATTCCATATGATGTATTTATGGTGAATGACAATTTTATTCTTTTTTGTTTCTAATTATATCTTCCTGTGAATGAAAGACTTATAACGGGAAAGCTGTCTAAAAAGACGAATGTTTTACAAAAGATGATGCCTATTTCTTTATGTCATTTCAAATGGTAACCATTGGACTCTTTTAACCAGAGAACATGTTCCTCAATTGAGAAAATTAGCCTGTGCTTATTTATTGTGATATTGAGATTATTCCTGCAACCATACTTACTCCCAGGTGACTCAGTGGTGAAGAATTTGCCTGCCAATGCAAGAGTCACAAGAGCTATGGGCTCGATCCCTGTGTCAGAAAGATCCCGTAGAGGAGGAAATGGCAACTCGCTCCAGTATTCTTGCCTGGAAAATTCCATGGACAAAGGAGTCTGGTTGGCTACAGTCTATGGCATTACAGAGTCTGACATGACTGATGATACACATATACACAACCATACTTAATATTTTCTATTTATAACATTTCTTTCTCCTTTATTTGTTTTTTCTGTTTCCTTTTATTTTATTCATGTACTTATTTATTTATGGCTGTGCTGAGTCTTTGTTGCTACATGTGGGCTTTCTCTAGTTTCAGTGAGCAGGGGCTACTCTTCATTGCAGCATGCAGGCTTCTCGCTGTGGTCACCTACCTACTTCCTGAGCACTGACTCTAGAGCTCAGCTGTCATGGCTCATGGACCTAGTTGCTCTGCTGCATGTGGGTCTTCCTGGACCACGGAGTGAACCTGCATTCTCTGCATTGGCAGGTGAATTCTTAATGACTAGGGAAGTCCCCAAGAATTTGTATTTATTTTTATTGTTTATTTATTTTTAATTGGAAGATAATTGCTTTACAATGTTTTGTTTCTGCTGTAAAACAATGTGAATCAGCCATAAGTATACATATGTCCCCACCCTCTGGAGACTTCCTCCTACCTCACACCCTGTCCCACCTCTCTAGGTCGTCTCAGGGTTGAGCTCCCTGTGTTACATAGTAGCTTCCCACTAGCTATCTGTTTCATACATGGTACTATATATATGTTATTGCTACTCTGTTGATTCATCCCACCCTCTTATTTCCCCACTGCATCCACCAATTTGTCCTCTAAGACTGTGTCTCTATTCCTGCCCTGCAAATGGGTCCATTAGTACCGTATTTCTAGATTCCATATTTATATGTGTTGCTATATGATGAACTATTTATGGTGAATGACAATTTTTATTCTTTTTTTGTTTCTATTTTTCTTTTTTATCAGATTAATACATACATTAGTAACAAATCAAGTTGTACAGAAGGATTTATGAGAAAAAGTTCATCCCTTGATACTTTATACTCCCTATTCTCCAGATGACTTTTCTAAAATTCCAGTTTTAGCTTTATTCTAATAATAATACCATAACTCTGATAGCTATTACATTTTTAATCCCTATTTCTCAGTCTATTCAGTTTACATAAAGTTTAGAAATTGCTTATTTAAATATTGTCTTAATTATTTTAATAATACATCTTATATTTTTGAAAAAATGTGATAAGTAATATAAGCCTCTTAGTCAGTTATTATATAGCTCAATAGATACTAAGGATCAATTTCATCATCTTTGGACTTTTAGACAATGCAACTCTTTCTTTTTTTTTTTTAAACCTTCATTTTGCTTTTAACTTTTACAGAGTTTTGTTGTTTACAGATATGTATGTTCCCAGATTAGTCATATGTATATACCCCCCTTCCCACCCTTCCCAACCATCACACACAGCCCCTGAAACAATGCAACTCTTCTTCAGACCCAGGTAGTCTTCTCTCTTGGTTTACTTGTGAATTTTAATGGAACATTTCTGCACTATCCATGTCTTTTCTTATGCCATTCTTCACTACTGAAAATTCTCCTTTAGTATTTTTTTAATAAATTTTTTTCTTATGTCTTCTTAGCTCTCACATTCTGAGATTTTTATTATTTTATATAGTAAGTCTCTAGGAGAGGTTTTTAATGTATCTTATCTTTCCTCTCACATTTTAATTTTTCTTCTTCTCCCACCTTTTGGAAGCGTTTGTCCCTAACATTATCCTTCTAGTTTTGTTTCTGCTGTAAAACAATGTGAATCAGCCATAAGTATACATATGTCCCCACCCTCTGGAGACTTCCTCCTACCTCACACCCTGTCCCACCTCTCTAGGTCGTCTCAGGGTTGAGCTCCTGTGTTACATAGTAGCTTCCCACTAGCTATCTGTTTCATACATGGTACTATATATATGTTATTGCTACTCTGTTGATTCATCCCACCCTCTTATTTCCCCACTGCATCCACCAATTTGTCCTCTAAGACTGTGTCTCTATTCCTGCCCTGCAAATGGGTCCATTAGTACCGTATTTCTAGATTCCATATTTATATGTGTTGCTATATGATGAACTATTTATGGTGAATGACAATTTTTATTCTTTTTTTGTTTCTATTTTTCTTTTTTATCAGATTAATACATACATTAGTAACAAATCAAGTTGTACAGAAGGATTTATGAGAAAAAGTTCATCCCTTGATACTTTATACTCCCTATTCTCCAGATGACTTTTCTAAAATTCCAGTTTTAGCTTTATTCTAATAATAATACCATAACTCTGATAGCTATTACATTTTTAATCCCTATTTCTCAGTCTATTCAGTTTACATAAAGTTTAGAAATTGCTTATTTAAATATTGTCTTAATTATTTTAATAATACATCTTATATTTTTGAAAAAATGTGATAAGTAATATAAGCCTCTTAGTCAGTTATTATATAGCTCAATAGATACTAAGGATCAATTTCATCATCTTTGGACTTTTAGACAATGCAACTCTTTCTTTTTTTTTTTTAAACCTTCATTTTGCTTTTAACTTTTACAGAGTTTTGTTGTTTACAGATATGTATGTTCCCAGATTAGTCATATGTATATACCCCCCTTCCCACCCTTCCCAACCATCACACACAGCCCCTGAAACAATGCAACTCTTCTTCAGACCCAGGTAGTCTTCTCTCTTGGTTTACTTGTGAATTTTAATGGAACATTTCTGCACTATCCATGTCTTTTTCTTATGCCATTCTTCACTACTGAAAATTCTCCTTTAGTATTTTTTTAATAAATTTTTTTCTTATGTCTTCTTAGCTCTCACATTCTGAGATTTTTATTATTTTATATAGTAAGTCTCTAGGAGAGGTTTTTAATGTATCTTATCTTTCCTCTCACATTTTAATTTTTCTTCTTCTCCCACCTTTTGGAAGCGTTTGTCCCTAACATTATCCTTCTAGTCTCCCAACCTCTGCCATATTACACACTGAGATCATCTGGGATTTGAGATCCAGATGGTTAGGTTACTTTTTTTTTTAGATTCTGCATAAATAATTTCTTAGAATTAACTAAATGTTGTGTGTATTTCTTTGGACTGAAAATTTTCTTGCTTATTTACTGGTTTGCTCTTTATATCTCAGGATTTTATTGTACATACATATGTGTGTACATATGCATATTTATTTTTGAGTTCTTTCTCTAATGGTTTTCTTCAGAGGTTGTGTATGGCAAATTTTTTTGTGCAATTTAATTCTAAACGTCTCTGTAGACCTTTCAAGTTTCATGCCACTTTCATTGGGTATAGAATTTTAGGTTCAAAATAATTTCCTTCAGAAAATATCAACATTTTACTTCAGTGTTTTCTAATATACATGGTTTTTGATGAGAAACATAATGTCAATTTGATTTTCATTGCTTTGTAGAAGACCATTTTTATTTTTCTGGAACCTAAATTTTCTTATTATCCTCAGTGTTTTAAAAATTTCTCCTGAGAAGTGAAATTATTACATACATTCAGCTTGATTCTAAGTTTATATCAAAAGTTAAAAAACCATTTATTTCATTAGCTTTGAAATTATTTAGAGTTTCCTTGGTTGCTCAGCTAGTAAAGAATCTGCCTGCAACATGGGAGACCTGGGTTCAATCCCTGGATTGGGAAGATCCCCTGGAAAAGGGAACAGTTACCGACTCCAACACAATTGCCTGAAGAATTTCATGCACGGAGGAGCCTGGCAGATTGCAGTCCTTGGGGTCACAAAGAGCTGGACATGACTGAACAACTTACACCTGAAATTATTTTATACCTTTCTTCTTAATAATTTCCTCTGATCTAATTTTTCTCCTCTATCACAATTTCAAAATTTAGATGAACTTTCTCTTGAGATTTTTGGATATTGTTTCTGTGACTAACATGACTTTTTAGACATATCATACTAGCTCATTCTTTTGAGAAAAATTTTAAGATAATTACCCAGTTTAACTACCTTAATCCATAGCTATTTCTCTAATAGTAATGTAAGAGTTGGATAAGATATACTCTTGGCTAGAGAGTTCTTATAATTCTGATTGTAGATGATTGTAAGGTCCTGTTGAAAGTTGCCATATACTCAGATACTCATAGACTTCTCCCAATCACTTGCTATTTTAACACGTCCCACTGAACCAAGTCACAAGGGAAAAAGGAAGCTACTCATGTGTGCAGGACATATTTACTTAATTTATCAAATTCACCATTGCCCTTGTATAGCTTCCATTCAGTGAATCTACAATTCTTAGCTTTGAATGTATATAGAACAACTGCCCAGGCTTCTGTATATGCCACAACCTTCTGTATTGCTGTATATCCAATTCTGTCTGCTTTATATTTGTTTAAGAATTTCTTGAAACTTCTGTTTCACTGGATTTTAAAACTTTAACATAATAATTATTTAATTCTTAAAAAAATCAAATGTTGAGCTGAAAGGAAGTTAGCTATGGGCTCTCAGTTTACTGTCTTATTCCCCAGAGCACATTCAAGTATATTCTTTCCTGAGAATGATATTCTCAGTACTACATTCTTGTCCAATACCGTTCATTATTTTGAAAGTTCTGGAGCCTGACTGGAACATTATAAGCGTATGGCCAAGAACAGAAGGCCAGCTTTGAAATTATTTAGAGTTTCCTTGGTTGCTCAGCTAGTAAAGAATCTGCCTGCAACATGGGAGACCTGGGTTCAATCCCTGGATTGGGAAGATCCCCTGGAAAAGGGAACAGTTACCGACTCCAACACAATTGCCTGAAGAATTTCATGCACGGAGGAGCCTGGCAGATTGCAGTCCTTGGGGTCACAAAGAGCTGGACATGACTGAACAACTTACACCTGAAATTATTTTATACCTTTCTTCTTAATAATTTCCTCTGATCTAATTTTTCTCCTCTATCACAATTTCAAAATTTAGATGAACTTTCTCTTGAGATTTTTGGATATTGTTTCTGTGACTAACATGACTTTTTAGACATATCATACTAGCTCATTCTTTTGAGAAAAATTTTAAGATAATTACCCAGTTTAACTACCTTAATCCATAGCTATTTCTCTAATAGTAATGTAAGAGTTGGATAAGATATACTCTTGGCTAGAGAGTTCTTATAATTCTGATTGTAGATGATTGTAAGGTCCTGTTGAAAGTTGCCATATACTCAGATACTCATAGACTTCTCCCAATCACTTGCTATTTTAACACGTCCCACTGAACCAAGTCACAAGGGAAAAAGGAAGCTACTCATGTGTGCAGGACATATTTACTTAATTTATCAAATTCACCATTGCCCTTGTATAGCTTCCATTCAGTGAATCTACAATTCTTAGCTTTGAATGTATATAGAACAACTGCCCAGGCTTCTGTATATGCCACAACCTTCTGTATTGCTGTATATCCAATTCTGTCTGCTTTATATTTGTTTAAGAATTTCTTGAAACTTCTGTTTCACTGGATTTTAAAACTTTAACATAATAATTATTTAATTCTTAAAAAAATCAAATGTTGAGCTGAAAGGAAGTTAGCTATGGGCTCTCAGTTTACTGTCTTATTCCCCAGAGCACATTCAAGTATATTCTTTCCTGAGAATGATATTCTCAGTACTACATTCTTGTCCAATACCGTTCATTATTTTGAAAGTTCTGGAGCCTGACTGGAACATTATAAGCGTATGGCCAAGAACAGAAGGCCAGCATTTAAAATGGACTTTGGCTGAGTCTGGGTTGTTATACTTACTTACTGTTATTTTTGTGTTTGTTTTTTGTCCAGAATGATTAAATAATTGCTTTCATAAAGTGGATAGCTAATCCCCTTAAAAATTCATCATCTAGGGCTTCCCTGGTGGTCCAGGGGTAAGGACACCACCTTGCAGGGCAAGGGGCGCCGGTTCGATCCCTGGCCTGGGAAGATCCCACGTGCCGCGGAGCGGCTGGACTAATGTGTCCAATTACCGAGCCGGAGCTCTGGAGCGCATGCGCCCAGAGCCGGTGCTCTGTGACAGCAGAGGCCACCGTGATGGGAGGCCCACATGGGCCAAAGAACATAAGATGGATGAAAAATAGATAAATGAAAGACCAAGAGAAGTGGCCCGCCTGCCCCCTCCCTCCCCAACCCGCCCCCTCCAATAAATAAATAAATAAATAAAAATCTTAAAAAAAAAATTCATCATCTAAGTATTGCAAAGCTACTATATTTAAAGGAGAGATTGTTTAATTGCACATGTTTATTTTCATCTGCAATGTGCATCCCCCCCAAAATAAAATATGTCTCAACTTCAAGGTGGATGGTAAAAGAATCAGAACAATTTTAAGAATTCTGAGATATTAATTTTTATTTATCAATTGATAGTTTTTTAAATGAAGTAAGCATTTAATAACCAAAATACTAGTATTCTAAGGCTAATTGCTTTGGTCTTTTGATGTTTGAAAGTAGATTATGGAATTAAAAGTATATTTTCCAAGTATAACAAACACCAGACTATTTATGTGGTACTTACTGGGAGTATAATTTAGTGCACTAGGGTAAATGATACATATCCAAAAACTGACACTCCAGACCAAAGATTTGAAGAAGGTTGAGTTTTATTTACTCAGCAAATATGATAGACTCTCACCTGTCTCCCCTCCCCTATCATTATTAGCTCAGAAGGAAGAAGAGATAAAATTATTAAAGTTTAACTCTGTTTTGTCTCCAGAAGTAGGACTGAAACTACAGATTCATGATAGAAGGCAGAAGGAGAAGGGGATGACAGAGAACAAGATGGTTGCATGGCATCACTGACTCAACAGACATGAGTCTGAGCAAGTTCCAGGAGATGGTGAAGGTCAGGGAAGCCTGGCATGCTGTCGTCCATAGGGCCACAGAGAATTGGACACAACTGAGCAACTGAACTGAACTGAAGAGGTAGTATTTTTATGTAAAATATGATTAACAGTGGAATCAACTCTAGATCTTGAGTTTCAGGTGGATAGTGATCCATACATTTCTAGAAAAGAGAATGGGAATGTCAGTGACCAAATAATAAATGATAAAAATGTTTGTGGTATGCTAGACATTTAACCAGGGGTCCAGGGGCCCACAGTTGGTCTGCAACTTACTTGATTTTAAATCCAAGACTTTCCAGATGCACGAGCATACCCAGCTTTCATCAGGCTCTCAAAGGACATGTCAAACCCCAAATTATACAGCTTTGTTGACCTCAATGATTCATGACCAAATGTCTGTAAGTTTGTAGAAATCTGATGAATGACTGAACTATGTTGGTCCCAGGAATACCTGAGCTTGTTGACATAAAGACCTCACATGTGTCTTGTGTTCTATCTTAAGTCATCATTTGATTCTAAAGATTTTTTTTGTCACATCTACAAAAATAAAACAGTACAAAGTATACTGTTCTACCTATCTTGAAATGGAATATTTGATACCAAACTTTAGGTTTAGTAAGAAAATACATCCCAGAACAGTAGAGGATATGATCTCTGCAATAGGATTATTGTGTGTTTCCCATTTACTTTACCTTGAAGGTTTTTGTATTAACATTACTTTTATAATTTTTCTAATGCTAAAAAAATACTCTTGAAAAGCACACCATCTGTGCTTTGTCTGATTCTCTGGTCCAAATGGAATGGTTGTCAAATTCTGAGTCCCTTTTATTTTTATGAAAATAAAAAGAAGCTTCACTTCTAACTCAGCTTTATGAGTGAATCAATGAGAAGTCATCTACTGCATAATCTTCCCCCTGGAAAGTGATAAATATTTACAGTATATAATGAGATTTCATGTCAAAAATTGACGGTATTTATTGTGCTTTAATAAAAGCATATTTGAAAACATTAGCTTTATTAAACAGAAAGAATATTGTTTTAAAAATTGCCATTTTCATATTTGCTTTTTCTGTGGAGACCTTATATACAAAGGCAGATTTTTAGCTAACTATATTACTATGGAAATCAGCTCCAACTGAATAGAAATAGTACAAAATAATGAAAACGCTAATACATCTTTACACATTGTATTATTCATCTATCAATTATTTTCCCTTTTGTGGGATCCACTCTTCCAGGTTTGGTTGCTTAACAGTCATATTTTTCCAATATTTATTCTCAATTTCTTTTCTCAATCTTTATCTTAAGAATTAACTAAAAAAAGTATATTTAAAAGGTCATGTTGTTCTTTCCTGTGCAAATCTGGGAGATAAGACTGTTACTAAAGCATTTTCTAATTTTTTAAGTAAATGTTAAGGGGAACATTTGGTTCTCTTATGAAAAGCTTTTCACAAACAGGTCAAATATGTTGCAGGTGGTGGAAACACAGACTTTCCTTTTTAACCTGCCTGGGTCCCCTATCTCCTAAGCAAGTGGGCTTGAAAAGATCATGTCTCACCTTGGTTAGAGGACCACTTAAACTCTGAGTTTTAGGAGCTTTATCTCTCCTACAGCAAAAAGACTCAGAGATTGATCTGGAGAAGGTAATGGTTTCTACAGCCAATGATAAGACTATCTCATCACAAGTGACTCTACATCAGAGATTATAACTGAAACGGTTTTCAGAGTCTGGTATAAAATCATAGATAGCTAGTGACCACAACTAACTGGTAAGTGCAGGCTCACATAGACACTGAGACTTGCACTTTAAAACAATGGTGTACTGGCCATCTATGTGCTGAACTCGCCAGTGGGGCACCAGAGTTTGATCCCCAAACTACACAATATGTCAAAGCTTATCCGGTTAACTTTGTCCTTCCCTCTTTCTCTCCTCCGTTAGTCTACTTGCAATCAATGAGAAGTCATACTCATAATCGTTCCATCTACTGCATAATCTTCCCCTGGAAAGTGATAAATATTTACAGTATATAATGAGATTTCATGTCAAAAATTGACGGTATTTATTGTGCTTTAATAAAAGCATATTTGAAAACATTAGCTTTATTAAACAGAAAGAATATTGTTTTAAAAATTGCCATTTTCATATTTGCTTTTTCTGTGGAGACCTTATATACAAAGGCAGATTTTTAGCTAACTATATTACTATGGAAATCAGCTCCAACTGAATAGAAATAGTACAAAATAATGAAAACGCTAATACATCTTTACACATTGTATTATTCATCTATCAATTATTTTCCCTTTTGTGGGATCCACTCTTCCAGGTTTGGTTGCTTAACAGTCATATTTTTCCAATATTTATTCTCAATTTCTTTTCTCAATCTTTATCTTAAGAATTAACTAAAAAAAGTATATTTAAAAGGTCATGTTGTTCTTTCCTGTGCAAATCTGGGAGATAAGACTGTTACTAAAGCATTTTCTAATTTTTTAAGTAAATGTTAAGGGGAACATTTGGTTCTCTTATGAAAAGCTTTTCACAAACAGGTCAAATATGTTGCAGGTGGTGGAAACACAGACTTTCCTTTTTAACCTGCCTGGGTCCCCTATCTCCTAAGCAAGTGGGCTTGAAAAGATCATGTCTCACCTTGGTTAGAGGACCACTTAAACTCTGAGTTTTAGGAGCTTTATCTCTCCTACAGCAAAAAGACTCAGAGATTGATCTGGAGAAGGTAATGGTTTCTACAGCCAATGATAAGACTATCTCATCACAAGTGACTCTACATCAGAGATTATAACTGAAACGGTTTTCAGAGTCTGGTATAAAATCATAGATAGCTAGTGACCACAACTAACTGGTAAGTGCAGGCTCACATAGACACTGAGACTTGCACTTTAAAACAATGGTGTACTGGCCATCTATGTGCTGAACTCGCCAGTGGGGCACCAGAGTTTGATCCCCAAACTACACAATATGTCAAAGCTTATCCGGTTAACTTTGTCCTTCCCTCTTTCTCTCCTCCGTTAGTCTACTTGCTGTAGTTTCATGTATTTCCCCTCCTCATCAATGTTTTTTCCAGTTATATTCATCCTTCACTGAGGCTATTTTTTCTAAATAAATGCTACCTTCACATACAATTTAAAAAAAAGGAACTAGAAAGTGACAGACAGTGGGAGCCTTTCTTTCTTCTACCCTTGCTTTGTGTCCAGTTCCCATCCTGGTTTCCATACTCTGACAGATAACTTTTTATTACAGTTTTGATGTTTCCACAAATGTTAATGTATTTGTAAGTAGGCCAATAAATACATACACATAATGCTTATGTTCCCCATTACAGATGAAATGTTTTTTTCTTTTTTGAAACCAGCTGTTAGAAAATCACTTTTACTGTAAAAATAAACATATGAATATACAAAAATATATTAACACATACACACCTTTAGTGGGCTTCCCTGGTGGCTCAGATGGTAAAAAAATCTGCCTGCAATGCAGGAGACCTGGGTTCAATGCCTGGGTCAGGAGGATCCCCTGGAGAAGGGAATGGCAACCCACTCCAGTATTCTTGCCTGGAGAATTCCATAGACAGAGGAGCCTGGTGGGCTACAGTTCATGGAGTCAGAGTTGGACACATGACTGAGTGACTAACACATACACATGCACACACACACACATGCACACACCTTTAGTACAGATCTACCCTAGTCATATAGGTATATTATATACATATATATACATCATTTTGCATGAATAACAGTCTGCATGCATTACTTTGCATGTATACCCATAAAATAAACAGTAGGAATATGATGGATAAATCAAAGGTAAAAGCATTTATAATTTTGACAGATATTGCTAAATTAACCTTAGAAATCATACTTGTTTGAGTCAATATTCACTTTTACCATATCTAGCCTGCTACATTTGCAAATGAAAGGTCCTACCAAATTGCTCAATATTTTCAATTTAATGGTCTATTCTAGTGTAGTTTGAATATGCATTTGTTCATGTTATAAGTAAGACTGAGCATCTTCTTGTGTGTTTTAAAGCTATTTATGTTTACTTACCCACTGATTTGGAAAATAAAAACATGAATAAAATGAACCACTATTCTGTTTCCTAGTTAATCTACTAGAAATTAATCTAATTTCCTAGTTAATTATCATAGTGATACCACATCACAAACAGCCACAAGATCTCCATGGCAGCCCCTCACTCTTGAACTTCAGTGTAGGCAAACGCAGGTCCTCTCCAGGCTTTGGTGGCTGAAGCGTTCTGTTCCATCCTACATGTCGGCTTGTGATGCTCTCCTCCGGGTACCTCTCACCCTCCTCCCGAACCAGCAAGTCAGTTGAGACCTGTTATTTCACGGCAATGACTGAAGCAGAGAAGGTTTGCCCTTTTGTACTAGCTCACTGCAAGCCCTACTTGATCCCACCTGCTGACATCCCATTTGCCCAGGAAAACCACAGGTCTGAGCACTCAGTCACAGGCACAGGACATACACGGGGAGCTAGACAAGTGGGACCAACATACAATCTCCTAAACTTCCTTGTCTTTCCTTTAGTTTATTTAACATTCCCTTTTCTAACATTTTTGAATTGGATATCTATTCATGACTCCATGGCTTTTAGTATATTAAGATTGTGAATCTTCTCAACTTTTTTTTCTACATAGGATGAGATCTCATTTTTTCATTACTCTTCAACCTAAACTTATGTTCTTAGTAACTTCAGTTAAAAGGGCCTCTTTGTTATTTAGTTTTATTGCATGGGGATTAAAAAGGTTGTATCTGAGATTCCTATTTACTTTCAATTTAGAAAAAATAAAGGATTTTTATGATTATTAATATGTGGCAAATTTCCCCAAATATTCTCAGGCTAAGTCAAAATTAATAAGGTACACAATCATCTCATCAATTAGCTCTACCTTATTGTTTATGTTATTTCAATATTCTAAATACTTAATTATTTCCATGCACTTGATCTGACATGGACCAAGAGAGGTGAATTAATGCTTTCCACTAGTGCTTTTTGTTTGTTTTACTTTTATCACCTGTACTTTATATGCTATAAATATCTGGTGCATAGATATTCATAACTGTATTATGTTCACTCTTGAGTTACACACTTCTGCTCTATTAGGTGTGTTTTTTTTTGAGGTACTGCAGTTGGAATCTCTGCTTTATTTTTGTTTGTATTTCTGGTCTTCTAAAATTCTTTTATTTTTAGCCTTTCTGTAGTGATTTTCAAATAAATCTATGCCATGCAGCATAGAAATGACTTGTGTAATCCATTCAGGAAATTCTTTTCTTTTAAAAGTTAAGCCTTTAATAGGTGAGTTATTGATATAAAAAATTAGGCTTTATTCTACAGTGTTATTTGTGCTACATTGTCTCTGTGATATTAAAGTATTTCATTTTCAAGTCTCTTTTCTTTGCTTTTTGTGTGTTGTTTTTTCTGTTTTTCAAATTATGTATTTTTTCTTTAACTGTTATCTTTATAATAATAAATGCTTATATGGGTCCCTTAGTCATATACTTTTAA
This sequence comes from Tragulus kanchil, assembly GCA_022376925.1. NCBI lineage: Eukaryota > Metazoa > Chordata > Mammalia > Artiodactyla > Tragulidae > Tragulus > Tragulus kanchil. The sequence goes on along the minus strand of JAIOJX010000028.1, from coordinate 58,384,784 downwards.
ATTATCTGCTATGAATACTGATTCAAAATTAAGACATTTCCTCTTCCTTTTCCTCTACTCCCTCTTTTCTCTCTCCTGATTTAGTTACTAATTATGTTTATTTTAATAAATAAGACAATGAGTTTACTGAATTTCTGACACCCTTACCCCCTTGCCTATGAATTATTTTTATTATATAATTTCTACATGGTCAAGACACATAGTATTTATATTTATTCTGACATCTTGACCACCACATTTTTCTTGCCTAGGTGCCACAAGTAAATACATTCCATATTTATTTTGAGTCCTTTTGCCACTGGTTACCTAGCTATTTTTAGCTGGCTAAAATTCAGTGAACCTTGCAGTAAAGTTCAATAGCACAATATTCTCTGGTCTCTTTCAAGGCCAAAACAGTTCATAGATTATATATATGTTAAGTAAAATGTTGATAGTTAAGCAGACTTCATCACATACTCTATTCTTGGGTATCTTGCTGGTCTGCCGCCTTTTGGTATTGAATGTTGATAATAAAAAATACAAGACCAGTAGAATTTTTAAATTTTTCCTTAAATCTTGCTACAATAGTGGCTCCTTTCTGCCCTTCCTCTTTTCCCTCCTTTCCTCCTTCCATTTTATCATTTTTCTTCAAATGCCCAAGATGCAGTTTGTTTTACTTTTATCACCTGTACTTTATATGCTATAAATATCTGGTGCATAGATATTCATAACTGTATTATGTTCACTCTTGAGTTACACACTTCTGCTCTATTAGGTGTGTTTTTTTTTGAGGTACTGCAGTTGGAATCTCTGCTTTATTTTTGTTTGTATTTCTGGTCTTCTAAAATTCTTTTATTTTTAGCCTTTCTGTAGTGATTTTCAAATAAATCTATGCCATGCAGCATAGAAATGACTTGTGTAATCCATTCAGGAAATTCTTTTCTTTTAAAAGTTAAGCCTTTAATAGGTGAGTTATTGATATAAAAAATTAGGCTTTATTCTACAGTGTTATTTGTGCTACATTGTCTCTGTGATATTAAAGTATTTCATTTTCAAGTCTCTTTTCTTTGCTTTTTGTGTGTTGTTTTTTCTGTTTTTCAAATTATGTATTTTTTCTTTAACTGTTATCTTTATAATAATAAATGCTTATATGGGTCCCTTAGTCATATACTTTTAAATTATCTGCTATGAATACTGATTCAAAATTAAGACATTTCCTCTTCCTTTTCCTCTACTCCCTCTTTTCTCTCTCCTGATTTAGTTACTAATTATGTTTATTTTAATAAATAAGACAATGAGTTTACTGAATTTCTGACACCCTTACCCCCTTGCCTATGAATTATTTTTATTATATAATTTCTACATGGTCAAGACACATAGTATTTATATTTATTCTGACATCTTGACCACCACATTTTTCTTGCCTAGGTGCCACAAGTAAATACATTCCATATTTATTTTGAGTCCTTTTGCCACTGGTTACCTAGCTATTTTTAGCTGGCTAAAATTCAGTGAACCTTGCAGTAAAGTTCAATAGCACAATATTCTCTGGTCTCTTTCAAGGCCAAAACAGTTCATAGATTATATATATGTTAAGTAAAATGTTGATAGTTAAGCAGACTTCATCACATACTCTATTCTTGGGTATCTTGCTGGTCTGCCGCCTTTTGGTATTGAATGTTGATAATAAAAAATACAAGACCAGTAGAATTTTTAATTTTTTTCCCTTAAATCTTGCTACAATAGTGGCTCCTTTCTGCCCCCTTCCTCTTTTCCCTCCTTTTTCCTCCTTCCATTTTATCATTTTTTCTTCAAATGCCCAAGATGCAGTTTGTTAGCCAGTTGTCTGTTAACAACTCATGTTTCAATCCATGATTACATAATTCTCTTTCTTTTATAGTAGAAAATGTTTTTATATCTCCAAATTTCTATTTCTTCATCTATAAAATTGAAATTATGTCTTATTTATAAATATCATACCTATGACCATATAATGAGAATATGCTGAGATTGGAGACCTGATCCTATTGTGTAAATTGGAAATGACTTATCCATATCAATTATATGTTATATATCAATCAATTAAATGTTTATAATACACAGTAGTTCTCACGATTATGAAATATTAGTGAAAGTGTTCTACCTTGATTTGAGACTTAAACCCAGGGCCCAAACCTAATCAAACCCTGCTTGGGACTTGAAACCAGGTGGCCAGGACTCAAACTCAGCCAAAACCCTGCTTGGGACTTGAACCCAGCCAAAACCATTCTTAGGACTTGAACCTATGTGGCTGGGACTTGAACCTAGCCAAAACCCTGGTAATTAAAATCACTCACCCAATGTCTGGACCCACTGAGGCTCAGGTTTTTCATGGCTCTTTGCAGAGAAGAATTCAGAGAGACAAAGTGATAGGTAAGAAACAGATTCATTCAGGTTCAGAGAAAGCACACTCCACAGGCAGAGTGTGGGCCATCTTAGAGCGAATCCAGCAGCCCCCAAAGCATGACGTTCTTAGCTTTTATGGGCTAGGTAATTCCACATGGTAATGAGTGGGAGGATTATTCCAGTTCTTTCAGGGAAAGGGCGGAACAGTCAAGGCGCCTCTGGGTGTGTCATTTAGCTTGCAGACTGAGGATCAGGTCTGCCATCTGGGACCCATTTGATTCTAATGGGTTTATGCTATGTCCATGGGTTATGTCATTATTTTCAAAAATTGTGCCCTGCCCCTTTTCCTAACCCTTACATTAGCAAACAGTTCTGAAGAGTCCTTTATAAATTCAAAGAAAGACACTAAAGAAAGACACTTGGTAGTTCCCCAAGGCCCCTCATGCCTTTCTTTCTCTGCAGTTTTGCATACCTTCCAGAATGGTGTATTCTGGGGTTTTTGTCTCAAACAGGTGCTCATCTGGCTTCTGTGTGGAAGTCAGTTGTCATTGAAGTAATGCTACACCAGGCTCAACCAGCTGAGGTGTTTAGAGCTCTGACGCCTATAGCCATCAAGGCAAATGAGTCAAACAACTTGTAATTCCGTGAGCTACAGAGAGACTACAACCTCTAACATGCTTTGTCTGGTGTTTTACCTTGCCTGACCCTGAAGTCTAACCCACATTGGGCAATTCCTACTCTTTTCAAACTTTTTGAAAGAATGATGGGTTAGGAGAGGGGTTTTGTATGTTTATTTTCAGCAAGAGCCAAGGAAAGCAGGAAGGAGTGAAGCATCCAGCATGAGGTTTCCTTCTGGTTCTGGGTAAGCCAGCATCCTGATACCTCTGTGACTGCTTGATGCCAATCATTATAGGCATCACTGTGATTCATTGGGTCTAACTAGTGACAGAGTCACCTGTTGTTAGGGAACCCAGGAGAGAACTGTCCAGTCAAGAAGCAAAAAAAAAAACCCAACTCCGAATCATAGGACAGGAGGGCTGTAGTTACCTGCTGACGTTTTTTCTCTTGAATAAAATTTTATCTGCAAGCAGGTGGAAGGATGCACCTTACAGGGCCTTTGTGATTGGCTCCCAGCCAGTCTTAGGTATTTTTCACAGCTGGCATCAAGATAAACTAATTTTTTACTTAATTGACCCCTATTACATTCATTTTCATAGCTCATCATCAATTGATGGGATACAATTTAATACAATGCAATTTCTGCATCCTTCTTAGGAAAGCATGAAAAAAATTAGTTAAAACCAAAATGCCCACAAGTAGGGGTAGGGGAGATGGAGATAGGCAGATAGAAGACAGCATAATTCTAAAGCAAAAACAGAGCTCTACAAAATATAATAGGAATTGCAGCTGCCTGTGCTGAGAAAGGGAAAAAGAAAAACAAGACAGACAACAAACGGTCAATAATTGCTTCACTGTTATGCTTCTAAGAATTCAAAGAACCTTCCCAAAGGAGGTGACATGTAGTTGGGCCTTGAGAAGGAGTAACGTGGATGCCAAGTTGATCAGAACAAAGGAGCCTGTCCCAAGTAGGGTGGGGGCCTAGAGGAATGGCTAAGAGTAGCAGAAGGGTTGTGGAAAACCAGATGCACCCCCTCTACACGGAGAATCCTGCCTTTCTCTCACTGTTCTTCCCTCTCCCATGTCACCACTTGACATATATATAGTCATCCGTTTACTTTTGTATCAGCTTGGATTTGCATATTTTAATATTTTTGGACTTGCACAATTTTATTTTCTTCCATGGATTATAACCCACTTCTACCAGTATTTACATGATAATCAAATTTTTCCTGATTTCAGACATCAGACTTTTCTTTTCTTTTGGAAAGCAACAAATATACACACAAACACACTTATTTCTATATCTATTTATGTACTAAAAACAATGAATTTACCTGATAATTTCAATTCCAGTGCAACACCCCTTTATTTTAGCTGCTATATTTTCATATTCACAATTCCAACAGAGAAAAATCTGGCACCATTATCATCAATATATTTACATATTTGTTCAATCACAGGACTCAAAGAGATATTTCAGAATTGTTTGTCTATACCATTGTGAAATCAGTCCTCCTAAGTACAGGTTAACATCTAGGTTTTTTAAAAAATTTTATTGGAATATGGTTGATTTACAATGTCATATTAGTTTTAGGTATACAGCAAAGTCAATTAGTTATCATATGCATACATCCACTCTTTTGAAGATTATTTTTCCAAATAGGCCATTACAGAGTAATGAGTAGAGTCCCCTGTGCTATAGAGTAAGTCCTTTTTGGTGAGCAGGGGGATAAATTGGAAGACTGAGACTAACATAAGCAGACTACTATTCAGAAGGGTTTTGAAGATCACAAATTTGCAACAGTTTGGACACAATTACCTAATAACCACATAGGTGTATGAGGTGGGAAGAGTGTATTTCTGAGGATTAATCGAAACTTTAAAGTGATGCTCTATTTTGAAATAGGTCATATTTGCAGCTGCCTGTGCTGAGAAAGGGAAAAAGAAAAACAAGACAGACAACAAACGGTCAATAATTGCTTCACTGTTATGCTTCTAAGAATTCAAAGAACCTTCCCAAAGGAGGTGACATGTAGTTGGGCCTTGAGAAGGAGTAACGTGGATGCCAAGTTGATCAGAACAAAGGAGCCTGTCCCAAGTAGGGTGGGGGCCTAGAGGAATGGCTAAGAGTAGCAGAAGGGTTGTGGAAAACCAGATGCACCCCCTCTACACGGAGAATCCTGCCTTTCTCTCACTGTTCTTCCCTCTCCCATGTCACCACTTGACATATATATAGTCATCCGTTTACTTTTGTATCAGCTTGGATTTGCATATTTTAATATTTTTGGACTTGCACAATTTTATTTTCTTCCATGGATTATAACCCACTTCTACCAGTATTTACATGATAATCAAATTTTTCCTGATTTCAGACATCAGACTTTTCTTTTCTTTTGGAAAGCAACAAATATACACACAAACACACTTATTTCTATATCTATTTATGTACTAAAAACAATGAATTTACCTGATAATTTCAATTCCAGTGCAACACCCCTTTATTTTAGCTGCTATATTTTCATATTCACAATTCCAACAGAGAAAAATCTGGCACCATTATCATCAATATATTTACATATTTGTTCAATCACAGGACTCAAAGAGATATTTCAGAATTGTTTGTCTATACCATTGTGAAATCAGTCCTCCTAAGTACAGGTTAACATCTAGGTTTTTTAAAAAATTTTATTGGAATATGGTTGATTTACAATGTCATATTAGTTTTAGGTATACAGCAAAGTCAATTAGTTATCATATGCATACATCCACTCTTTTGAAGATTATTTTTCCAAATAGGCCATTACAGAGTAATGAGTAGAGTCCCCTGTGCTATAGAGTAAGTCCTTTTTGGTGAGCAGGGGGATAAATTGGAAGACTGAGACTAACATAAGCAGACTACTATTCAGAAGGGTTTTGAAGATCACAAATTTGCAACAGTTTGGACACAATTACTATAACCCAAGTGACCCAACTGATATTCCATTTCATAGGTGTATGAGGTGGGAAGAGTGTATTTCTGAGGATTAATCAGAAACTTTGAAAGTGATGCTCTATTTTGAAATAGGTCATATTTACTATAGTTGTTAATGGTATTCATCACATTAAGTGAACACTTAGCTTGTCTTGAAAAATAAAGAAGACATCCCAAAATGTGGATTTTTAAAAAATCAAATTATATTTATCCATCATGGGGAAAAGGCATAGAGTTGTCCAACACAAAGTTTATATTTGCTCTTAGGTAACAAAAGACATCAGCTCATGACGATTGCTTCAAAAGCTACTGCAGTGTATCAGTATTGCAGATCAAATGGCCTAGGTTTATTATAATAATTATAGATGTTTTCAACTAGATCTTTCAAGTCTTAGATTCAATATAAATAATGAAATTTAACAAAGTCAGTTGTTATTGTTATTCAGTCTCTCAGTCATGTATAACACTTTATGACAGGTTTCCCTGTCCATCATCAGGAGTTTGCTCAAATTAATGTCCATTGAATCAGTGATATACTCCAACCATCTTGTCCTCTGCTACTCCCTTCACTTCTTGCCCTCAATCATTCTCACCTTCAGAGTTTATTCCAATGAGTCAGCTCTTCACATCAGGTGCCCAAAGTATTGGAGCTTCAGTTTCAGCATTAGTCTTTCCAATGAATATTCAGGGTTGATTTACTTTAGGATTGATTGGCTTGATTTTTTTGCAGTCCAAGGGACTCTCAAGAGCCTTCTCCAACACCATAGTTCAAAGGCATCAATTCTCCAGTTCTCAGCCTTCTTTATTGTCCAAGTCTCACATCCATACATGACTACTGGGAAAACCATAGATTTGACTATATGTGCATTTGTTGGCAAAGCAATGTCTCTGAGTTTGAATATGCTGCCTAGGTTTGTCATAGCTTTTCTTCCAAGGAACAAACATCTAATTTCATGGCTATAGTGACCATCTGCGGTGATTTTGGAGGCCAAGAAAATAAAGTCTGTCACTTTGATATTGTTCCTCATCTATTTGCCATGAAGGGATGGGACTGAATGCCATGATCTTCATTTTTTGAATGTTGAGTTTTAAGTCAGGTTTCTCACTCTCCTCTTTACCATCAAGAGGCTCTTTAGTTGCTCTTCACTTTCTGCCAAAAGTGTGGTATATCTGAGGCTGTTGATATGTCTCCCAGCAATCTTGATTCCAGCTTGTGCTTCATCCAATCTGACATTTCAATGTACTCTGTAAAGGTGTTAAATGAGCAGGGTGACAACCTACAGCTTTGATGTACTCCTTTATCTATTGAAATCAATCCATTGTCCCATATCCAGTTCTAACTGTTGCTCTGGACCTGAATACAGGTTTATTAGGAGGCAGGTAACGTGGTCTTGTATTCCCATCTCTTTCAGAGTTTTCCACAGTTTGTTGTAAAAGACTTCAGTAGAGTCAATGAAGCAGAAGTAGATGTTTTTCTGGAAATTTCTTGCTTTTTTCTATAATCCAATAGATATCAGCAATTTGATCTCTGGTTCCTTTGCCGTTTCTAAATCTGGCTTGTAAATCTGGAAGTTCTTGGTTCATGAACTGTAAGTATGAACATTATTTGCCATTGTCCTTCTTTGAAATTGGAAAGAAAACTGAACTTTTCCAGTCCTGTGGCCACCGCTGAGTTTTTCAAATTTGCTGGCATACTGAGTGCAGCACTTAAACAGCACATCTTTTAGAATTTGAAATAGCTCAGCTGGAATTATATCACCTCTACTAGCTTTGTTCATACTGATGCTTCCTAAGGCCCATTTGACTTCACATTCCAGAATGTCCGACTCTAGGTGAGTGATCACATCACCGTGGTTATCTCCGTCATTAAGATCTTTTTCCTATTGTTCTTCTTTGTATTCTTTCCACCTATTCTTAATATCTTCTGCTTCTCTTAGATGTACTATTTCTGTCTTTCATTGTGTCCATCTTTGCATAAAATGATCACTTGGTATTTCTAAGACTATGGAAGAGGTCTCTAGTCTTTCCCATTCTATTGTTTTCCTCTATTTCTTTGTATTGTTAACTTAAGAAGGCTTTCTTATCTCTCCTTGCTATTCTCTAGAACTCTGCATTCCGATGGGTATCTTTCCTTTTTGCCTTTGCCTTTGGCTTCTCTTCTTTTCTCAGCCATTTGAAAGGCCTCATCAGACAACCATTTTGCCTTTTTACATTTCTTTCCTTGGGGGAATGGTTTTGATCACCTCCTTCTCTACAATGTAAGGAACCTCTATCCACAGTTCTTCAGGAACTCTTATCAGATCTAATCCCTTGAATCTATTTGTCACTTCCACTGTATGATCATAAGGGATTTGATTTAGGTCATACCTGAATGACCTCGTGGTTTTCCCTACTTTCCTCAATTTAAGTCTGCATCCATGTAATTAACACTGCTATGAAGACATAGAAAAAAGATTTTATCATTGTAGAAATTCCCCTCCTTCTTCCCGATAAATGCTCTTTTCTGTAGATTAGTGTTTTGAAATCTATACATGCCAAATATAGTTCATACATATGAAATCATACAGTGTACATTGTTTTCTTCCTGGTTTCATTTTCTTAGTATATTATCTTAAAAAATAATGTTTTTGTATGAGTTCAATAATTTTTTTTATATTATTCAATTGTATGAGCATACCAAAATTATTTATCTACTTATAGGCACTGGAGTTTTTTCTACTTTGGAATTATTATGAATAAACCTCTTATGAACATTTCCATTATAGTCTGTGTGAAAATAAATTCTCATTTTTCTTAGGTAAATTGCTAGAAGTGAAATCATTACATCATAGGAACATATATTCTCAGCTTGGAGTAGAAAAGAACCTAACAGTTTTCCAAATTGATTGTACTGTATCACACTCCATCACCAGTGTATTTGACATTTGCTTGCTTCGTAAGCTTGACAACTTTTGGAGTCATTGGTCTTTTTAAATTTAATCATTCTACTTAGTGTGAAATAACTCTTAATGATTTAATTGCATTTTTTTTCTGACTAATAGTGTTGAAACTTTTATTCATTTACTCATTGACCACATGTATTTGTTTCTTTGTGCAGTCTATGTTCAGGGCTTTCTTAATTGAATTGTTTGTGTTCTTATTGAATTGTAAGACACACATTCTTTTTTTTCTGCCAGATATATTTTGAAAATAATTTCTTCCAAAATTCTCAGTCATAAAGATATTTTCTTAGGTTTTCTTTAATAAGCTTTACAAGTTTAGAATTTAAAACTAGGTCTATGAGCTGTCTCAAATTAACATATGGCACGATGTAGTAGCCAAAGTTTATTTTATCCAAGTGTATTTTCAGTTGTCCAAGCATCATATATGGAAATTCTCCAGAAGTGTTTTCAGAAATCAATTGACTATGTAAGTGTGGATGTATTTATGAATTTGCTATTCTAGTCCAACTATCCTTTCATAAATATCACACTGTCCTGATTAATATAGCTTCATAGTAAGCCTTGAAGTTAGAAATGCAAGGCCTCCTATATTATTTTCTTTTTTCAAGATTATTTTCACTATTCTAGGCTATTTTCTCTTTCATGTGAATTTTAGAATAGTGTATCTACTTCTAAAATAAAAAAATATTGGTAGGATTATGATTTGACTTGTCCAGAATCTGTGCAACACCTTGGGGAGAATGGACATCTTGATAGCATTGATTATTTTGATCCATTTGCATGGAGTATCTCACCCTGTATTAATAACTTCTTTGTTCTCATCAATTTTCTGTGGATTCAGTGTAGAGGTTTTAAATGTATAGCTATATTTATCCTTAAGTACTTATGTTTTCAGTGCTATTTGCAATGAAACTTTAAAAAATTTTACTCTCTACATCTTTGTTTCAAGTATATTATTAATAACTTTGTGTACTGTGACTTTGCTAAATTCTCCCTTATGTCTAATAGATGTTCTGTATATTTTTCATAATTTACTACACAATCACATCACTGTAAATATTAAGTTTTAATTCTTCCTTATAATCTTTCTGTGCTTTATTTCATTTTATTAAATTTCTACTCTAGTGTACAACAGAAATGATGAAAAAGGATACACTTGCCTTCATCATACTCTCAAAGATAAAGCATGTATACCGAAGGCTGATTCATGTTGCTGTTTGACAGTAAACAACAAAACTCTGTAAAGCTATTATCTTTCAATTAAAAAATAAATAAATAAAATTTTTTAAAAAAAATAGAAAGTATGAACCCCTAAAGAGAAAAATGCAAAACTCTTCATAACTTTCAGTCCTAGTACAAGGTTTATGCTCTTTGTACTGTTTTAATATTAATATATATGTTGTCTAAACAAGCACATATTTCCTCTGCAAATCTGTGGTTTTCTTGAGGTCAGAATTTGGTATTCAAGTTCTGGCACCTAGAAGAAGGCATTGAACATGTGAAAATTTCAGAAAGCATTTTAAAACAAATAAATAAGATTAATTTAAAAAGAAAGATATTCTTGAAGAGAACTCTCATAAAGTGTTTTCAGAAATCAATTGACTATGTAAGTGTGGATGTATTTATGAATTTGCTATTCTAGTCCAACTATCCTTTCATAAATATCACACTGTCCTGATTAATATAGCTTCATAGTAAGCCTTGAAGTTAGAAATGCAAGGCCTCCTATATTATTTTCTTTTTTCAAGATTATTTTCACTATTCTAGGCTATTTTCTCTTTCATGTGAATTTTAGAATAGTGTATCTACTTCTAAAATAAAAAAATATTGGTAGGATTATGATTTGACTTGTCCAGAATCTGTGCAACACCTTGGGGAGAATGGACATCTTGATAGCATTGATTTTTTGATCCATTTGCATGGAGTATCTCACCCTGTATTAATAACTTCTTTGTTCTCATCAATTTTCTGTGGATTCAGTGTAGAGGTTTTAAATGTATAGCTATATTTATCCTTAAGTACTTATGTTTTCAGTGCTATTTGCAATGAAACTTTAAAAAATTTTACTCTCTACATCTTTGTTTCAAGTATATTATTAATAACTTTGTGTACTGTGACTTTGCTAAATTCTCCCTTATGTCTAATAGATGTTCTGTATATTTTTCATAATTTACTACACAATCACATCACTGTAAATATTAAGTTTTAATTCTTCCTTATAATCTTTCTGTGCTTTATTTCATTTTATTAAATTTCTACTCTAGTGTACAACAGAAATGATGAAAAAGGATACACTTGCCTTCATCACACTCTCAAAGATAAAGCATGTATACCGAAGGCTGATTCATGTTGCTGTTTGAGAGTAAACAACAAAATTCTGTAAAGCTATTATCTTTCAATTAAAAAATAAATAAATAAAATTTTTTAAAAAAAATAGAAAGTATGAACCCCTAAAGAGAAAAATGCAAAACTCTTCATAACTTTCAGTCCTAGTACAAGGTTTATGCTCTTTGTACTGTTTTAATATTAATATATATGTTGTCTAAACAAGCACATATTTCCTCTGCAAATCTGTGGTTTTCTTGAGGTCAGAATTTGGTATTCAAGTTCTGGCACCTAGAAGAAGGCATTGAACATGTGAAAATTTCAGAAAGCATTTTAAAACAAATAAATAAGATTAATTTAAAAAGAAAGATTATTCTTGAAGAGAAAACTCTCATAAAGGGCGTAGAACCTTATTTTCCAAATGATATCCCATCTAATACTTGTTCTGGGAGAAAATATGATATATTTTTAAAACATGTTTTTCAATAACTAAATTTGGGGGACTCGACTAAGAGAGGAATCAGATTTATTTCTATAATACAGTAGATAGTTTAGACCACTTGCATAACATTCTATGATATGTCCACATAGCTAAATTTCTTTATCATCTCTATTTCTAATGACAGGTAGAAAATAGTGTAAACTTTCTAGTTGCAGGTAACTCAGTTTTTACTAATTGAAAATATTCTCACTCAAGTTAAAGATTAGACTCTTTCACACCGTTTTCTCCCTCCAGATTGCTTCCCATACTTTCCTTTCCAAAATAATGTCTGTTTGGCATTGGAATTGAATGATTTCTGGGTGTTCTCTTGCTGACTCCAGGCACCTGAATTTGGGAAGTGGCCTTTTTCCCTAATTATATCTGCTCCTCAAGGTGTGACTCATTCCTGTCTGTTCTCCCAGCACAGTCAAAGCTTCCAAAACAGCCCATTGCCTCTCTGAACCCTTGCTCTTCATCAAAAATGTCTTCCTGCTCTATTGTGTTTCAAAAGGGATCACCTGGTCAATTACTAATGGTGATTCACTTTCTTATTGAGCAACTATTTTCAATTACCCCCATTGGATCATGGAAGAATGTTGAATTGCCTCCCTATCAGACATCTGCCAAGGCAGATTCCATGGAAAAAAGTTCCCTGCTGTTTCTCTGCCTAAATATATACATCATCTTTTCATCTTGCACTATAGTCCTCTCATATTGCCACAAGAGGAAACTTGCAAATCAGTGTCCTTTCAAAATTGCCATCCATAAAGAGTGTCCATATCTTGGGTTTCAACCTCCCTTTCTACCTGCCTGGAGTTTTTACCTCCCTGCTTTGGTGCCCTTTGGATCAGGGTCCATGGAGGTGAGGGCACTGAGTCCCTGAAGGCTCCAGGCTGAATCTTTATCATCTAGCCAGCCCTATTAAATATCTCCTCTTCCTGTCATGAAAAGTATCATGTTTCCTTTCTCTGCCTGGTAGGCATTCCACATACATCACTGCTTTCTAAATAACCTTTCAATATTTTTTGATAAAAGGACCTAGAGGTTGTCACACTAAATGAAGTGAGTCAGATGGATAAAGATGAATTATCATATGATATCACTTATACATGGAATCTAAAGCAACAGTACAGATGAACTCACTTATCAAAAAAGAAAAAAAAGAAAAACATAGAAAATGAACATATGGTTACCAAAGGAAAAAGGGAGGAAAGGGTAAACTGGCAGTTTGGAGTTAACAAACACATACTACTATATATAAAATAGATAAGCAATAAGGACCTACAGTGACAGAGAACTATACTATCTTGTAATGATCTACAATGGAAAAGAATCTAAAAAAGAATATATGTATATATATATATATAACTTAATCACTTTTCCGTATACTTGAAAATTGCAAATAAACTATACTTCAATAAAAATGAAATTTAAAAAGATGAGTTATCTATGATTCCACTAAGCCTAGATCTTGGTATGAGATGTATTTTGGAATTTATAAATCCATTCTCTCTCAATAAAGCTGGGGTTTTAAGACTTTCTAGCCATAATCTTCATAGTCTCCTTTTGGAAGTTGAATGTTGAGAGATTAACTCTCTCTTCAAATTCCTACTCTAATTATCCTAATTTTCCCTAAGGCCCTGGGTGCTTCAGAGTAAACAAATGTAGTGATCATGGATAGTGCAGAAGACAAAAGCGCTGTACTAGCTGCAGATCAAAAATGTCTTCCTGCTCTATTGTGTTTCAAAAGGGATCACCTGGTCAATTACTAATGGTGATTCACTTTCTTATTGAGCAACTATTTTCAATTACCCCCCTTGGATCATGGAAGAATGTTGCATTGCCTCCCTATCAGACATCTGCCAACGCAGATTCCATGGAAACATGTTCCCTGCTGTTTCTCTGCCTAAATATATACATCATCTTTTCATCTTGCACTATAGTCCTCTCATATTGCCACAAGAGGAAACTTGCAAATCAGTGTCCTTTCAAAATTGCCATCCATAAAGAGTGTCCATATCTTGGGTTTCAACCTCCCTTTCTACCTGCCTGGAGTTTTTACCTCCCTGCTTTGGTGCCCTTTGGATCAGGGTCCATGGAGGTGAGGGCACTGAGTCCCTGAAGGCTCCAGGCTGAATCTTTATCATCTAGCCAGCCCTATTAAATATCTCCTCTTCCTGTCATGAAAAGTATCATGTTTCCTTTCTCTGCCTGGTAGGCATTCCACATACATCACTGCTTTCTAAATAACCTTTCAATATTTTTTGATAAAAGGACCTAGAGGTTGTCACACTAAATGAAGTGAGTCAGATGGATAAAGATGAATTATCATATGATATCACTTATACATGGAATCTAAAGCAACAGTACAGATGAACTCACTTATCAAAAAAGAAAAAAAAGAAAAACATAGAAAATGAACATATGGTTACCAAAGGAAAAAGGGAGGAAAGGGTAAACTGGCAGTTTGGAGTTAACAAACACATACTACTATATATAAAATAGATAAGCAATAAGGACCTACAGTGACAGAGAACTATACTATCTTGTAATGATCTACAATGGAAAAGAATCTAAAAAAGAATATATGTATATATATATATATAACTTAATCACTTTTCCGTATACTTGAAAATTGCAAATAAACTATACTTCAATAAAAATGAAATTTAAAAAGATGAGTTATCTATGATTCCACTAAGCCTAGATCTTGGTATGAGATGTATTTTGGAATTTATAAATCCATTCTCTCTCAATAAAGCTGGGGTTTTAAGACTTTCTAGCCATAATCTTCATAGTCTCCTTTTGGAAGTTGAATGTTGAGAGATTAACTCTCTCTTCAAATTCCTACTCTAATTATCCTAATTTTCCCTAAGGCCCTGGGTGCTTCAGAGTAAACAAATGTAGTGATCATGGATAGTGCAGAAGACAAAAGCGCTGTACTAGCTGCAGTACTTGCTCAAGACTCCTCAATGTTTTAGTGTTCTAACAGGGCTTATGACTGAAAGCAAGAAAGATATGGTCTATAGCATTTTCCAAATTATTTAAGCACAAATCATTTTCCTTGAAGAACCTTTCTAGAAACAGAGCTACCATATGATCCTACAATCCCACTCCTGGACATATAACCAGAGGAAATCATAATTCAAAAAGGTACATGCACCCCAGTGTTCATTGAAACATTATTAACACGGAAGCGATATAAGTTTCTATCAACAGATAAATTGATAAAGAAGGTGTGGTACATTACACATAATGGAATATTACTCAGCCATAAAAAAGAATGAAATAATGTCACTTGAGATGACATGGATGGACCTAGAAATTATCATACTAAGTGAAGTAAATCAGAAAGAGAATGACAATTTGCTTATAATACCACTTATATGTGGAATCTAAAGAAAACGACAAGAGTGAGTGGCACTAGTCTTCAGTTATGTCCAACTCTTTGCAACCCAATGGACTGAAGCAAACCAGGCTCCTCTGTCCATGGAATTTTCCAAGCAAGAACATTGGAGAGGGTAGCCATTGCCTTTTCTGGAGGAATCTTTCCAATCTAGACATTGAACCTGGATCTTCTGCATTGCAGGCAGTTTCTTTACTCTCTGGACCACCAGGGAAGTATTGCAAATCATTGTCCTTCCAAATATCAATATCTTATAACAACCTGTAATGGAAAAGAATCTGAAAAAGATTTTATATATATACATGTGTATATATATACATATATATATATATATATATATACACACATATATATACACACACATATATATATAACTAAATCACTTTTCTGTACCCTTGAAACTAACATTGTAAATTAACTCAATTAAAAAAAAAAAAAAGAATATCTGGCTAGGCTACTACTCCTTTGGAAATAATCTGAAGAGCAAAGGACAAAAAGGACACACGGCAGGACTGGGGGAAATGAGAGCAGGGGAACCTGGTAAGAGGCGACTTTGTCCAGAAGAGAGGTGATAAAGATCTGAACTGGAGAAATGGCAGTAGCCAGGAATTGGACAAACAGATTCAGTAAGTAGGTATAAAATGAAGTTATATGATACAGTGAGAATATTTACTCTAATGAAATGGATCCTAGGTACCTCTAACAATATGCTTTGTACATTTTAAATTTCAAGAAGGCAGATAGATGAAAACCAGAGGCCTTTGTGAACATGAAGTAAATATTTATGAAATAGATGTGGAAGGAAAAACATATTTCTTTGGAGTTCACATTGAAGGGAACTTTTCTGAAGATGCCCAATTATGTTTTACTCTGCCCCTCCTAGTGCATGAAATGTATCAGACAGGTTTCCCTTGACTTATCAAGATCTTTCAATACTGACCTAACCATGAAAGATGGAAACAAAATAATTCCCAAATCAGTGAGTCAGTGAATTCTGGAGCAAAAGCAATTTCACTATTTTAAGCACCAAATATTTTTCTAACGTGTTTTGAATATCTTTCATAAGTCTCCATTCCTAAGCCTACTATGAAGTATTTATTATAATGTAATTTGAATATAAGCAGAAAATAAGAAAGAAAATTTAGTCATAAAACCACATTAATTAATATTATTAAATACAGTAGAAGACATTGCAAATGTTTCAAGCTTAATAGAATAGAACTGTCTCATCAGAATAGAATGGGTGATTTTCAAACCAGAGACAAAGCAATAATGCTGCTTCTTTTGAGCAAGGACAGTGGCAATTATATAGTGATTAGTAATAAGATACGTTTCAGAAAATGGATTTTCCTCTATATCTTACATAGACTGACAAAAATATAACAAAAAACAGCAATGAAGAAAATTAATGGGGAAGTGTGGCAGATTGCCGGGGGAAATGACCACATTTGTTTCCCATCCTCCTTTACTCACACCTCTTTGGTATGTGGCTTTGCAGCTAATGAATCAAAGGTGGATTCTGCTTTCCCTCCCTTTGTATCTAGTCTGACCTTGCTTTGACCAACAGAACATGGTAGAAGTGACACCAGGCCCGTTGGGAGCCGAGGCACATCTCTCTGCAGGAATGCTTCCTAGCCTCGGCATCTCAGGCCTCAGTCAGCCTGGATGGTGATAGATCATGCAGGAGTGATGGATTATCCCAAATGAAGCCCTCCCAGAACAACTAGCACTGGTAATTCAAGACTAGAAGCACCATCCAGATAGAACCAATCCAAACTGCCAATTGAAGAATGAAGGGATAAATAAACAGTGGGGTTCTTTTTCCCCTAGGCATCTTTCTTTTCTTTTTTTTTTGTGTGTGTGTGCCTATTTTGGGTTTTCACTGCTGCTGCAGGCTCTTCTCTAGTTGCAGGGAATGGGGGCTACTCTGTAGCTGAGGTGAGCAGGCTTCAGTTGATGTGACTTCTCTTGTTTGGGAACTCGGGCTCTAGCACACACAGGCTTCAGTAGCTGTGGCACGTGAGCTCAATAATTGCGGCTCCCAGGCTCTAGAGCACAGGCTCAATAGCTGTGGCTCATGGGATTAGTTCCTGTGCAGCACGTAGGACCTTCTTGGATCAGGGATCAAACCTGTGTCTCCTGCGTTGGCAGGTGAACTCTTCATCACTGAGCGACCAAGGAAGCCTGATGGTGGGTTTTTTAAGCTGTTAAATTTGAGGTGGTTCACTGTTCAGTAACCAAATAGTAGCATCTGAATAAAAGTATTTATTATAATGTAATTTGAATATAAGCAGAAAATAAGAAAGAAAATTTAGTCATAAAACCACATTAATTAATATTATTAAATACAGTAGAAGACATTGCAAATGTTTCAAGCTTAATAGAATAGAACTGTCTCATCAGAATAGAATGGGTGATTTTCAAACCAGAGACAAAGCAATAATGCTGCTTCTTTTGAGCAAGGACAGTGGCAATTATATAGTGATTAGTAATAAGATACGTTTCAGAAAATGGATTTTCCTCTATATCTTACATAGACTGACAAAAATATAACAAAAAACAGCAATGAAGAAAATTAATGGGGAAGTGTGGCAGATTGCCGGGGGAAATGACCACATTTGTTTCCCATCCTCCTTTACTCACACCTCTTTGGTATGTGGCTTTGCAGCTAATGAATCAAAGGTGGATTCTGCTTTCCCTCCCTTTGTATCTAGTCTGACCTTGCTTTGACCAACAGAACATGGTAGAAGTGACACCAGGCCCGTTGGGAGCCGAGGCACATCTCTCTGCAGGAATGCTTCCTAGCCTCGGCATCTCAGGCCTCAGTCAGCCTGGATGGTGATAGATCATGCAGGAGTGATGGATTATCCCAAATGAAGCCCTCCCAGAACAACTAGCACTGGTAATTCAAGACTAGAAGCACCATCCAGATAGAACCAATCCAAACTGCCAATTGAAGAATGAAGGGATAAATAAACAGTGGGGTTCTTTTTCCCCTAGGCATCTTTTTTTTTCTTTTTTTTTTGTGTGTGTGTGCCTATTTTGGGTTTTCACTGCTGCTGCAGGCTCTTCTCTAGTTGCAGGGAATGGGGGCTACTCTGTAGCTGAGGTGAGCAGGCTTCAGTTGATGTGACTTCTCTTGTTTGGGAACTCGGGCTCTAGCACACACAGGCTTCAGTAGCTGTGGCACGTGAGCTCAATAATTGCGGCTCCCAGGCTCTAGAGCACAGGCTCAATAGCTGTGGCTCATGGGATTAGTTCCTGTGCAGCACGTAGGACCTTCTTGGATCAGGGATCAAACCTGTGTCTCCTGCGTTGGCAGGTGAACTCTTCATCACTGAGCGACCAAGGAAGCCTGATGGTGGGTTTTTTAAGCTGTTAAATTTGGAGGTGGTTCACTGTTCAGTAACCAAATCAATGGCTTAGGCTATTTCTTTCCTGAACAATGCTAAACACTTCTCAGTATTCTACCTCCCTACTATCTTTCTACTTTCGTCCTCCTTGCATATTGCTGTCAACTTCCTAAACACAAGTCTTATCCTATGAATTCTTACACAAAAAACCTCCAGTGACTCTTGATCACCCTTCTAATAAAATCTCAACAAACTTAATCTGTTATGCAAGGGCCTTTCCTGATTTCTCTACAACTTAAATATTGAGTCTAACTTTCTGCTTCTTTTCTCCTTTCACCCTTGATTTTGTCAAGGTGAGTTGCAAACCCTTGACTAGGAAACACCATTGATTGAAGAGTCCATCATTCATTTCATACACATCATACGCCACAGCCTAATGGAAGGTAAGTTTCTTCTGAAATTGATTCTAACATAATACATGGTATTCTGAACATTAAAATATGAAAAGATGATATGACTAAGAAAGAAGGAAAAAGTCCTCAATGTCTTCCACGTGACTCATACTTCCTGCCTCTTGTCCCTGGCTAGAACAATTCCCTCTGCTTTATATGCCGCAGGACTGCATATCCAAATCCCATCTACCTAAAAATCTATTCAAGTAGAAGAGAAATCCTTGAGCATCTTTCTCTTCAGTGAGCTACTTGAACTCCCCAAGGAAATGATTAGAAACACTGAGTGCCACTTGTCCCTCCCCACTTGGTACGGGCACTCTTTTTTCTTTTGCTATTAGATTGTCTGCAGATTGAGGGCAATTCAGGATTTATTGAGTATCTCACATTCTCTTTTTGTTATACCAATGTAGCATTCTAAATACAATGTCTATGAGATACCATATGATGTATATTTGTTAAACAAATTACTCAGTGACAGACACACATTTAATAAATCTCAGATTCTAACACTTCATTTTCATTCTATCACTAATTAGCCATGTGACCTGAGACAATTTACTTAACCTCCTAGGGCTTAGGTCTCAAATGATGTAATAGATGAGATAATGGGTATGTGAATACGCTGTAGAAACGGTAAATCAGTTCGAGGTATTAGCATTGTTTTCTTTTCTGAGAAACAGGATGGTTGAATCTGATCTATTTCAAAAACAGTCTGCAAGTAGCATTCCACAATGAGAGGATTGCAAGTGTTTGCTTTTTTCCATAAGTGTACTGTCTCTGAGTGGTGACTTAAGCAGTCATAAAGCCTGACTCTTACAGAGCTTCTCTGGATTGCTGGTGCACCAGGGAGTAACCCTGCTATGATTATCACTCCAGACAGCTTTGCATCCAGTGGACAGGTCAAATAGGACCAGACTATATGAACCAGTGCTAATCACGCCTCTCTCTTGTACTCTGAGATCAAAGAAGCCATTCTTGGGACTTCCCTAGTGGTTCAATGGTTAAGATTTAGAGCTTATAATGCAGAGAGTGCAGGTTCAATCCTTCAGGAACTGAGATCCCACATGCCATGGGGTGCAGCCAAAAATAAAAAAAAAACAAAAAACAGAAGAAGAAGAACAAAGGAGCCATTCTCACAAAGAAAGAGAGAGGTGTTATTATAGCAATATAAATCACCCAAGAGTTTGGTTTAAAACTTTTATATTAGCTAAAACTTTTATTAATAAAAGTAGATTAAAAACATATTAAGAGTTCAATATTTTAAAGAATCACCCTTAGGAAATAGGCATATGGTGATTTGTGTTAGATGTAATGATATACCGTAATTAACACTACAGAATCTTGAGCCCCACATCTCTGCATTGAGATGGATTTTCCACTTTGGCTTGATATCACTTGATTCAATTTACTTTGAGGCCTACTTGTTTCCTTTCAAGGAAGCATCATGGCCCCATGGCAAGAAGACAGGTCTTTTATCTCAGAGCCTCAGAATTCAGGGGCTTCAACTGCAACTGCTATTTGTCTGATATTTGGAAATTTACCTAATGTCTCTAAACCTTAATTTCCTCATCTGCAAAATGGCAATAATACTGGGCGCTTCATAAAAGTTATAACATCCCCAGGATATACATCATGTCATCTTCCTCCTACTCCTTTAATTCACATCAGTTCAATTTGACTTAATTCAACAAACATCAGCTATTTATCAAGTACAAGGCTGGGACATCACAATGAATTATGATAGCATCATTGCAATCATGGCATTCCGAGAAGTCAAACCTTTATGTCTAGGAAAATATGTATAATTTGCTTAAGCAAGGAACGAGGTTGTAATGGGCAGTGATACAGAAGCATATGGTATGGAACACAAGGTGAAGGGAGATTTGGGCATTCCATACCTTTGAACACATGAAGGTTTTCAGAAAATGGAGCTAAAGACATCACACTGTGGCAAATGTGGGAACCTCAACCCAAATTTCCCAATTTCAATGAGTTCTGCCTTCACAGGAGATTTAGAAAGTTTTCTATCAGATATAAATATTTGTACAGCTAGTGCATTCCCTCTCTTAGGAATTTAATTGTTCTCAGCATTGATTATACTTATAGCATAAGTCATTTATAAACCATTCTCTTGACTTTTGATTACAATGCACAAAGAATTTGCAAATGCGTAAGGGTATTTTGACAGAATATGTTATGAAATTATGACAGAGTCCTCAAATCTCAGCAACTAAACACATAAATTATATCATTTGCTTCTTCAAAGTCTGCTCTGTGCTGGGTGATTCTCCCAGGAGGCTCTCTTCCAGGTGATGACTCAGCAGTCCAGGTTCCTGTTTTCCTGTCGTCTCAACAAACAGCCTCCATGTTTTCCACTCAAGCTGAACGAGAAAGACTGGACAATCGTGGAGAGCTATTCTTTGCCTTCGCTTGGGAGGAACACATCTGTTCAGTTTATATTTCATTGGGCATAATTAGTCACATGACCCTGTCTTACTGCAAGAGGACTCACGTATCAGAAAACATACATAGATCAGAAAACATGGAAGGAAGTTCAAAAGGGAGAGGATATATTAATAGGTGTGGCTGATACATTTTGCTGTACAGTAGCAAAGTACAGTAGCAACACAACATAGTAAAGCAACTATACTCCCATAAAAATTAGTTTTAAAAGGACAAAAAGTTGTCTGCAGGGGATGGGAAGGTAGAAGTGAAGAAGTGGCAGTTGTATGTCTGCTGGAGATCTGGTGTGGGGTCAGGGGTAGCTGCAGCTCCCGGGTGTTGTCACAGGTGCACCGGTAACCCGGCTGCGGGAAGTAGCAACCTAGCCAGTGCTTCCCACCACATGCCCCAGTGTCCCATCAACTCACCCACGTCCCACCATGTCCTCTCCTTTTCCTCCTGTGGCTTGAGGGCTTTAGTCTGTGATCATGGGCTGGCTTCTCCTACAGATCACTTGCATTAACAAAGTTGGGGGCTTGGAGAGTGCATGACCCCTTTGCAAGTTCTATGTTGTCTTCAAGGATTTCCACATGCCCTCACCCCCCCACCACCCGTTTCACAGCTACCTTCTTATGCCACGGTCATCCCTGCCAATGTCATGCCCAGAAGAGATGCCAAAGCAATAGTACCACTGGCGGACACATGCGTGTTAAGTTGCTTCAATCATGTCTGACTCTTTGCAACTATGGACAGTAGTCCACCAGGCTCCTCTGTCCATGGGATTCTCCAGGGAAGAATACTAGAGTGGGTAGCCATGCCCTCCTCTAGGGGGTCTTACCAACCACGGAATCAAACCTGGGTCTGTTATATCTCCTGCACTGGCAGGCAGGTACTTTGCCACTAGTGCCACGAGGAAAGCCTGATACCATAGCCCAAAATGAAGATTTCTGTTTCCCAATGTCAGGCCAGAAGTGTTCCAACCTGCCTTCACCTGATTTCACTTGTGCCACATGGAATATGGGTGGGGAAAGGAGGAGGTTGGGGTGGGAGCAGAGGTTTGTGAGAAAGTTGTGCTGGGGGTGTCCCTAGTGCTAACCCAGCAACACAGCTGACAACACACCACCACATCCCTGTGCGGAGAGGGAGGAAGTCAGAAAAAGGAATGGAGAGGCCAGAGAGAGCTGGAGCACACATTCCTCAGAAAATGGGGGAGCCAGACTCTCCCTCACACCTGTTACCAGGTGACAATAAGTACATTCAAATCCTAGATTCAATTCTCCTCGAAAGCTGGAAATTCACATTCCTGTGCAAAATTTCCCAATTTCAAATGTAACAACAACAAAACCAAAAACTAAATTTGTCTTTTAAGTCAGTGTTTAAAGTGAACAGATCATGCCTAGAGGACAGATTTACCCCAGCTAAGGCATGTGCCCGAGTCAACCTACCTTGGTTCAAATCCAACCTCTATCCCTTCCTAGACACGCAACCTTGGGCAAGTTACTTCCATAGCTCCGCCCTTCATCTGGAAAGAGACTGGTAACACCCCTCTTATAGGATGTCTGAGGATCCAGTGAGTTACTAAATACCTTTCTTTGTTTCTAAGACACTACTGAATGTGAGATGAACCATTACTTTATGTTTCCCTGAGGGAAAAAAAAAAAAGATGATGGCTAATTAACCTGTAACACAATTCTTTCTTATCACTTAGCATTATTGTCTTATAATTACTGAAAAAGCTTTTTCAGAGTTATTTTGACATAGATTTTTTTATCATTTATCACTCTGAGAACACATATAAATGAAATATAAGTGAAATAATACTGTTTGGTATTCTTAAAACCTTGCTACACAACCCGATAACTGAGTTAGTTTTCATCTCTGTTTTTCTGCACAATATTTTTCCTGTTGCTTTTAAAAGCACCGGTGATGTTACATTTCTTTAACACTGTTCCGCCATTGTCTCCAGGAATTTCTTTCCAGTTGCTGACCCCCCTGGCGAGAGTTTTCTTACCTACACTTGGTTGATATTGCTCAATATGCAATGGAAAATTTTCAGGCAGCAAAAAGGCTTGTATTCTTTTTGAAAATTGTCCTTAATTTAAAGATTGCTGGCTAAACATTCAAAAATTTCATTTCTTTAGTTATTCACCAGGAATAACAACAACAAAAAAATCTTGCCTATACAAACATTGGCAGCTGCTTAGTAACTGGTTTGGTTGAGGATGGTCGTCCAAATGTCATCAATTGTATGAGATTTTCCTACATGTTAAAGTATAAAGAATAAAAAAGCACCTTCAATTTCATTCAATAGTGTCTCTGCAAAGTGCTTAGAAGTCAATGCAATATCAAAGTGGTAAATAAAGATAAATAAAATCTATGTAAAGGGGAAAAATTAGCCTGTTTACTGAAGTCTCATTCTATCAAAAATTACCTGTATGTTCTTGCATAAGATATTAATCTTTCCATCCATGAAACAAGTACAGCCTGGCTTCTACTGATTGCCTGTGACAGCACCTGGCAGAAGGGAAGGTCACATGCAGAGTGTCATGTTTATGTCAGTTCAGCCAATCTGAGTGTTGAAGAGTCAAACCTAGAGAAAGAAAGGGGCAAAGAGGGTTCAAGGTCGGGGTCTCTTGGGTAAGGACAGGTCTAACCAGCGAAGTTCCTCAGAAAAGAAAAAACGAAAGATCCATAATACTGTTTTGGCCACAATCATAACCTGTTGAAGATGAGAACAAATAATAAATCTTGATCTTAGAGGAGAGAAAATAGCGAAGACAGCATATCCCTAAGTAAGCGGTTCACATGGAGGACTCTCAGTAAGTGTGAGTCCAAGTCCGACCGAGGGTGACCTGGCCACCAAGAGTCCAGGAGGAGTCAGCATGATGGTGAGGTCCTGGGCCCCAAGTGTCCATTGATCCTGGAATCCAAAAGTCCCTCCTCTGGAGGAAAATCACCTACCTCGGCTTTTTGTCCTCATTTTGGTTCAACTTACCTGCACCCTAAGCCCTGGACCTGTCAGGACCCAAAAAATGAGGTCAGTGTCAGGAGAAAGCAGACCACCCCTCTCCTATTCCACCTTCCACGATTGTAAATGACTCTGCAAGCTGAACAGGGTTTTGTATGTTTCATTTACAATGATTGTACAACAGCTGTATAATCGATATTGTTGAAGACTCGCGCGTTGCTCAGAGTGCAGCAAAAATGTCCACAGTGCGCCGCAAATGTGAATAAGAATGGCCCTGCCTGTGTAGTAATTGGTATTATTATCGGAGTGAATGAGAAGGCCACATATGGATGGACGGGTGGGGCTGTGACTGGGAGCAGCATTTATTTTTCTCTTCTCTGTCTGTTTTCTCAAACAACCAGCCAGAGGAGGTGAAGGAAGAAAGGTATAAGTGGAAATGAAGGGGAGAAAAAGTGAAGCTGATTTCTCATTACTCTATAGCACAGTTTTTCCTCCCTGTACCTACCCACCTTTATTAATTGCAGTACAGTGTGTAACATAATTTTCCTCCTCCCTGAAAAATAGTCGGTTACATAAGGGTGGAAGGATAGACTCAGGTGAAGGGGTTGGGCTGATGGGGAGACAGGAAAGAGAAACACTTCAGATTAATTGGAGCTGAGAATATAAAATACTCGTCTTAAAGTGTGTGCTTCAGTTATGAGAAGGAAAGTGTCAAGATCATAATGTTTTCTGTGCAGGATTCAACACAGCATGAGTGTTGAAGAGTCAAACCTAGAGAAAGAAAGGGGCAAAGAGGGTTCAAGGTCGGGGTCTCTTGGGTAAGGACAGGTCTAACCAGCGAAGTTCCTCAGAAAAGAAAACGAAAGTTTTGTTTTGGCCACAATCATAACCTGTTGAAGATGAGAACAAATAATAAATCTTGATCTTAGAGGAGAGAAAATAGCGAAGACAGCATATCCCTAAGTAAGCGGTTCACATGGAGGACTCTCAGTAAGTGTGAGTCCAAGTCCGACCGAGGGTGACCTGGCCACCAAGAGTCCAGGAGGAGTCAGCATGATGGTGAGGTCCTGGGCCCCAAGTGTCCATTGATCCTGGAATCCAAAAGTCCCTCCTCTGGAGGAAAATCACCTACCTCGGCTTTTTGTCCTCATTTTGGTTCAACTTACCTGCACCCTAAGCCCTGGACCTGTCAGGACCCAAAAAATGAGGTCAGTGTCAGGAGAAAGCAGACCACCCCTCTCCTATTCCACCTTCCACGATTGTAAATGACTCTGCAAGCTGAACAGGGTTTTGTATGTTTCATTTACAATGATTGTACAACAGCTGTATAATCGATATTGTTGAAGACTCGCGCGTTGCTCAGAGTGCAGCAAAAATGTCCACAGTGCGCCGCAAATGTGAATAAGAATGGCCCTGCCTGTGTAGTAATTGGTATTATTATCGGAGTGAATGAGAAGGCCACATATGGATGGACGGGTGGGGCTGTGACTGGGAGCAGCATTTATTTTTCTCTTCTCTGTCTGTTTTCTCAAACAACCAGCCAGAGGAGGTGAAGGAAGAAAGGTATAAGTGGAAATGAAGGGGAGAAAAAGTGAAGCTGATTTCTCATTACTCTATAGCACAGTTTTTCCTCCCTGTACCTACCCACCTTTATTAATTGCAGTACAGTGTGTAACATAATTTTCCTCCTCCCTGAAAAATAGTCTGTTACAAAAGGGTGGAAGGATAGACTCAGGTGAAGGGGTTGGGCTGATGGGGAGACAGGAAAGAGAAACACTTCAGATTAATTGGAGCTGAGAATATAAAATACTCGTCTTAAAGTGTGTGCTTCAGTTATGAGAAGGAAAGTGTCAAGATCATAATGTTTTCTGTGCAGGATTCAACACAGCATGGGTGTTTTAAAACAAGCAGTAATCATTTCTCATGGAGAAATTATAAGCTGCTGCTCCCGGCTCAGGACAAGCTTCTGGGAGACGCCGGCTCCCTTTCTCTAAAGGCAGACACAAGGAGACACGCATGGTAGTTAGCGGCTGAGTCCCCAGAACTAAATGGCAGAGTTAGTGATGGAGAGAATTATATAGTTTAATTCCATCAGTGCTTTATTCATTCAGAAAGAAATGACACAGAATTCCCCCAGAATTCTGACAAGTAGGAGGGAAAGAATTTTGGTTTGGAAAATCTAAACTGTCTGGCTTCAAAAGAGACTACAAAGCAAATTGGTCAACTTTGCAACAGGGAAATTAACACAATACAGTTACAATGATTTATTTGGCAAAACTGGCTGTGTTATTTATTTCTTTTAAAGGGGAGACCTTCTAAGCCTGATGCAAAAAACACCTCTGCCCTGTTAGCAGTTTCCTCTTTCACTCCCATCCCGAGTACATCCATACGGCCTCGATATCACTGTTAGGGCTCTAGTTAAAGATTCCTTTTACCAGAAATAATTTCTGTAAAGTGATAAACAATGCTCTATATAACACCAAGTTTAAAATTCTTAGAAATAAATGCAAAGAAATTAGTTACAATTCTTCACACAGTTCTTCAAAACAGTAGCACATGAGAAGAAAAGGGGTCCCTCTCACCCTTTTTTTGAAGACCATCTTTGTTTACTTCATTCTCAAATATTAAGAGATTGCAGGAGCATTTGCATAGGATAACTAACATATACCACATCATTTGCACGTCTGCAAGTACACGTGAGTAACCGTAATTACACGTGACACCAATTACTCTATTACTTTGTATTAAATTATAATGGAAAATTCCACTAGAGAATTGAAGCCTAATTGCATCTTAATTTGCATAATTTTGCATATTAATTACATCTCAGATGAATAATAAATTTCAGCAGATTTTTAATTTATGCATAGACACAAAAACAAGTGGAGAAATAATTTAGAAAAAAAAATACCAGCAACTATTACATTTATTTCTTAGAGCAATATAAAATACTCGTCTTAAAGTGTGTGCTTCAGTTATGAGAAGGAAAGTGTCAAGATCATAATGTTTTCTGTGCAGGATTCAACACAGCATGGGTGTTTTAAAACAAGCAGTAATCATTTCTCATGGAGAAATTATAAGCTGCTCCCGGCTCAGGACAAGCTTCTGGGAGACGCCGGCTCCCTTTCTCTAAAGGCAGACACAAGGAGACACGCATGGTAGTTAGCGGCTGAGTCCCCAGAACTAAATGGCAGAGTTAGTGATGGAGAGAATTATATAGTTTAATTCCATCAGTGCTTTATTCATTCAGAAAGAAATGACACAGAATTCCCCCAGAATTCTGACAAGTAGGAGGGAAAGAATTTTGGTTTGGAAAATCTAAACTGTCTGGCTTCAAAAGAGACTACAAAGCAAATTGGTCAACTTTGCAACAGGGAAATTAACACAATACAGTTACAATGATTTATTTGGCAAAACTGGCTGTGTTATTTATTTCTTTTAAAGGGGAGACCTTCTAAGCCTGATGCAAAAAACACCTCTGCCCTGTTAGCAGTTTCCTCTTTCACTCCCATCCCGAGTACATCCATACGGCCTCGATATCACTGTTAGGGCTCTAGTTAAAGATTCCTTTTACCAGAAATAATTTCTGTAAAGTGATAAACAATGCTCTATATAACACCAAGTTTAAAATTCTTAGAAATAAATGCAAAGAAATTAGTTACAATTCTTCACACAGTTCTTCAAAACAGTAGCACATGAGAAGAAAAGGGGTCCCTCTCACCCTTTTTCTGAAGACCATCTTTGTTTACTTCATTCTCAAATATTAAGAGATTGCAGGAGCATTTGCATAGGATAACTAACATATACCACATCATTTGCACGTCTGCAAGTACACGTGAGTAACCGTAATTACACGTGACACCAATTACTCTATTACTTTGTATTAAATTATAATGGAAAATTCCACTAGAGAATTGAAGCCTAATTGCATCTTAATTTGCATAATTTTGCATATTAATTACATCTCAGATGAATAATAAATTTCAGCAGATTTTTAATTTATGCATAGACACAAAAACAAGTGGAGAAATAATTTAGAAAAAAAAATACCAGCAACTATTACTTAGGGCATTCAACTAATTTTGCTTAGTTTAGCAAAACAAAACTTGGTTTGTTTAATACAGCATCTTTAGGCTGATTGCTGTTTATTGCATAATATGTCAGTCTTGAAACATAGGTGCAGACATGGCTTTTCTTAATAAAAAAAAAGTGTTCAATTATAGCACTTTAAGTTTGGAATTTTACATTTTGATAAAATTGTCTTGAGGAGAACATGATTTGGTTGGAAATATTTTCATTGTTAGGCATTTTTATTGAGACTTAATTTCTGCTGCACTTATTTTAAATCGAAGGATGACGAAAAATAGATCGTAAGAATATCCTGGTGAAGGAGATCACTAATAAAATACGCCAAATGCTTTCTAATTTTAAATCTACTATGAAGTCACCCAAAAGTGGTTTAGTAAGTTTGTGTAAAGGGGTCAGAGGTAGACATTTCCTGCATTTTCTTTTGCAGAGTATAGCAATTCAGAGGACTAGCCTTTAAAGATTACTATTATTTCCTAGTTCTTTTCTTTGTTTTTCCTTGCTGCATGGTACACAGTAACAAAACTTGACTGCCAGAGACCTTGGTTTTAAATTTAGTCACCCTTGTTTTGGATTTATCAAACAAACAGAAGTTTTATTTCTCTGAGATAATTAATGCATTTTGGTTACATAGCTGTATCTAGGTTGGCAGTCATCAAAAAACATCGACTAAACCTTCCTCTAATGACAGCACATAACTGAAAATCCATTTTGTCTACCTCTTGCATATACCCAAGCCTTAGAGCTGTGTACCTGCTGCCACTGTTGGAAAAGGGAAAGCCTTCACTCTGCCTCCTAATACTGTGATCATTTGCCAAATGATACAAAAGCAGGGAAATTTTTTTGCACGTCTGCAAGTACACGTGAGTAACCGTAATTACACGTGACACCAATTACTCTATTACTTTGTATTAAATTATAATGGAAAATTCCACTAGAGAATTGAAGCCTAATTGCATCTTAATTTGCATAATTTTGCATATTAATTACATCTCAGATGAATAATAAATTTCAGCAGATTTTTAATTTATGCATAGACACAAAAACAAGTGGAGAAATAATTTAGAAAAAAAAATACCAGCAACTATTACTTAGGGCATTCAACTAATTTTGCTTAGTTTAGCAAAACAAAACTTGGTTTGTTTAATACAGCATCTTTAGGCTGATTGCTGTTTATTGCATAATATGTCAGTCTTGAAACATAGGTGCAGACATGGCTTTTCTTAATAAAAAAAAAGTGTTCAATTATAGCACTTTAAGTTTGGAATTTTACATTTTGATAAAATTGTCTTGAGGAGAACATGATTTGGTTGGAAATATTTTCATTGTTAGGCATTTTTATTGAGACTTAATTTCTGCTGCACTTATTTTAAATGCGAAGGATGACGAAAAATAGATCGTAAGAATATCCTGGTGAAGGAGATCACTAATAAAATACGCCAAATGCTTTCTAATTTTAAATCTACTATGAAGTCACCCAAAATTGTTTTAGTAATTTTGTGTAAATGGTTCAGAGGGAGACATTTCCTGCATTTTTCTTTTGCAGAGTATAGCAATTCAGAGGACTAGCCTTTAAAGATTACTATTATTTCCTAGTTCTTTTCTTTGTTTTTCCTTGCTGCATGGTACACAGTAACAAAACTTGACTGCCAGAGACCTTGGTTTTAAATTTAGTCACCCTTGTTTTGGATTTATCAAACAAACAGAAGTTTTATTTCTCTGAGATAATTAATGCATTTTGGTTACATAGCTGTATCTAGGTTGGCAGTCATCAAAAAACATCGACTAAACCTTCCTCTAATGACAGCACATAACTGAAAATCCATTTTGTCTACCTCTTGCATATACCCAAGCCTTAGAGCTGTGTACCTGCTGCCACTGTTGGAAAAAGGGGAAAGCCTTCACTCTGCCTCCGCGAAGTCTAATACTGTGATCATTTGCCAAATGATACAAAAGCAGAAGATGACAACGCCCTAATAAATCAGGAATCTGTCAAGATTAATAATCTCAGCCGTCATCTGTTTTCCTATAAAAGTCCTACTGGCATCAAACATTGTCCAGTTTGCTCTGTAGCTTCTCAGTACAGGAACTGGACTTGTGCCCGCCTGGTGCTGGGTGGCCTCCGAGAGTCTATACGTCTTTTATCATATACATCTGGAGTCCACAATGGTGTTGCTTCAAAGGGCTGGAAGCAAGAATTATTTCCATGGCCCCCTCTTCCAGCTACTGATCACGACCATTATTTTCTATCTGATGAACAACACTTTGAGCTAAGGGTTTGGATTTGTCTTTGTTTCCTTATATTTCAGTATCTTTTACTATCTTTCAGAAAAAGTTTACGTTGTTCTTAAACAAACTGAGACCAATGGAGAGAATGAAGGCAGGCCAGTGCTTCCTTTATGATATGAATTTCTACTATCTACTCGGGGTCATGGTTTCTGTTAACCAAGTTACAGTCCTACGAATACTTTTGATGACCTGAATGGTTAAAAGCTGAAATACTTCAATTATCAGAAATAGAACTGTACCGATGATTGCGTCTGATCCTTTACTTTTTTGTTGTTTTTTGATCAGATTCTAATATTAAGAGAAATTGGAGCTAGATGAATTCCTCTAAAGATCCAGTCTTTCCAACATTTAAGCAATGGTGCCCTCTTGTGGCGGTGTCTGAATACTGCGCTTTGAGAAAAGCGGAATGGAGAGTACTCTTGGAATGTTAAAACGGATTGCTAGGAAACATACGGTATTAATCCCCATGCAGATAGTATATGGAGGCCTTTTCAGGTCTTCCAGGCCTTTCTTACCTATTTTCAGCCAGGTACATGTTTTGGAATTTACTGACAGAAGAGTGGGCAAGTAGCTTAATGCTTATTATTGGCAGTATTGGGACAAATCAAAAAAAAAAAAAGAAAGAAAACACAGTAACAATTCTTTGGGCTGCAGCATCCACATTTTAGGACAATTTTTAAGGGTGGGTGTTGGGAAAAAGAGTTTGGCTTTCACTGAAAGTTTTGGAAATTTATTTATGTATTATTTTTATTTATTTCTATTCATTATCTCCTGGGGGAGCATTATTACAAGTGTAGAAATAAATCCAGACTCTGCTTGTTCTTTCAGGCATTTTATCCTCAAAGTTCATCTGAAGGGGGGAAAGAATCTTACACTTAACCAGTTACTCCAAGATGATCTTTCCAAGTGCCTTTGATATATGCTCTCAAAGATTTATTTTGAGTCAAATTTCCCCAGGGGCCACCATGTTACACTCTTCAAATAACTGTGATATAGATCATTCTTCTGATACATTCTGCAACAGTCCAGGAAAGCTTTCTTTTGGTGCTAAGCTATGTTCAGAACGGCAACAGCCAAGAGACGTCCCTTAAGTAGATTTTTTTTTCCTTCAGATCATGTTTAATGTAAAAGTAAAGTGTTGTTAGTAACAGAGATAAGGGCTCCTGTGGTCACGTGAACCTAAGTACCCGGGAGGAATGGCTGACATCCACGCAAGGTTCATGTGATGTTTTTAGTACACTTCAAAATCTTCAGTCATAAAAATGCCATCTTTCCATTCTACTCCAAGCATCCTATTTAAAGAATGAAAGCATTTGCCTCTGTCAAGCCGTTTCCAAGTCACAATCCTTCTTATTCACCACAGAGCTTTTTCTTTTCTTTTTCCCCATCATGTCTCTTTTATTTGTATTTATTTTTATTCATCTTTATTCTTTGGCCTGTGTGGGCCTCCCATTGCAGCGGCCTCTCTCGGTGCAGAGCACCGGCTCTGGACGCGTGCGCTCCAGAGCCCTGGCTTGTAATTGGATACACGGATCCAGCCGCTCCACGGCACGTAGGATCTTCCTGGGTCAGGGATGGAACCGGAGCCCCTTGCACAGCAAGGCGGACTCTTTACCCACTGGGCCACCAGGAAAGCCCCATCCCAGAGTTTAGAAGTTTTAACATGAGAACTGAGGCTCAGGATGAAAATGGATACTGTTTCGGGTCGGAAGAGAGCTGTTTTCCTGGAAGCAAAGGCCTAAAGATCATATAGTAACATATGAGCATGTTACTCTCCTGGTTCTCAGTGAACTCCTCTCCATCACCACCCCAACCCCAGACTCAACCACTGGGTTGCAAGTCTTTGCCTGGGTGGGAGGGGAATTCGCGGGGCAATGGATACCCGTGTAAGTGTGGCTGAGTCCCCGCTGCAAAGAATAAATCCAGACTCTGCTTGTTCTTTCAGGCATTTTATCCTCAAAGTTCATCTGAAGGGAAAGAATCTTACACTTAACCAGTTACTCCAAGATGATCTTTCCAAGTGCCTTTGATATATGCTCTCAAAGATTTATTTTGAGTCAAATTTCCCCAGGGGCCACCATGTTACACTCTTCAAATAACTGTGATATAGATCATTCTTCTGATACATTCTGCAACAGTCCAGGAAAGCTTTCTTTTGGTGCTAAGCTATGTTCAGAACGGCAACAGCCAAGAGACGTCCCTTAAGTAGATTTTTTTCCTTCAGATCATGTTTAATGTAAAAGTAAAGTGTTGTTAGTAACAGAGATAAGGGCTCCTGTGGTCACGTGAACCTAAGTACCCGGGAGGAATGGCTGACATCCACGCAAGGTTCATGTGATGTTTTTAGTACACTTCAAAATCTTCAGTCATAAAAATGCCATCTTTCCATTCTACTCCAAGCATCCTATTTAAAGAATGAAAGCATTTGCCTCTGTCAAGCCGTTTCCAAGTCACAATCCTTCTTATTCACCACAGAGCTTTTTCTTTTCTTTTTCCCCATCATGTCTCTTTTATTTGTATTTATTTTTATTCATCTTTATTCTTTGGCCTGTGTGGGCCTCCCATTGCAGCGGCCTCTCTCGGTGCAGAGCACCGGCTCTGGACGCGTGCGCTCCAGAGCCCTGGCTTGTAATTGGATACACGGATCCAGCCGCTCCACGGCACGTAGGATCTTCCTGGGTCAGGGATGGAACCGGAGCCCCTTGCACAGCAAGGCGGACTCTTTACCCACTGGGCCACCAGGAAAGCCCCATCCCAGAGTTTAGAAGTTTTAACATGAGAACTGAGGCTCAGGATGAAAATGGATACTGTTTCGGGTCGGAAGAGAGCTGTTTTCCTGGAAGCAAAGGCCTAAAGATCATATAGTAACATATGAGCATGTTACTCTCCTGGTTCTCAGTGAACTCCTCTCCATCACCACCCCAACCCCAGACTCAACCACTGGGTTGCAAGTCTTTGCCTGGGTGGGAGGGGAATTCGCGGGGCAATGGATACCCGTGTAAGTGTGGCTGAGTCCCTCTGCTATGCCCCTGAAACTACACAACGTTTTAATCGGCTATACTCTAATATAAAATAAAGAGTTAAAAAATAAGAAGCAAGGTTTTTAAAAAGTCTCTTCCCTTCATTACCAAGGCAGCAAGGACCACTGGCCACCTCACATGTTTTACCAACCAGACAACATCCAACCTGTGCTGGCAGTGAATTTTTAACTACCCACTTGCGATGGGAGCCCCATAAGAAATCATCTAGCAAAGGAAGTTTATTCAGGAAATAAGACAAGCATCAGCTTAATGTTTAGTCCAAATTCCAAAATGGAATAAAAGATTACATCTTATATATTTTCTCTATTATATAATAAAATGGCATTATTGTATATAATATTATATACAATAATGAATCACCATCAGTTGGTTTCTACAGGATATATTCCTTCACACTCTTAATCTCTCTCTGTACTTACTCACTCTCTGTCTCTGTCTCTCTGAAATTAGCAGGGTAATCCACTAGCACAGAAAAAACACAAAATAAAAATCCATTTGCCTTTTCACATTCCTGTCTTAGGAGAACACAAAGGCTCTTGAAAGGAAATAGAGGGAACTATAACCCAAGGGCACCCAGAGTTTAGATTGAAAAGTCCAGGAAAACATAAACAAAACAGTCAAGATTTGGGGCTAAAATATGTTTTCCGGCCTTTCCTTTTGTCAAAGAATAAAAAACAACACTAAAAATAATGGTACATTCTAGCCGTCATTTATGAAAGAAAAGACATCTAACAATAAAAGAATAAGTAGTCTCCAAAAACAAAAAAGAAATCCTCTTACACTGACTATATTTAGCTTTAGAAAACAATCACTCCCTATTTCCCTCCTTTATGTTTTCATCTGTTAGATCAGTTAAGCCTCAGTCTAGAGTACAGCCATCCACAGACCAGAATCTAGGACTCACTGGCAATCCTATGTCATTTCTTGGGGCTCTGGTCAGATGCCATCTCTTCAAAGAGATGCCCTCAATTGCCCATATCACAATGAACAACTCTGTGTCTAAGGTCCCACCATGTTTTTTTAAATTTTCATTGTTTTCTTTTGAAATTGGTGTTCAACTTACCTCCATCTCCAGGTGGCTAACTCCTTGAGGTCAGGAATTCCTGTAATTTAAGCATTTTTATGAAGCATTCCATGACTTGGTCAGGTGAACCCAATGAAAATGAAAAGGGTATGATTCATTCAAGAGTTGATTTATTTCCTCCTAACAATTAGTAAGTTGTTATGTGAGCTCAGTTACTCGGTCATGTCCGACCCTTTGCGGCCCCATGGACTAGAGTCCACCAAACTCCTCTGTTCATGGAATTTTCCAGGCAAGAATACTGGAGTCGGTTGCCATTTCCTACTCTCAGGGATCTTTTCAATTCCAGGATCGAACCCACGACTCTTATGGCTTCTGCATTGGCAGGTGGATTCTTAGCTGCTGCACCACCTGGGAATGGGTTAGGGATACTAGAAAATAGACCATTCACACATTCTAGCAAGGAGGGAAAGTATCCAAGAAGGTATAATTTCCCAGGGTTGTTCTTTCCTTGTTCAATTTCCAAATCATGACATCACCATGTATACGTTATACATGGTTAGATCTATATGGTGGGATATATAGACATCTATATAGATATGCGTGTATCTTTATATTTATTATGGACTCCCAAGGTGGTGCTACCAATAAAGAACCTGCCTGCCATTGCAGGAGATGTAACAGATACTGGTTTGATCCCTGGGCTGGGAAGATCCCCTGGGGGAAGGCATGGTAACCCACTCCAGTACTCTTGCCTGGAGAATCCCCAAGGACAGAGGGGCCTGACAAGCTACAGCCCATAGGGCCACAGAGAGTTGGTTGCAACTCAAGCAACTTAGCACACACACAGGCATATATCTATTATATTTATATAGAGAGAGATCCAAAACTGTCTGGAACCTTGATCTACTTAGGACCACAATCTGTGACTTAGAAATTGAGAAGAAATGTATATTTCTTACTGGTCTTGCTCTTGGCCGTCCACTTCTAATCATGTTTTTCAGATTGCTTTTGGTGAACTAGATCCCTGATGGTTAAGGTTAAGGGGCCTATGGCTATCACGGGCTGGTGCTTCTATAGGGTTAGAAAGCCTTGTAGAAGTGATCTGCCTTAACCTTCCAAAAGAGAAAATCGAGACTCAGAGAGCAGATTGAATCAGTCTTCTGACTCCCCAGATAGGAACTTTTCCCTCAGACTGTTGGACTGACGAAAGGGAAAATCACGTGACAATTGATACTTTTTAAAAGAGAAGTTTTAGAGGTAATCTGATTATTTTATATTGCATTAAGAAATGGAGAAGGGAAGGCAGAGCAAGCTGCCGAAATCAGCAAGGTGAACTCTACAGAAACCTGGTTTTCATCTCCAGTCAGAGCCTGGGGAGCCAGACCTAGACCCAGAGGAAAATCCAGAATGGGTGCATTCTTGGCAGAAACTGCTTTTGGGTGAGGAGACTTTTTTTCCCCCTCCCATCTTCTAGATAAAAATGAGTGTTTAAAAACTGTGCTAAAATTTTCAAAAACACCTTAAAAAGATTCCATTACTTAAAGTGATTTGGATAATTGTGTTCAATGGTAGCCATTATTTAAAAATATAATTAGTTGCTGAACTCAGAGAAGGAGGGAAATTTCTGCAGGTGTTTCTCATTATTTGCTATGCATACAAAATATCTGCATAAATTACCATTATTATTCCAATGTATACTAAGAGACAATAAAGCATTAGCAAGCAAAGAAGAACGCTGTTGACCCACAGACTGTGAGAGAGGCCTGGATCGGCGGTAATAGTGTGCTGGCCTTCAGAGCTACTGCCGCACATGTGCGACTGCATTCAGGATTGAAAGAAACAATTTTGCACCTGTAACAATATTACATATGGAATGTAACTCCATCAGACAGATATTGAAAATGGAGGAGGGGCTGGGAGAAGCAAACACCAAACAATGTGGAAAGGAACAGTGTATGTGCTAATTGTTGTTTTGGCTGGGAGAAGCCAGAACACCAAAGAGGTGTTTTTTTTTTTCGGGACTTAGAAATTGAGAAGAAAATGTATATTTCTTACTGGTCTTGCTCTTGGCCGTCCACTTCTAATCATGTTTTCAGATTGCTTTTGGTGAACTAGATCCCTGATGGTTAAGGTTAAGGGGCCTATGGCTATCACGGGCTGGTGCTTCTATAGGGTTAGAAAGCCTTGTAGAAGTGATCTGCCTTAACCTTCCAAAAGAGAAAATCGAGACTCAGAGAGCAGATTGAATCAGTCTTCTGACTCCCCAGATAGGAACTTTTCCCTCAGACTGTTGGACTGACGAAAGGGAAAATCACGTGACAATTGATACTTTTTAAAAGAGAAGTTTTAGAGGTAATCTGATTATTTTATATTGCATTAAGAAATGGAGAAGGGAAGGCAGAGCAAGCTGCCGAAATCAGCAAGGTGAACTCTACAGAAACCTGGTTTTCATCTCCAGTCAGAGCCTGGGGAGCCAGACCTAGACCCAGAGGAAAATCCAGAATGGGTGCATTCTTGGCAGAAACTGCTTTTTGGGTGAGGAGACTTTTTTTCCCCCTCCCATCTTCTAGATAAAAATGAGTGTTTAAAAACTGTGCTAAAATTTTCAAAAACACCTTAAAAAGATTCCATTACTTAAAGTGATTTGGATAATTGTGTTCAATGGTAGCCATTATTTAAAAATATAATTAGTTGCTGAACTCAGAGAAGGAGGGAAATTTCTGCAGGTGTTTCTCATTATTTGCTATGCATACAAAATATCTGCATAAATTACCATTATTATTCCAATGTATACTAAGAGACAATAAAGCATTAGCAAGCAAAGAAGAACGCTGTTGACCCACAGACTGTGAGAGAGGCCTGGATCGGCGGTAATAGTGTGCTGGCCTTCAGAGCTACTGCCGCACATGTGCGACTGCATTCAGGATTGAAAGAAACAATTTTGCACCTGTAACAATATTACATATGGAATGTAACTCCATCAGACAGATATTGAAAATGGAGGAGGGGCTGGGAGAAGCAAACACCAAACAATGTGGAAAGGAACAGTGTATGTGCTAATTGTTTCCAAAGCTTTACATGTTTTATACATGCCATAGGTGGGTATTTGGGATATTTCTTTGAGATGAAAGCCCCCATAGAACACACAAATGAGGTGTTTTTTTTTTTTTTTAAGTAGGTGGTACAGTGCACATTTTCTTTTATGATATTTTTAGAGTTCGACAGCGTGGTCATTGTCAGCACAGTCCAACAGAACTTCCTGTGATGGTTGAAACGTTCCATGTCGGCACAATCCAATACCAGTTAGCCACGAGCCACAGATGACTACTGAGCACTTCAAATAAGAGGTGATGCAGCTAAGGAACTGAGCTTTTGAAATTCAAATTAATTTAAATGCAAATAACCACATGAGGTTAGTGGCCACTGAACTGTACATCACAGGACAACTTAATTCAGCTGGGCAACAGTGCCAGCCCTAACCTCTGGACCACCAGGGGATTTCCTAACTATGCTCTTTTGAGAACTGACTCTATACAGTATATTGGGCTAAATATTATCTCATTTAATTACCCCAGCAAGTTATGATGCCGGCACAATTATGGTTGAGGAACTTGAGAGCCACAGAAATTGTTACTTAACTTGAAGTCACCAGATTAGCGTATAAGGGAGTCAGGGTATAGAGTTTGACTTCAGATCTTTCCTTACGGAACTCTGGATAAAGAGGCATCAAGAAACATGCTGTTGAATTCACTCTGGGCTCTGCTTAGTCAGTCAATTGTGTCCGACTCTTTGCGACCCCATGGACTGTAGTCTGCCAGGCTTCTCTGTCCATGGGGCTTATTCAGACAAGAACACTGGAGTGAGTCACTATTTTCTCCCTAGGGGATCTTTCTCTACCCAGGGATCAAGCCTAGGTCTTCCACATTGCAGGTTGATTCTTTTTTGTTTGTTTTTTGTTTTAGTTTTGTTCTTTTTTTTTTTTTTTTGCCACTTCTATTGGTCTTTCATTTATTTATTTTCATCCATCTTTGTTCTTTGGCCTGTGTGGGCTTCCCATCGCAGTGGCCTCTCTCGTCTCAGAGCACTGGCTCTTGGCGTGTGAGCTCCAGAGCTCTGGCTCGGTAGTTCCATGGCACATGGGATCTTCCCAGGCCAGGGATCAAACCGGAGCCCCTTGCACTGCAAGGCAGTGTCCTTACCCACTGGAGAGAGAAAGAGAAGGAGAAAGAGAGAGAGAGAGTGCCCTAAACAGCATGCCACATGGCAGACACTGATAAAATGATGAATTTGCATCCTCTAGGAAAATCTGATATAGCAACCAAGAGGGAAGATATATAGGACATGTAGAGGTCTGATCTGTTTCTGGCAAGGTATTGTACAAACGGAAAATACTAACTGGAAAAAAGAAAGTATATCACTCACCAGTTGATCCATAATTCTGTTTTTAATGAATCACCCTTGCTTCTTAGAAGTTGTGCTTCACCATTTTACCCTAGACCCTTGTAGTAGTCTAAGAATTCACAAATGTCCTCATGCTTAAGGCTCATCCAAGAAATGAATAATGCTAAGAGGTTAATCAAGGAAATTAGAAAGGCAGAAAATTGGTTCAACTTATTTTTGTCATTCTCATACTACCATGGGTATTGACAAAAACCAAGGTGGGGTCTTGCTACCATGGTTTTGCAATATTCTTAGAATTCATGTAGTCTTCATAAGGACTCAATACACCTACATATTTTTTGATTAGGGTTCCAGAGAAGTCCAGAACATGAAAGAAGAATTTTTTCTCCAAACTGTGTACTAGGCATTTTGTACACCAAAGGCAGGTGAAATTACCCCATTGAACTCCACAGAGGTTATGTAACTTACCCCCAAATCACACAACTAGTGAGTTAGAAAGTTAGGATTTGAGCACGTATCTATTGAGTTCCAAAAACTGTCATTGTCTTTACTGCTGTAACCTGCTCCTTGTTGTCATACAGTAAGATTTGTGATTCTCTCTTGAAATAATGAATATAATATGGCCTCATGTTTAATGATCAGCACAGAGAGCTTCAAAGACACAAGCCACTTGCCTAAAGACTTGTCTCAGAATCCTTGTGAATTCTGTTCCTTCCAATTAAATTAGCCTCCACACTCTGTATGGCTGCCCTCTGCCTTGTTTCATCTCCCACAAAACTTCCCAGATTTCTAATTTTTCAAATCATTTTGAAGCTCACATGCCCCAACTCCCTCTTGAGAACTGAGCTGATGACCCATCCCTTGACTCCCACAGTTTTTGCACCTACTGCTCTGCACTATGGTTATTTGTTTAGGCACCTATACCCTTCACTCTACGACTCAAACGTGTTCCAACCCTGCACAGTATAGGTGCTTAAATACATCTTGAATTGAATCAAGCAACAAGTTCTGCACAAACTCTAAACAAATCCTAAATAAGCCAGAATATACCTTCTTTTCACATTGACAATATCACTGAGTAACCTAGCCACTACAGTGATGTCGTCTGTTTCCCCACAAGACTGAGCTCTTTATAGGGAGTATCTTGTTTATATAGATGTAGCACATTTATTTAGAGCACAGACTCTGAAGTCAACAACCCAGTGAGTCTCAAGCCCACCCATCTTCACCCTGTTAGCTTTATGATTGAATGATATCTGGGTCTTAATTTGTAACAGTGACTGAGTGCCAGCATGGAGAAGTTGGTACCACTGAAGGAAACAAGAGGTATAACAGGCCCCTAAGGCCCGTGGAGGAGGCACCAAACCCAGTCAAGAGGCCAAAGAGGAGTGAGGGGTAAACTTCAATCAGAGATTTTATCTGGGCTTCTGTGGGACTACAAGAACATGAAAGAAGAATTTTTCTCCAAACTGTGTACTAGGCATTTTGTACACCAAAGGCAGGTGAAATTACCCCATTGAACTCCACAGAGGTTATGTAACTTACCCCCAAATCACACAACTAGTGAGTTAGAAAGTTAGGATTTGAGCACGTATCTATTGAGTTCCAAAAACTGTCATTGTCTTTACTGCTGTAACCTGCTCCTTGTTGTCATACAGTAAGATTTGTGATTCTCTCTTGAAATAATGAATATAATATGGCCTCATGTTTAATGATCAGCACAGAGAGCTTCAAAGACACAAGCCACTTGCCTAAAGACTTGTCTCAGAATCCTTGTGAATTCTGTTCCTTCCAATTAAATTAGCCTCCACACTCTGTATGGCTGCCCTCTGCCTTGTTTCATCTCCCACAAAACTTCCCAGATTTCAAATTTTTTCAAATCATTTTGAAGCTCACATGCCCCAACTCCCTCTTGAGAACTGAGCTGATGACCCATCCCTTGACTCCCACAGTTTTTGCACCTACTGCTCTGCACTATGGTTATTTGTTTAGGCACCTATACCCTTCACTCTACGACTCAAACGTGTTCCAACCCTGCACAGTATAGGTGCTTAAATACATCTTGAATTGAATCAAGCAACAAGTTCTGCACAAACTCTAAACAAATCCTAAATAAGCCAGAATATACCTTCTTTTCACATTGACAATATCACTGAGTAACCTAGCCACTACAGTGATGTCGTCTGTTTCCCCACAAGACTGAGCTCTTTATAGGGAGTATCTTGTTTATATAGATGTAGCACATTTATTTAGAGCACAGACTCTGAAGTCAACAACCCAGTGAGTCTCTAAGCCCACCCATCTTCACCCTGTTAGCTTTATGATTGAATGATATCTGGGTCTTAATTTGTAACAGTGACTGAGTGCCAGCATGGAGAAGTTGGTACCACTGAAGGAAACAAGAGGTATAACAGGCCCCTAAGGCCCGTGGAGGAGGCACCAAACCCAGTCAAGAGGCCAAAGAGGAGTGAGGGGTAAACTTCAATCAGAGATTTTATCTGGGCTTCTGTGGGAACAGCGAAGCAAGGCAGCATAAATATTTTAGGATTGGCCAGTTTGGGCTTCTCCAGTAGCTCAGTGAGGAGGAATCCACCTGCAATGCAGGAGGTGCGGGAAATGTCGGTTCAGTCCTTGAGTTGGGAAGATTCCCTTCAATAGGAAAGGACAACCCTCTCCAGTATTATTTTCTGGAAAATCCCATGGACAGAGAAGCCAAGAGACAGACAGCTACAGTTTACTGAGTCACAAACAGTTGGACGCGACTGAGCAACTGAGTATGCATGCAGCATTCAGGCTACGGGAATGCCCTCTAGCTGCCTAATACCTGGCTCTGGGCTGACTTAAGTCAGGAGAAAAACAGCCTTAGTGTGTGAGAACTGGATAAACAGGACCTGGAGGAGAGAGGGATTGGTTGGCTTGTATATGGCAAGCCTACTCCTGGATGACGCCTTTCCTCTCTCTGAGAATCAGCTAGCGCAAAGAGGGGAGACAAGATATTTAAGATGTCAAAATGTCATAATATATAGAAAATTTAAAAATATGATGAATACAGTGATGATTTCTTTGTCTCACTTCCCTCATTTCCTCATTTGTCAAATGAGGATAGCATAATTACATACTAACAATCATATGGTTATAGTAACTATATACTGAACAGTATGTTGCATATAGGAAACAGAAGGCAGAAATGAGCAATAGTCTTTGTCACTACACCACTTCTCACAATGCATCCCCAATAAAATGCCCCAAAAGGCATGAACGGCTGAATGAGTGAGAGCCCAAGAAATCTTTATAGGGAGTATCTTGTTTATATAGATGTAGCACATTTATTTAGAGCACAGACTCTGAAGTCAACAACCCAGTGAGTCTCAAGCCCACCCATCTTCACCCTGTTAGCTTTATGATTGAATGATATCTGGGTCTTAATTTGTAACAGTGACTGAGTGCCAGCATGGAGAAGTTGGTACCACTGAAGGAAACAAGAGGTATAACAGGCCCCTAAGGCCCGTGGAGGAGGCACCAAACCCAGTCAAGAGGCCAAAGAGGAGTGAGGGGTAAACTTCAATCAGAGATTTTATCTGGGCTTCTGTGGGAACAGCGAAGCAAGGCAGCATAAATATTTTAGGATTGGCCAGTTTGGGCTTCTCCAGTAGCTCAGTGAGGAGGAATCCACCTGCAATGCAGGAGGTGCGGGAAATGTCGGTTCAGTCCTTGAGTTGGGAAGATTCCCTTCAATAGGAAAGGACAACCCTCTCCAGTATTATTTTCTGGAAAATCCCATGGACAGAGAAGCCAAGAGACAGACAGCTACAGTTTACTGAGTCACAAACAGTTGGACGCGACTGAGCAACTGAGTATGCATGCAGCATTCAGGCTACGGGAATGCCCTCTAGCTGCCTAATACCTGGCTCTGGGCTGACTTAAGTCAGGAGAAAAACAGCCTTAGTGTGTGAGAACTGGATAAACAGGACCTGGAGGAGAGAGGGATTGGTTGGCTTGTATATGGCAAGCCTACTCCTGGATGACGCCTTTCCTCTCTCTGAGAATCAGCTAGCGCAAAGAGGGGAGACAAGATATTTAAGATGTCAAAATGTCATAATATATAGAAAATTTAAAAATATGATGAATACAGTGATGATTTCTTTGTCTCACTTCCCTCATTTCCTCATTTGTCAAATGAGGATAGCATAATTACATAATAACAATCATATGGTTATAGTAACTATATACTGAACAGTATGTTGCATATAGGAAACAGAAGGCAGAAATGAGCAATAGTCTTTGTCACTACACCACTTCTCACAATGCATCCCCCAAAGTAAGAAGTGCCCCAAAAGGCATGAACGGCTGAATGAGTGAGGAAGTTCCCATGATGATTCTCTCTAATGTTAGGCAACCAGCATGCTCCATTTCTTAGACACAGAAAATGCATCTGTGGATAAAACTGACAGCAGAGCAGAAAGATGAATCAAATCTACAGAAGGAATAAGACTCCCAGCAACAAAAGGTTTCGCTGCCACTTTCCGAGTTGTGCTCCCTGTTGTCCATCTATCTCTGTCTCAATATTTAAGGCCAGCATTTGTCTTTCAGCTTCCTTTTGGCAGCTCTGCAGTCATTCTATGAAATATAATCTCCCCCATCCATAACCCAGTGAAGTTTACTTGGACTTGGTGCCGCTACTCACTCCCAATTTAAAAAAGAAAATTTGCATCTTCAGACATCGGCAGCATGAT
The DNA here is from genome assembly GCA_022376925.1 of Tragulus kanchil. NCBI lineage: Eukaryota > Metazoa > Chordata > Mammalia > Artiodactyla > Tragulidae > Tragulus > Tragulus kanchil. The sequence goes on along the minus strand of JAIOJX010000028.1, from coordinate 58,340,885 downwards.
ACAACCAAAGAAATAAGTGTGCAATAGGCCTCTAAATAGACTTTTCCTTTATTATCTGTACACAGCATCTGTCTAATGGAAAATGAAGCAACAGCATCCATCTCTTTCTACTGGCATTTGAATTCAGTGGAATCCAATGAACTCTCCTTGTTATACGCATAGGATCTGGTACCATTCACCACTTCTAGTGAACTTGGATCTCAGATGCATAGGCATTTAAATTTGGGGGACTGGATAGTATATAATCTACTCCCCGTATTTCCAAAAGAGAAAACAGACTCTAGTGCTACATCTGCCATGTCTTGTCAACAATCCTGGAAAAAGGACTCATTTGTGTGTGTTTATGTTACTCAATAAAGTTTAGTTTTCTTAAAACAGCATTTTGGTCAATGAATGCAAACATTTTACTAGTATTAATACAAGAAACTTATTTAATGAACAAGGAGGCTTGGAAATATCCATCTAAAGTCCCCTTGATGCCAACGCCTGGAAGTAAATAATTCACATTAAAACATGGGTAAGAAGCTAGTCCCCTATTCAAAGGTATAAGTAGCTGTATTCAAAACGGCATGGGATAGGTCCATATCTACCAACTCCTAGCCATGTGACTTAGTGTGAATTACTTAAACAATCAGAGGGTCTGTTTTCATGTCTGTAAAATGAAGACATTAAACCAGACATTTGAGATCTTAACATTTCCCAGTTGGTTAAAAGTCTTATACTCAAACTTTATGGCACCAGCTACCTACAGGTCAGCATACTAAGTCTAAGGATCAATGCCATTTCACACCAGGTCCAAGACAAAATTAAGCAAACCACATGATAACCTCATAATTGTGCTCCTTATATACACTTTTGGTCTTTCAGAATCCTTTGAGGCTATTCCTATAATAAGAGAGCCAATTTAAAAACAAGTTGAATTAGAAGTCTTTATATAGCATTCATTCCCACACACTTGAAATAGGAAATGTTAGCTATTTAATTAGTCAGGTTCATAATTTAGTTTGTAAACTCAGAGACCATATCTGGGTTTTACATAATATTGATTACATGATCAGGGCTCATTAAAGGATAATAATTTAAAAATCACTTTTAAGTGTTAGATTTCTCTAGCTGATTTCCTTTCCATATGAATACTTCGTATTTTAACATATCATCCTTTTCTCCTACTTATTTATTTATTTTTGCTCTAGAAAACCAAGGAGAATTCATCTAGAATGATGACAAAATTAATGGAAATTTAAATGAAAGTATAATCTTATTGGAATTTCATTTTTGATGACATAATAATAGGCTTATAGAGCACCTTTCATCTATGGACCTCTAAGCACTTTACAAACATTAGTTAATTCACACAACAATCCTGTGAGGTTGGCAATTATAATCAGCCCCATTATGCAAATCAGAGAAGTGTAATGCAGGGAGGTTAAGCTTCAGGCGATGGGAAACCAGTGGCAGAGCCACAAGCTTTCATGTCCTTAGCTTTGCACACCCAGAAAAATGCTCGTGGAAAGTCTAGCATTTTAGTAGTTGCAATGAAAGGGTCTCCTTTCAAAAGAAACAAAGTCCCCAAGAGAGTCTAATTCTGTCACCTTTTTAGTGTTCCACTGAAAAGAGCTCAAAGGGTGGGAGGACAAAGGGGAACTTGCCTTGCGTCGTGAAGAGGACCTACTATCATGAATTTCTCCAACAGAATAAGACTCCAACCAAAAGACTGTGATATCCATTTATTGATCAAGAAATTTGAAGGAAAAAATATGGACCCAAATACTAATGTAAGCACTGTTTATAAGAGCAGAAATTCTTTATTGAATACTTATTGATTAGTGGACCTTGTATTAGGTATTTTGTATATGTTACCTCTAAATCCTTATAATAAACTAAGTATATTGGTTAACCATTGCTCAGTAACAAAGCACTCACAAGCTCAGGGCATTCAAAATACATCTATTCTGGGCTTTCCCTGGTGGTCCAGTGGATAAGGACACCGCCTTGCAGGGCAAGGGGTGCCGGTTCGATCCCTGGCCTGGGAAGATCCCACGTGCCGCGGAGCAGCTGGACTGATGTGTCCAATTACCGAGCCGGAGCTCTGGAGCGCATGCGCCCAGAGCCGGCGCTCTGCAGTGACAGACGCCACCGCGATGGGAGGCCCACAGGAGCCAAAGAACAAAGACAGATGAAAATAGAGAAATGAAAGACCAATAGAAGTGGCCCGCCCACTCCCCTCCCTCCCCAATCCGACCCCGCCCAAAATAAATAAATAAATCTTTAAAAAAAAAAAAATACATCTATTCTTGCTCATATATCTGTGGATTAGCTGAGAGTTGCTTGCATAGGTTGCAAGTTGGATCCAGGTCTGTTCCATGAGTCTGTCTTATTTAATCAGTAGCTAGAGCATTGGATCATAGAAAAAGCAAGGGAATTTCAGAAAAACATAGACTTCTGCTTCATTTTCTTTGCTAAAGCCTTTGGCTGTGTGGATCAAAACAAACTCTGGAAAATTCTTAAAGTGATGGGAATACCAGACTACTGTATCTGCCTCCTAAGAAACTTGTGTGCAGGTCAAGAAGCAATAGTTAGAACTGGACATGGAATCATGTCTAGTTCAAAATTGGGAAAAGGGTGGATCAAGCCTATGTGTTTTCAACTTTCTTATTTAACTAATATGTAGAGTACACCATGTGAAATGCCAGTCTAGATGAGTCACAAGCTGAAATCAAGATAGTGAGGAGAAATATCTGCAGATGATACCACCTTTATGGTAGAAAGTAAAGAGTCTCTTGATGAAGGCAAAAGAGGAAAGTGAATAAACTGAATTAAAACCCAACATTCAAAAAACTAAGATAATGGCATTTTGTCCCATTACTTCATGGCAAATCTATGGAGAAACAATGGAAACAAGAGACAGACTTAATTTTCCTGGGCTCCAAAATCACTGCAGATGGTGATTTCAGCCATGAAATTAAAAGACACTTGCGGGGCTTCCCTGGCGGTCCAGTGGGTAAAGGATCTGTCTTGCAGTGAAAGGGGCACGGGTTCAATCTCTGGCCTGGGAAGATCCCACATGCCGCACAGCAGCTAGACTGGTGTGTCCAATTACGATCCAGTGCTCCAGAGCACTGGGTGGCCCAAAGCTGGTGCTCTGCAGCGAGAGAGGCCACTGTGATGGGAGGCCCACACAGGCCAAAGAATAAAGATAGATGAAAATAAGTACATAAAATATCAATAAAAGAGGCCAAAAAAAAAAAAGACACTTGTTCCTTGGAAGAAAAGGTATGACAAATCTACATAGTATATTCAAAAACAGAGACATCACTTTGCTGACAAAGGTCCATAAGATAAACGCTGTGGTTTCTCCAGTATTCATGTATGGATGTGAGAGTTGGACTATGAAGAAGCTGGAGCACCAAGTAATCGATGCCTTTGAACTATGGTGTTGGAGAAGGCTCTTGAGAGTCCCTTGAACTGCAAGGAGATCAAGCCAATCAATCCTAAAGGAAATCAATCCTGGATATTCTTTGGAAGGACTGATGCTGAAGCTGAAGTTCCAATACTTTGACCACCTGATGTGAAGAGCTGACTCATTGGAACAGACCCTGATGCTGAGAAAAAATAGAAGGCAGAAGGAGAAGGGGATGACAGAGGATGAAATGTTTGGATGGCATCACTGACTCAATGGACATGGATTTGAGAAAGCTCTGGGAGATGTTGAAGGATAGAGAAGCCTGGTATGCTGCAGTCCATGGGTTAAAGAGTCAGACATGACTGAGTGACTGAACAACAACAGAGCAGTGGATTCTCACAGCAAGCATAAATTCAACTGCTACTGCATCCTATCTACCAGTATCTTGTGAGATATCTTGGCGAGTTACACAGCCAAACACAAAGCTGAATTATGGTAAAGTACACTGTGCCAAGCATGGGTTGCAAAGCTAAATCCATCAATGGGATTGGAAAGCATATTCCTCCCATGAAGGTGGTAAAAAATGTGACTATTCTTGAATAATAATCTAACCTAGTTCTGTACTTATTCTTGTTCTCATTTTACATATAAGAAAGTAGGTTGCAGGCAAGAAAAGTTTAGGAGTTTGACGTTATGCATTTCTCCCAACCTCTGCTCCCATGGCTGTTTCTCTTGAAGCACCAAGTATACCATACTTGAGCTTCCAGGTGCAAGAGTGGTAAAGGACCCATCCACTAATGCAGGAGACACAAGAGGCAGGATTTGATCCCTGGGTCAGGGAGATCCTCTGGAGGCAAGGGTGGCAATCCACCCCAGTATTCTTGCCTAGAGAATCCCATGGACAGAGAAGCCTGGTGGGTTGCAGCCCATTGGGTCCCAAAGAGTCGGACACAACTGAAGTGACTTAGCATGCATGCATATCATAGGCCACTTTCTTATCCCTCAGATCAACCTCACAGAAGTGACAGAGACCCACCTCTTTCCTCCTCCCTGGAGATTGATGATGATTTAAACTACAGGGCTATAGACCGCCCCATTCTGCTTATGGCTTAAGCAGGGGTTAAATAGCCCTTTTTGATTCTATGCCTGTAGTTCCTCCTGGGACCAGAAGCACTGAGCCCTCCTCATCCCTTCATCACTAGTGCATTTAAGCCATTAAGTCATCCTGCTGCATTTCAAAGAATGATGCAGACAGTGTACAGAAAGCACCCTTTAGCTTTAGGAGGTATGAATTAATCATTCCAGCTAACTAGATACAGAGTTCACCTAAGGTCTCTGACCTCCTCAAGATAAATATTAAACATATCTGACTTATTCCATAGAAGCAATGCAAATTACCAACAGTCCCAGGGTCAAGGATATGAGAAGTGATAAGAAGTTCAAATAAGCAAGCTTATGAGGCCAGGCAAGAATTTTATTACTGGTGTGAACATTACACATCGTTCACATACACTGTCTCTTGCCAGTCCCAGCGGGGACACCAAGAAGTGTGAGATGGGTTGGTTCAAATTCTGTGCTTCGACTGGCTAATCTTTCAAGTCGATTTGCATTCTGCAAAATCATGAACACAAGAAGACAGAAAGATTGGCAACTTTATTAGTGTATGTCTAGCAGTTTAAAAGGAGCTAATAGTATGTAATATCTGTGAAAGTGGGAGATGGATAGAAACTGCAACATTCCAATATTTGCTTTTCAAATTCCATTTTACAGAGTGGAAGGATTCCCTGGCAGGGCTACAGGAGCAGCTGCGGGAGGAAAAAAAAGAGGCAGAGGTACAGTGCCCTTGGACTCCCCTTACTCTATTGGAGCAGCTGCATTTTTATCTGCTTTATCAATTGAATTCCATGTACAATTACATTTGAATAAAAGCATTCTGCTGCTTAAAAATGGTAGAAAGCATTGGTTTTGATCATGTCTTTCTCTGCCATAATATCCATTTTTCTACACCCAAGAAAAGCACTCCTCTTAAACATGCCCTTAACGTTTATTTGTTGAATGTTGGCTCTTTATCGCCAAAGAATGGGATTACCTTTGCCACGCTTTAGCCCTTTTTCTACCAAAACATGCCCCATTTTATTTTGATGGCTTTAATCTTTTTGTTCTCTTCCCCTTATGTTCAGCCTCAAAATTGCTATTTTACTCCTTGCCTAGGGACAGGCATGTTTGATACCATTTCAAATAAATAATCTAACTGGAGATTGGAGAGGAAAACAATGTGATCTCTCAAGTCTAGGAATGGTTGTGTTTCACTTAATTTATGCAAAGCCTTCTGTAGCACTCTCCCAGTAGAATTTCCTCTGGAAGCCTGATCACTACCTTTCAGGACAGCAGGGTTTCCTGGAACACTCGGATGGGCATCACCCGAGGGCTTTCTCAAGTCACTTCTACTTCCCATCTCTTTTTTCTAAGTGTCATGTTCGGATCAGCAGGGAGACACCGACACACGTAGGCTGCAAGCCTGAGCAGCTTTTTTTAATATATGTGTACATGGTGGGATCCCTTGGACAGGCACTTAATAGAGAGTGGGGCAGCCTTGTCTTCTAGCACAATACTCAAAGCCTCTTTTTTTCACAGTATTGAGTAGTCTCACATTATAGCATCCCTGTGCTTCTTAGGTATCACAGTTCAAGGAAGGAAGAACCAAATTTAATCTTCAAGGATGCCAAGCAACTCCTTATGTTCTTTTTGGCACTATGCCTAGTGGCAAATCTCTGACCCTAGATTTATATGCCCGTTGCTTTAGACTTCATTAAAATCTCCTTGTTGCCATTTCTTCAATGGTCTTTATAGCTACAATAATATTGAAATAAAATTCATGATTCTTCTTGGTCACATTTTGGTGTTGTTGGAGAAAACAAATTGGAATTATTAGAGAAGAGCAAATCAAAATGGCCATCATTAACATCTACAAATAATAAATGCTAGAGATGATGTGAAGAAAAGATAACCCTCCTCAACTGTTCATGGGAATGTAAGTTGGTGCAGGTACTGTGGAAAACAGTATGGACATTTCTCAGAAAAGAATTACCATATGATTGCTATAGCTGCAGAGTTGGCATTCAATGTATCATAATTATCTATAGAATCCCCTCCTTATCCCTACACCTGTATTACTTACCACTTTATCCCCTATTCATTCCAGTCAGGACATAGCAGCTTTCTTGCTCTTCTTCAAACATTCTAAGCACAACCCCAACCCCATCCCCAGCCACCCCCATGGAGTCTTTGCACCTGAATGTCTTCTTTATTGGCATAACTTTCTTCATCACTTCTTTCAAACTTTGTTCAAATGGGATCTGACCAATAAAAGACTTCAGAGACCATCATATATGAAGTAATATTACCCATAAGATTTCAGGATCTCCTTTACCCTGTTTTATTATTCTCCATTTTATTCATCACTCTCCACTAGAACAGAAAGTCCACAATGACAAAAGCCATGTCTGGTTTGTTTTCTGATCTATCCTCAGCATCTATACTAGGGCTGAGCAAAGAGTAAGCACAGGAATAGTATTTGCTGAAGGATTCATGACTGAGTGCATGCATGCTAAGTTGCTTCAGTCGTGCCCAACTCTGTGTGACCCTATGGACTGCAGCCTGAGAGGTTCCTCTGTCCATGGGATTCTCCAGGCATGAATACTGGAGTGGGCTGCTGCACCCTCCCCCAGGGGATCTTCCCAACCCAGGGCTCAAGCCCACATCTATTATCTCTAACCTGCATTGGCAGGCGGGTTCTTTACCACTAGCACCACCTGGGAAACTCTCTTCACAAAATCCTAAGTGTAAAAGGCATTTTTGAAGTATTCTTATATTAAGATATATTGATGAGGGGAACTTTAGCTGATTATGCCAGTGGCATTCTGGAGCTGGCTTGTATAGACTCATAAGAGCCAATTAATAAATAGTCAGTTTGTCCAAGATTGTAGCATAAACAAAAGTGCCTTCTGATTGATCAGAAGAGAGCTTTACACTAGGATATAGGGTAACATTAGTGAATACTGACATCATCTTTATCACAAAACTGGCCTTTATGTATGTACTATGGATTGAATGTATATATCCACCATGCCCCAGATTCATATATTGAAAACTAATGCCCAGTGTTGTTATTGTTTGGTCATTCAGTTGTGTTGGATTCTTTGTGGCCCCATGGACAGTGGTTTGCCAGGCTTCCCTGTTATTCACCATCTCCCAGAGCTTGCTCAATGTCCATTGACTCAGTGATGTCATCCAACCATCTTGTCCTCTCAGCCCCTTCTCCTGCCTTCAATCTTTCCCAGCCTCAGAGTCTTTTTCAATGGAAAGCAAAACCCCTTCACATCAAGTGATCCTTAAAGGACATAGCAGCTTTCTTGCTCTTCAAACATTCAGCACAACCCCAACCCCATCCCAAATGGAGTCTTTGCACCTGAATGTCTTCTTTATTGGCATAACTTTCTTCATCACTTCTTTCAAACTTTGTTCAAATGGGATCTGACCAATAAAAGACTTCAGAGACCATCATATATGAAGTAATATTACCCATAAGATTTCAGGATCTCCTTTACCCTGTTTTATTATTCTCCATTTTATTCATCACTCTCCACTAGAACAGAAAGTCCACAATGACAAAAGCCATGTCTGGTTTGTTTTCTGATCTATCCTCAGCATCTATACTAGGGCTGAGCAAAGAGTAAGCACAGGAATAGTATTTGCTGAAGGATTCATGACTGAGTGCATGCATGCTAAGTTGCTTCAGTCGTGCCCAACTCTGTGTGACCCTATGGACTGCAGCCTGAGAGGTTCCTCTGTCCATGGGATTCTCCAGGCATGAATACTGGAGTGGGCTGCTGCACCCTCCCCCAGGGGATCTTCCCAACCCAGGGCTCAAGCCCACATCTATTATCTCTAACCTGCATTGGCAGGCGGGTTCTTTACCACTAGCACCACCTGGGAAACTCTCTTCACAAAATCCTAAGTGTAAAAGGCATTTTGAAGTATTCTTATATTAAGATATAATGATGAGGGAACTTTAGCTGATTATGCCAGTGGCATTCTGGAGCTGGCTTGTATAGACTCATAAGAGCCAATTAATAAATAGTCAGTTTGTCCAAGATTGTAGCATAAACAAAAGTGCCTTCTGATTGATCAGAAGAGAGCTTTACACTAGGATATAGGGTAACATTAGTGAATACTGACATCATCTTTATCACAAAACTGGCCTTTATGTATGTACTATGGATTGAATGTATATATCCACCATGCCCCAGATTCATATATTGAAAACTAATGCCCAGTGTTGTTATTGTTTGGTCATTCAGTTGTGTTGGATTCTTTGTGGCCCCATGGACAGTGGTTTGCCAGGCTTCCCTGTTATTCACCATCTCCCAGAGCTTGCTCAATGTCCATTGACTCAGTGATGTCATCCAACCATCTTGTCCTCTCAGCCCCTTCTCCTGCCTTCAATCTTTCCCAGCCTCAGAGTCTTTTTCAATGAGCAGCCCCTTCACATCAAGTGATCAAAGGGTTGGAGCTTCAGCTTCAGTCATCATCATTCCTTCTAATGAATATTCAGGATTGGTTTCCTTTAGGATTGATTGGTTTGATCTCCTTGCAGTTCAAAGAACTCTCAAGAGTCTTCTCCAACACCACAGCTTGAAGGCATCAATTCTTCAGTACTCATCATTCTTCATTGTCCAACTCACACATCTGTACATGACTATTGGAAAAACCATAGCTTTGACTATATAGGCCTTTGTCATCAAAGTAATGTCTCTCTTTTTTAACATGTTGCCTATTTTTGTCATAGCTTTCCTTCCAGGGAGCAAGTGTCTCTTAATTTCATGGCTGTAGTCACCATCTGCAGTGATTTTGGAGTCCAAGAAAATAAAGTCTGTCACTGTTTCCACTGTTTCCCCATCTATTGTCCATGAAGTGATGAGACCAGATATCATTATCATAGTTTCTTGAATATTGATTTTTAAGCCAAGTTTTTCACTTTCCTCTTTCACCTTTATCAAGAGACTCTTTAGTTTCTCTTCACTTTCTGCTATAATGGTGGTGCCATCTGCATATTGATATTGATGTTTTTGCTGGCAGTCTTGATTCCAGCTTGTATTTCATTCAGCCCGGCATTTCATGTGATGCACTCTGCATATAAGTTAAAGAAGCAGGGTGACAATATAAAGCCCAGTGTAATGGTATCTTAATGAGGCCTTTGGAGGTCAGGAGTGGGATCAATGTTCTTATAAAAAACCACTGAGGGCTCACTTGCCCCTTTACCATATGGTAATAGAGCAAAGAGATAGCCACTTATGAACCAGGAAGTGAGCCCTCACCTGACTCTGAAAATACTGATCACCTTGATCTTGGACTTCCCATCCTCCAGATGTGTGAGAAGTACATTTCTGCTGCTTGTAAGACACCCAGTCTATGGTAATTTACTACAATAGCCACTTTTATAGAACCATCCTCTTGGAAGATTTAGCAATGTTCTCTTCTGTGCTAACTGCACCATGCACACAGTTCTACTATAGCTCGTGTGATCATGATAAGCAGACGTGTCAGCCCCTTCTCCTGCCTTCAATCTTTCCCAGCCTCAGAGTCTTTTCAATGAGCAGCCCCTTCACATCAAGTGATCAAAGGGTTGGAGCTTCAGCTTCAGTCATCATCATTCCTTCTAATGAATATTCAGGATTGGTTTCCTTTAGGATTGATTGGTTTGATCTCCTTGCAGTTCAAAGAACTCTCAAGAGTCTTCTCCAACACCACAGCTTGAAGGCATCAATTCTTCAGTACTCATCATTCTTCATTGTCCAACTCACACATCTGTACATGACTATTGGAAAAACCATAGCTTTGACTATATAGGCCTTTGTCATCAAAGTAATGTCTCTCTTTTTTAACATGTTGCCTATTTTTGTCATAGCTTTCCTTCCAGGGAGCAAGTGTCTCTTAATTTCATGGCTGTAGTCACCATCTGCAGTGATTTTGGAGTCCAAGAAAATAAAGTCTGTCACTGTTTCCACTGTTTCCCCATCTATTGTCCATGAAGTGATGAGACCAGATATCATTATCATAGTTTCTTGAATATTGATTTTTAAGCCAAGTTTTTCACTTTCCTCTTTCACCTTTATCAAGAGACTCTTTAGTTTCTCTTCACTTTCTGCTATAATGGTGGTGCCATCTGCATATTGATATTGATGTTTTTGCTGGCAGTCTTGATTCCAGCTTGTATTTCATTCAGCCCGGCATTTCATGTGATGCACTCTGCATATAAGTTAAAGAAGCAGGGTGACAATATAAAGCCCAGTGTAATGGTATCTTAATGAGGCCTTTGGAGGTCATGAGTGGGATCAATGTTCTTATAAAAAAAAACCACTGAGGGCTCACTTGCCCCTTTACCATATGGTAATAGAGCAAAGAGATAGCCACTTATGAACCAGGAAGTGAGCCCTCACCTGACTCTGAAAATACTGATCACCTTGATCTTGGACTTCCCATCCTCCAGATGTGTGAGAAGTACATTTCTGCTGCTTGTAAGACACCCAGTCTATGGTAATTTACTACAATAGCCTGAACAGACTGAGATGATATGATACATAGAGTAGAACCATCCTCTTGGAAGATTTAGCAATGTTCTCTTCTGTGCTAACTGCACCATGCACACAGTTCTACTATAGCTCGTGTGACATACAAGCAGGTGTCTCTGTAATGATAAGGCCCTATTCATCTTTATAATCCCCAGAGACTAACAGAATTTGCCTGTGTTTTCTTGAATGTTTGAGTGACATAATGACAATATTCAAGTTAAAGAAGACTAACATGAAGAGTAAGAACTTGCATAACTGACCTCACAATGTTTTCTTTCATAGAATCTTACAGGATGAAATTGAGTCCAACCTTGTCTTGAATTTACACTAACTTCTGTGGAAATGATGCAAATAAACCAATGGGTTCCACCAATTTGTTGGCACAAACAAACTCTGCTAAGGTAATAGATTTTCAAGGTATGAATCTGGTCAACTCTCAAATACAAGTTGACTTCTGGAGCCACAAGGATATATCATAAAGAAAGAATGGAGTTTTCAGTTTTGATCCTGCATGACATCAGTAAAAGAGCTACCAGGAGTTTACTATGTAAGATTTTTCTACTTAGAAGAGATTATGAAGCAAAGCAGGAGAGATTATGCTGCAGTATCAAGTAAGCCTAGAACCTGTAGTGGTAAGAATCAGCACAGATTAATTTTTCATTTGAATCTCAGTCTTGTGTGGAAGATGCAGCTTTTTTGGTTGGTCTCTCCTAAGGCACTCCTACACACTTTCCATTGGCCAGAACTCAGTCACATGACCCCATTCTAATTGCAAGGGACGCTAGGAATGGTAGTCTTTCTATGTGTCATGGAAGAAGAAATTATTCAGATGAACATCTAGTCAGTCTCTATCACAATGTGGCTTAAAAATTATCAGAGATTTTTCTACATCTACAATAATTTTATGGGAAATCTCACCATCCCAAATTACTGACAACAGCTCACTTTTCCTATGAGTAGACATCTCTGTTTACTGCCCAAAAATCCTGCTCACCTGGATCTTGGACTGCCCATCCTCCAGATGTGTGAGAAGTACATTTCTGCTGCTTGTAAGACACCCAGTCTATGGTAATTTACTACAATAGCCTGAACAGACTGAGATGATATGATACATAGAGTAGAACCATCCTCTTGGAAGATTTAGCAATGTTCTCTTCTGTGCTAACTGCACCATGCACACAGTTCTACTATAGCTCGTGTGACATACAAGCAGGTGTCTCTGTAATGATAAGGCCCTATTCATCTTTATAATCCCCAGAGACTAACAGAATTTGCCTGTGTTTTCTTGAATGTTTGAGTGACATAATGACAATATTCAAGTTAAAGAAGACTAACATGAAGAGTAAGAACTTGCATAACTGACCTCACAATGTTTTCTTTCATAGAATCTTACAGGATGAAATTGAGTCCAACCTTGTCTTGAATTTACACTAACTTCTGTGGAAATGATGCAAATAAACCAATGGGTTCCACCAATTTGTTGGCACAAACAAACTCTGCTAAGGTAATAGATTTTCAAGGTATGAATCTGGTCAACTCTCAAATACAAGTTGACTTCTGGAGCCACAAGGATATATCATAAAGAAAGAATGGAGTTTTCAGTTTTGATCCTGCATGACATCAGTAAAAGAGCTACCAGGAGTTTACTATGTAAGATTTTTCTACTTAGAAGAGATTATGAAGCAAAGCAGGAGAGATTATGCTGCAGTATCAAGTAAGCCTAGAACCTGTAGTGGTAAGAATCAGCACAGATTAATTTTTCATTTGAATCTCAGTCTTGTGTGGAAGATGCAGCTTTTTTGGTTGGTCTCTCCTAAGGCACTCCTACACACTTTCCATTGGCCAGAACTCAGTCACATGACCCCATTCTAATTGCAAGGGACGCTAGGAATGGTAGTCTTTCTATGTGTCATGGAAGAAGAAATTATTCAGATGAACATCTAGTCAGTCTCTATCACAATGTGGCTTAAAAATTATCAGAGATTTTTCTACATCTACAATAATTTTATGGGAAATCTCACCATCCCAAATTACTGACAACAGCTCACTTTTCCTATGAGTAGACATCTCTGTTTACTGCCCAAAAAATAGCCTTCCTACTTCTGGTTGGGAGACCCTGTACCCCTCCCTTAGAGATAAATTTTCCTAACCTCCTTTTATTAAACTCACAAGATTGAAAGATAAATCTGGTCTGGGCTACTGTGAAACCCCCTCGACTCTATCAAAGACAACAGGAGTGCATCCCACCTTTTTCTCTATTGATGTGGCCATGTGGTCTATGACCACCTTCTCATGACAATGAGAGGAGACATAGCAAAGGTCCAGATGGTGGTAGAGGAAAAGATGGAAAGAACATGGTTCTTGATAATCCAGGAGCCACTGAAGTCACTAACATTGAAGCTCTTCTTATATGAGATGGTATAGTTTTTCTTAATAAAATATTTTTCCATTTACTTTTTGTATACTTTTAGGATATTTATGGTTTGATTCAGCAGGTATTTGAGTGGCTAATGGGCACAATGTACAGTGTTAGCCACAGAAAGGTATGTTCCATGTAGATCTGCTCCTCTATTTATGTAAAATGATACCAGATACTTATTTCTAAAAGACAAATGTGTGCTCTCCCATGCTGAAATACGCCTGAATATTTCACCTAGAACCTTTCTATCAGTCCAGTTAGGCTGTGCTAACATAATATCATAAACTGAGTAGATTAGAAACAACAAAAGTGTGTTTTTCACAGTTCTGGAGGCCGGGAAGTCCAAGATCAAGATGCTAGCATACTCAGTGTCTGCTGAAAGGCCTCTTTCATGTTGCAGATGGATGTTTTCTCATTGTATCTTCCATGGCAGAGAGAGGAGGAGGGAGTTCTCTCTGGTCCCTTTTACAAGGCCATTGATCTCACTCACAAGAGCTCCACTCACATGCCCCAACCCTCTTCCAAGGCCCTCCCTCTCAATCCATACTGGGGGTTAGGATATCAGCATATGAATTGAGGACAAGTTTAAACCTTCAATTCAGCATATGTTCAATCCCTGGAAGATGGATTGTAGTTTTAGAATTGCTAGAGTTTGTTGTATTCTACAGACCAAGGATAAGAGGAGAGAGTACCAGGCCCTCAGCTACACAGATGTCTCAACTCTAGGAGGAAGCTGTTTTCTCTCATGCCTTTATTTCACCCTTGTTCTCTGCATTTGTCAGGGCATTTCTTGTACATAATAGAATTATATACTGGTGTACTAGAGAAAATTCATTCTGATTTGCTCAAGACTTCACTTTTATTTATTTAATTTTTAACAGTTATTTTAAATTTTGGCCTCTTTTATTGATTTTTTTTATCCATTTATTTTCATTCATCTTTATTCTTTAGCCTGTGTGGGTCTCCCATTGCAGTGGCCTCTCTTGTTGCAGAGCTTCAGCTCTGGGCCCATGCACTTCAGAGTGCTGGCTTGTAATTGGACACACCAGTCCAGCTGCTCCACAGCATGTGAGATCTTCCCGGGCCAGGAATCAAACTGGTGTCCCTTTAGGTTTTTCTTAATAAAATATTTTCCATTTACTTTTTGTATACTTTTAGGATATTTATGGTTTGATTCAGCAGGTATTTGAGTGGCTAATGGGCACAATGTACAGTGTTAGCCACAGAAAGGTATGTTCCATGTAGATCTGCTCCTCTATTTATGTAAAATGATACCAGATACTTATTTCTAAAAGACAAATGTGTGCTCTCCCATGCTGAAATACGCCTGAATATTTCACCTAGAACCTTTCTATCAGTCCAGTTAGGCTGTGCTAACATAATATCATAAACTGAGTAGATTAGAAACAACAAAAGTGTGTTTTTCACAGTTCTGGAGGCCGGGAAGTCCAAGATCAAGATGCTAGCATACTCAGTGTCTGCTGAAAGGCCTCTTTCATGTTGCAGATGGATGTTTTCTCATTGTATCTTCCATGGCAGAGAGAGGAGGAGGAGTTCTCTCTGGTCCCTTTTACAAGGCCATTGATCTCACTCACAAGAGCTCCACTCACATGCCCCAACCCTCTTCCAAGGCCCTCCCTCTCAATCCATACTGGGGGTTAGGATATCAGCATATGAATTGAGGACAAGTTTAAACCTTCAATTCAGCATATGTTCAATCCCTGGAAGATGGATTGTAGTTTTAGAATTGCTAGAGTTTGTTGTATTCTACAGACCAAGGATAAGAGGAGAGAGTACCAGGCCCTCAGCTACACAGATGTCTCAACTCTAGGAGGAAGCTGTTTTCTCTCATGCCTTTATTTCACCCTTGTTCTCTGCATTTGTCAGGGCATTTCTTGTACATAATAGAATTATATACTGGTGTACTAGAGAAAATTCATTCTGATTTGCTCAAGACTTCACTTTTATTTATTTAATTTTTAACAGTTATTTTAAATTTTGGCCTCTTTTATTGATTTTTTTTATCCATTTATTTTCATTCATCTTTATTCTTTAGCCTGTGTGGGTCTCCCATTGCAGTGGCCTCTCTTGTTGCAGAGCTTCAGCTCTGGGCCCATGCACTTCAGAGTGCTGGCTTGTAATTGGACACACCAGTCCAGCTGCTCCACAGCATGTGAGATCTTCCCGGGCCAGGAATCAAACTGGTGTCCCTTGCACTGCAAGGCAGAGTCTTTACCCACTGGGAAGCCCACTTCTCCACTTTTAGACAAGCAAGTCCTACAACCAGCATGCAGGCAAACCAGAGTGATAGGTCACCCTGCTTAGAGAATGAAGGGCAAAGGGGTGGTAATTAGATGGTGAAAGCTTATCAAAATGGAGCTGGAAGCAGTTTTCCAAACAGGAGATTAACAGATAAAGAGAGAATTAAAGTACTTTCCTGGGAATACTGAGTGATGCAGGAAAAGTTGTTAGCTTTTCCCTGGGAGAGGGAAGTCAAAGGTACTATTTGAATGGTAGAAAAAAGGTAACCTGCAGAAGACAGGACTGGAGATCCTGATGGTGCCACTTATAATTGTTCTAAGTGTCACTAAGAAACTCAGGATTCCCTGAGAGCATATAACAGGGAAGCCCATCTAGATGTGTCTCTAGAGATACCCATGAAGAATCAGTCCCAGTCATGTTGGATTTGAGGTATTCTGGGTTGATTAATTCTCAAACAGCTCTGACACAAAATAGTGACTCCTAATGTGATTTTTCAGTAACTGTAGAAAGAACTTGGAAACTAGTAATAGAATCATTGTAATTCTGATTTTAGTTATTTCAAGGAGTCTTCTACAGCCTTTCCTCCTCCTATGAAACTAGTCTATCCTCAAAAGATTTGAACAGGGCTTCCCTAGTGGTCCAGTGGGTAAGGACACCGCCTTGCAGTGCAAGGGCTCCGGTTCGATCCTGGCCTGGGAAGATCCCACATGCCGGGGCTAAGTGTCTATTTTCATGCCTTTATTTCACCCTTGTTCTCTGCATTTGTCAGGGCATTTCTTGTACATAATAGAATTATATACTGGTGTACTAGAGAAAATTCATTCTGATTTGCTCAAGACTTCACTTTTATTTATTTAATTTTTAACAGTTATTTTAAATTTTGGCCTCTTTTATTGATTTTTTTTATCCATTTATTTTCATTCATCTTTATTCTTTAGCCTGTGTGGGTCTCCCATTGCAGTGGCCTCTCTTGTTGCAGAGCTTCAGCTCTGGGCCCATGCACTTCAGAGTGCTGGCTTGTAATTGGACACACCAGTCCAGCTGCTCCACAGCATGTGAGATCTTCCCGGGCCAGGAATCAAACTGGTGTCCCTTGCACTGCAAGGCAGAGTCTTTACCCACTGGGAAGCCCACTTCTCCACTTTTAGACAAGCAAGTCCTACAACCAGCATGCAGGCAAACCAGAGTGATAGGTCACCCTGCTTAGAGAATGAAGGGCAAAGGGGTGGTAATTAGATGGTGAAAGCTTATCAAAATGGAGCTGGAAGCAGTTTTCCAAACAGGAGATTAACAGATAAAGAGAGAATTAAAGTACTTTCCTGGGAATACTGAGTGATGCAGGAAAAGTTGTTAGCTTTTCCCTGGGAGAGGGAAGTCAAAGGTACTATTTGAATGGTAGAAAAAAGGTAACCTGCAGAAGACAGGACTGGAGATCCTGATGGTGCCACTTATAATTGTTCTAAGTGTCACTAAGAAACTCAGGATTCCCTGAGAGCATATAACAGGGAAGCCCATCTAGATGTGTCTCTAGAGATACCCATGAAGAATCAGTCCCAGTCATGTTGGATTTGAGGTATTCTGGGTTGATTAATTCTCAAACAGCTCTGACACAAAATAGTGACTCCTAATGTGATTTTTCAGTAACTGTAGAAAGAACTTGGAAACTAGTAATAGAATCATTGTAATTCTGATTTTAGTTATTTCAAGGAGTCTTCTACAGCCTTTCCTCCTCCTATGAAACTAGTCTATCCTCAAAAGATTTGAACAGGGCTTCCCTAGTGGTCCAGTGGGTAAGGACACCGCCTTGCAGTGCAAGGGGCTCCGGTTCGATCCCTGGCCTGGGAAGATCCCACATGCCGCGGAGCGGCTGGACTGATGTGTCCAATTACCAAGCCAGAGCTCTGGGGCGCATGCGCCCAGAGCCAGTGCTCTGCAACAACAGAGGCCACTGCGATGGGAGGCCCACAGGAGCCGGAGAACAAAGACAGATGAAAAATAGAGAAATGAAAGACCAATAGAAGTGGCCCGCCTGTTCCCCTTCCTCCCCACCCACCTCTCAAAAGATAAATAAATAAAATAAACGTTAAAAAAAAAGGTTTGAATGTCTCTGCTTCTTTTCTACCCTGGGGATAAACTTTCCCAATAAATCAGTTCTGAATAAGGTGTTGTCTATTTGGAGAGCTGTTTCTCTTGGGTAGTCATGCAACATAAAGACATGGTGATGACTCTGGATCACTACAGCTGCAGTGTAAGGACACACAATTTTGACTCTATGAATGTCAAGGCCTTTCCTGAGTAAAGCCAGTTTCCAGAATCAACAAAAAAACAAAATTATTTATAAAAGCATTCAGAATGTTTCTTAAAGGCCCATTGTCAAGTTGGCACTTGGCAACTCTCTGTCCATTCAGGAAAATATGTCAGGCAGCTTTTTCTCTGCTAGAGAATCAACCTTTCTCTGGCTTGTCAATAAAGTTCATTGTTACTGACCTCATATTCCCCATAATGGATTGTGATCATATTCCTGCTATTTCTGCTTTAAAGTGATATCATTGCTGCTTACAAGGTCAGAAGACCACTAATAGAGCTTCTCCACTTGAGTGAAGCACCCCAAAGGCATTTGTGAGATTTATTTTAAGAATAAGGCAGTAGAAAATGCAGGTTGCAAGGAAGACTCTATACAGCACTTGTTCATCTGTAAAAACTCTCATGCGTTTTGAATGGAATAACACTAACCCAGATTTTACACTTTGAAAATAATAAAATTGCCGTGATAGAAGCATTGTAATTCTGATTTTAGTTATTTCAAGGAGTCTTCTACAGCCTTTCCTCCTCCTATGAAACTAGTCTATCCTCAAAAGATTTGAACAGGGCTTCCCTAGTGGTCCAGTGGGTAAGGACACCGCCTTGCAGTGCAAGGGGCTCCGGTTTGATCCCTCGCCTGGGAGGATCCCACGTGCCGCGGAGCGGCTGGACCCATGTGTCCAATTACCGAGCCGGAGCTCTGGAGCGCATGCGCCCAGAGCCGGCGCTCTGCAACAACAGAGGCCACTGCGATGGGAGGCCCACAGGAGCCGGAGAACAAAGACAGATGAAAAATAGAGAAATGAAAGACCAATAGAAGTGGCCCGCCTGTTCCCCTTCCTCCCCACCCACCTCTCAAAAGATAAATAAATAAAATAAACGTTAAAAAAAAAGGTTTGAATGTCTCTGCTTCTTTTCTACCCTGGGGATAAACTTTCCCAATAAATCAGTTCTGAATAAGGTGTTGTCTATTTGGAGAGCTGTTTCTCTTGGGTAGTCATGCAACATAAAGACATGGTGATGACTCTGGATCACTACAGCTGCAGTGTAAGGACACACAATTTTGACTCTATGAATGTCAAGGCCTTTCCTGAGTAAAGCCAGTTTCCAGAATCAACAAAAAAACAAAATTATTTATAAAAGCATTCAGAATGTTTCTTAAAGGCCCATTGTCAAGTTGGCACTTGGCAACTCTCTGTCCATTCAGGAAAATATGTCAGGCAGCTTTTTCTCTGCTAGAGAATCAACCTTTCTCTGGCTTGTCAATAAAGTTCATTGTTACTGACCTCATATTCCCCATAATGGATTGTGATCATATTCCTGCTATTTCTGCTTTAAAGTGATATCATTGCTGCTTACAAGGTCAGAAGACCACTAATAGAGCTTCTCCACTTGAGTGAAGCACCCCAAAGGCATTTGTGAGATTTATTTTAAGAATAAGGCAGTAGAAAATGCAGGTTGCAAGGAAGACTCTATACAGCACTTGTTCATCTGTAAAAACTCTCATGCGTTTTGAATGGAATAACACTAACCCAGATTTTACACTTTGAAAATAATAAAAATTGCCAAGCTTAAAATGAGAAAGAAACTGAATAAACAGAAGGAAGACCTGGGCATGTTTCAGGTGACTGTTGGGCTTACACAATGACAATGGAACAACAGAAGCGAACCCCTGGTCCATGGACAGAAAATCTGACCTGCTCTCAATTTCCTAGCTCTGAATTTTGATGATTCTTGGACACCATCACTGGCTTCTCAGACTTTCACTTCAGCCTTACTTCTCATCAAACAGTATGATTCAAAAGAGTATTTCAAAACAAAATTTTATCAAAACTAAAGAATACCTCCACCAGACCAGCTAAATGGAACTCATGCCTTGGATTTAGGATGATCTTTATTCACAGCAGTTTCTGGAGATCCCTAAGCATCAGCAGACAGGACTGGGCAGTGTGTGAAGCATGCACTCTGAGGTCACATGGTCAGAGTTTTAATTCTAGTTCCACCACTCACGACTGTGTGCTCTCAGACAGAAGACAGGAACCTTCAAAGCAGCATCTAAAACAACCTGCAGTCACAGTGCAAAGGGCGGTCTTCTTTCCAGCACGTTAGTTTACAAGTGTTTATCTTTTATCTGACACAGCTGTGCCTACCTGAGGTAGAAAGGTAGAACCTCTCTTCTGTTCTATGGAAAGCCCTCTGCACCAGGTTGCAAGTAAAGTGAAAATGAAAGTCGCTCAGTCATATTCCACTTTTTGTGACCCCGTGGAGGAGCCATGGAATTCTCCAAGCAAGAACAGTCGGCAGCCATTCCCTTTTCCCGAGGATCTTCCCAATCCAGGGATCAAATCCAAGTCTCCTGCATTTCAGGCTGATCTACCAGGGAAGTAGAAGCTGGATAAATATCTTTTAGATAAAGAAGTAAAACATTGGTAGTGGTTTCTGATCTTTATTATACTGTATCACTTGGGAAACAAAGATAAAAATTTCTCAACTAAAATCTTCTATTCCTTGCACTAACAATCTTTTTAGATGTCGAATAAGATGGTAGTAAGAACTGCCATGGTTGAACCTAGTCCCTGTCACTTATCAGCTATGTGATGCTGGGGCATTTCCTTGTTTCTCTATGCTTGTTTCCTCATCTCTAAAATAGGAACAGTAAGAGTATCTACCATGACAGAGTTATCTTGAGGATTAAATGAGGTAATTGGTGAAACGTGCTTAGAATTGTATTTGGTACCTAACAAGCCTTGATAATTGTTATATAAACAGAAGGAAGACCTGGGCATGTTTCACTTCAAAGCCCCCTTACTCTGACCTGCTCTCAATTTCCTAGCTCTGAATTTTGATGATTCTTGGACACCATCACTGGCTTCTCAGACTTTCACTTCAGCCTTACTTCTCATCAAACAGTATGATTCAAAAGAGTATTTCAAAACAAAATTTTATCAAAACTAAAGAATACCTCCACCAGACCAGCTAAATGGAACTCATGCCTTGGATTTAGGATGATCTTTATTCACAGCAGTTTCTGGAGATCCCTAAGCATCAGCAGACAGGACTGGGCAGTGTGTGAAGCATGCACTCTGAGGTCACATGGTCAGAGTTTTAATTCTAGTTCCACCACTCACGACTGTGTGCTCTCAGACAGAAGACAGGAACCTTCAAAGCAGCATCTAAAACAACCTGCAGTCACAGTGCAAAGGGCGGTCTTCTTTCCAGCACGTTAGTTTACAAGTGTTTATCTTTTATCTGACACAGCTGTGCCTACCTGAGGTAGAAAGGTAGAACCTCTCTTCTGTTCTATGGAAAGCCCTCTGCACCAGGTTGCAAGTAAAGTGAAAATGAAAGTCGCTCAGTCATATTCCACTTTTTGTGACCCCGTGGAGGAGCCATGGAATTCTCCAAGCAAGAACAGTCGGCAGCCATTCCCTTTTCCCGAGGATCTTCCCAATCCAGGGATCAAATCCAAGTCTCCTGCATTTCAGGCTGATCTACCAGGGAAGTAGAAGCTGGATAAATATCTTTTAGATAAAGAAGTAAAACATTGGTAGTGGTTTCTGATCTTTATTATACTGTATCACTTGGGAAACAAAGATAAAAATTTCTCAACTAAAATCTTCTATTCCTTGCACTAACAATCTTTTTAGATGTCGAATAAGATGGTAGTAAGAACTGCCATGGTTGAACCTAGTCCCTGTCACTTATCAGCTATGTGATGCTGGGGCATTTCCTTGTTTCTCTATGCTTGTTTCCTCATCTCTAAAATAGGAACAGTAAGAGTATCTACCATGACAGAGTTATCTTGAGGATTAAATGAGGTAATTGGTGAAACGTGCTTAGAATTGTATTTGGTACCTAACAAGCCTTGATAATTGTTATATAAATAAATTTATAAAATTAGTATACCTCCTAGAATTAACATGTCAAGTCATTGTAGCTTCTTCCCCTGCCCCAAGTTTTTATTAAATCCATGACATACCTTACAATTAATAATACTTAAAATTAAGAAACAGTAATAAAGGGAAAAGAAAGGAAGAAATACAATGAAAAAATCACTAAATAAAATGGAGAGGAAGGAATGGAGGTTCCTTAAAAAAAATAAAAACCCTAAAAATAAACCTCCCAGCAATTTCACTTCTGAGCATATATCCAGAGAAAATCATAATCCAAAAGGATACACGTGCTGCAATGTCCATCGCAGCACTGCTTACAATAGCCAAGACATGGAAGCAACCTGAATCTCCACTAACAGAGAATGGATAAGAAGATGTGGTGGGCTTCCCCTGGTGGTCCAGTGGATAAGGACACCGCCTTGCAGTGCAAGGGGCGCCGGTTGGATCCCTGGCCTGGGAAGATCCCACGTGCCGCGGAGCGGCTGGACTGATGTGTCCAATCACCGAGCCAGTGCTCTGGAGTGCATGCGCCCAGAGCCGGCGCTCTGCGACAACAGACGCCACCGCGATGGGAGGCCCGCAGGAGCCAAAGAACAAAAAAGATGGATGAAAAATAGAGAAATGGAAGACCAATAGAAGTGGCCCGCCCACTCCCCTCCCCCCCCGCCAAAAAAAAAAAGAAGATGTGGTGTATAGATACAACGGAGCATTACTCATCAATAAAAAAGAAGAAAAGAATGACATTTACAGCAGCATGGATGGACTTAGAGATTATCATACTAAATGAAGTAAGTCAGACAGAGAAAGATAACTATCATATGATATCCCTCGTATGTGGAATTAAATGTTTAAAATGCTACAAACGAACTTATTTACAAAAGAGAAACAGACTTACAAACATAGAAAATAAACTTATGATTACCAAAAGAGAAATGTGAGCAGGAGGGATCAATCAGGAACTTGGGATAAGAATATACACAATACTAAATATAAGGTAGATAACCAACAAGGGCCCACTGAATGGCACAAAGAATTGTATTTGGTACCTAACAAGCCTTGATAATTGTTATATAAATAAATTTATAAAATTAGTATACCTCCTAGAATTAACATGTCAAGTCATTGTAGCTTCTTCCCCTGCCCCAAGTTTTTATTAAATCCATGACATACCTTACAATTAATAATACTTAAAATTAAGAAACAGTAATAAAGGGAAAAGAAAGGAAGAAATACAATGAAAAAATCACTAAATAAAATGGAGAGGAAGGAATGGAGGTTCCTTAAAAAAAATAAAAACCCTAAAAATAAACCTCCCAGCAATTTCACTTCTGAGCATATATCCAGAGAAAATCATAATCCAAAAGGATACACGTGCTGCAATGTCCATCGCAGCACTGCTTACAATAGCCAAGACATGGAAGCAACCTGAATCTCCACTAACAGAGAATGGATAAGAAGATGTGGTGGGCTTCCCCTGGTGGTCCAGTGGATAAGGACACCGCCTTGCAGTGCAAGGGGCGCCGGTTGGATCCCTGGCCTGGGAAGATCCCACGTGCCGCGGAGCGGCTGGACTGATGTGTCCAATCACCGAGCCAGTGCTCTGGAGTGCATGCGCCCAGAGCCGGCGCTCTGCGACAACAGACGCCACCGCGATGGGAGGCCCGCAGGAGCCAAAGAACAAAAAAGATGGATGAAAAATAGAGAAATGGAAGACCAATAGAAGTGGCCCGCCCACTCCCCTCCCCCCCCGCCAAAAAAAAAAAGAAGATGTGGTGTATAGATACAACGGAGCATTACTCATCAATAAAAAAGAAGAAAAGAATGACATTTACAGCAGCATGGATGGACTTAGAGATTATCATACTAAATGAAGTAAGTCAGACAGAGAAAGATAACTATCATATGATATCCCTCGTATGTGGAATTAAATGTTTAAAATGCTACAAACGAACTTATTTACAAAAGAGAAACAGACTTACAAACATAGAAAATAAACTTATGATTACCAAAAGAGAAATGTGAGCAGGAGGGATCAATCAGGAACTTGGGATAAGAATATACACAATACTAAATATAAGGTAGATAACCAACAAGGGCCCACTGAATGGCACAAAGAATTCTACCCAATCACTTGGCAGTATCCCTGCAAATAACACTGCATTATAAATCAGTTATAATCCAATGATAATTTTTTAATGGAGAGGTAGGAAAAAGAGAGTGGAGAGATATACAGAAAACAAACAAAAAAATCTAGCCACTCACTGCATCTTGTCCTCAGTCAATCCTGAGAATGATGGCAATCTTATAATTTGCACTTATATCAGAAGACAATGTAGCAAAGAAGAACTAGGATGATGTCCATATGGTTATGCTGTAGATTAATTGTGTCCCCCACAAACCCATATGCTGAAATGTTAACCCCCAATATAACTGTATTAGGTACTGGGTTGGTCCTCTGCCAGGTGATTAGATCATGAGACTAGAACCCTCATGCATGAGATTAATACCCTTATAAACGGGACCCCAGAGAGCTCCTTCCTCACTTCTGCCATGTAAGGGCATCCTCTGCTGGGAGCAAGGCTATGGCTGCCTATGAGTCAGGAAGGGCACCTTTACCAGACTCTGAATTTGCCAGGACCTTGACCTTGCACTTCCAGGCTCCAGAGCTGAGAAAAAAACAAATGCTCATTTTGTATAAACCAAACAGTTCACGTCATCTTGTTACAATGCCCACAGCGACTGTGACAAATTACTTAACTCCTAAAGACACAGGGTTTGTTAAAATGGTTTGCTCACTTTTCCCCTCAGCTCCTTTCTGGCATCGGTGCTCTTTGTCAGAGGTGGTCAGGAAGGAAGGCCATGGCAGCGATGAGGAACATGACAGGGACCATCTGTCTCACTGTCTTTTCTCCAGAATCCTCAATATGCCCATACATTAAAGAGTTTATGAGAATCCTACAAATACTAGATGAAAAAGACCAGGTACCTCTCTACTTCATAATAAAACCACCTCAACTTTATCCTAAAAATACATATACAAAAGAAGCAACTTCTCCTTTTCAAGCTATGACATCTTTACCTTTTGTTTCAGAGTCACATTTAAAACAGTTTAGACCTGACTTCTTAAATTATGTTCTATTGAAAACTGGTTCATGGAATGATCATGGTTGCTTTGTTTGTATCTTCTTGCCTACCTATCACCCATGGAGGTTTAATGTCTAGTATTATATTTGAAAATACTTTTTTAAAAAAATCCAAAGATCAGGGACTTACCTGGTGATCCAGTGGTTAATAATCCACCTTCTAATGCAGAGGACACAGGATCAGTTTTTGGTGGGGGAACAAAGATCTCACATGCCACACAGCAACTAAGTCTGCATGTCCCAATTTGAAAGTCATGTGTTGTAACTCCAGAAGTCCATGTACTCTAGAGCCCATGCTCTGTAAAGGGGAGGCCCGCACAGTGAAACTGAGAGAAGCCCCTGCACACCAGAACAAGGAGCCCATGTGCCAAAGCAAAGCCTCAGTGCAGCCAAATGTTTTAAAAATTCAGTGATCAAAAAAGAAAGGTAATCATTAGCAAACCAAATTTACCTAGCCTCTTTCTGATGAAACTTTTCAAAGTTTTTAGTTGTTCCTCTCCTAGGAGGAGATACTATAGGCCATTTTTTTGGCCAAATAGACTTGATCACATAACATATTCCTCCATAAGGCACATGACAGGTATGTTTTAAAGAAAAACATTACAAAAGGCTAACTCACACACTATTTTATTCCTATTTGTTGCCACCTCAGGGATGGGTGACAACATCCAAGCACAGTACCCTGGTCTCTCGGGGGTAAGCTGGGAAGGGCTATTTCTGAAGAGCCAGCTACCAAATGAGGCAGCACTCCAGGAGTAATTAGAAGATGGAGTGGCTTTTTGAGGTTGATGGGTAAGGTAGTAGAATGGGCTGGCAACCGGGGTTATTGGAGGTCTGGCTGTTGTTTACGAGACAATGAATGAGAACTTTGATGGACAAGGTTCTCTCTTGTTAGATGATGGCTCCAGGACCTTGCTTAGGTGTCACAGTCAGCTAATATAGATGAAAGATCGGTTTCCAATTCTGTAAAGTCAAGAACAACCCAAATGGGCCCAAGAGAAAGACATCATGGCCCTACCTCTCTACTTCATAATAAAACCACCTCAACTTTATCCTAAAAATACATATACAAAAGAAGCAACTTCTCCTTTTCAAGCTATGACATCTTTACCTTTTGTTTCAGAGTCACATTTAAAACAGTTTAGACCTGACTTCTTAAATTATGTTCTATTGAAAACTGGTTCATGGAATGATCATGGTTGCTTTGTTTGTATCTTCTTGCCTACCTATCACCCATGGAGGTTTAATGTCTAGTATTATATTTGAAAATACTTTTTTAAAAAAATCCAAAGATCAGGGACTTACCTGGTGATCCAGTGGTTAATAATCCACCTTCTAATGCAGAGGACACAGGATCAGTTTTTGGTGGGGGAACAAAGATCTCACATGCCACACAGCAACTAAGTCTGCATGTCCCAATTTGAAAGTCATGTGTTGTAACTCCAGAAGTCCATGTACTCTAGAGCCCATGCTCTGTAAAGGGGAGGCCCGCACAGTGAAACTGGAGAGAAGCCCCTGCACACCAGAACAAGGAGCCCATGTGCCAAAGCAAAGCCTCAGTGCAGCCAAATGTTTTAAAAATTCAGTGATCAAAAAAGAAAGGTAATCATTAGCAAACCAAATTTACCTAGCCTCTTTCTGATGAAACTTTTCAAAGTTTTTAGTTGTTCCTCTCCTAGGAGGAGATACTATAGGCCATTTTTTTGGCCAAATAGACTTGATCACATAACATATTCCTCCATAAGGCACATGACAGGTATGTTTTAAAGAAAAACATTACAAAAGGCTAACTCACACACTATTTTATTCCTATTTGTTGCCACCTCAGGGATGGGTGACAACATCCAAGCACAGTACCCTGGTCTCTCGGGGGTAAGCTGGGAAGGGCTATTTCTGAAGAGCCAGCTACCAAATGAGGCAGCACTCCAGGAGTAATTAGAAGATGGAGTGGCTTTTTGAGGTTGATGGGTAAGGTAGTAGAATGGGCTGGCAACCGGGGTTATTGGAGGTCTGGCTGTTGTTTACGAGACAATGAATGAGAACTTTGATGGACAAGGTTCTCTCTTGTTAGATGATGGCTCCAGGACCTTGCTTAGGTGTCACAGTCAGCTAATATAGATGAAAGATCGGTTTCCAATTCTGTAAAGTCAAGAACAACCCAAATGGGCCCAAGAGAAAGACATCATGGCCCTACCTCCTTTGCTTTCATTGCATTTGGAGTTTTAAGGGTAAAAGGCATTCTCAGTGATCACACGTGGCTCAGCATAGCATACCAGGGTAGGAAAAAAGATGCGAAATTCAGTACAGAACACCATTCTAATAAATTTTTATTTTATATTATTTGTAAGATATACCACAGATTACTCCAGTATTCTTGCCTGGAGAATCCCATAGACAGAGGAACCCGGTGGGCTATATAGTCCATGGGGTCACAAGAGTCAGACACAACCGAGCAACTAACCCTACTTACTTACCTACCTACACTGTGGATTTGCTAAAAGCTTTGTGAAGGGGAAAAAGTTACAATGACTTGACACATCAATTCTAGAAGGCATGCTAATTTTACAAATTCATTCAATAAATTCAGAGATTAGTGACCCTTTTCGTATGGTGTATAATAAACAGGCATGCCTTCATGTAGCAAACGCTTGGTATCTTCATGCTTGACAATCTGACCTCTTTGAGAAGTGATGACTATGGTTTGGTTGTCAAGGATAGATAATTGGCTTCTGGAAACCACACAATGCCTCAAACAGCTGTATGTCCATATACATGAAAAGTAGCATGGTCCTGGGCTTCCCCTGGTGGTCCAGTGGGTAAGGACACCGCCTTGCAGTGCTAGGGGTGCCGGTTCGATCCCTGGCCTGGGAAGATCCCACGTGCCACGGAGCGGCTGGACTGATGTGTCCAATTACCGAGCCAGAGCTCTGGAGTGCATGCGCCCAGAGCCGGCGCTCTGCAGCAACAGACGCCACCGCGATGGGAGGCCCACAGGAGCCAAAGGACAAAGACAGATAAAAATGGAGAAATGAAAGACCAATAGAAGTGGCCCGCCCACTCCCCTCCCTCCCCAACTCGACCCTCGCCCAAAATAAATAAATAAATAAATAAATCTTAAAAAAAAAAAAAATACCATGGTCCTTCTGATCTAAAACAATGATAATATCTCCTAATTCCAGTCCTAGTTCTTGGTCTCCTTCACCATGGAATGCTCTCTTCTGGCCATCTTTTATGGCTTTGTCAATACGAACTTCCAGAATTTTCTTTTCCCAATCTATCTTCCTTCCATTGCAGCTCTTACAACTATCTTTAGGACTGATCTGCTCCCCCTGGCCCTGGCACTCCACGTAGGCAGACAGAATTTGCTGACCCATTCCCAGTCCTATTTGAATTCTGATTTGCACCTTGGCAATTGGGGCAGCATTCTACAACCCTTTTCTTACCACCACACTGGTACTTTAGCTTCAGGTATACAGCAACGTGGTTCAGTTATACACGTACCTGTCTATCTACATATCCCACTTAAGTTATTACAAAGGAGCATATAGAGTTCCCTATGCTCTATAGTGGGTCTATGTTGTTTATCTATTTGAAACACAGCAGTATGTATATGTTAATCCCAGACTCCCAGTTTATGTCCCACCCATTTTCATAGGGGCAATGTACCTTCTCATTGTCCAAGTCTCCAAAGCTGAAAGGAATGTGCAAAGTCAAGTACAAACCACAGCTTTCCACAGAAGAGGATTTCATTCAGCTCAAAGTCAGTTAATCTCATAATGTGTTCTTCTGTGCTAAGTGGTGTATCGCTGTAAAAGTTGTTTGAGCAATACTCACTGGATTGCCACCAGCCTCCAGAGCTGGAGGGAAAAAAAAGATCGTTTATGTATCTTGGTGGCTTATCAGGGAACGTAGAAGAATTAATGTATTTATTCTTTCTTCTGAGATTAAATGTAATTGCTTTAAAAAGATAATCATGCTATTGTTTGAATTGTATGCATTTCTTATGAAGCTCTAATACATTTTCCTGTCATCTGACAAAGTGTACGGTCTCTTATCCTCATTTCCCAGTGGATAAATACTTTGTTAATTAATAAAGTATTATATGAGCACTTAGTGCCTGCATTTAACAGTGCAAGGATTTCATTCAGATTATGTTAATAGATTGTTCGCCTTATTTCTTGCATTAATTACAACTTCTTTCTGTGGTTTCATCATAAGAGCATTGTCTCTGTGAATACAGGGGGCTTTTTGGATTACATTCTTGTTTGACTACTGAAGTAATGCTAGGAAAATATTATTATATTAAGAACTACTCTCTAGGACTTGGATCAAAAGACAGAAACAGAGTTTCAATTATTTTCAAATCTTAGAGGAGACACAATTAGTTCAAGTCTGCCTTCACTGAATCAAAATCAAGCAATCTGGGACTTTCTCAGGAACCCACAATATCTTAGGAACAAATTTATGAAATTGGTATGCCACAACATGATACCTTCAGCATAATTATGAGAAAAAAATTAAAAAGGTTTCCTCCTCATAATTGATAAATGTGGAATTCAGATGAAGCAGATATGTGGAGTGGGTATGAATCTTGGGCCACAGGTGTGCAGGAAGTTTTACATTTTTTCCCCTTGAATTAACTTAGTTCTAACTCACCCTGCTGTGCTGCTGGAAAATGTAATCATGGCTATGATGCGGTGTGCCCCTCCCCCACACCTGTCTGGTGTCACACAAAGGTTCCAGGGTCTTCAGTAACTTCTAGGAATGAAGAAGGCCATGATCCATCTGTCCCAGTGCATCATCTTACCACTGAGGCACTGTGGAACTGACTCTCAGGGTCCCTCCAGGTCTGACATTGATCTGTTGGTATTCCAACCATTTGCCCTATTTTGGAAAGCTGGGCAGAGGGGGTCTCTCCTGTCCACTCCAGGGATGCCTCTCCACAGCCAACCCTCAGAAAGCATTCCCTCATTTATCCACACACTTTCCTAATCTCTGCCTTCATTTCCTTTTTTTTCTGTCTTTTCTGGGAAATATATCCTTCCTTCACACCTGTTGTTTTAAATATTTATTTATATATTTGGTTGCCCTAGGTATTAGTTGTAGCAGTGGGAAACTAGTTCCCTGACCAGACACCAAACCCTTGTCCCCTATACTGGGAGCATGGTCTTAACCACTGGACTTCCAGAAAAGTCTTTGTACCTGTTTTAATAGCCACTTAGCACCCACTCTCCAAGTCTCTGTCCTCACATATGATCTTAGCATTATCCTTTTGGGTGTCTCCTGGTTGGGAAGACTAGTTCCAGGGAACTGAAGATTTCTGCCAGGTTAAAACAGCTTGGAGCTCTATTTGCAAAGCATCAACTTTGTGCTTAGAATACAAAGAGGAAGATGTTTGAAGTGGATGACTCACAAAAATCTACTGTAGGGCTTCCCTGGTGGTCCAGTAGGTGAAGAGTCTGCCTTGCACTGCAAGGGGCATCTGTTCGATTCCTGGCCTGGGAAGATCCCACATGCCACAGAGTGGCTGGACTGGTGTGTCCAATTATTTGCCGGAGCTCTGGAGTGCATGCGCCCAGAGCCAGTGCTCTGCAACGAGAGAGGCCACTGTGATGGGAGGCCCACACAAGCCAAAGAATAAAGATGCATGAAAATAAACAAATGAAAACTCAATAAAAGATGCCAAAATTAAAAAAAAAAATCTATTGTACAGCAAGAAAAAAGAGAAAACAAGCAAGCAGGATGGATGACGCAAGCATGATGATGTTGGAAACACAAACTTTACAAAACAGTTCTGTCAGGATTTCCTGTCAAAAAAGAGAAATTATTTAGAAAAATTAGATTAACTAGTTTGAATTCAGAATGTACAAAGGTTCAGGTCTGATATTCTAGCTGACGTTGTGGTAAACCATTAACATTGGTTGTTTTACCTAATTGCATCTGTTTATAGAAGTGACTTATTTTCATTTTATGTCTTAAATATGCTCATGAAGCATAACTGCTGAAATAGGGAGGAAGCAGATTTTCTTTCCTCCCTTCTTACACCCACACACATTGTCACCCTCTTGGTCCTTCTGTTCGAAGTCTTTCGAGATGGATTCAATTAGGTTCATACGTGGTCTCTCTCACTCGTGACCATCCCTGCCCCCTGTCTCTAGACTTCTCCCCTATCTAGAGTGGTAGATTTAGGAAGTAAAGATATAGAACAACAGCAACAAAAAGACACAGCAGCCTTTGAATTTCAGATAATAATGCTTCATTCTTTAGTATAAGTATGCCCCATGAAATGTTTTAACCACTGGACTTCCAGAAAAGTCTTTGTACCTGTTTTAATAGCATTACCCATCTCCAAGTCTCTGTCCTCACATATGATCTTAGCATTATCCTTTTGGGTGTCTCCTGGTTGGGAAGACTAGTTCCAGAACTGAAGATTTCTGCCAGGTTAAAACAGCTTGGAGCTCTATTTGCAAAGCATCAACTTTGTGCTTAGAATACAAAGAGGAAGATGTTTGAAGTGGATGACTCACAAAAATCTACTGTAGGGCTTCCCTGGTGGTCCAGTAGGTGAAGAGTCTGCCTTGCACTGCAAGGGGCATCTGTTCGATTCCTGGCCTGGGAAGATCCCACATGCCACAGAGTGGCTGGACTGGTGTGTCCAATTATTTGCCGGAGCTCTGGAGTGCATGCGCCCAGAGCCAGTGCTCTGCAACGAGAGAGGCCACTGTGATGGGAGGCCCACACAAGCCAAAGAATAAAGATGCATGAAAATAAACAAATGAAAACTCAATAAAAGATGCCAAAATTAAAAAAAAAAATCTATTGTACAGCAAGAAAAAAGAGAAAACAAGCAAGCAGGATGGATGACGCAAGCATGATGATGTTGGAAACACAAACTTTACAAAACAGTTCTGTCAGGATTTCCTGTCAAAAAAGAGAAATTATTTAGAAAAATTAGATTAACTAGTTTGAATTCAGAATGTACAAAGGTTCAGGTCTGATATTCTAGCTGACGTTGTGGTAAACCATTAACATTGGTTGTTTTACCTAATTGCATCTGTTTATAGAAGTGACTTATTTTCATTTTATGTCTTAAATATGCTCATGAAGCATAACTGCTGAAATAGGGAGGAAGCAGATTTTCTTTCCTCCCTTCTTACACCACACACATTGTCACCCTCTTGGTCCTTCTGTTCGAAGTCTTTCGAGATGGATTCAATTAGGTTCATACGTGGTCTCTCTCACTCGTGACCATCCCTGCCCCCTGTCTCTAGACTTCTCCCCTATCTAGAGTGGTAGATTTAGGAAGTAAAGATATAGAACAACAGCAACAAAAAGACACAGCAGCCTTTGAATTTCAGATAATAATGCTTCATTCTTTAGTATAAGTATGCCCCATGAAATGTTTTAAGCATACTAAAAATGTCCTCATTATTTATCTGAATTTCAAAGTTAGTGGTCACATTTTGTCTGGCAACCCTACTCCTGTTCCCCAGGTCACTATCTCCTCATATTAAAATTTTTAATTGGAGGATAATTGCTTTACAGTGTTGTCTTGGTTTCTGCCATACAACAATGTGAATCAGCCATAAATATGTACATGCCCCCTCTCTCCTAAACCTCCTTTTCATCTCCCATCCATTCCTCCTCTCTAGGCTGTCAAAGACGAGCTCCCTTTTCCCCCCAACTTCAACATTCTCCCTCAGAGAAAATTGGTCCATTGAAAGAGTTGTTGTAATACATGTAAAAGAATCTTTAAGGAAAGGCACTTTGATTGAATACCCCCAACGTCTCTGATGAATTTCTCGACCTGTGTGCCCAGGCTGGGAGCTGTCTGAGAAACAGGAAAATGGCCTTAAGAGTTACAGTTGAACAGCTTCAGGAGTCTACTTTATATTAGAGTCAAGATAAGGAATAAAAATTTAGGTTAAGAGACTGTGCCATCTGAGAAAGAAAACTTAAACAATTTTTAATAATTGGGCATTACAAAGTCTGGAAATAGTGAAAACTGCTTCACCATGCCCTTGAAATGAGAGTTTTTTCGTTTTTTTTCCAACTTGATAGCACTTGATCAAGTTAGTAAAGTAGGCTTGCTCCTTGAACAGTTCTCTTGAGAAATCTTCTGTTTGGACCATAAAGACCCCTTTTACAAAGAGAGGTGTGGTTGGAGGAGGCAATGGTCATTGAACTTGGCAGCTGTGCTTTGTCAAGCATTTAATGTAGTTGAAGTAAATGTAGAGGATTGTTTCTATATGAAAAGATGGAAACTTATAGGCCAGGCTTTACAAATAAGAGCAAAAAGACAAGAAAAGTAGAGACTTTTATTTCGAGGCAAAAATAAGAGCACAGGATATGGTCCTCCTGGTTCAATAAAGCCTCCAAGATGCTTGCCAGTTGAGTCTTTTTCTGAGCATTGTAAGGATATTTTATAAATGGCTTTTCTTAAGCTGTTGCTTATTAAATCATATCTGAATCTGGCAACATAACAGCAGCAGCCAGGGGAAAGTCAGTAGATGATGCATTAATGCAGTCTTGAAAATCATTTTCAAGTCTTACTCAACAACAAAATTTAGTTACATCCCACTTCATAGGGATGATTTCATTCCTTTGTTTCCCTAATCAGTCCACCTTCTACAGCACCCTTTTAAGTCAGCATTAAGTTTATCAAAAGGGTATTCCTTTTTATAATTAATTCTAAGAGGAGAATACTACCTTCTTTAGCAAATATAGAGTGAAGGACTCAGATGTTCAACCATATTTACACAGAAAGAAATTATTTATATAGGAAAAAAAGACTGTAGATGGAGGCAGATCTGTGTTTAAAAACCAACTCCATCATGCACTAGCACTGTGATTTCAGGTGGATCCATTAACCTCTCTGAGTCCCTCACCTCAATGGTGATACGTAATAATAATGTCTTCTATAAATGACAGCTGTATAAAAATTTAAAATAACACATGTACAGTGCTTCACACATAATAATGCCTACCATTTAATGAGGTCTATTAAGAGATCCTGAGGCTCATAAAGAAGATTTCTTGAGTAACATTTTCTAAAATGTATTGGAAAAACATGAGTCCTTATAGATGGGTTTTACAAAGGGATTCTACTATCAAATATGTTTGGGGAATGCATTCTATAAGCCCCAATAGGAAATTGGTAAAGCACTCATTCTTTTTAAAGACTCTGAGATCTCTACAACTAAGAAATCTGTTTAGCTTTGTTTAACACTAAGCTTCCTAAGCTTAAGAACCTGGCAACATTTTATTATGAGGTATCAACAAGAATTCTCGTCTTAGGTAAATCTGATTCTTGCATCAAAAAAGAAGACAAATTTATTGATGTTTGTTCAGTGGAGGATATAGTCCTCACTTGCATTAATCTTAACATTGTTGCCTTACTTTTTCACTGATTTCTTTTTAATCTTTAATTCACGGAAAGAAATTTGGAGGACGTGTCACTTATTAAAAATGTGCCAAATAAGAGATAAACAATGGAATACTACTCATCCATAAAAAAGAATGTGATGATGCCATTTGCAGCAATGTGATTGGACCTAGAGATGATCATACTCAGTGAAGTAAATCAGAAAAATATATATATCCCTTATATGTGGGCGTCTAAAAATGACACAAATGAACTTATCTACAAAACAGAAACAGACTCACAGACACAGAGAATAGATTTGGGGATGTGAAGAGGGAAAGGGGCTGGAGGAAGAATGAACTGGGAGTTTGAGATCAGCAGATACAATCTATTATTTATAGAATGGGTAAACAACAAGGTCCTGCTATACAGCACAGGAGACTATATTCAAACCATAATGGAAAAAATATGAAAAACAACACATGTAAATATATATATATATTATATATATGTGTGTGTATATATACATATAGGTGTAACTAAATCACTTTGCTGTATGGCAGAAATTAACACACCATTGGAAACCAACTGTATACTTCAATTAAAAAAATACAAAACAATTTTTAAATGTACCAGTTCATTTTCTTATGAAGCAACTTTTCTGGTGCAACTTTTAACTTTAAAAGTTTGTTGTCTGACCAGACCCTTTTCTTGAAGGAGCCATTATATCTACAGCCCAGAAAATATACTGATCCTTTGCCTTTTGATACAAACATGCTACATTTGCAGCTTCCATAAGTATCGATCCTGGATTATCCATGCCACTGAAGCTTCTTCTCAGCACATATTTTCAAATTCCATCGGCTTCTGTCCTCCCTTGTCTCTCTTCCTAGGGCATCCCTTCATCATCGCAGCATAAACATAATTCACTCTTTATTTGTATTGTCTTCAAAATGTATCTCTTCCCCAGCTATTTGCATAGCAAAGGAGACAATAAACAAAACTAAAAGACAATCCACAGCTTGGGAGAAAATATTTGCAAATGATGTAACCTATAAGGGATTGGTTTCCAAAATTTACAAACAGCTCATGACACTTAACAACATGAAAACAAACAATCCGGGCTTCCCCTGGTGGTCCAGTGGGTAAGGACACTGCCTTGCTATGCAAGGGGTGCTGGTTCGATCCCTGGCCTGGGAAGATCCCACGTGCCACGGAGCAGCTGGTCTGATGTGTCCAATTACCGAGCCAGAGCTCTGGGGCGCATGCGCCCAGAGCCAGCGCTCTGCGATGACAGAAGCCACCACGATGGGAGGCCCACAGGAGCCAAAGAACAAAGATGGATGAAAATAGAGAAATGAAAGACCAATAGAAGTGGCCCGCCTGTCCCCCTCCCTCCCCCCCCCATCCCCCAAAAGATAAATTTAAAAAAAAAAAAAAAAAACAATCCACTCAAAAAGTGGGCAGAAGATCTAAATAGACATTTCTTCAAAGAAGACATACAGACAGCCAATAGTCACATGAAAAGATGTTAAACACTGCCAATTATTAGAGAGATGCAAATTAAAACAAGGAGACATCACCTCATCAAAACAATGTGACATCACCTCACACCAGTCAGAATAGCTATCATCACAAAATCGACAAATCGTGAATGCTAGAGAGGGTATGGTGAGAAGGGAACCCTCCTACACTGTCGTAGCATTCCTACAAGCATCTGAACAGAATATGAATGAAGCAGGCCACATCCCCTCCAGGCTGGAAATTGTTGGTCCATCCAGCATCTGCTTTACTCCCTTTCTTCCTAGGACTCTGACAGAGAGATTCTTACTTCATCTATCTCAACTTTAAAAGTTAGATTCAGGCATATTTAATAACCCGGAGGTAATTTCTTTGTGACCAGAGAATCCAGTGTTGTGGGTAACAGATATACAGAGCAGCAGCAGCAACTGACCCATGGATGGTAAAATGCAGATGAGTTGTTTTACAAGACCATGGTTTATCTGTTTGCAGATAGCTAACACAGTCTTATTCATGTATAAGGTTCTGGTCCTTGGAAGAAGTAGGTTACTGGTAACAACCCAGAATCTGCCAGTTTGCTCCCATGGTGATTTTTTGAGCCTCTCATACCTGGCCATCATGCAACGAGCCCAGAGATCAAGAACTCCCATCCCATAGGCCTTGGAGAAAGTGCCAGTTGTGAGATGTGCCAGAGCATCCATCTCATAATCTCGATTCTTAAAACACAGAGCCATCAAAATATCCTGCTGGGTTGGCAGGATCTGCCTTAGTGTGTCCAAGCCCAGGGCCATGGCAGCAAAAGGGCTGAGGTGTTTTGGCATGAGGGATGGAGCATGGTTTCTCAGCACCTGCCCACAGTAAGCTTGCTTCCAGGTGCTATGACAAACATGTTGGCTTCTTTATGACTCTCTAAAATTATTCTTCAACCCAACATGAGACTATAAACAAACAGGAATATGGATGAAGTCCCTGAACAGTGAAACATAAGACCCATCTTAGAGGAATGCAACAAATCCTCTCATCATCAATCTTTGGTTATGTTTCTCACTTTGTTCACTTCATGAATATGAAAGCTCCTATTATAAAATGTAAGTGGTGGTTTTCCATCAAGTTTCAGCTTCCCAGAGAGGACGGTTAGATAAAAACCCTAAAGACAATCTAGAGTCTGTCACCTAATGACATGAACCTAGAGTCTATCACACAGAGTGAAGTCAGGAAGTGAAAAACAAGTATCATACATTAACACGTATATCTGGAATCTAGAAAAATGGTACAGATAAACCTATCTGCAGGCAGGAATGGAGGTGCAGGTGTACAGAACAGATATGTGGACACAGTGGGGGAAGGAAAAGGTGGGATGGACTGATAAATTAGGATTGACACATATACACTACAATGTGCAAAGTAGGCAGTAAGATGCTTCTGTGAAGCACAAGGAGCTCAGCTCAGTGTTCTGTGATACCTAGAAGGGTGGGATGAGGTATGAGGTTGGAGGAAAGGGGTCAGAATGCATCACTGTACAACAGAAATTGTGAGTGTTTTAACAGACCATGGTTTATCTGTTTGCAGATAGCTAACACAGTCTTATTCATGTATAAGGTTCTGGTCCTTGGAAGAAGTAGGTTACTGGTAACAACCCAGAATCTGCCAGTTTGCTCCCATGGTGATTTTTTGAGCCTCTCATACCTGGCCATCATGCAACGAGCCCAGAGATCAAGAACTCCCATCCCATAGGCCTTGGAGAAAGTGCCAGTTGTGAGATGTGCCAGAGCATCCATCTCATAATCTCGATTCTTAAAACACAGAGCCATCAAAATATCCTGCTGGGTTGGCAGGATCTGCCTTAGTGTGTCCAAGCCCAGGGCCATGGCAGCAAAAGGGCTGAGGTGTTTTGGCATGAGGGATGGAGCATGGTTTCTCAGCACCTGCCCACAGTAAGCTTGCTTCCAGGTGCTATGACAAACATGTTGGCTTCTTTATGACTCTCTAAAATTATTCTTCAACCCAACATGAGACTATAAACAAACAGGAATATGGATGAAGTCCCTGAACAGTGAAACATAAGACCCATCTTAGAGGAATGCAACAAATCCTCTCATCATCAATCTTTGGTTATGTTTCTCACTTTGTTCACTTCATGAATATGAAAGCTCCTATTATAAAATGTAAGTGGTGGTTTTCCATCAAGTTTCAGCTTCCCAGAGAGGACGGTTAGATAAAAACCCTAAAGACAATCTAGAGTCTGTCACCTAATGACATGAACCTAGAGTCTATCACACAGAGTGAAGTCAGGAAGTGAAAAACAAGTATCATACATTAACACGTATATCTGGAATCTAGAAAAATGGTACAGATAAACCTATCTGCAGGCAGGAATGGAGGTGCAGGTGTACAGAACAGATATGTGGACACAGTGGGGGAAGGAAAAGGTGGGATGGACTGATAAATTAGGATTGACACATATACACTACAATGTGCAAAGTAGGCAGTAAGATGCTTCTGTGAAGCACAAGGAGCTCAGCTCAGTGTTCTGTGATACCTAGAAGGGTGGGATGAGGTATGAGGTTGGAGGAAAGTCCAAGAAGGAGGGAATATATGAATACATAGAACTGATTCACTTCACTGTACAACAGAAATTAACACATGGTAAGCAATTATACTCCAATAAAAAAGAAACAGCCTAATGATACTAACACACATATTGTAAATATTTTCCACTTTTCCAATATTTTAAATATTTTACATGTAATGACCATCTTCATCCTCACAACAATACTATGAAGTAGATACTGTTGTTGTTTCTGTTTTAGAGATGAGAAGTGTAGCTAAATTACTCCAACTGTGGGAACCATAGGGCTTCCTTGATGGCTCAGTCTGTAAAGAGTCCACGTATAATGCAAGAGATCGCCTGCAATGCAGGAGACCTGGGTTCAATCCCTAGGATCCCCTGGAGAAGGAAATGGCAACCCACTCCAATATTCTTGCCTGGGAAAGCCCATCAAACAGGAGCCCAGCAGGCTGCAGTCTGTGGGGTCACCAGAGCTAGACACAACTTAGTGACTAAGCCACCATCACTATGAGGACTGAAGCTTTGTGGTTGATGGTTAGCATTACAGAATCCATTGTCCTACCTGAAGGAAGGAGGGAGCTGGTGAGCACAAAATAGGGCTTGAATCTGGTCCGAGGAGACCGACATTGTCACTGCATTCATTATGACTGTAGGAAAAAATATTCTACTCCCATGTGGTCTCAGTTTCCCTGACGAGAGGACAAACATATGCTCATCTTTCCCAGAGTGTTTGAAGACATACGTCAAGGCATCATGGAAACCCATACCCATCACTATGAAGAACATGGTTTCCACTATTAATAAATAACAGAAAACTGTGAAAATGGAAGAACCACGTCGAGCATCATTGTCCAACTTGCTGTGCTGCACTCTATCTCCTGCAGCTAGAAGAGGGAAAGGACTTGGCCTCCTCTCTCTGGGACCATTCAGAGGACAGGACTCCAGGGTAAACTCCTTAGGAAGGGAGCCAGTCTAAGTTCATTTAGAGGTATCCTTCTAGTTGGAGAGTAATAGTAGGTTTACTCAAATGAAAGTATGTATATTCAACTACTTTAGGCTTAGAAAAATGACAATTTTGTTTGATCAGTTTAATATAGAGCCCTAATTAAATGGATTCTTAAGAAAACATGTGTTTGATTAGAGGTTAAGTTGATAACAAGTCTAGGCTGAAATATCTAGCCCAAACCAACTAATCAACTTCACACCTACAGCAACCTTGAATACATGATGGAGAGGTGAATATACAAATTGCACTCATTCTTGTGGAAAGAAACACTAGATACAAAATTGAAATTTTCAAAAAATGTAATGACCATCTTCATCCTCACAACAATACTATGAAGTAGATACTGTTGTTGTTTCTGTTTTAGAGATGAGAAGTGTAGCTAAATTACTCCAACTGTGGGAACCATAGGGCTTCCTTGATGGCTCAGTCTGTAAAGAGTCCACGTATAATGCAAGAGATCGCCTGCAATGCAGGAGACCTGGGTTCAATCCCTAGGACCCCCTGGAGAAGGAAATGGCAACCCACTCCAATATTCTTGCCTGGGAAAGCCCATCAAACAGGAGCCCAGCAGGCTGCAGTCTGTGGGGTCACCAGAGCTAGACACAACTTAGTGACTAAGCCACCATCACTATGAGGACTGAAGCTTTGTGGTTGATGGTTAGCATTACAGAATCCATTGTCCTACCTGAAGGAAGGAGGGAGCTGGTGAGCACAAAATAGGGCTTGAATCTGGTCCGAGGAGACCGACATTGTCACTGCATTCATTATGACTGTAGGAAAAAATATTCTACTCCCATGTGGTCTCAGTTTCCCTGACGAGAGGACAAACATATGCTCATCTTTCCCAGAGTGTTTGAAGACATACGTCAAGGCATCATGGAAACCCATACCCATCACTATGAAGAACATGGTTTCCACTATTAATAAATAACAGAAAACTGTGAAAATGGAAGAACCACGTCGAGCATCATTGTCCAACTTGCTGTGCTGCACTCTATCTCCTGCAGCTAGAAGAGGGAAAGGACTTGGCCTCCTCTCTCTGGGACCATTCAGAGGACAGGACTCCAGGGTAAACTCCTTAGGAAGGGAGCCAGTCTAAGTTCATTTAGAGGTATCCTTCTAGTTGGAGAGTAATAGTAGGTTTACTCAAATGAAAGTATGTATATTCAACTACTTTAGGCTTAGAAAAATGACAATTTTGTTTGATCAGTTTAATATAGAGCCC
This sequence comes from Tragulus kanchil, assembly GCA_022376925.1. NCBI lineage: Eukaryota > Metazoa > Chordata > Mammalia > Artiodactyla > Tragulidae > Tragulus > Tragulus kanchil. Next base: position 58,300,148 of record JAIOJX010000028.1, on the reverse strand, counting down.
TAATTAAATGGATTCTTAAGAAAACATGTGTTTGATTAGAGGTTAAGTTGATAACAAGTCTAGGCTGAAATATCTAGCCCAAACCAACTAATCAACTTCACACCTACAGCAACCTTGAATACATGATGGAGAGGTGAATATACAAATTGCACTCATTCTTGTGGAAATCTGCATCAGGCTTGAGATCACAGCACATGTGATACACCTGGAAACCTAAGATTCTTGTCTACATGTCTAGGGCTCCAGGAAGCATGGTGCAATGATCCTCATCCTTTCTAGTGGGGAATTTTAAATACCAACAAATCTGTCAGACCTCTTGCAAAATAAACAAAACAAAACAACAATAACAAATTTTCTTCCTAGGATTTTTTTTTTTTTTGGAAAGACAGTGAGGTAATTTAATGGAACTCTGTAATGTACTTCTATGACTCCCATTGTAATCTGTGAGATATCCCCACAAAAACAGACTTGGAGTTGCTCCAGCTCATGCTGTTGGTTTGGACTAAGATGGGCAGTACAAACGGGCAGACAATTTTTTTGATAATGAAATCTAGAAATTCATTTGGAAGACCCTGAGCAATGTCATTGGTGCTTGTTTGATGCTGCACGGCCATCAGCATGAAGTGGAACAGCTCTGCCATTAAAGTGCCTGGCACAAAAGGAGCGTGTCTCTGCATCTCGGGAACACAAGCAATAAACATCCTGTTACTGTAATTCCATTTTTTATAGCAGAGATTAATAATGCATGAGCATGCATTTCTTACTGCCATTCAAATGAATTTCCAGAAGACTTCTCATTCTAAATTTTAAAAAGTTGTGTTTGTATGTTCCATGTTGTCATATGTGTGGTATATCTGTAGTAAGAGATGCAGAGACATAAAGAGGAAATACAAATTATGAATCTTGGAAGAATCACCCATCCATCCATAGACATTTCTGGTGTCTCTGGAGAGATCAAAAGTGTCACTGCACATTTTTCAGAAAGGAAGAAAAGAACAGAAGCATAATAATGTTAAAGCTTCCTGGGAATTTCATTACTTCAAACAAGTGAATTGTGCAGGTGAGCATAAGAGAAAGAGTTCTCAACTCTCCTCCAAGAAATCCCAGAGAAATAAAAATACGGTGTGAAGGTTAAGTCTGAAATGGCTAGCCTGAAAAATGTCATTTATGCAAGGGTGTATAGTCACCCTAACATGCACACACACACACACAGAATATATGCATGACTGAAAAGCAATAGCTAAGACAATCTTCCTTCAGTCAAGTTCTTAAATTGAGAAATTTGTTTTTCAGTTTATGAAGTCATTCAACCTCACACTTGGACCACAGATGGAAAATTATGTTCAGGAGACCCCCCTGAAAACTCTTCTGTTTGTTGTGATTAAGTTTAGACAGCTATGCCATGGGTGAAAAGTACTTCCTGTTCCATTACTTGGATTGCTGAGTAAGCACTATGCCGGGTCAGCCGGCAGTTGAACAGATCCTGAAGAGAGTGGCAGATTGGCTAAGAAAAGAAAGAAGAACAGAAAAGATGGGGTTGAGAGGGACAGCAAGGAGGCAGACAACTCTACAGGTTGCTGACAAGTTGCTGACAAGTTTATTGAATTCGCTCATACATTTTATACTTCTCAAAATCAGATAACACACAGCAAACAGTAGTGTATACATGCTTTAGGCCAGGTTTCTCAGACCTAGCATCCTCTCCCTAAGGCAGGTCATTAACTAGGTATTACCTCCTGGTAAGTCATTAACATATTCAAAGCTCTTTAGATTACAATGGTTCCGAGGCATAAAGCCCCTCAAGCCCTTTTCATCTGTTGACCAAGGCTCCAGGTGTCCTTTACGATAGCTCAGGAATGTCTTCACAATACCTGGGGTGGCAGGACAGAGAGCTATGCTGTTATCAGCCCCTGTTTCCAGGGCAGCTCCCAGAGCTATGTTTCCTTAAAAGAAACCCCTTGAAACAGGGCAGCTCCCTGCATCACTACAACTTCGGTCTCTAGTTCTGACTCCTTCTCTTCTTTATAAGGCTACCCTAGATTTTTAATCCATCTTATTTTTAGATGTTAGATAGTATCTTCCCCAAACTCCCACCACCGGAGCACAGGTGGGCCTCTAATTGCATGAGACCAGTAGAAGAGTACAGACCTCTCTCTTGGGTCCATTCTTCAGAAATTGACTTTATAAAATGACCTCAGAGGGACATACCATCCCTGCTGTGAAATAATTGAGTTTTACTTGTGCTCACCTTATGTAGTAGACGGTGATCATTGTCGACCTAATATTGATTCTTCAATCTCGTCTTCCTTGTTCAGGGTGGCAATGTACCCAGCTAAAATAATCTCTCATAGGTAGAGGACTAAATTGAGAAATTTGTTTTCAGTTTATGAAGTCATTCAACCTCACACTTGGACCACAGATGGAAAATTATGTTCAGGAGACCCCCCTGAAAACTCTTCTGTTTGTTGTGATTAAGTTTAGACAGCTATGCCATGGGTGAAAAGTACTTCCTGTTCCATTACTTGGATTGCTGAGTAAGCACTATGCCGGGTCAGCCGGCAGTTGAACAGATCCTGAAGAGAGTGGCAGATTGGCTAAGAAAAGAAAGAAGAACAGAAAAGATGGGGTTGAGAGGGACAGCAAGGAGGCAGACAACTCTACAGGTTGCTGACAAGTTGCTGACAAGTTTATTGAATTCGCTCATACATTTTATACTTCTCAAAATCAGATAACACACAGCAAACAGTAGTGTATACATGCTTTAGGCCAGGTTTCTCAGACCTAGCATCCTCTCCCTAAGGCAGGTCATTAACTAGGTATTACCTCCTGGTAAGTCATTAACATATTCAAAGCTCTTTAGATTACAATGGTTCCGAGGCATAAAGCCCCTCAAGCCCTTTTCATCTGTTGACCAAGGCTCCAGGTGTCCTTTACGATAGCTCAGGAATGTCTTCACAATACCTGGGGTGGCAGGACAGAGAGCTATGCTGTTATCAGCCCCTGTTTCCAGGGCAGCTCCCAGAGCTATGTTTCCTTAAAAGAAACCCCTTGAAACAGGGCAGCTCCCTGCATCACTACAACTTCGGTCTCTAGTTCTGACTCCTTCTCTTCTTTATAAGGCTACCCTAGATTTTTAATCCATCTTATTTTTAGATGTTAGATAGTATCTTCCCCAAACTCCCACCACCGGAGCACAGGTGGGCCTCTAATTGCATGAGACCAGTAGAAGAGTACAGACCTCTCTCTTGGGTCCATTCTTCAGAAATTGACTTTATAAAATGACCTCAGAGGGACATACCATCCCTGCTGTGAAATAATTGGAGTTTTACTTGTGCTCACCTTATGTAGTAGACGGTGATCATTGTCGACCTAATATTGATTCTTCAATCTCGTCTTCCTTGTTCAGGGTGGCAATGTACCCAGCTAAAAATAATCTCTCATAGGTAGAGATGACTTGGGGACACAATTCTAGTCAATAAAAATGGCTGAGACTTACTGGGAATTTTAGATTTCTTAAGATAGGTACCATTCCTTCCTGTTTGACCTTCTTCCTACTTGAAATGGAAGTTTGATGAAGGCTTGGCAGCTATGTTGCAACCAAAGGTAGCCTGTATGATTACAGAAGAATGTTAGAGCATGAGAAAAGAAAATGTCTAGGTGTTTGCATTATTGTTAATCAGCTGGAAGAGACTTGGATTCACTACATCTGCACTTTTTTATTATTTGGTCAAATTAACCTTATGTACTTAAGCGACAAGAGTCATATTTTCTATTGTTTGTAGTTCACCCTTGGCTCGGTTAACCTACAGTAGTAGTCATTCCCCAGAGACACTGAATCAATAGAAACCATTATAAGGACTTGAATGATTGACGAGACAGAAGTCCCACCACCGACCATCTGCAATGTGGAAACCCTGAGAGCTGATGCTGTGCTTCTAGTCTGAGTTCAGAACCTAAGAATGAGAGGAGTTGATGGTATAGGTCCCAGTTGAAGGGCAGGAGAAGACCAATGTTCCCAGTCTAGCAGTCAGAGAATAAATTCTCCCTTCCTCTGTTTCTTTTGTTCTAATCAGTCCCTCAATGGATTAAATGATATTCACCTATGTTTGGAAGGATGATCTACTTTACTCAGTCTACCAATTCAAATTCTAATCTCATCCAGAAACACCATCCCCAGACATACCCAGAAACGTTTAACACACATTAAACATTTAAACATTTAGCAAAATATCTGGTCATCCCATGATCCAGCCAAGTTAACATAAAACTAACCATCACACATACATATTTATACTGTAGTAATAATTTCCACATGTGTTATTTGTGAGTTGCTTTGGAGCTTGGATAAGTGCTTGAGGAGCAAAATTGTCAGGAAAAAGTTTTTCTTTCCAATTCTTTTCTTCTGAGTGGGTGGACCCATAATACTACTTGAGAAAACCCTTTGTTTTCCCCACCTGCCCTTTACTTCTTTCAATTATTCTTTCTCATGTTTTTTTCAACCCTCTTTCCCTCCATGTTTCTATTTTTCTTCAGAAGGATTAACAGAAAAATTAGAGATACTGAAGGAGGGTAGATGTATCTTAGTTTGAGTTTCTCCAAAGCTGACCAGAAGACTTTGTAGCCGACCTTGCTACAAGGATGGGGTACTAGTAGTTTATTTGGGGAATGATTCTAGAAAACACCTATAGAGCTGTGAAGAAGTGATAAAGGAACAGAAGAAGGTAAAGGGAGGGTGTGTCATTGTCCAGATAATCAACACTGGGCAACTGAGGCTCAGAGAACTGAGATAACTTGACTCAGAGTTACCCCAAGGTGCCCAGATACAAGGTCCAGAAAGGCATCTGGAGTATGTATCTACCAATTCCTGTTAATTGTTGTTCAAGGGCTGTTGGAAAGGGGAGGTTATTCCCTGCCACCTTTTGTTTATAGGCTAAGCAGGTCCAGGTAGAGAGTTACTGGGATTTGTAACTGAAAGTGTTTGGGCCATTGAGTCCCTGAGAGCTGATGCTGTGCTTCTAGTCTGAGTTCAGAACCTAAGAATGAGAGGAGTTGATGGTATAGGTCCCAGTTGAAGGGCAGGAGAAGACCAATGTTCCCAGTCTAGCAGTCAGAGAATAAATTCTCCCTTCCTCTGTTTCTTTTGTTCTAATCAGTCCCTCAATGGATTAAATGATATTCACCTATGTTTGGAAGGATGATCTACTTTACTCAGTCTACCAATTCAAATTCTAATCTCATCCAGAAACACCATCCCCAGACATACCCAGAAACGTTTAACACACATTAAACATTTAAACATTTAGCAAAATATCTGGTCATCCCATGATCCAGCCAAGTTAACATAAAACTAACCATCACACATACATATTTATACTGTAGTAATAATTTCCACATGTGTTATTTGTGAGTTGCTTTGGAGCTTGGATAAGTGCTTGAGGAGCAAAATTGTCGGGAAAAAAGTTTTTCTTTCCAATTCTTTTCTTCTGAGTGGGTGGACCCATAATACTACTTGAGAAAACCCTTTGTTTTCCCCACCTGCCCTTTACTTCTTTCAATTATTCTTTCTCATGTTTTTTTCAACCCTCTTTCCCTCCATGTTTCTATTTTTCTTCAGAAGGATTAACAGAAAAATTAGAGATACTGAAGGAGGGTAGATGTATCTTAGTTTGAGTTTCTCCAAAGCTGACCAGAAGACTTTGTAGCCGACCTTGCTACAAGGATGGGGTACTAGTAGTTTATTTGGGGAATGATTCTAGAAAACACCTATAGAGCTGTGAAGAAGTGATAAAGGAACAGAAGAAGGTAAAGGGAGGGTGTGTCATTGTCCAGATAATCAACACTGGGCAACTGAGGCTCAGAGAACTGAGATAACTTGACTCAGAGTTACCCCAAGGTGCCCAGATACAAGGTCCAGAAAGGCATCTGGAGTATGTATCTACCAATTCCTGTTAATTGTTGTTCAAGGGCTGTTGGAAAGGGGAGGTTATTCCCTGCCACCTTTTGTTTATAGGCTAAGCAGGTCCAGGTAGAGAGTTACTGGGATTTGTAACTGAAAGTGTTTGGGCCATTGTGCTTATGAATGGTAAAAGCTGAGGGCTTACAGACAGAGTGTCATCAATAAGTGTACACTTAATCCCTTGCCCCATTCAAATCCATATCTGTGCTACAATCTAAATTCAATGTGTTAAGTTAATGCTTCTTCAAGGTGGTATCTAGTTTCAAGGAGAGAAAGAGAGACTTACATAGTAGGTTTAGTGGAACAAGCTACTGTCCTTGTTGTACTTCCTCCAAGATCTTAATTCATGTACCTGGATTCTATTTATCCCCTGACCTTTGCAAGCTCCTCCACTACCAAACTGCCATTTTTCAGCCCTTGGGTTTCAATGTCATCTGAGATTGTGTATCTAAGAGGCAATGAAAGATCTCAGGGTTTCTTATTTTCAGAGTTACCGTTACAAATAAGTATAAAGCCCTTTGGAGAAGAATGGAGGTAACTTCTGCTAACTTCCTTGCTGTGTCTTTCCAAGGTTCTCTTTCAAAGGGACTTGGAATGTCCTCCCATTAAAGAGAAGAACTGTGGCATGCCTTTGTCTGAGAACTGTCTTGTGTCTGGAAGTTAAGTGAAGAACAGCAATTCTCTATTTTTTATGGTTCTGCTTAGTCTTGTTGCTCACTCGTTTTTGATATTTGTGGTTGTGTTAGAGAAAGCTCTCATTGGCTACCCATCTATCTCACCACTCTGTACACTGTGTTCTATAAGCCATTGTCACATATGGGCCATGGTGGCATGCTGATCACCATGAAACTGCATCTGTCTTGTCCCTAGAGTCTTAGTGCTGCCATCTGGCCCTCTATCATGGTTCCCTACTATCCACAATGACACAAGCAAGCCTACTTCTACAGTGACATTGAACAGCCACCCCTGAGCTCCCAATGATGTCAGTGCCACTCTCCCTATGATTCCTTATCATCTTCATGATGGGCGTGTCTTCTTGGCTTTCCCTGGAAAATATTTAGCTTATTGCCTCTAAAATCTTAGATCTGTTACTTAATGAGTTAATTTTAACACAACTTCAGAGACTTTTATTTTAAGGTTTTTTTTTTTTTGGCCAGTTCTATTGGTCCTTCATTCATTCATTTTCATCCATCTTTTGCTCTTTGGCCTGTGTGGGACTCCCATTGCAGTGGCCTCTCTCACTGCAGAACTCAGACTCGGTAGTTGGACACATTGGTCCAGCTGCTCCATGGCACGTGGGATCCTCCCAGGCCAGCAATCGAACCAGAACACCCTGCACTGCAAGGCGGCATCCCTACCCACTGGACCACCAGGGAAGTCCCCAGAGACAGTTTTTTTAACCACACCATGTGGCATGCAGAATCTTAGTTCTCTGACCAGAGATCGAACTTGTGTCCCCTGAAATGGAAGAGCAGAGTCTTAACCACTGGATCACCAGGGAAGTTGGTGAAGACTTTTAAATCCTTACTCAAGGTTATACCAAAGCACTCTAACATCTCTGTCTCATTTGTTGCCATTGTTTCTAGCCCTGAGGAACCAACCCAACTCCAGAATGGTGAAAACAAAGGGGTCATTTACAGGGCACCAGTAGCATCTGCTCCAAGAAGAAGGAAAGAAATTCTTTCAAATCTTTTGTTGCTTGATTTATGATTCTACATGCTGCACTGCCCACAAGAGTAACTACTAGCCATATGTGATTATTTCACAAATATTATATGATATCATTTATCACAAAAAAGCGATACAAATGAATCTATTGGGTTGGCCAAAAAGTTCATTTGGTTTTTCCATAACACCTTACAGAAAAGCCCCAATGAGCTTTTTGGCCATCAATATATACAAAGCAGAAACAGACTCACAGGTATAGAAAACAAACTTACTAAGAAAGGCAGGGGAGGAACAAATTAGGAGTATGGGGGTAACTGATACAAGCTACTCTATATAAAATAGATAAGCAACAAGGATGTACCTACAAAATAGAAACTTTTATACCTGGTAATAAAATATCACTTCACACCCAGTACAATGGCTATAGTATAAGAGACATAATCATAAGTTTTGATGAGGATATGGTGAAACCAGAACCCTCATACATTGTAATAGAATGAATGCAAAATAGCCACTTTGGAGGCTGGTTTGGCAGTACTTCCAATGACTAAACATAATTACCACATGATTCAACAACTCCCCTTCTAAGGATAAACCAAAGGTATGTCGCATCACACAAAAACGTGTGCATGCATATTCATACCCTTATTTACAATGGGCAAAATGCGGAAACAACCCAAAAGTCCATCACAGGTAGATGAATCAGCACAATGTGTATATCCATACAATACAAAAAGAAATGATATACTGATACATACGACAGCATGGATGAATCTTGGAAGTGTGGTGGCGAATGAAAGAAGCCAGTCGTATTGTGTGACCCCACTGACATGAAATGTCTGGAACAGGCCAGTCTATAGAGGTAGTGGGTTCATGGCTACCTATGATTGGGAGGATGGGAAGGGGAGGGCTGGGGTGACAGATGATGCCTAAAGGTGTGTGGGTTTGGGATGGGCAGTGAAAACGTGGGAGGGTGGTGGTGAAGGCACAGTTGTGAGTATTCTAGACATTACTGAAGCATAGTCTTTACATGAGTAGATTTTATGGGATGGTAACCATAAAGGAGCTTAAAATAGAGTCACAGCTAACGTCAGGCTCTCTGTAAGAAGAGAAAAGTAGGAACACATGCACAAATACATAAATCACTTTCATTTCTTATCCAATACAGGAGCCACTCATCACGTGTGCCTGTCTACATTCACAACACTAATTAAAATTAAGTACAATTCAAACTTCTGTCCTTTACTTGAAGTTACAACATTTCAGCTTTTCAATATTCCCATGTGGCTGGTGGCTCCACATTGAATAGTATATACATAGTGCCTATTCATCATGTCAGAAAATTGGATTGGGCCACCATGATATCTGAAATGTATATATCGTAAGTTTATCTTTACATTTGTCCTGTGCATTATCTACCTAAGGGCAATCTCTTACATTGAAATGTTTGTTGTTTCTGGTTTTAAGTGGTTTTCAAAAATAATATTAATAGATTTTAATAATCTAATAATAATAAATTTTAATGTTATTCCATTTTATAAAAGTGGGTAATCTATATTAATTCCCTGTTCTTAGCCCCAATCTTATCAGAGATTTCAGGATCAACTGATGCATAATATTTTCAACAACACATTGGTATGAAAGTTTATGCAGAAAAGAAGTAGTCTGTATGACTGAAGAAAGATGAGAATGTTGGCATATTAAGATCTATCTTATTAGTATGTGAATATTGGGTATTAATTTAAAAACAAAGGTGGTTTTGACAGTGAATTTCTAATATTTTGACTTCATATGAGGGGAAAGCATGCCTCTGATTGAATCAAAGGCATTTGAAAAGGAGAGTTATTTTAGGCTCTGTGTCACTCAAGAAGAAAAGGGTAAAAGAAAATATTCTACTGATACATGTTGTCATCTGGGTTTGCTTTTCCATAGTCATTTGTGTGTGCATTTGATTATATTTTATGTCACCATGGTGAACAATAGCTCAATATGTCAAGACCATTAGAATTCAACTACAAAGGAGTTAAGGAAAGAGCTCTGGTTTTCATGTCGATCAGCATCTCCTGCTTAGATTTGGAGGGCTCAAAATTAACTCATGCAATATAAAAAAAATCAGACACAATGCAGAACAGACCATCTCACAAAAGACTTCCTTTATGGCTTTAAATTCAAAAGGAGCTTAAAATAGAGTCACAGCTAACGTCAGGCTCTCTGTAAGAAGAGAAAGTAGGAACACATGCACAAATACATAAATCACTTTCATTTCTTATCCAATACAGGAGCCACTCATCACGTGTGCCTGTCTACATTCACAACACTAATTAAAATTAAGTACAATTCAAACTTCTGTCCTTTACTTGAAGTTACAACATTTCAGCTTTTCAATATTCCCATGTGGCTGGTGGCTCCACATTGAATAGTATATACATAGTGCCTATTCATCATGTCAGAAAATTGGATTGGGCCACCATGATATCTGAAATGTATATATCGTAAGTTTATCTTTACATTTGTCCTGTGCATTATCTACCTAAGGGCAATCTCTTACATTGAAATGTTTGTTGTTTCTGGTTTTAAGTGGTTTTCAAAAATAATATTAATAGATTTTAATAATCTAATAATAATAAATTTTAATGTTATTCCATTTTATAAAAGTGGGTAATCTATATTAATTCCCTGTTCTTAGCCCCAATCTTATCAGAGATTTCAGGATCAACTGATGCATAATATTTTCAACAACACATTGGTATGAAAGTTTATGCAGAAAAGAAGTAGTCTGTATGACTGAAGAAAGATGAGAATGTTGGCATATTAAGATCTATCTTATTAGTATGTGAATATTGGGTATTAATTTAAAAACAAAGGTGGTTTTGACAGTGAATTTCTAATATTTTGACTTCATATGAGGGGAAAGCATGCCTCTGATTGAATCAAAGGCATTTGAAAAGGAGAGTTATTTTAGGCTCTGTGTCACTCAAGAAGAAAAGGGTAAAAGAAAATATTCTACTGATACATGTTGTCATCTGGGTTTGCTTTTCCATAGTCATTTGTGTGTGCATTTGATTATATTTTATGTCACCATGGTGAACAATAGCTCAATATGTCAAGACCATTAGAATTCAACTACAAAGGAGTTAAGGAAAGAGCTCTGGTTTTCATGTCGATCAGCATCTCCTGCTTAGATTTGGAGGGCTCAAAATTAACTCATGCAATATAAAAAAAAATCAGACACAATGCAGAACAGACCATCTCACAAAAGACTTCCTTTATGGCTCATCAGAGTAAATTTCTTGTCAAAATACTCCCCGTGCTAAGTAAAGGTTAGCTATTCATACAAACACCTGACGTATAAAATCAATCAGGGCACAATAAGAAAGATGCCTGCTTTGTGTATGCATTCAAGTTGTTGCTTCCATAAACTTAACTTCCTAAAAATATATTTCATTTTTTCCGTCTACTCTGCATAACTCATTAACATCATAATCGCCAGCAATAATTGCCTGGAGTAAGTAAAGCAAATCACGAAAGATGAAGAGTTGAATTACCACTTAATGAAAGAAGAAAAAAATAAGACAATTTAAATCAACAGTCTACGATACTGCCACCACTCCCTTTCTTGAGAAAATGTATAGTAATTGTGTTTCTTGGAGCTTGCTGTGTTTATAAATGAGGAGTCTCAGACAGTGAATTCTTGGAATGATTCTAAGGGCTTAATTGATGATATGAATCAGATGAACTAAAAATTATTTGCTCAGCAATCAAAAGATGCATCTTTATAGCAAGTTGCAAAATAATACTCTTCAAAATATTTCAGAATTATCTCGATGGCACTTAGAAGCCCTGACCAAAATGAAATGCTCCCTTTTGGTCTCCAAAATGAGTAAAATCTATGTCTAAGATGTTCAGTGTATTTGAGAATCTGATGGTGATCCATGTAAACCAAGGCTCTTCAGCTGGAGTTAATTTTGACCTTCAAGGATGACTTGGCAATGTCCAGAGACGTTTTGGTTGTCACAGCTTACAGGATGCTATGGACACCAAGGACAGCTGGAACAAACCAAGACAGAGTTATGTTAGGCTCTGTGTCACTCAAGAAGAAAAGGGTAAAAGAAAATATTCTACTGATACATGTTGTCATCTGGGTTTGCTTTTCCATAGTCATTTGTGTGTGCATTTGATTATATTTTATGTCACCATGGTGAACAATAGCTCAATATGTCAAGACCATTAGAATTCAACTACAAAGGAGTTAAGGAAAGAGCTCTGGTTTTCATGTCGATCAGCATCTCCTGCTTAGATTTGGAGGGCTCAAAATTAACTCATGCAATATAAAAAAAAATCAGACACAATGCAGAACAGACCATCTCACAAAAGACTTCCTTTATGGCTCATCAGAGTAAATTTCTTGTCAAAATACTCCCCGTGCTAAGTAAAGGTTAGCTATTCATACAAACACCTGACGTATAAAATCAATCAGGGCACAATAAGAAAGATGCCTGCTTTGTGTATGCATTCAAGTTGTTGCTTCCATAAACTTAACTTCCTAAAAATATATTTCATTTTTTCCGTCTACTCTGCATAACTCATTAACATCATAATCGCCAGCAATAATTGCCTGGAGTAAGTAAAGCAAATCACGAAAGATGAAGAGTTGAATTACCACTTAATGAAAGAAGAAAAAAATAAGACAATTTAAATCAACAGTCTACGATACTGCCACCACTCCCTTTCTTGAGAAAATGTATAGTAATTGTGTTTCTTGGAGCTTGCTGTGTTTATAAATGAGGAGTCTCAGACAGTGAATTCTTGGAATGATTCTAAGGGCTTAATTGATGATATGAATCAGATGAACTAAAAATTATTTGCTCAGCAATCAAAAGATGCATCTTTATAGCAAGTTGCAAAATAATACTCTTCAAAATATTTCAGAATTATCTCGATGGCACTTAGAAGCCCTGACCAAAATGAAATGCTCCCTTTTGGTCTCCAAAATGAGTAAAATCTATGTCTAAGATGTTCAGTGTATTTGAGAATCTGATGGTGATCCATGTAAACCAAGGCTCTTCAGCTGGAGTTAATTTTGACCTTCAAGGATGACTTGGCAATGTCCAGAGACGTTTTTGGTTGTCACAGCTTACAGGATGCTATGGACACCAAGGACAGCTGCCAACAAGAATCATCTCACCCAAAATATCCATGCTATTGAAGTTGAAGACTCCTGATTTACACCAACAGACCTAAGAAATTAAAGGTAGCAAGTAAAATAGAGGAATGCAGTCTCTTAATAACCAAAAACATTCAATAAGTCTGATCACAGATAAAATAATTAATGTAATATTTTGCAAGACAACATTTTATAGTTTACTGAGCAAGCCAGAGGTAGGGAGATGAGAGAGAAGATAATGACATCTTAGCCCAGCTGCCCTGAGGGGTCCAGACTTTCAATCCTTGGTGATTAAGATCTGATGAGTGTGAGACAATCAGCAGGCTGTAGTTGTCCTGATATGTAATTATGATTTATCATTTTATAGTTACGTCTTGAATCTGTGAACATATGAGTTATTGTGAAAAGCAGACTTAAGTGACTTTAACAAGGTCAGTCAAGTACACATGTGAAAGGAAATTAGTGTGGAATTTTGACAGATGCCTTAACATAGAGGTTTTCAAACATGAGCCTACATCAGAATCATCTAGAGAGCTTGTTAAAATACAGACTTCTGGGCTCCACCCCTTGAACTTCTGATCCAGTAGGTGTTGGGGGTGGGGGTTCTGAGACTAGGCACTTCTAATAAGTTCCCCCAGGGATGCTGACAATGCTGGCCTGAGACCACTCCTAGAGAAACACTGCCCTAAAATAAGGGACACTGCATCTTAAAATAAAGCCAAAGATGACCATGATGGAGATTTTTTTAGGGAGGGAGCCTGAAGATTCTTGGAATGATTCTAAGGGCTTAATTGATGATATGAATCAGATGAACTAAAAATTATTTGCTCAGCAATCAAAAGATGCATCTTTATAGCAAGTTGCAAAATAATACTCTTCAAAATATTTCAGAATTATCTCGATGGCACTTAGAAGCCCTGACCAAAATGAAATGCTCCCTTTTGGTCTCCAAAATGAGTAAAATCTATGTCTAAGATGTTCAGTGTATTTGAGAATCTGATGGTGATCCATGTAAACCAAGGCTCTTCAGCTGGAGTTAATTTTGACCTTCAAGGATGACTTGGCAATGTCCAGAGACGTTTTTGGTTGTCACAGCTTACAGGATGCTATGGACACCAAGGACAGCTGCCAACAAGAATCATCTCACCCAAAATATCCATGCTATTGAAGTTGAAGACTCCTGATTTACACCAACAGACCTAAGAAATTAAAGGTAGCAAGTAAAATAGAGGAATGCAGTCTCTTAATAACCAAAAACATTCAATAAGTCTGATCACAGATAAAATAATTAATGTAATATTTTGCAAGACAACATTTTATAGTTTACTGAGCAAGCCAGAGGTAGGGAGATGAGAGAGAAGATAATGACATCTTAGCCCAGCTGCCCTGAGGGGTCCAGACTTTCAATCCTTGGTGATTAAGATCTGATGAGTGTGAGACAATCAGCAGGCTGTAGTTGTCCTGATATGTAATTATGATTTATCATTTTATAGTTACGTCTTGAATCTGTGAACATATGAGTTATTGTGAAAAGCAGACTTAAGTGACTTTAACAAGGTCAGTCAAGTACACATGTGAAAGGAAATTAGTGTGGAATTTTGACAGATGCCTTAACATAGAGGTTTTCAAACATGAGCCTACATCAGAATCATCTAGAGAGCTTGTTAAAATACAGACTTCTGGGCTCCACCCCTTGAACTTCTGATCCAGTAGGTGTTGGGGGTGGGGGTTCTGAGACTAGGCACTTCTAATAAGTTCCCCCAGGGATGCTGACAATGCTGGCCTGAGACCACTCCTAGAGAAACACTGCCCTAAAATAAGGGACACTGCATCTTAAAATAAAGCCAAAGATGACCATGATGGAGATTTTTTTTTTAGGGAGGGGAGCCTGAAGATTCTTCTCTGTGACAAGGAGATAAATGAGAAGAGATTCACGGGTGGGGGAATTGGAGGTTTTCAGAGAGAACTCTAGCATGTCTGCTATGAGTCCCACCCCTTCTTGGACTAAGGCAATACTCTTAACTGATCTCTTGGAAAGATATGTTCCTTACAGTTTGTACACACAGAATGGATTTGAAATTCTCTCTCACCCAAAAAATCTAAACAGCAAGAGACTGGCTAGCTGATCTGAAGACAGGGAAGATGGGAAGTGGGCTGTGCTGGAATTAGACTGCATGGGTGGAGTTTGTCCAGGAAGAAGAAGGGAGATTAGATACGGCTTGCACACAAAAGACTCTCCATGAGTCTTCTTGAGTCATATCCAAGAGGGCATCCTGCAGGGGTAACTGGAAGAGGTTGAAACACTGCTGGATTTTTGAGGACTGGGAAGAAGTATGATTGGGATATATTTTCCTTCACGAAGATGATGATAGGTGGAAATTTTCTCCTCAAAAGAGGGACATGAGATATCTCCAACAATCCAGTTAAACGTCTCCAGAAAGTTCATTTCTAAATACATGACAAGCCTCAAGCACACTGAAATTAGGTCAGCAGAAGCCTACCTGTGAAGGAGGGTACATTTTCCTTGTGGTGCATCTCCCTGTCCTGCTCCACCTCTAGCAGGGTCAGAAGCGAGGTTAGTCAGATGATGGAGAAAGAATAGCATATGGGAGAGATGCCAACGCCATCCTCCTCCCTGACTCTGGCCTTCCTATCTGTGGAAGCCCTGAGCAACAGGAGGAGGAGGTATTTTTAACTACATGTGAGACTGAACTTTTAAATGACTGCACTGAGAGCGTGTTTGTGATTTTATTTGACTGGAGAATTGTTAGTTTTACTGAAGAGGGACCAGAAAAGTGGAAGGCCTGCCTGAGATTTGATCCAGAGAAAGTGGGGGAGCTTGCCCATCAGTGGAGATTTACAAGATTGCAAATGAACATCATCTAGGAAACCAGAAACAGACTCACAAATTCAGAGAACAGACTTGTGGTTGTCAAGGGGGAGGGTGATCAGACAGGGACGGATTGAGAGTTTGGGATTAGCAGACGCAAACTATTATATACAGAATGGATAAACAACAAGGTCCTACTGTATAACACAGGAAACTATGTTAAATATTCTGTGATAAACCATAATAGAGAAGAATAAGAATGTATACACACACACACACACACACACACACACACATATATATATAACTGAATCACTTTGCTGTATAGCAGAAATTAACACAACATTGCAAATCAACTATAATTCAATAAAAATTTTAAAAATACTTTAAAATTAAATAAAAGGTGAATTTAAGCTAAAATGGAAAGCTTTGTTACACCACCCATGAATGATGTGTCTTCAGTGATGGTTATACACATGGTATTTATCTTTCCTTCCTTAGGACTGTGAAAGAGTTTTCTGTTGCACAAAGAGATTCTTGTCCTCCTTTGATAGAAGAGATCAAGGATTATGTCATAGTGTTCAGGTAATTGTAAACTAAAGGAAAACTGATAAATGGCTATCTGAAATCAGAAATACCATGTTCCAATTCACGACAGATAAATAGCCTAAAGAATTTACCAAGAATTTGAAGTCTTTTAATAACCCTAATTCCTGGATGAGCAAATTGAGGAAATTGTTTGTGGGTTCAGTTTTAATTTATACAAACAACTGCAGAGCAAGAGAAAAAGAATACGTGAGAATCTTAATGGATACCTGTGTCGCGGGTGCCGAGTCGGAGCTTACTCTGATTACTATTCTCACTAGCTCTAAGAGATACTATATTAAATAGCTCAGAGACCTTTTCGTGAACATGGCGTGGTCCCCTCAGGGTGTGAGCCTCGGACCTCGACAATAAAGTATCGTGGTCTCAAGTACTGTTGAACCAAGAGTGGGTTTATTAGGCAAACACAAATAATTAGAATTAATCAGAACTCAATCAAAATGAGAAGAGAAAGATCTTACCCCAGAGCTGGGAGCTTCAACCACACCTCAGATGTAATTGAGTTCTGTGAGTGAGCTTCCGCCCAATTTACTCTCCCCCTTTTAAAGGAAAAACCTCAGACACAGCTGCATATATTTTACTTCTGCTTCTACTTACAATCCTAAGAAATTAAAGGAAAAACACCGCTCCTGGCTTCTATGTGAGCTTACAACTCGAGCTAGACTGGAGCAGGTTACTCTGGTCAAGAATTAAGCTAACTTGTTCTTAGGAAAGTAAGCAGATAAGGCTAGAATGTTGCCATTAGGGCTTTTCTTATTTACTAGCAGCTCCCAAGCCTCGCTCCCGGGTAGAACTCTGCTGAAGCGGCTGGCGGTAAATTACAAATTCCTAATCGCTGGAGGACGAGCTTTGGCTCTCCTGGCTGTAATTTCTCTTAAAGACAAACCTTTCTTCCTTTAGTATATACGTCCCCTTTAGGTATCATCATATTCACCCAGTCTGTGGTCCTATCTGAGCCAACATCACCATCTAGAGGACGGATTCTAGGTCTCAACAGCTTATCTGGGGTTTGAGGATTGCTCTATACCCTAAGACCCAGTATATTCTTAAGAATTTCTAGAGTCTGCCCAAGACACCTGTTGTCAGTGGGGTCTGCCTTGAGCTTCAGGGATTTCATTGTCAGGAGCTGCTACCATGTGCCAGTTCCTCATCAGGTCCGCTGACTCATTCAGCTTCCCTTTCAGTACACCCTGCTCCCTTAGATGAAACACCATTCTGATTAGATCCCCAGTCAAAACTGGCCACAGGGTCCTTATCTTTGCTAGTTTTAATTTAACAAACAACTGCAGAGCAAGAGAAAAGAATACGTGAGAATCTTAATGGATACCTGTGTCGCGGTGCCGAGTCGGAGCTTACTCTGATTACTATTCTCACTAGCTCTAAGAGATACTATATTAAATAGCTCAGAGACCTTTTCGTGAACATGGCGTGGTCCCCTCAGGGTGTGAGCCTCGGACCTCGACAATAAAGTATCGTGGTCTCAAGTACTGTTGAACCAAGAGTGGGTTTATTAGGCAAACACAAATAATTAGAATTAATCAGAACTCAATCAAAATGAGAAGAGAAAGATCTTACCCCAGAGCTGGGAGCTTCAACCACACCTCAGATGTAATTGAGTTCTGTGAGTGAGCTTCCGCCCAATTTACTCTCCCCCTTTTAAAGGAAAAACCTCAGACACAGCTGCATATATTTTACTTCTGCTTCTACTTACAATCCTAAGAAATTAAAGGAAAAACACCGCTCCTGGCTTCTATGTGAGCTTACAACTCGAGCTAGACTGGAGCAGGTTACTCTGGTCAAGAATTAAGCTAACTTGTTCTTAGGAAAGTAAGCAGATAAGGCTAGAATGTTGCCATTAGGGCTTTTCTTATTTACTAGCAGCTCCCAAGCCTCGCTCCCGGGTAGAACTCTGCTGAAGCGGCTGGCGGTAAATTACAAATTCCTAATCGCTGGAGGACGAGCTTTGGCTCTCCTGGCTGTAATTTCTCTTAAAGACAAACCTTTCTTCCTTTAGTATATACGTCCCCTTTAGGTATCATCATATTCACCCAGTCTGTGGTCCTATCTGAGCCAACATCACCATCTAGAGGACGGATTCTAGGTCTCAACAGCTTATCTGGGGTTTGAGGATTGCTCTATACCCTAAGACCCAGTATATTCTTAAGAATTTCTAGAGTCTGCCCAAGACACCTGTTGTCAGTGGGGTCTGCCTTGAGCTTCAGGGATTTCATTGTCAGGAGCTGCTACCATGTGCCAGTTCCTCATCAGGTCCGCTGACTCATTCAGCTTCCCTTTCAGTACACCCTGCTCCCTTTGATGAAACACCATTCTGATTAGATCCCCAGTCAAAACTGGCCACAGGGTCCTTATCTTTGCAGAATAATAATAGTCCATGTTGATTCAAATACACCAAGTAGGGCATTCTCCTGGACTCTGCAGATGATCATTCTGGAACAGGATGTCATAACTGGATCAGAGACCCACCAGAGACCTGAAATCAAGTATTGCCCAGTATTACTGATCAATCTACCTATATGACATATATGTATGGCACATACATATATGTACACATATGCATACATATATGAGAATTGAAGAACTGGTGCTTTAAAACTATGGTACAGCAGAAGATTCCTGAGAGTTCCTTGGACAGCAAGGAAATCAAACCAGTCAATTCTAAAGGCTTGACTTTGGAATGAACAATGACTGTTCATTGGAGGGACTGATGCTGAAGCTGAATCTCCAATATTTTGGCCAATTTTGATGCAAAGACCTGACTCATTGGAAAGAGACCCTGATGCTGGGAAAGACTGAGGGCAGAAGAAGGGCACAACAGAGTATGAGTTGGTTGGATGGCATTACCAACTCAATGGACATAAGTTTGAGAAAACGCCAGGGATTGTGAAGGACAGGGAACTCTGGCATGCTGTAGTCCATGAGGTTGCAAAGAGGTGGACAGGACTGAGTGATTGAAAAACAACTTAAGATATGTGTATACTATACATGTGTATATACACACATGTGTATATGATGCATGTACATATGTATATGACTGCACACACATATATATATGACAAGAATTCACTTCCGTGATTGTGGGGACTGGGTAGATAAATCTTCAGTCCATAGGGAAAGGGCAGATGGAAATGCTCAGGCAGGAGCTGAAGCTGTAGTCCATGGAGGTGTTTCTTCTTGAGGGAAGTCTCAATTCTGTTCCGAGGGCATTTCAACCAATTTAATCAGGTCCACCCAAATTATTGAGCTTAATCTCCTTCCTCAGTTTTAACCAACAGAAGCTGTTAATCACATCCACTGCATACTTTCATAGCGGCACCTACATATTTGAATAACTGGAAACTCTAGCCTAGCTACGTTGACACATAAAACTGGCCACCATGACAACATTATCAAGAATCCTAGAGAGCATCCTACTAAGGACCCAGGACTCTAATTCCTAGAATCTGTCCTGATGGAAATAACTAGAGATGAGCGCAATTTTTTCTATATTAATACATCAGCTGCTCACTCCAGTTGGTATCATGAATCAGAACTCTGTCTGACCAGCCACAGGCACATACACACTAACTCGGAAAGCATGCTAATCTGGCAAGTTCAGGCCAGGCTCATTATTGAGTCCCTGATGTTCAAGCTGAATTTTTCATAAAAAGTGTTAAATCTGTATAGTGGTTATTTACTTCTTCACATTGAAACATTTCCCAACAATTCCACAGTCAGAACATTGTACACTGTGAAAATTTTTTTAAATTTTACATATTAATATAAATAACTGCAAGAGGCATTTTAAGCATCAATAAAAACAAAAACAACGTTGTAATTAAACTAAGCATAGCACTCAGAATACGAAAAAAACATTTAACCTGACTCATTGGAAAGAGACCCTGATGCTGGGAAAGACTGAGGGCAGAAGAAGGGCACAACAGAGTATGAGTTGGTTGGATGGCATTACCAACTCAATGGACATAAGTTTGAGAAAACGCCAGGGATTGTGAAGGACAGGGAACTCTGGCATGCTGTAGTCCATGAGGTTGCAAAGAGGTGGACAGGACTGAGTGATTGAAAAACAACTTAAGATATGTGTATACTATACATGTGTATATACACACATGTGTATATGATGCATGTACATATGTATATGACTGCACACACATATATATATGACAAGAATTCACTTCCGTGATTGTGGGGACTGGGTAGATAAATCTTCAGTCCATAGGGAAAGGGCAGATGGAAATGCTCAGGCAGGAGCTGAAGCTGTAGTCCATGAAGGTGTTTCTTCTTGAGGGAAGTCTCAATTCTGTTCCGAGGGCATTTCAACCAATTTAATCAGGTCCACCCAAATTATTGAGCTTAATCTCCTTCCTCAGTTTTAACCAACAGAAGCTGTTAATCACATCCACTGCATACTTTCATAGCGGCACCTACATATTTGAATAACTGGAAACTCTAGCCTAGCTACGTTGACACATAAAACTGGCCACCATGACAACATTATCAAGAATCCTAGAGAGCATCCTACTAAGGACCCAGGACTCTAATTCCTAGAATCTGTCCTGATGGAAATAACTAGAGATGAGCGCAATTTTTTCTATATTAATACATCAGCTGCTCACTCCAGTTGGTATCATGAATCAGAACTCTGTCTGACCAGCCACAGGCACATACACACTAACTCGGAAAGCATGCTAATCTGGCAAGTTCAGGCCAGGCTCATTATTGAGTCCCTGATGTTCAAGCTGAATTTTTCATAAAAAGTGTTAAATCTGTATAGTGGTTATTTACTTCTTCACATTGAAACATTTCCCAACAATTCCACAGTCAGAACATTGTACACTGTGAAAATTTTTTTAAATTTTACATATTAATATAAATAACTGCAAGAGGCATTTTAAGCATCAATAAAAACAAAAACAACGTTGTAATTAAACTAAGCATAGCACTCAGAATACGACAACATAATTTGTGTGTATCACAATGTTATGACTTTAGTTCAGTTAAGACACAGCAGACAGTGCCTAATATTAGGGAATTAAAACTGGATATTAGGGCTTCCCTGGTGGTCCAGTGGGTAAGGACATTGCCTTGCAGTGCAAGGGGCACCGATTCGATCCCTGGCCTGGGAAGATCCCACGTGCCATGGAGCAGCTGGACCGATGTGTCCAACTACCGAGCCGGAGCTCTGGAGGGCATGTGCCCAGAGCCGATGCTCCGTAGTGACAGAGGCCACTGCAATGGGAGGCCCACATGGGCGGAAGAACAAAGATGGATGAAAATAGATAGATGGAAGACCAATAGAAGTGACTCCCCGCAAAAACAAACAAACAAACAAAAAAACTGGATGTTAGAGAACCGAACTCAGACCTCTGAGTTCAGTGTAGGGTGAGCCAGTGACCATAGCAAAGAGTACAATGGAAACAACATTCTGGTAATTAGTAGAGCTTGCATAGTCTGCTGCTCCTTTACCTGGTGCCCACCTGGCCAAGGGCAGAGAAGACCAAAGTACCAGTATAAACAATCTGTCACCCAAGACCATTGGTGCTGAAAGTGGTCCTATCTATTCTTTGCCACCTAAAGGCATAACTACTATTCATACCAGCCTCCCGGAAAAAAAAAAAAAAAAAAGACTCATTAATTTTAGCAGCTTCAGACCCCCTCAGAGGGGAGAGAAATACAGAGGGAAAAACTTTCTAACTTCTCCTACCACCAGGAGAGGCTATGACTGATCATACCCCTGGACATTCACTGGATCATGTCATATACCAACTGCTTTGGCTTAATTGTATGAGCCCAGCCTCTATGCACTCTCTTGACCTTCCAACCACTCCCTCAGAGCAGAGTTGGTCCACGGCACCAAATCAGTTAGTCTTTAGAATTCCTTACTGTATTCTATGTGGTGGGCTGAGTGGGCTCAGAGCCCTTCTGGGCTTGGGTGCTCACTCTCTTGCTTTCTCCCTCACTCTTCAGATCTGTCTGATCACATGGGTCCCAAATTTTAGACTCAGAATTGAGAGTGAGTAAAGATGGTTGGAAGTAAGAAGCTTCCATTTAGACCTCAACTTTAGTCCAATTCTCTGGTTAAGCTTAAAAGAAATTCCGATAATTAAACTAAGCATAGCACTCAGAATACGACAACATAATTTGTGTGTATCACAATGTTATGACTTTAGTTCAGTTAAGACACAGCAGACAGTGCCTAATATTAGGGAATTAAAACTGGATATTAGGGCTTCCTGGTGGTCCAGTGGGTAAGGACATTGCCTTGCAGTGCAAGGGGCACCGATTCGATCCCTGGCCTGGGAAGATCCCACGTGCCATGGAGCAGCTGGACCGATGTGTCCAACTACCGAGCCGGAGCTCTGGAGGGCATGTGCCCAGAGCCGATGCTCCGTAGTGACAGAGGCCACTGCAATGGGAGGCCCACATGGGCGGAAGAACAAAGATGGATGAAAATAGATAGATGGAAGACCAATAGAAGTGACTCCCCGCAAAAACAAACAAACAAACAAAAAAACTGGATGTTAGAGAACCGAACTCAGACCTCTGAGTTCAGTGTAGGGTGAGCCAGTGACCATAGCAAAGAGTACAATGGAAACAACATTCTGGTAATTAGTAGAGCTTGCATAGTCTGCTGCTCCTTTACCTGGTGCCCACCTGGCCAAGGGCAGAGAAGACCAAAGTACCAGTATAAACAATCTGTCACCCAAGACCATTGGTGCTGAAAGTGGTCCTATCTATTCTTTGCCACCTAAAGGCATAACTACTATTCATACCAGCCTCCCGGAAAAAAAAAAAAAAAAAAGACTCATTAATTTTAGCAGCTTCAGACCCCCTCAGAGGGGAGAGAAATACAGAGGGAACAACTTTCTAACTTCTCCTACCACCAGGAGAGGCTATGACTGATCATACCCCTGGACATTCACTGGATCATGTCATATACCAACTGCTTTGGCTTAATTGTATGAGCCCAGCCTCTATGCACTCTCTTGACCTTCCAACCACTCCCTCAGAGCAGAGTTGGTCCACGGCACCAAATCAGTTAGTCTTTAGAATTCCTTACTGTATTCTATGTGGTGGGCTGAGTGGGCTCAGAGCCCTTCTGGGCTTGGGTGCTCACTCTCTTGCTTTCTCCCTCACTCTTCAGATCTGTCTGATCACATGGGTCCCAAATTTTTAGACTCAGAATTGAGAGTGAGTAAAAGATGGTTGGAAGTAAGAAGCTTCCATTTAGACCTCAACTTTAGTCCAATTCTCTGGTTAAGCTTAAAAGAAATTCCGATATGATATTGAATATTTTCTCAATAACTATCGAGGTTGACTTTGATCCTATGTTTCACTATTGTTTCTTTTGAACACAGATTTCCTATGAAAGTCAAGAGGTTTAAAGTGATTAGAAGGAAGGATTCAGACAATTCCAAATTCCCTACTCTGACTTAAGCGCACTTCAGCAGAATTAAAATCTCACCCTTATAATCTCTAACAAGGCTTAAAATCTCTCCTCACCATGCTTATTTTTAGCCTCACATGATGTTCTGGTGTTAACCATACATTAGTCTCTCTTCAAGACTGGATAGAACAACAGGCCAACCTCGTACATAAATTAAAGCTCTTCCTTATTAAATTATCTTTGATCTATCCTGAATTTCCAGGCCAAAGCCTCTCTACTCACAGTCTCTATCTTTCTGAGTTACAATTTCAGTCTCCTGTTGCAGTCAAACCCTGATATCCAATAATTAGTCTCTTCCTGTTAGATTTGAGGATTGACCTCCTTCATACCTTCTCAGCATGCTGATTTCCCCTGCTGCTTCATCTTGAGTGCTGTGGTAGGCACAATTACACAATAGCTACAAAATTTCTAATCCTGTATAATCCAACCCTTCCGCTTAAGCATGAGTGGGGTTTCATTCCATGATTGGGTTGCATTATAAACCCAAAGATAAGGCATGTTGCATTAAGGTCCCAAGTTAGGTGATTCTGAGAAAGTCAAAAGTGAGATTATTCTGAGTGAGCCCCCTTTAAAAGAGGGTCGAGAAGCAAAATATAAGAAGAAGCAGAGACAGGGAAGGATAAATTAGGAGTTTGAAATGGACATATACACACTATTAAATATAAAATAATGAATCATAAGGATCTACTTTATAGCACAGATTATTACAATTTTTGCAATAATCTATAAGAGAAAAGAATCTGAAAAAGAATACACACACACACACACACACACACACACACACACACACACACTTGTACAACTGAATTACTTGGCTGTACTCTGAAGCTAACATAAAATTGTAAGCCAACTATGTGATTATTTTTGTTTGGTCGCTAAGTTGTGTTCAACTCTTAGCGTCCCCATGGACTGTAGCCTGCCAGGTTCCTCTCTCCATGGGATTTCCCAGATAAGAATACTAGAATGGGTTGCCATTTTCTTCTCCAGGGGATCTTCCTAACTCAGGAATGGAACCCACGTCTCCTGCATTGACAAGCAGACTTTTTTTTTACCACTGAGCCACCAGGGAAGACCAAGTCAACTATATGCCAATTAAAAGAAAAAAAAAGAACAAGAAGCTGCAGAGATGCTCCTTCTTGGCCTTAAAGAAGCAAATTGCCAGTGATAGAAAGAACCATGTGGCAGAGAATGCCAGGTGACGTCTGAGAAATGGAAACTTCAGCCCTTCAAATGCAAGAAGCTAAATTCTACTGAGAATCATGTAACCTACAAAGAGGAAGCCAAGCTCTAGAAAGACCTACAACCCAGTTAGCATCTCAATTGTAGCCAAGTGGGATCTGAGCAAGGGTTGCATTTCAGCTGTGTCTGGACTCTTGATTTATGCAAACTGTGAAGTCAGGCATTCATAATAAATGCATCTTGCTTTCAGTTGCTGAATTTGCAGTACTATGTTCCACAGCAATAGAAAACAATTCAGGTTCCATGATTGGGTGGGGAAATAAATAAATTTCTAATCCTGTATAACCCCCGCTTAAGCATGAGTGGGTTTCATTCCATGATTGGGTTGCATTATAAACCCAAAGATAAGGCATGTTGCATTAAGGTCCCAAGTTAGGTGATTCTGAGAAAGTCAAAAGTGAGATTATTCTGAGTGAGCCCCCTTTAAAAGAGGGTCGAGAAGCAAAATATAAGAAGAAGCAGAGACAGGGAAGGATAAATTAGGAGTTTGAAATGGACATATACACACTATTAAATATAAAATAATGAATCATAAGGATCTACTTTATAGCACAGATTATTACAATTTTTGCAATAATCTATAAGAGAAAAGAATCTGAAAAAGAATACACACACACACACACACACACACACACACTTGTACAACTGAATTACTTGGCTGTACTCTGAAGCTAACATAAAATTGTAAGCCAACTATGTGATTATTTTTGTTTGGTCGCTAAGTTGTGTTCAACTCTTAGCGTCCCCATGGACTGTAGCCTGCCAGGTTCCTCTCTCCATGGGATTTCCCAGATAAGAATACTAGAATGGGTTGCCATTTTCTTCTCCAGGGGATCTTCCTAACTCAGGAATGGAACCCACGTCTCCTGCATTGACAAGCAGACTTTTTTTTTACCACTGAGCCACCAGGGAAGACCAAGTCAACTATATGCCAATTAAAAGAAAAAAAAAGAACAAGAAGCTGCAGAGATGCTCCTTCTTGGCCTTAAAGAAGCAAATTGCCAGTGATAGAAAGAACCATGTGGCAGAGAATGCCAGGTGACGTCTGAGAAATGGAAACTTCAGCCCTTCAAATGCAAGAAGCTAAATTCTACTGAGAATCATGTAACCTACAAAGAGGAAGCCAAGCTCTAGAAAGACCTACAACCCAGTTAGCATCTCAATTGTAGCCAAGTGGGATCTGAGCAAGGGTTGCATTTCAGCTGTGTCTGGACTCTTGATTTATGCAAACTGTGAAGTCAGGCATTCATAATAAATGCATCTTGCTTTCAGTTGCTGAATTTGCAGTACTATGTTCCACAGCAATAGAAAACAATTCAGGTTTCCAGACTGTTTTTCCTACCGGTTTTGCATGGCTGAAAAGCAGTACTGAAGTTTGCAGATGCAATGCCAGGCCAGGGCTATCCAGAAATTCTCTGAGTCCCACATCCCCTCCACCCCAAAAGAGAGGCAAATACATTCCTCCATCTCTAAACTGCTGGATCAAATTTCAGGTTCAGGCTCCTCCCCCTCCTGCAGGGGACTGATATCCACAGACCACCTATCAAGACTTTTCTCTGAGTCCTGAGATTAAAGAAATGTTGTCCTTGGAGACTCACAGGCTCAGCTGGAGAAGTTGCTTCCATTAATTATGGCACAAAGCAACCTCTTGAATATGGTATTGTGAAGTCTGTTTTTGAAAATTATATTCCTTTTAAAAATTACCATTCATTCTGCTTCGTAGCCACATCAATTTACTTAGGAGCCAAAATGCGATTTTCCACCAGCTAAAGAAGGATCTCTTCATAATGAAGCTAAAGAAGTATTTCTTGAGCAAGACTGCCTCTCCTGAAGCTAAACTCTTCCTGCATAGCTTAGGGAGAAAATGGACAAATCACATGTGGATGGAGAAATGAATCTTAGAAAGCATGACAGACCTCCCTTTCTGTACCTTTCTATGTATCTTTTTTTTGTTGTTCTGCTTGTAAAATGGGAAACAACTGCCTGCATTTTTTGTGACTAACTATATAATCCATCATTTCAACATCTAAATCTCTCTCTCTGATAACCTCTATCTAATACCTCATAGCCTCTATAATAAAGCAATCAGATCAACTCAATGTATCTCAAAAATGCCCAAAATTGGCAGTTATAGAAAGAACCATGTGGCAGAGAATGCCAGGTGACGTCTGAGAAATGGAAACTTCAGCCCTTCAAATGCAAGAAGCTAAATTCTACTGAGAATCATGTAACCTACAAAGAGGAAGCCAAGCTCTAGAAAGACCTACAACCCAGTTAGCATCTCAATTGTAGCCAAGTGGGATCTGAGCAAGGGTTGCATTTCAGCTGTGTCTGGACTCTTGATTTATGCAAACTGTGAAGTCAGGCATTCATAATAAATGCATCTTGCTTTCAGTTGCTGAATTTGCAGTACTATGTTCCACAGCAATAGAAAACAATTCAGGTTTCCAGACTGTTTTTCCTACCGGTTTTGCATGGCTGAAAAGCAGTACTGAAGTTTGCAGATGCAATGCCAGGCCAGGGCTATCCAGAAATTCTCTGAGTCCCACATCCCCTCCACCCCAAAAGAGAGGCAAATACATTCCTCCATCTCTAAACTGCTGGATCAAATTTCAGGTTCAGGCTCCTCCCCCTCCTGCAGGGGACTGATATCCACAGACCACCTATCAAGACTTTTCTCTGAGTCCTGAGATTAAAGAAATGTTGTCCTTGGAGACTCACAGGCTCAGCTGGAGAAGTTGCTTCCATTAATTATGGCACAAAGCAACCTCTTGAATATGGTATTGTGAAGTCTGTTTTTGAAAATTATATTCCTTTTAAAAATTACCATTCATTCTGCTTCGTAGCCACATCAATTTACTTAGGAGCCAAAATGCGATTTTCCACCAGCTAAAGAAGGATCTCTTCATAATGAAGCTAAAGAAGTATTTCTTGAGCAAGACTGCCTCTCCTGAAGCTAAACTCTTCCTGCATAGCTTAGGGAGAAAATGGACAAATCACATGTGGATGGAGAAATGAATCTTAGAAAGCATGACAGACCTCCCTTTCTGTACCTTTCTATGTATCTTTTTTTTGTTGTTCTGCTTGTAAAATGGGAAACAACTGCCTGCATTTTTTGTGACTAACTATATAATCCATCATTTCAACATCTAAATCTCTCTCTCTGATAACCTCTATCTAATACCTCATAGCCTCTATAATAAAGCAATCAGATCAACTCAATGTATCTCAAATATGCCATACTCTGTGACATTCCTGTTACAAGTCATTCTGTGGCTCCTTAATACTGTAGTTTCTTGATATTAATATATGCAATACTGTATGTATAGCTATGAATTGTATCTGCAGGATAGAATGCAATGATTTGTGATTTGTAGTATGTGTGTCTGAATGCAACCATATAGAAATAAATTGCATTATAAAAACCACATCTGATGCCTCAATCAAGCCCATTCATTATAATCTTGAAAATTCCACCATGCATAGGTTAGAGCTACTGCTTTGCATTTATCAGTAGTTTTCCATCCTCAGGAACTAGAGATTTATAAGTTTCTAATTATTTCCTAGACCCAACTGAATACCATTAATCAAAGAAAAACTGTTTAGTTTCTAACTGTTATAGTAAAATGCCCTGTCTAATTACAAATAAATGAAATCAGGCTTTTGATCAGAATTATTCCATGGATACAGAAGCACTAAAGTGGGTAATATATTGGAGGAGGATGAGATATTTTTGTGAACATACAAGAAACAGGCATGATTCCTTTCCCTTCTTTGCTTTCTTTTTCCACCATCACAGGATAAAAACTGTTACTGACCCAAATAAACATGAAAATAAATGAAAATCAAAGAGACATCACTTTGTAAACAAAGGTCTTACACCCAAGCCTATGATTTTTTCCAACAGTCATGTACAGTTAGTCGTGAGAGTTGGGCCATAAAGGAGACTGAGCACTAGGGAATTGATACTTTCAAATTATGGTGCTGGAAAAGACTCTTGAGAGTCCCTTGGATTGCAAGAAGATCAAACCAGTCAATCATAAAGGAAATCAACCTTGAATATCCATTGTGTCAACTACAAATTGGCACTTACCAACTACATTGCCAATGACTGAACAACAAGGACATTTGTCATCTACCTCTGTGGAGACTGAACCCTGTGCTATGACAGCTGCTGACTCTCAGCAGCCTTGAGGGAGTTCAGGGTGGAATGAGGCCCTCTGTTCTCCAGAAGATCTGGTGGGACAGGTTTTTGGACAGGCAGATATTTTAAGAACAGATTTTATGATCTCAATCCTTGCATCTTCTTATACCCAGAAAAGCACTAAATCCCTTCCTGGTGAATCAGGTCCCTCATGACCAACCGAAACCCATTTTGTAAACTGAGTGTTTAATGGTATTGAAAATCCTCCTTCATCAAACCTTATATATTGAATTTCCTCCTGCTGCCTTTTTGGAGCAGTCTCTCAGAGTTATCTGAGGTGCCGCCCCCTGAGCTACAGTCCTGACTATGCCCCAAATAAAATTAAACTCTCAGTTCTCAAGCTGTTCATCTTTTTTTAGTCAATGATTGGAAGAACTGATAATGAATTTTCAATACTTTGGCTGCCTGATGCAAAGAGCTGACACGTTGGAAAAGATACTGGGAAAAACTGAAGGCAACAGGAGAAGGCAGAGGAAGAGATGGTTAGGTAGCATCACTGACTCAATAAACATGAATTTGAGCAGACTTTGGGAGGTTATGGAGGACAGCGGAGCCTGGTGGGCTACAGTCCATAGGGTCAAAGAGTCAGACATGACATAGTGATTCAACAACAGCAACAAACATATCCGAAAAATGCCACCACTCCTTTTGCAACTCAGATCATTGCCTTGGGTATTTCAGAATCTCACTGAACATTTTTAGTTGCAGTTAGGGAAAAATAATTGAAATGACCAATATAACCAAGTTAAATAGAAGAAAAACTTACATCATTTCTTCTTCACATGAGTCCTCTTCCCTAAACATAAGCTATTGTGGTTCCCTCCCTTTTTTTGCCATGCCTAGGAGATGGTAGGTTCCATGGAAATTGAAATGGTAACTTTCTTCCTCAGCATTAGGTTGAGCAGAGCTATATACTTAGTGCATGTATACTAAGTCACTTCAGTCATGTCTGACTCTTTGTGACCCTATTGACTGTAGCTTGCCAGACTCCTCTGTCCATGGGGATTCTCCAGGCAAGAATACTGGAGTGGAATGCCATGCCCTCCTCCAGCAGATCATCCCAACCCAGGGATCCAAGTCTCTTATGTCTCCTGCATTGACAGGCAGGTTCTTTACCACTACCACCTGGGAAAACACATAGTGGGACCTTTACAGATATTTGACAAATATATGAATATATCCAAGCATTAATAAATCTGGGTTTCTAAAATCAGAAAGTGGATTGAATAAACCATTTTTGTATTAAAATATCCCCCTACCATATGTACTACATATTTTATAACCAACAACTGACTGACCAAAAATGACCATAACAAGACAGGTTTAAAAATAAAAACAATTAGAAAGAAAAAAAAAAACTTAAAAGAGACATCAGTGATCACACACTGTAGGAAATAATAGACTATTGAATTAGTTTAGGAAAATCATCAAACAAAAAATGAAAAAAAAAAAAGCAACAACAACATCCACCACCCCAGAGAGAAAACAGAAATCAGAACTTAAAACAATATACTACCTAAAGTATCCGGTCTTTAAAATATACAGTTTTCAACAAAAAATACAGGACATGCAAAGAAGTAAGAATACGTGGCCAATACAGATAAAGAAACTATCTCTGTTTCAGTTAGCACTCTCTGAGGGGGCCCAAATGTTAAATATCACAAACAAAGAAAAACAGCTATATGATATATAAAAGGAAGTCATGTTATACAATTAGAGGGAAATAGGATAGCAAATAGAGGCTATCAGTAAAGAGAGAGTGATTATAAAAGCTGAACAAATATTTCAGATATTGAAATTTAAAATCACTGCAATATTCAACAGAAGATTTGAGGTAGCAGAAGAAAGAATAAGCAAATTTGACATGGATCAATAAAGATGATCCAATCTAAAGAATAGAAAGAAAAGGGACTTTCTGGGTGGGGGTTCAGTGGTAAAAGAATCCACCTGCCAGTGAACGAGACATGGGTGTGACCCCTCATCTGGAAAGATCCCACATATCATGAGGCAACTAAGTCTGTGAGCCACAATTACCAAGCCTGTGCTCTAGAGCCCAGGAGCCGCAACCACTGAGCTCATGCACCTAAAGCCCAAGCTCTGCAACAAGAGAATCCACCACAATGAGAGGCCTATGCACTGCAACTAGAGAGTAGCCTCCACTCCATGCAACTAGAGGAGAGTCCACACAGCAACAAAGACCTAGCACAGCCAAAATAAATAAATAAAATTATTTTAAAAGGAATAGAACAAAAAAGATGAATAGAGCCTGTGGGACAACATAAAGTATAGTATCTGTGTGAAGAATACCAGAAAAAAAGGAAAGGGGATAGAAAAAACAAAGACATAATGGCTAAGTGCTTCAAAATTTGATTAACTCCCCCAAGTATTGATATAACTATATCTATAAAGCTTATTTAACTTCAGGTTGAATAAGTCCAAAGAGATCCATATCTTTACATACCATAGACAAAGTCAAGGAGATAATCTTGACAGCAGCCCCCTTCCCACCACATATACATATTAATTCCTTATGAACAAGGGAACCACATTAAAATTAGCAGATGACACGGAGGGAAAATAGGGCCAGAATACAATGAAATGGCATATTCAAAATGCTGAAAGGATAGACTATCAGCCAATAATTCTATATCAAGCAAAAACTGTAATTCAAAAATGAAGGCAATATTAAGATGCCTCCAGAGACACAAAGATTGAAAGAATTCATCACTAGTAGATTTTCAAGAGAACACTAAAGGAAACACTTCAGACTGAAGGGAAAGGACATCATATGATAATCTGAATCCATACAAAGAAATAACTCTAGTAAACACAATTATGTAAAGAAATACAGAAGAGTAAGTTAAAAACACTCACATATAGCTAAATAGGTAAGTATAAATATATATTTTTCATCTTTCTTGTCTTGACTGATTTAAAAGACAATTGCATGAAACAATTATTTAAAAACTGCATTGTTGGGCTAACAACATATAAACATAGATACATGACAAAGCATAAAGGAGTGGGAAGGGAATTAATCTGTGTTGGATAGTTTTCATATTTCACTGGAATTAAAGGGTAAGATGTTTTGGGAAGTTATTCCAATAGCTAGGAAATGGTCATGTAGGGATCCATGTAGGTAGGAGACTGGAGACTGTTTGAGTGGGATAAGGAGATAGGGTTTCCTCGTGGCTCAGACAGTAAAGAATCCACCTGCAATGCAGGAGACTCTAGCTCAATCCCTGGGTTGGAAAGATCCTCTGGAGAAGGGATTGGCTATCCATTCCAGTATTCTTGCCTGGAGAATTTCATGGACAGAGGAGCCTGGCACGACCCAATCCATGGAGTCGCAAAGAGCCAGACACCCACTAAGTGACTAGCACTTTCACTTTCAAAGAGATACAATTAAGAAATGTGGCCAAGGATTAGAACAAAGAGACAGGCAAATGGGAGGAAGCCTAAGTTAAAGAAAATTTAAATCAGCTTGAAAGGGAAGAAGTATTCATTACCATACTGGAAGTATTGGTACATTATTGTACATTTAGATTGTTTTCTAGTCTGAAGATCAACTAAAACCCAGGTCTTGAGAAATGGAAGATAAGGCAGATGAGTTTGATAAGACTAATCTCTCTTTCCCACCCAATCCTTGTTACTACACTGGGATGCCACACTGGACTGAATAATGTATTTCAGCAAGAAGAGGATATGAGCATAAAAGACGTCCGGCTGGAGAGGCATTTACTGAAAGTCCTTCAAATTTCTAAATACTGTCTGGCCTAAAACCATCAAGGAGAATGATTCTTTATAGACTGACTTAACTCATTGTTTCGCTTAATTTTTAAAAAGCTTCATTGTGCAATAGTTTGATGATCAATACAGAGAAAATCATTAAGATTTCAGATCTGCAAGAGAACAGGAGAGCAGATGAGGAGAAAAGATTGAGAAATTCAACCCAATTGGCAGTTTGAGTTCTGATTCCCCACCGAACCCTCATTTTCCACTTTGCTTTCTTCTGTCCTTCTCTATAGATGGAGACATCACCTCATTTTTTCCTTTAACCTTTCCAGTATTAACCACTATGTGAATAGCTTCCTGAATTGATGAGACTAGTGTCAAAATTAAAGGCACACCCTTATTATATTAAAAGATAAACCTTTTCCCAAGTTCCATATCCCATTAAAGTGACTGTAGAGGTTTTAATAAGACATCTGGATCTGGGGCACTCAAATATCTTGTCGATAAGCCACTAGAACCTAGAACTTGTGGATCTCCTTTCTTCTGCAATTCCTGTTGCACACATAGATAGGACTTCTGTGAAATATGCTTTTTTAGGTTACAGAGATTCAGAAAATAAACAATTGTCCTAGAGCCTACAGATGAGATAAATCTTGGATGAATAAAAATGACAAGTAATAATTCTAGAAAATAACTTTTTCTATTTCTGTGTCCTTTTATCTCCTGTCATTATCACACTTTTTATTCCTTTATTTTTCTCTGTTTATGGGGAAATATTATCTTCTGGAAAGTTGCTTTGATTATCAGCAGGAGAGGAAGTCACTGTGAGGATGTGGTCAAGCAGTTGAAAGGTAAATGCCTCTCCTGTTAAAACATATAAACGAACAAACAAACAGAGATACAGTTATAACAGAGATTATTAGGGCATAGTCTCAGGATCCATACCTATAGAAGGGAAGGAAAGTGTCAACAGAAAAAATACTTGCAACTAAAAGGTTGATGGTGGGCTTCCTGGTGGTCCAGTGGGTAAGGACACCACCTTGCAGTGCAAGGCGCTGGTTCGATCCTGGCTTGGGAAGATCCCATGGGCGCTGGACCGATGCCCATTGAAGTCCAGCCGCGACGGCTACTGTCTGGCCTAAAACCATCAAGGAGAATGATTCTTTATAGACTGACTTAACTCATTGTTTCGCTTAATTTTTAAAAAGCTTCATTGTGCAATAGTTTGATGATCAATACAGAGAAAATCATTAAGATTTCAGATCTGCAAGAGAACAGGAGAGCAGATGAGGAGAAAAGATTGAGAAATTCAACCCAATTGGCAGTTTGAGTTCTGATTCCCCACCGAACCCTCATTTTCCACTTTGCTTTCTTCTGTCCTTCTCTATAGATGGAGACATCACCTCATTTTTTCCTTTAACCTTTCCAGTATTAACCACTATGTGAATAGCTTCCTGAATTGATGAGACTAGTGTCAAAATTAAAGGCACACCCTTATTATATTAAAAGATAAACCTTTTCCCAAGTTCCATATCCCATTAAAGTGACTGTAGAGGTTTTAATAAGACATCTGGATCTGGGGCACTCAAATATCTTGTCGATAAGCCACTAGAACCTAGAACTTGTGGATCTCCTTTCTTCTGCAATTCCTGTTGCACACATAGATAGGACTTCTGTGAAATATGCTTTTTTAGGTTACAGAGATTCAGAAAATAAACAATTGTCCTAGAGCCTACAGATGAGATAAATCTTGGATGAATAAAAATGACAAGTAATAATTCTAGAAAATAACTTTTTCTATTTCTGTGTCCTTTTATCTCCTGTCATTATCACACTTTTTATTCCTTTATTTTTCTCTGTTTATGGGGAAATATTATCTTCTGGAAAGTTGCTTTGATTATCAGCAGGAGAGGAAGTCACTGTGAGGATGTGGTCAAGCAGTTGAAAGGTAAATGCCTCTCCTGTTAAAACATATAAACGAACAAACAAACAGAGATACAGTTATAACAGAGATTATTAGGGCATAGTCTCAGGATCCATACCTATAGAAGGGAAGGAAAGTGTCAACAGAAAAAATACTTGCAACTAAAAGGTTGATGGTGGGCTTCCCTGGTGGTCCAGTGGGTAAGGACACCACCTTGCAGTGCAAGGGGCGCTGGTTCGATCCCTGGCTTGGGAAGATCCCATGGGCCGCAGAGCGGCTGGACCGATGTGCCCAATTACCAAGCTGGAGCTCTGGCGCACGTGCACCCAGAGCCAGTGCTCTGTGACAACAAGAGGCCACCGCAATGTGAGGCCCACACGGGCCAAGGAACAAAGATGGATGAAAATAGATAAATGAAAGACCAAGAGAAGTGGCCCGCCCACCTCCCTCCCTCCACACCCTCTCCCCAAAAATAATATCAAATAAAAAAATAAAAGATTTATGGTGAAGAACAGGGAAGCCTGGCATGCTGTAGTCCATGGGATCAGAAAGAGTTGGACACGACTGAGGGACTGAACTAAACTGACTGAAAAGTTGAGAGTTCTGTTAGGACGTAAGCCTAGGAGGCAGCATCTCAAGTAACCCTGAGAGAACTTTTCCCAGGAGGTGAGGGGAGGAACTAGGGTATACAGATGTTTTGCAGCAAAGGCCAGGGGGTCTAAGCAACAAAGAATTTTTATGAATTAACGAAAACCAGATGTCCCAAATTAAGGAAATTAGCACTCTTCTGTGTTTGGGAAGATGCAAGAGTCTGAGCTCACTGACTTCTTATCAGTGACTACTTTCATATGCATCTCAGCTCTCTGGGGTAAGAAACCTGTGTTTTTCACATCTTGAGTTCCTCAGGGCTCATGGTAGGGCCTGGTCTGAAGGCTGCTAAATCGCAGGTATTCTTCTCCTCCTTGAGTGCCCTTAGGGCTCAGGAACTCACTAGGAAGGGCTGGAATCGCTGATGACTGTGACATACTTGTTTAAGGGAAATGATAGGAAAGATCTCAGAAGGAAGGGCTTGAGCTCCGATGGGGATTCAACAAAGGCTACCCCATGGGGCCTGTGCTGTGGGCCCTCCACTGTTGTTCTGACCATGCGGCTTGTCAGTCACCCACTGAATGATATGCATCAACTCACTTTAAAAGAGGGTTGACCTTGGGCAGAGAATGACCAAGAGAAGTTTCTGGGGACTCCCAGCCATGGCAAGAAAACACCCCTCAATCCAGAAGTAAATCCTGGGTTGATTATCAGTGTCAACTGCTACAAGTAACTAGCGGATGGTTAGCTTGTGTTCAAATTCAGACCTATCTGACTGTAACCACATGTTTTATCCCTTACATTATTATGCCTATCTGAATACCCAAGGAATACTGCTTATGACGATCATCAAGTTTTAGTAAAGAATCTGCCTGCAATGCAGGAGACCCAGGTTCGATCTTTGGGTCAGGAAGATCCTCTGGAGAAGGAAATGGCAACCCACTCCAGTACTCTTGCTTGAGAAACCCCATGGACAGAGGAGCCTGTGAGGCTACAGGGTTACAAGGAGTTGGACACAAGTGAGCAACTGAACAACAAACCAAGCTTTAGAGTACCTTAAAGAGCAAAACACATGCTCCTGGTTGCTCGAGGAAATGTTT
Organism: Tragulus kanchil; assembly: GCA_022376925.1. Classification (NCBI taxonomy): domain Eukaryota; kingdom Metazoa; phylum Chordata; class Mammalia; order Artiodactyla; family Tragulidae; genus Tragulus; species Tragulus kanchil. Next base: position 58,263,675 of record JAIOJX010000028.1, on the reverse strand, counting down.
GGTGTGGTTGCAACAACTGTAAACGAGACGTGTGAAGGGGCTGTCTACAGCATATTACCCCACCACATTCCAGATATAATCAAGTCAGTCAGAGAACTCACCCTCAGGTGCGGACACAAGAAAGTGTACACCAAAGTTCTGCTGTAGGCACGCAATCCTGGAGCCTTCCCTGATCCCTAGAAAGTGCTCTGCATAGCTGAGAGCTGGGATCTAGTAAACTCCCTCTAAACCTTTACTTCCCAACCTGACAGAAGCATTTGCAGTTTAGCAAGGGAACAGGATCAGTGCTGCTAGATTCAGGCTTTTGTTTTCCCCCAAGAGGTGCCAGATGGCTGAAGATTTACTGTGGGAAAGCCAGAGTAAGTGAAAGTAAGCCAAATGGGAAAAGCCAGGCATTATCCAAACCAGAATATGCTGTCTTTATGTCTGGATTTCTTTACCAGCAGAGCCTAAGACTTAAATGCAGGCAGATGTGGAGAGGGTAGGGGGAGTTGATCCCAAGAAGCAAGAAAGAAAAGTAAGGAGAGTGAGGAAAGGATAGAGTTTTAAAAGGTGTCTGTTATTCAAGCTGGTTACTGCTGTGGGCAAGTGGCACTCAGTCCTACTGAGAAGCCTTGCAGGATGCATCTCAGAATTGTTCCTGGGAAGTCTCTGGTGGTCCAATGGTTAAGATTTTGCTTTCCAAAGCAGGGAGTGAGGGTTCGATCCCTTGTCAGGGAGCTAAAATCCTGCATGCATGCAACCAAAAAGCCAAAACATAAAACATAAGCAGTACTGTAACACATTCAATAAAAAATATCTACATTTCTTTAAAGAGTCTTATAAAAAAAAAAAATTACTCCCACAAAGGATGAGTGCCTGGAACATTTTTTAATGGGGAACCAATCTCTCTTTGTGTAATGGTGTCCCTAGAGTTAGGTTTAAGGACTGTCTAAATCGCCCACACTTCTTGAGTAGACCCCCTGAGTTTTAGAAAAATGTTGAGTATGAACCCTGAATCCGAATGTGAGGCCCTTTGCCTACAGATGAGCTGTCCATCACCGCTGGTGCTGAAGCCAACAAAGCTGAGGAAATACTGTGTGCAGTTTCTGTAGGGTTTCTCTGGTAGCTCAGATGGTGAAGAATCTGTCTGCAGCGCAAAAGACCCAGGTTCAATCTCTGAATTAGGAAGATCTCCTGGGGAAGGGAATGGCAATCCATTCCAGTAGTCTTCCACAGACAGAGGAGTCTGACAGGCTACAGTCCATGGGGTCACAAAAAGTCAGGTATGATTGAGCAACTAACATGTTCATACTTCCCAAATGTGTCTGCTACAGCTGATGGTTGTCTGGGTAGATGAACTCTCACAAGAGCAAGAATGAAGAGGTGCTCACCTGAATTGTCAACTCTTTTCTTCGATGTTTCTGCTCTCCAATATTCATGGGAGCTGCCATGAGTGTCCACTTCAGGGAATATTTTCACCCATTTCTAAGGCATTTGTGGGCTTCTTGCTTTCAGTTTTGGCTCAGTCTTCCAAGATACAAGGTAATTTACCTAAACAGGGCTCTCTTCTTATCCCCAATAAATATCAGCTCCTACTCCTTCCAAGAGGAGCCGAGGTCAGGAGACCAGCAGTGTTTTTAAAGCTGGGAAGGGTTTTCTGAACCACACAGGTTTTAAATGATTGGATTGATCAGTACTCTTAAGAGTCAGCTACCAATGAAAATGACATTTTAGTGAACTTTCGCTTTGTCTGCTAATGCTTGGATGGAAAGGCCGTTTATCAAGCTGGTTACTGCTGTGGGCAAGTGCATGCAGGGCTAACCAAAGAAGTCCCAATGGTTAAGATTTTGCTTTCCAAAGCAGGGAGTGAGGTTCGATCCCTTGTCAGGAGCTAAAATCCTGCATGCATGCAACCAAAAGCCAAAACATAAAACATAAGCAGTACTGTAACACATTCAATAAAAAATATCTACATTTCTTTAAAGAGTCTTATAAAAAAAAAAAATTACTCCCACAAAGGATGAGTGCCTGGAACATTTTTTAATGGGGAACCAATCTCTCTTTGTGTAATGGTGTCCCTAGAGTTAGGTTTAAGGACTGTCTAAATCGCCCACACTTCTTGAGTAGACCCCCTGAGTTTTAGAAAAATGTTGAGTATGAACCCTGAATCCGAATGTGAGGCCCTTTGCCTACAGATGAGCTGTCCATCACCGCTGGTGCTGAAGCCAACAAAGCTGAGGAAATACTGTGTGCAGTTTCTGTAGGGTTTCTCTGGTAGCTCAGATGGTGAAGAATCTGTCTGCAGCGCAAAAGACCCAGGTTCAATCTCTGAATTAGGAAGATCTCCTGGGGAAGGGAATGGCAATCCATTCCAGTAGTCTTCCACAGACAGAGGAGTCTGACAGGCTACAGTCCATGGGGTCACAAAAAGTCAGGTATGATTGAGCAACTAACATGTTCATACTTCCCAAATGTGTCTGCTACAGCTGATGGTTGTCTGGGTAGATGAACTCTCACAAGAGCAAGAATGAAGAGGAGCTCACCAGAATTGTCAACTCTTTTCTTCGATGTTTCTGCTCTCCAATATTCATGGGAGCTGCCATGAGTGTCCACTTCAGGGAATATTTTCACCCATTTCTAAGGCATTTGTGGGCTTCTTGCTTTCAGTTTTGGCTCAGTCTTCCAAGATACAAGGTAATTTACCTAAACAGGGCTCTCTTCTTATCCCCAATAAATATCAGCTCCTACTCCTTCCAAGAGGAGCCGAGGTCAGGAGACCAGCAGTGTTTTTAAAGCTGGGAAGGGTTTTCTGAACCACACAGGTTTTAAATGATTGGATTGATCAGTACTCTTAAGAGTCAGCTACCAATGAAAATGACATTTTAGTGAACTTTCGCTTTGTCTGCTAATGCTTGGATATTGGAAAGGGCCTCTAGAGTTAGCTTTCACCACTAATTTTTTCCTTTTTTAGGCTTCTGTACATCTCATTCCCAAATTCTATGATTTCATTTTGTATCAGGAAATGGGCTTCTGCTTTATTTTCCTCAGTCACTCAGGCAGCTAAGATATGACCTTTTGCTTATTTTGACTTCATTGAATATAATTCAATAAAGGGTGAAGAGAGAGCTAAACTCTAAGTGCAGACACCTTTTCATTGCAAGCCAGTTGGCTTTTCTCCTGTTTGGAAAACTCTGATAACATTGATGCTTTCAGATTACTCCTCTCCCCTCACTTCTTTTGACTTATTTCACTGCATTAAACCTTGAAATGCATTTACAACGCTGCCTTCTCTGGCTGATGTCTAGAGAAGAAAAATAAACCTCAGGGTAAGTTTTAGACATCCTTCCTTATTTGATATTAAATGTATGATTCTAAATAAGACAGTTCAGACCCTAAAATTCAAATGCTGGCTATCCTTCTTTATTCAATAAAGGACATAATATCTTTTTTTTTTTTTTTTGTCCACTTCTATTGATCTTTCATTTATTTATCTTTGTTCTTTGGCCTGTGTGGACCTCCCATCGCAGTGGGCTTTCTCCTTGCAGAGCACCAGCTCTGAGCTCATGCGCTCCAGAGCTCCGGCTCAGTAGTTGGACACATCGGCCCAGCCAAATTGCGGCACGTGGGATCTTCCCAGGACAGGGATGGAACTGGCGCCACTTGCACTGCAAGGCGGTGTCACTACCCACTGGACCACCAAGGAAGCCCCCTAGTATTTTTATAAAGTGACTTGGACATCTCTGTGTGCCATAAGTTTTACAGCATCCTTGTAACTGCTACTTTGGGCCCCATCGGTAGATAGCAACATTAGGTCCCACTTTCAACAGTCAACACAGTCCACAGGCCCTGTTCCACATGGAGAGCCAGGATTCAGTCCCAAGGCTTTAAAAACTTACATTCTTGGATTTCCCTGGTGGTCTAGCGGCTAAGACTCCGGGATCTCAATGCAAGAGACCAGATTTGCTCTCTGGTCAAGGGACTAGATTCCACATACCTCAGCTAAGAGTTAGCATGCTACAACTAAAGATCCCGCATGCCGAATCTAAGAGCTGGAGCAGACAAGTAAATAATAAGGACTTTTTTTTTTAATGCATTTTGCTACCATCTTAGCCCTTAGCCAAAGTTTTCTCTGTAAAAGTCTCTGGTGTGAATCCAGTGCCACTTTGTCAAGCTATAAGGGAATTAAGGATACTCACGTTTTTCTTTTTAGTACAGTTTACATTTATTTAAAACGTAGCAGTAAAGCAAGAAAATCTTTGATGATGCTCATATTTGTACACATGATCTAATTTCAGCAATTCTGATTTTCCCACAAATCAGAGCCCAAGGACGGGCCTATGTATTTTTCTGTGATTACTGCCAAGTACCCCAAATGTGAGGACTGCTGTTTGGAAATGTTTCAGTCATAGTAAAGTGTGATTAAAGTATGAATTCTGTTTGTGAGTTTTGACCTGTTGACATCCGAAAATCACCAGAAAACCTTGCTCACATAGCAGCATATGGGATACTGCATACTGCAATTTCTGCCCAAGTTTTTTGTTGTTGTTCCTGGTTTAAGGATGTAATGAAGCCTATGGGACACTAGATGGCAGCATTGCCACATGAGTCCCCAACCGAAGACCAGGCTGAGAACTATTGTGAGAACAGTTCTTATTTCAACAAGGTGGTGGAACCAGGTGTTAACACAGGGCTAAAAATGAGCCTTCTTTCATTTTTGGGGAGTAGAGCCAAGATCTGTGTAAGAAAAGACTGACATGGAAGTGAGAATTATCCTCCACTCAAGATCCAACAGATGGCCCTAGAGAGATGCTTGCCCTGTGAGGCTTGGGAAGATCAGTGTCTGCCCCTTGCAGTTGGAATCCTTGTAAAAAGTTTCTTGGGGAACCCATCAGAAAAAAATTTTTAATTATACACTGAAAGAGCTGATTTCTTGTAACTCTCAAATTACATAATAAATGTGTAACTGCATATAACTATATGATTATAAGATATATTGCTAAGCATTCTGTGTATGATGTTCTTTGAAACCTCCAGTTTCAGCTAAAACAAGAGAATTGATGAATAAAAAGCTAATGGTCTCAGCATTCTTTATGGCAGCAAAGAAACAGAAACACATGTGCAGTAATAGGAGAATAATTAAGTGATAGAAAGTTTCAAGTACTAAAGGTATCAAAAAGAATGAAATGGACTTCTCTATATTTTTCTACTATAGAAAGACCTTCAGGACACTACTAAATGAAAATCCAATCCCAAGTTGTAAATCCAATTTATGTGGCAAAAAAAGTTAATAATCTTAACATTATTATATGGTCCTTTAGTTATTTAACCTCTACCTTTCTCCTTTTTCCCAAAATACTTCCTCTAATACTTATCCCTATTAAACTCAGCCTAAGGTTAATGTTCTATACCAACCGACCAGCCAACCAACCCTTCTCCACCCCACAATCCCCAGATAGTATATCCCTCTTGCTGTTGGAAAGAAGTTAAAGGGTTTAGCAGGAGAAAACAAACTTCCTCTATTACAGAGTCCAAGAGACAGGCATAATCCTGCCTTCACATGGGAAACCTTGACCACGTTGCCCTGCAGACATATGACTGCTTCAGGCAAATTAGTCATTAAATAGGCTTTCGTGGGTTGGCTTGGGAACCAGCTACTGCATACGTGCTTGTGAGGAATAGATTCACTGAGCAGTGCAAACGGTTCAAACTGGGCTACAAACAAAGTAATGTTCATCTCTTTCATTTTCTGTTGGCTTCCTACAGTATTTTTTATCAGATCTCCCAAGTCAGATGGCTGCAGATTCAATTTATTTATTACCATGGCAATAATTATGACATAAATTCAGTGGACAATACAGCCTTATGATTCTCTTCTTAGAGATAAAAATGAAAAGCTTTCTGTAAAACACTGCATTGGGTGGAGGGGATTTCACAGTCTAGGTGAGTCATTATACACGTTTAAATCTTGCCATGTGTATGTCTGTCTGCCTTATTTCCTTCTTCCTTTAGTCTAGAATCTTTTGAGTTTAATTTGATGAACTAAAAAAGCTAATTTTTGATTATAAGATATATTGCTAAGCATTCTGTGTATGATGTTCTTTGAAACCTCCAGTTTCAGCTAAAACAAGAGAATTGATGAATAAAAAGCTAATGGTCTCAGCATTCTTTATGGCAGCAAAGAAACAGAAACACATGTGCAGTAATAGGAGAATAATTAAGTGATAGAAAGTTTCAAGTACTAAAGGTATCAAAAAGAATGAAATGGACTTCTCTATATTTTTCTACTATAGAAAGACCTTCAGGACACTACTAAATGAAAATCCAATCCCAAGTTGTAAATCCAATTTATGTGGCAAAAAAAGTTAATAATCTTAACATTATTATATGGTCCTTTAGTTATTTAACCTCTACCTTTCTCCTTTTTCCCAAAATACTTCCTCTAATACTTATCCCTATTAAACTCAGCCTAAGGTTAATGTTCTATACCAACCGACCAGCCAACCAACCCTTCTCCACCCCACAATCCCCAGATAGTATATCCCTCTTGCTGTTGGAAAGAAGTTAAAGGGTTTAGCAGGAGAAAACAAACTTCCTCTATTACAGAGTCCAAGAGACAGGCATAATCCTGCCTTCACATGGGAAACCTTGACCACGTTGCCCTGCAGACATATGACTGCTTCAGGCAAATTAGTCATTAAATAGGCTTTCGTGGGTTGGCTTGGGAACCAGCTACTGCATACGTGCTTGTGAGGAATAGATTCACTGAGCAGTGCAAACGGTTCAAACTGGGCTACAAACAAAGTAATGTTCATCTCTTTCATTTTCTGTTGGCTTCCTACAGTATTTTTTATCAGATCTCCCAAGTCAGATGGCTGCAGATTCAATTTATTTATTACCATGGCAATAATTATGACATAAATTCAGTGGACAATACAGCCTTATGATTCTCTTCTTAGAGATAAAAATGAAAAGCTTTCTGTAAAACACTGCATTGGGTGGAGGGGATTTCACAGTCTAGGTGAGTCATTATACACGTTTAAATCTTGCCATGTGTATGTCTGTCTGCCTTATTTCCTTCTTCCTTTAGCAAAAATACTAGATATCTATGTGTTAGTTATAAGGGCCATAGACAGTTTACACGAAGCATATTCCAAAACAAGGAACTCCTCACCTATTATCTAGTAGACAACTTGAAGCCACAAATAAACATTATACAGGTTGAAGTAGCGTTTAAAGATTTGCAACAACATTTGAAGTTCTTCCCTGTATGCTGTCCTGTAAATCATGGCACTCAGCTCTCAGAACAACTTCTGAGTTAAGGAAACAGATGCAGAGAAGTGGAGGGTCTTGTTCAAAAGTATGTGGCGAATTCTCCAGCCAGGATTCAAATTTGATTCTGCTGCATTAGTATCCAGGGTGCTCTTACTGATGACAGTCACAACTGAACGCTTAGATGCTTTCTCAGTTTTAAAACTAAGCCTCACCTGAGTACTCTCCAAGTGACAAAGTCCAATGATGGTAAATTGTGATAAAAACTTCTCTGTCGCAGAGATGGAGAAACAGACATAGGGAACAGACCTATGGAAAGTGAGGGGAGGGAAGATGGGACGAGAGGTATGGAAAGGGCAACAAGGAAACCTACACTACCGCTGTGATTAAGCTGTAAGACCATAGGAACCTACATGGGGACAAAGCATCAACCTGGGGGGCTCGGAAGGGGGAAAAGGGAGGGAGGGCTCAGGGGAGACGGGTCAGGGATATACCTATGACTGGGGATTGTGTATACCTGTAAACAAGAAAACTCTATAAAAACGTATAACAATAACTTCATTGTACACCTGAAGCTAATACAGCATTGTGAAACAAACATACCCCAATTAAAAAAAAAACTGCTCTGTCAAAGGAACCTGACTACTTATAACTGTAACTCCATCAGCTCTGTGTTTAGTTTACACAAAGATTCCCTGATATTGAAAAAAGCATTCACAACTAAAATAGGTTTCTGGCTATATGGTTACATATAAAGGAATAAACCAGTCCTTAGAATCATTTATATTTGCTTTTGATTGTACCAAGAAGTCAGAAGAACAAAACTGTTGGCCAACAATGACCCCACTACCATATATCGTCTGACTCCTTGATCTCCGAATCTGGATGATTTCCCACGACATGGTAAGTCAGTATTAGTCCTGTTATGTGAGGGTATTTGGAAGGAAACCTACTTTCCAAGATGGAAATCAAAACCCTCAATAAGCTAACTTAGTGAGAATGGATCCTGGGTCTGTGGCAGAGATGAACTTAGACAGAGGTCTTTGGGTCCCACAGCGAAGTCACAGGCCCATTCTGATGGAAGCTCATTCAAGTGGAGGTCATTTTGAGGTAGATGGTGGATGCCCCTAGGGGCTGGACAGCTGGTATTTGTCAAGCAGAATACAATTGAGGTTTCTTTTCCTGCAGAGACTCCAAGGGAAAAACTAGTGGCAGAAGCTGAGCTCTGCTGCAGTAAAGGGATAAGAGGGTCACTCCTGAGATCAAGAAAACCTTCCCTGACTCCACACACACAGGAAGGTCCTTGGGCATCAAAAAGGAAAGTAGCGCCACCACATAAAGTGTAAACATGCACTCACAGGCCTTTGTGGCGAGATCCATCTTAGTAAAAAGTTGTGCACACATGTTGGGGAGGGTCCTAGAAGAGATCAGATGTGGGAAAAGAAACAAGATAATTAGCCAAGGTTAAATAAAGACACAGAAGAACTGTCCTGTACAAGGAATTCAAATCACTTCATTATTGTGCTCCTCCTCATTAGTGGGGGATTCCACACTCTTTCTCTCCAGGTGCAGGTTTCTGCCTTGCTTCCATCTTAATCTGTTTCTCTGTATACACTCCCAGTTATTGTTCTGTGTCTCTAATAATAAATGTTGTACCTGTTTTTACAGTTTTTGCCTCTTTTAAACATTCTTGCTTTCAGATGGGACAAGGGCCAGTGGAATTTTCCTTCTATCATCTAGCTCCTTGTGGTCTTGCAGCCAGGATTCCTGGTTTTCATCTAGGTTACCCAGGTTCAGTTCTTGAGCACTGAGCTAAGATCTGTCTTCAAGACCACTTACTGCTGTCTTCCTGAGATCAATTTTCATAAATGTCACCAACAAGATACTTTCCATCTTTACAGTATTTGGCTGATAGCTTAGAGGGATAGATGATGTCAGCACAGTGGGGACCTCATAAAAATGCCCAGCACTAGGATTACTCCATTGTCCTCCAAGGCCTCCTTATGGACATTCAGCTCCTGACCCAAATGTAAGGTGTGCTTGAATTCCTTGCTAGTCTCCTCCCTGCTCCTGGAGCTTCACTTGGAAAGGCTTTGATGGTGACTTGATGTCGGAGACTAGAATCACTAGACGTGTCTGATGGAAATCAAAACCCTCAATAGCAAGGGCTGGGTCTGTGGCAGAGATGAACTTAGACAGAGGTCTTTGGGTCCCACAGCGAAGTCACAGGCCCATTCTGATGGAAGCTCATTCAAGTGGAGGTCATTTTGAGGTAGATGGTGGATGCCCCTAGGGGCTGGACAGCTGGTATTTGTCAAGCAGAATACAATTGAGGTTTCTTTTCCTGCAGAGACTCCAAGGGAAAAACTAGTGGCAGAAGCTGAGCTCTGCTGCAGTAAAGGGATAAGAGGGTCACTCCTGAGATCAAGAAAACCTTCCCTGACTCCACACACACAGGAAGGTCCTTGGGCATCAAAAAGGAAAGTAGCGCCACCACATAAAGTGTAAACATGCACTCACAGGCCTTTGTGGCGAGATCCATCTTAGTAAAAAGTTGTGCACACATGTTGGGGAGGGTCCTAGAAGAGATCAGATGTGGGAAAAGAAACAAGATAATTAGCCAAGGTTAAATAAAGACACAGAAGAACTGTCCTGTACAAGGAATTCAAATCACTTCATTATTGTGCTCCTCCTCATTAGTGGGGGATTCCCACACTCTTTCTCTCCAGGTGCAGGTTTCTGCCTTGCTTCCATCTTAATCTGTTTCTCTGTATACACTCCCAGTTATTGTTCTGTGTCTCTAATAATAAATGTTGTACCTGTTTTTACAGTTTTTGCCTCTTTTAAACATTCTTGCTTTCAGATGGGACAAGGGCCAGTGGAATTTTCCTTCTATCATCTAGCTCCTTGTGGTCTTGCAGCCAGGATTCCTGGTTTTCATCTAGGTTACCCAGGTTCAGTTCTTGAGCACTGAGCTAAGATCTGTCTTCAAGACCACTTACTGCTGTCTTCCTGAGATCAATTTTCATAAATGTCACCAACAAGATACTTTCCATCTTTACAGTATTTGGCTGATAGCTTAGAGGGATAGATGATGTCAGCACAGTGGGGACCTCATAAAAATGCCCAGCACTAGGATTACTCCATTGTCCTCCAAGGCCTCCTTATGGACATTCAGCTCCTGACCCAAATGTAAGGTGTGCTTGAATTCCTTGCTAGTCTCCTCCCTGCTCCCTGGAGCTTCACTTGGAAAGGCTTTGATGGTGACTTGATGTCGGAGACTAGAATCATCTGCTTACCTGTCCACGTGTCTGGTTGTTGATTTGGGCTATTGATCAAGATCATTCCCAGTGCTGTCAGTGAGAGCATGTGTGACTGGAGCGTCTTCATGTAACCTGGGCTTTTGCACAGCTTGGTGACTGGATTCCAAGAGAGAATGTCCCAAAAGAGAATCAGGTGGAAGCTGTGAGTCTTTCTTAAGGTGAGGCTTTCTTAAATAAGTCTCAAATTCCACATAGCATCATTCACACTAGAGTCAAAAGTTTGCCCAAATTAAAGGGGAAAGAGTATAAATCCTAGCTCTTCATGGAAGGTGTAGGATAGGAGAGCACGTATTTATTCTTGGAAAATGCAATCTGCCACAATAAGAAAACAGAATTCCAAGTCTTCCTTTTAATATCATCATTGGAATGCCTTATATGCTTTTCAAAATAAACATTATATTAATGTACATAATTTGACTGATTGTATTCTTTGAACATTATTTATTTGGTCATGCCTTATGCAAACAAGTAATACATTGGCAGGAGGAGCAAAGTTATTTCCTGAAATAGATGTGATTATGTATGTTTTGTATATACAATTTTATATTTATAATGTTCTATATTTTAATTTTATAACCTTAAATAAGTATAGTATTATAATGAGTTTTAACCCTCCACCTGGATGTATTGAACACCTCTGAAAAGTGTCATTTATCTATTCAGATACTGAAAATATTGGGTTCTTATACTAGCTCCTTGTGGTCTTGCAGCCAGGATTCCTGGTTTTCATCTAGGTTACCCAGGTTCAGTTCTTGAGCACTGAGCTAAGATCTGTCTTCAAGACCACTTACTGCTGTCTTCCTGAGATCAATTTTCATAAATGTCACCAACAAGATACTTTCCATCTTTACAGTATTTGGCTGATAGCTTAGAGGATAGATGATGTCAGCACAGTGGGGACCTCATAAAAATGCCCAGCACTAGGATTACTCCATTGTCCTCCAAGGCCTCCTTATGGACATTCAGCTCCTGACCCAAATGTAAGGTGTGCTTGAATTCCTTGCTAGTCTCCTCCCTGCTCCCTGGAGCTTCACTTGGAAAGGCTTTGATGGTGACTTGATGTCGGAGACTAGAATCATCTGCTTACCTGTCCACGTGTCTGGTTGTTGATTTGGGCTATTGATCAAGATCATTCCCAGTGCTGTCAGTGAGAGCATGTGTGACTGGAGCGTCTTCATGTAACCTGGGCTTTTGCACAGCTTGGTGACTGGATTCCAAGAGAGAATGTCCCAAAAGAGAATCAGGTGGAAGCTGTGAGTCTTTCTTAAGGTGAGGCTTTCTTAAATAAGTCTCAAATTCCACATAGCATCATTCACACTAGAGTCAAAAGTTTGCCCAAATTAAAGGGGAAAGAGTATAAATCCTAGCTCTTCATGGAAGGTGTAGGATAGGAGAGCACGTATTTATTCTTGGAAAATGCAATCTGCCACAATAAGAAAACAGAATTCCAAGTCTTCCTTTTAATATCATCATTGGAATGCCTTATATGCTTTTCAAAATAAACATTATATTAATGTACATAATTTGACTGATTGTATTCTTTGAACATTATTTATTTGGTCATGCCTTATGCAAACAAGTAATACATTGGCAGGAGGAGCAAAGTTATTTCCTGAAATAGATGTGATTATGTATGTTTTGTATATACAATTTTATATTTATAATGTTCTATATTTTAATTTTATAACCTTAAATAAGTATAGTATTATAATGAGTTTTAACCCTCCACCTGGATGTATTGAACACCTCTGAAAAGTGTCATTTATCTATTCAGATACTGAAAATATTGGGTTACAATCATTAGTTATATCATATATTTGAGAAATATATATATTTGAGAAATTTTATATATTTTTTGAATATATATTTGAGAAGTTTTAGGTTGATTTGTTGATTCAAATCAACAAAATCAGAAATGAAAAAAGGACAGGTTACAACAGACAATGCAGAAATACAAAGAATCATAAGAGACTACTATGGGTAGCTTTATGCCAATAAAATGGACAACATGGAAGAAATGGACAAGTTAACCTTCTAAGACTAAACAAGGAAGAACTAGAAATTATGATCAGACCAATCACAAGCATTGAAATTGGAACTGTGATCAAGTCTCACAAAAAACAAACATCTGGGGCTAGATGGCTTCACAGATGAATTCTATCAAATATTTAGAGATGAGCTAATGCCTATCCTTCTCAAAGGCAGCCCAAAAAAATTGCTGAGAAAGGAATACTTCCAAAGTCATTCTACAAAGCCACCATCATACCACCTGAAACCAAAACCAAAGACAGCACACACACACACACACACAATTATAGGCCAATGTCATTGGTGAACATAGATGCAAACATCTTCAACAAAATTCAACCGAACAGAACCCAGCAACACATTAAAAGTAGCGTACATCATGATCTAGTGTATTTTCTTCCAGTGATGCAAGGATTAATATACATGAATCAATCAATATAATATGCTACATTAACAATCTGAAAGATAAAAAAATCATATAATTTTAATAGATGCAGAAAAAGCTTTTGACAAAATTCTGTACTTATTTATGATACTATCAAAAAGTTACTAATCAGTGAATTTAGAAAAGTTGCAGATATAAAATCAATACATAGAGATTCCTTGCATTCCTATATACTAGTAATAAAATATCAGAAAGAGAAATTGAGGAAACAATCACTTACACCACTGAAAAAGAAGAATAAGATACCTATGAATAAATCTACTTAAGGAAACAAAAGACTTGTATGCAAAAAACTATTAAAAAAAAATCAAAGATGACACAAACGGAAGGAGAGATACATCATGCTCTTGAATTGAAAAAATCAATATTGTGAAAATGGCTATACTACACAAAGCAGTCTACAGATTCAACGCAGTGCAATCCCTGCAAAATTACCAATGACATTTTTCCGAGAATTGAAACAAAAATTTTCCCAATCTGTATGGAAACTCAAAAGAACTTAAATAGCCAAAGCCATCTTGAGAAAGAAAAATAGAGCTGGAGGAATCAACCTCCTTGACCTCAGACTATACTATAAAGCTACAGTCATTAATACAGTATGGTCATGGCACAAAAACAGGAATATTGACCAATGGAACAATATAGAATGCCCAGAGATACAGCTATGGGCACCTTATCTTTGACAAAGGAAGCAAGAACACACAATGGAGAAAAGACAGTCTCTTCAATAAGTGGCACTAGGAAAACTGGACAGCTACATGTGAAAGAACGAAATTAGAATAATTCTTAAGTCCATACACAAAAGTAGAACAATTCTTAAGTCCATACTCAAAATGGATTAAAGACCTAAATGTAAGAAAATAAACTATGAAACTCTTAGAGAAAAACATAGACAGAACACTCTGACGTAGATTACAGCAAGATCCTCTGTGATCCACCTCCTAGAGTAATGGAAATAAAAACAAAAATATTAAATGGGCCTTAATTAAACTTAAAAGGTTTTGAAAAACAAAGGAAACTATAAATAAGATGAAAAGACAGCCCTATGGATGGGAGAAAATAATTGAAAATGAAGCAACTGACAAAGGATTAATCTCCAAAACATACAAGCAGCTCAATATCAGAAAAACAAACACCCCAAACCAAAAATAGGCAGAAGACCTAAACAAACGTTTCTCCAAAGAAGACATACAGATAGCCAACAAACACATGAAAAGATGGTCGACATCACTCATTATTAGAGAAATATGAATCAGAACCAGAATAAGGTATCACCTCATCCTGATCAGAATGGCCATCATTTAAAAAATCTACAAAAAATAATTGCTGGAGAGATATGCAGAAAAGGGAAACCTCTTGCATTCTTGATGGGAATGTAACTTGATACAGCCACTATAGAGAACAGTATGGAGAGTCCTTAAAAAAAAAAGGCATGAAAATACCATATGACCTAGCAACCCCACTACTAGGCATATACCCTGAGGAAATCAAAATTGAAAATCAAACATGCACACCAATGTTTATTGCAGTACTATTATAATAGTTAAGACACAGAAGCAACCTAGATGTCCATAGAAAGATGAATGGATCAAGAAGATGTGGTATGTATATACAAAGGAATATCACTCTGCCAGAAAAAAATGAATGAACTTGAGTCAGTCCCAGTGAGGTTGATGGGCCTAGAGCTTATTATACAGACTGAAGTAACTCAGAAAAAGAAAAACAAATACCATATACCAGTGCATATATATATATATATATATATATATATATATATATACACATACACACATATGGAATTTAGAAAAACTGATGAACCTGTTTGCAGGACAGGAATACAGACACAGATATAGAGAACAGACTTGTGGACCCAACAGGGGAAAGAGAGGGTGGGATGAATTGAGAGAGTAGTATTGAAACTTATGGATTACCAAAGGTAAAACTAGTGAGGAGAGCTAGTGAGGAGTTGCTGTATAACACCAGAAGCTCATCCTTGTGCTCTGTGAGAGCCTAGAGGGGTGGGACGGGGTAGAAGGTGGAAGGGAGGTTCACGAGGGAGGGGACACATGTATACTTATGACTGCTTCACGTTGTTGCATGGCAGAAAGCAACACCACATTTAAAATAATCATCCTCTAATGAAAAAGAAAAAGCATCGCTTCCCAGTGCAGGGGACACAGTTTCTATCCCTGGTGCGGGAAGATCCCACATGCCACAGAGCAAGTTATCCCTCAGGCCACAACTACAGAGGCTGTGCTCTAGAATCTGTTCTTTGCAACAACAGAAGCCGCCATAGTGTCAAGGCTCTGCACTGCAAGGAGGAGTAGCCCCGACTCACCACAAGTAGAGAGAGCCCTCAAGCAGCAATGATTTTCTGTATACACAGCAGTGAAGCAGTGGAATTTGAAATTAAAGTCATGATACCATTTACATCAACATCCTCCACTAAATGAGACATAATACTTAAATATAAATTTAACAAAGTATGTACATGGATGTTTTGAGGAAAACGCCAAAACTCTGATAAAAGAGATCATAGAACAATTAAATAAGAGATATTTCGTGTTCATCCTCAGGAAGAGTCAATGCTGTCAAGATGTTTGTTCTTCCCAAGAGGCCTATAGATTCATGGCAATCTCTATCAAAATATAAGGGGATTATTTTGTGGGTATTAACAAACTGATTATGCAGTTTATACAGAGAAGCAAATGATCCAGAATAACCAATACACTATTGAAAGAGAAGAACAAACTCAGAGGACTGAAACTAACTTCAAGACTCACTATAAAGATACAATATTAACAGAGTGTGGTACTGGCAAAATAATAGACAAATAGATCAATCCAGAAATAAATCTACATAAGTACAGTCAAGTGGTCTTTGAATCTGTATTAACTGCTTGCAGGAACAAAAAATGGTACACATACATTGTAAGACAGTTCTTATTAAAAAACAAAATACTCTTACAACCCAGCAATAGTGCTCCTTGGTATTTACCCAAATGAGTTGAAAACTTATGTCTCTACAAACTGCACAAGAATGTTCATAACTTTTCCAAAACTGCTAAAACTTGGAATCAACCAAGATGTTTTTCACAAGGTGAATAAACTGTGATCCAACCAGGTAGTGAAATATTACTCAGTGCTAAAAAGAAATGAGTGATAAAGTCAGGAAAAGAGATAAGGCAACCTTAAGTACACACTCCTAAGCGATAGAAGTCAATGTGAAAGAGCTACATACTTTATGATTCCAACTATATGACACCCTTGAAAAGCAAAACCATGCATGTAGTAAAGAGACCAGTAGTTTCCAGGGTTAGGAGAGAGAGAGAGGAATAAACAGGTGGAGCAGAGAGGAGTTTTAGAGCAGTGAAACTATTCTGGGTGATACTATAATGGTGGACACATGCTCTTCATTTGTCAAACCCTATAGAATGCCCAACAGCAGGAGTGAACCCTGATGCAAACTATAGACTTGGGGTGATAGTGTTGTGTCAATACATTCTGATCAGTTGTACAAATTTGCCACTCAGGCAGGACATTGAGTGGAGGAGGTGATGTATGTGGGGTAGCAAGAGTCACATGCTGCAATGATGTTACTAATAAAATTAACAAAGTATGTACATGGATGTTTTGAGGAAAACGCCAAAACTCTGATAAAAGAGATCATAGAACAATTAAATAAGAGATATTTCGTGTTCATCCTCAGGAAGAGTCAATGCTGTCAAGATGTTTGTTCTTCCCAAGAGGCCTATAGATTCATGGCAATCTCTATCAAAATATAAGGGGATTATTTTGTGGGTATTAACAAACTGATTATGCAGTTTATACAGAGAAGCAAATGATCCAGAATAACCAATACACTATTGAAAGAGAAGAACAAACTCAGAGGACTGAAACTAACTTCAAGACTCACTATAAAGATACAATATTAACAGAGTGTGGTACTGGCAAAATAATAGACAAATAGATCAATCCAGAAATAAATCTACATAAGTACAGTCAAGTGGTCTTTGAATCTGTATTAACTGCTTGCAGGAACAAAAAATGGTACACATACATTGTAAGACAGTTCTTATTAAAAAACAAAATACTCTTACAACCCAGCAATAGTGCTCCTTGGTATTTACCCAAATGAGTTGAAAACTTATGTCTCTACAAACTGCACAAGAATGTTCATAACTTTTCCAAAACTGCTAAAACTTGGAATCAACCAAGATGTTTTTCACAAGGTGAATAAACTGTGATCCAACCAGGTAGTGAAATATTACTCAGTGCTAAAAAGAAATGAGTGATAAAGTCAGGAAAAGAGATAAGGCAACCTTAAGTACACACTCCTAAGCGATAGAAGTCAATGTGAAAGAGCTACATACTTTATGATTCCAACTATATGACACCCTTGAAAAGCAAAACCATGCATGTAGTAAAGAGACCAGTAGTTTCCAGGGTTAGGAGAGAGAGAGAGGAATAAACAGGTGGAGCAGAGAGGAGTTTTAGAGCAGTGAAACTATTCTGGGTGATACTATAATGGTGGACACATGCTCTTCATTTGTCAAACCCTATAGAATGCCCAACAGCAGGAGTGAACCCTGATGCAAACTATAGACTTGGGGTGATAGTGTTGTGTCAATACATTCTTATCAGTTGCTACAAATTTGCCACTCAGGCAGGACATTGAGTGGAGGAGGTGATGTATGTGTGGGGTCAAGGGCTATGTGGAAATTCTCTACTTTCTGCTCAGTTTTGTTGTGAATCTCAAATGCCTCTAAACATAAAGTCTATTTTAAAAATCAAGAAGAGGTTAACTGTGCAAGATAGTAATATGATATTGCTAGAATATTGATCTTGTTTTGGGTTACAGGGAAATTGTTATACCCCAGTGGATGGGTACACCGCTGTCAGCATCCTGGAAATTAAGCTGACATCATCTAACCCCAGGTTTTGGTAGCAGCAGGGTATGCCTCAGCCAGTGCATAAAGCTGTGGAGGTTTTTTTCAGTATTTCTGACTCAGATTTGGAGGAGAGACTGATGCACGGCTTAAACAAAGCCAGCTTCTCTGCCACTTTATTTTCCAAGTGGCAATTTCCAAGTAAGCTAGGGAGACTCCAATGACTGGGTTCTTCTGTGCTTGTGTTGGCTTGGTAGATGACACAGGACCAGATATCCGTCATTTGAGAGGAGTTTTGCCATAAAATGGAAAACACACAACAAAACAACACTTGGTCATATGATACCCCTCCTTGAACCCACAACGGGCATGTGTAATTTTATCAGTAAATAAAATGTGGCATAATATTGAGCATTTGAAGCTTCCTTTTCTACTGCCTTGAAAAAGTATTTTCTGCAGACAAGTGATACCTTAAAGGAAGAAAGAACCTTGAAAAGAAAAGAATATCACTAGCAATTCTTACAAACAGCATTTTTAGTATATGATAAATAGCTTTAAATTCATGTGTTCATAGTCACTTTGAAAATACAATTTTGGAGCAAAGACTTTTCATATATTTTAAATATTTCAATCAAATCCAAAGACACACATAAGTAACTTATAAGAAATTCATAGAAACAGACAGCAGTATCAATTTGATAGATAGAAAGAAAGGATCCTGATTTGAAAATTGGCTCAGGGAGCTCCGTACTATTATCATTTTCAACTGGAACATTTAATAGTCCTATTGTCAGTGGGAAATTGCTTCCTTTTTGAATGACTAAAAAATGAATTTAAGTCGTCTCAATCTGGATTCAGGGAGATGCTAATGTATTTTCTTAAACTCAGAAAGAATAGATTTTCCTGGGGTCTAAACAATCATGTTTCCCTTTTGCCAGCTGTGGTTATATGAAGATATTTTCCTCCTCATACCCACTATTCTCTATGTACCCAGCTGACCAGTCGCGCAGATCATCGTTGTTCACTTTCCCCATGTGGAATCCTCACTTTGCACAATTCTAGAATTGCCCCTCACCTACCTGTGCACTGTCCCTAATGGTTGCTCCAATGTGGATGGGTACACCGCTGTCAGCATCCTGGAAATTAAGCTGACATCATCTAACCCCAGGTTTTGGTAGCAGCAGGGTATGCCTCAGCCAGTGCATAAAGCTGTGGAGGTTTTTTTCAGTATTTCTGACTCAGATTTGGAGGAGAGACTGATGCACGGCTTAAACAAAGCCAGCTTCTCTGCCACTTTATTTTCCAAGTGGCAATTTCCAAGTAAGCTAGGGAGACTCCAATGACTGGGTTCTTCTGTGCTTGTGTTGGCTTGGTAGATGACACAGGACCAGATATCCGTCATTTGAGAGGAGTTTTGCCATAAAATGGAAAACACACAACAAAACAACACTTGGTCATATGATACCCCTCCTTGAACCCACAACGGGCATGTGTAATTTTATCAGTAAATAAAATGTGGCATAATATTGAGCATTTGAAGCTTCCTTTTCTACTGCCTTGAAAAAGTATTTTCTGCAGACAAGTGATACCTTAAAGGAAGAAAGAACCTTGAAAAGAAAAGAATATCACTAGCAATTCTTACAAACAGCATTTTTAGTATATGATAAATAGCTTTAAATTCATGTGTTCATAGTCACTTTGAAAATACAATTTTGGAGCAAAGACTTTTCATATATTTTAAATATTTCAATCAAATCCAAAGACACACATAAGTAACTTATAAGAAATTCATAGAAACAGACAGCAGTATCAATTTGATAGATAGAAAGAAAGGATCCTGATTTGAAAATTGGCTCAGGGAGCTCCGTACTATTATCATTTTCAACTGGAACATTTAATAGTCCTATTGTCAGTGGGAAATTGCTTCCTTTTTGAATGACTAAAAAATGAATTTAAGTCGTCTCAATCTGGATTCAGGGAGATGCTAATGTATTTTCTTAAACTCAGAAAGAATAGATTTTCCTGGGGTCTAAACAATCATGTTTCCCTTTTGCCAGCTGTGGTTATATGAAGATATTTTCCTCCTCATACCCACTATTCTCTATGTACCCAGCTGACCAGTCGCGGCAGATCATCGTTGTTCACTTTCCCCCATGTGGAATCCTCACTTTTGCACAATTCTAGAATTGCCCCTCACCTACCTGTGCACTGTCCCTAATGGTTGCTCCAATGTGTCTAGTCTTGCCTGCCCATGAAAGGCAGCCCCAAACTCTGAGAATAATTCTGTTATTATTTTATTTTTTAATTAAAAAAATCATTTTACCTTAGCAAATCCTCTGATTAGTCCCCTTCTGACATACCTTTCCTGTGCTCATATACTCAAATAAAGGATATACTCAAATACAGGAGACAACTCTGTATCACATCATAAATGAAGTACTTTCACATACGATATTCTGGCCAGTGGTCTATTATCTCCACTTACATTTTGAAAAAGGAGACTTAGGGTCCAAGAAAATTATAAGGTTTATAACCTTATAACAGACAGCAAACAAACTGCAGAGCCAGCCCAGGGGACCAGCCTCTCTTTCCTGGTCCTCCAATTGAGCAGGGATTAATATCACCTGAAGTGTGGGGAAACAAACCAGTGCAGGTTTTCGCAGCTTTGGCCAAACCAGGAGAAAAACATATTGGAAATGAAAGAACAAGACAAAAACAAGTTGCTTTGAGTCACATGGGTTCATTAGCTGGAGTCATACTGATAGGTGATAGACGACGGTAGGTTACCGTGAATGATGTCGGATTCTTAATCTCCAATGGAGAAGAATTCACATTGGGATCAAAAGACTCGGCGATGGTCACTCAGAACTTCATGCTGTGAAAAGTTTATTAAAGTACGAAAGGATAAGGAAAAGCTTCCAGCATAGACACTCCTTTTGAATTGACTAAAAATGAATTTAAGTCGGTCTCAATTTTTGGAAATTTTCCTATTGTCAGTGGGAAATTGCTTCCTTTTTGAATGACTAAAAAATGAATTTAAGTCGTCTCAATCTGGATTCAGGGAGATGCTAATGTATTTTCTTAAACTCAGAAAGAATAGATTTTCCTGGGGTCTAAACAATCATGTTTCCCTTTTGCCAGCTGTGGTTATATGAAGATATTTTCCTCCTCATACCCACTATTCTCTATGTACCCAGCTGACCAGTCGCGGCAGATCATCGTTGTTCACTTTCCCCCATGTGGAATCCTCACTTTTGCACAATTCTAGAATTGCCCCTCACCTACCTGTGCACTGTCCCTAATGGTTGCTCCAATGTGTCTAGTCTTGCCTGCCCATGAAAGGCAGCCCCAAACTCTGAGAATAATTCTGTTATTATTTTATTTTTTAATTAAAAAAATCATTTTACCTTAGCAAATCCTCTGATTAGTCCCCTTCTGACATACCTTTCCTGTGCTCATATACTCAAATAAAGGATATACTCAAATACAGGAGACAACTCTGTATCACATCATAAATGAAGTACTTTCACATACGATATTCTGGCCAGTGGTCTATTATCTCCACTTACATTTTGAAAAAGGAGACTTAGGGTCCAAGAAAATTATAAGGTTTATAACCTTATAACAGACAGCAAACAAACTGCAGAGCCAGCCCAGGGGACCAGCCTCTCTTTCCTGGTCCTCCAATTGAGCAGGGATTAATATCACCTGAAGTGTGGGGAAACAAACCAGTGCAGGTTTTCGCAGCTTTGGCCAAACCAGGAGAAAAACATCTTGGAAATGAAAGAACAAGACAAAAACAAGTTGCTTTGAGTCACATGGGTTCATTAGCTGGAGTCATACTGATAGGTGATAGACGACGGTAGGTTACCGTGAATGATGTCGGATTCTTAATCTCCAATGGAGAAGAATTCACATTGGGATCAAAAGACTCGGCGATGGTCACTCAGAACTTCATGCTGTGAAAAGTTTATTAAAGTACGAAAGGATAAGGAAAAGCTTCCAGCATAGACACTGGAAGGTGGGATAGAAGAGTACTCCTGTGAAGCCAATTTAGGTGCAGCGTTTTATACTTTTTCAGTTGGTTATTAACAGTAGTTTAAATGAATATATTGAAGCAATAAAAGTCTTACCAGACCCACTGCCAGAACATACATCTTTAGATAACATAGGTAGCAAGTTGAGAAACATGTCCTCCAGCAAGATACACTGTTATACACTTTAGCTCTGGGTTTAAAAGAACGTTTTAGGCAAAATGGATTATTGTCATAGGCGTGGCAATCAAGGTGAAGGCACCCTGGCTAAAAATGTTTGTTCCTCACCCTCCTTCTCCTTGTCCTTGGAACCTGCTGGCCTCCTTACCAAATTTGCCCATGAGCTCCTTTCAGTACTGATCAGCAACGTCTGGGAGATCTGCTGTGGACTTTGGAACTCTGTGCCAGTGCACACTGGAACGCTGCCCGTGCACACAGAACAGACTCCTTAACTTCTTGCTGGTCTAGTTGCCCCCCAGCTGTAGTGCACCCTTTCCATTAAGGCGATTAAGTAATTAGAGTCACAAGGGTAATTATTGATCAGGGCTGTGACTGACTCCTATTCCATGCTAATATCATTCCCTGTAAACACCTGGATGCTTAAGCTCTCAATAAAAGTAGACTGGTGAACTGTGTTCAGGGCCTTGACCCAAGAGGTCTTGAGCCCCCGGTTCCCATCCTTTCTCTCTATCTGTAAGTGTGTGTATATTTCTTAATGTCTTGTTACACCCACTAGTTTCTACGCACCAAACTGATGCGCTGTGGCACTGGAAGACTTGTTAAAACATGGTCACTAAGGGCCACAAGCAGTGCTCCTGAGCCAGCAGGACTTGGGTGTATCCGAGCATTCACCTTTCCAGCAAACTCCCAGGTGATGCTGATGCTGCTGGTCTGGAGACCACAGGTTGAGAACCACTAGAACATGCTAATATGCCTGCATTATTTGCATACCCCTCACTCCAGACTCAGATAAATTTCATAAAATATAAACAGTGAAAGAGACTTGTCACTTTCCTTCCTCTGGCCCCTCACCAAAGTTGGGAGAGTTTCACTGTTGACTGTTTTCCTCCCAATCCCTATCTTGCCACCTGGTGAGCAAAGGCCTGAGCCTGAGATGAAGCGGCATGAGCCCAACTTGAGGCTTCTCTGCTGGTTTCAAAGTGGCTTCAGAGATACTGTTGTCAAAGTTTTCTATTATTGGAAACTTCTGGAGTTCTCAGTTCAGTGTTGAGAAAATGAACAACTTTACCATAGCAATTTCTGTTTACAAGGAACTTTGCATATTATCCAATTTGGTTCTTATAGCAATGAATCATGAGCTAATTCAGGAAGTTATTTTTATCCTCATTTTTTAAACACAGAACCTGATACAGAGAAACTACTGTGGAAAAGCTTATGTTTCATAAGTGACAAAGTTCAAATTTGAAGCCCAGTCTGCAAATTAGTATTAAAGAGCTAGGAAAATAAATATTAAAAGGTGATTAGGGAATTAATAAGTTAGAAAACAGTAATGATAATATTAACATTTACAAAGTAGTGACTGTCATGTACTTCTCTAAATAAAACACACACATCAAATCCTTAAAATGACACAATATATTGCACTCAACCTCATAGCATAAACAAAAATTAATTTGAGACAAATTAAGGTCAGAGACAAAAATACCAAAGATAAAACAACAAAGCTTCCAGGGGGAAATATAGTAGAGCATCTTCCTAAACTCAGAAATGGTCAAAGATTTCTATGAAGCCTTAACTGGAAAAGACTGATAAATTAGATTTTATGAAAGTTTAGTGTTTCTGTTTACCATACAGGGAGTCAAAAAGCAAAACACAAACTGAAAGACAGTCACAATACTTACATGCAAGGGATATTCATATGTCCAAAATATATAAAGAAATGCTAGCAACCAATGATAGTCAAAACTATCTCTGTAAATGGATAAGGACTAGAATAAGCACTTAATAAAAGAAGATAACCACTTCTTTCCTGGCAGGAATCATGGAGGGTGCAAAAGAGAAGAAAAAGAAGGTTCCTGCTGTGCCAGAAACCCTTAAGAAAAAGCAAAAGAATTTCACAGAGCTTCAGATCAAGTGCCTGAGAAAGAAGTTTGTCCCAAAGATGCTTTGAAAGGCAAGGAGGAAGCTTATCTATGAGAAAGCTAAGCACTACCACCAGGAATACAGGCAGATGGATAGGACTGAAATTCGAATGGCTAGGATGGCACACAAAGCCAGCAAATTCTATGTCCCCACAGAACTCAAATTGGCATTTGTCATCAGAATCAGAGGTATCAATGGTGTGTGCCCAAAGATTCGAAAGGAGCTGCAACTTCTTCACCTCTGTCAGATCTTCAACGGCACCTTTGTGAAGCTTGACAACGCTTCAATTAACATGTTGAGAATTGTGAAGCCATACATTGTATGGAGGGTACCCTAATTTGAAGTCAGTAAATGAACTGATCTACAAGCGTGGTTATGGCAAAGTCAATGAGAAGCGAATTTCCCTGACATATAATGCTTTGATTGCTTGATCTCTGGGAAAACATGGCATCATCTGCATGGAAGATCTGATTCATGAGATCTATACTGTTGGACAACGTTTCAAAGAAGCAAACAACATCCTGTGGCCCTTCAAATTGTCCTCTCCACGAGATGGAATGGAGAAAAAGACCACCCATTTTGTAGAAGATGGAGAGGCTGTCAACAAGAAAGACCAGATCAACAGGCTTACTAGAAAGATGAACTAAGGTACTACCATTATTTTTGTAATCTGGTCAGTTAACAAACAATTGAAACAAATTGAAAAAAGAAAGAAGATAACCAAATGACCAATAAGTGTCTGTAAAGATGCTTGGTATCACCAACCATCAGGGACGTGCAAAATTAAACCTCAGGGAGGTCCTTCTCTACTTCCCATTCCCTGTTCACCCATAAAGTGTCTAAAATGAAAAGGTCTGACTTACTAGTCTCGGAGAGCATGTTGAGTAATTGGAACACTCCTGTGTAATGGACAGGGTCAGCCTCACCAAAGGGCTTCTTCAAGAACAGAACAGGAAATGGAGGAGACAGGAGCCCTCCCTGAAGTGAGATGTCAGGTCTCACTGATGGATGCATAACTGGCTTCAAGTCAATAGTGTCTATAGGTAGCCTATTCACCACTAGGCATCTTGTTATATATGTTCTTTTGAAAACCTGTAAGTTATTTTTTTTGTTTTTAATTGATTTGTATTTCAAATAAACTGAAGAAATTTACATTGGAAGTAAACTCTGAAGTGAATGTACATTCCTTTTGTAATATGAATAAGCCACATTCTATCTATCTTCTAATTAAATATAATAATTGTATCTAATCTAGCAAATTTCTTGAAAGTCCAGTGCTTAGGGTGTCATGCTTCCACTATAGGGGGGTACTGGCTCAATCCCTGATTGAGAACTAACATTCTCCAATGCTGTGTAGTATGGCCAAAAAAGACAAAAGAATTAAAGAGACAAAAATAGTATTAAAAATGTAAAAATTGACATGTTCATTCTATCATGAAAACAGCACAAGGTACATAATGAAAACAGTTAATAATAACTCAACATAAGAAATACAATTTTATTTAAAAATGGGCAGATGACCTGAAAAGTCTTCCAAAGACATACAGATGACTAAGACAAATGAAAAGATGCCCAATGCACTTATCATTAAGGAAATGCAAATTAAAATTGCAATGAAATATCACCTGATATCTGTCAAAATGATTGTTATCAGGCAAGCAATAAGTAACAAGTGCTCAAAAAAAGAGGAAGTAAGAAAAGGCTTACTAGAAAGATGAACTAAGGTACTACCATTATTTTTGTAATCTGGTCAGTTAACAAACAATTGAAACAAATTGAAAAAAGAAAGAAGATAACCAAATGACCAATAAGTGTCTGTAAAGATGCTTGGTATCACCAACCATCAGGGACGTGCAAAATTAAACCTCAGGGAGGTCCTTCTCTACTTCCCATTCCCTGTTCACCCATAAAGTGTCTAAAATGAAAAGGTCTGACTTACTAGTCTCGGAGAGCATGTTGAGTAATTGGAACACTCCTGTGTAATGGACAGGGTCAGCCTCACCAAAGGGCTTCTTCAAGAACAGAACAGGAAATGGAGGAGACAGGAGCCCTCCCTGAAGTGAGATGTCAGGTCTCACTGATGGATGCATAACTGGCTTCAAGTCAATAGTGTCTATAGGTAGCCTATTCACCACTAGGCATCTTGTTATATATGTTCTTTTGAAAACCTGTAAGTTATTTTTTTTGTTTTTAATTGATTTGTATTTCAAATAAACTGAAGAAATTTACATTGGAAGTAAACTCTGAAGTGAATGTACATTCCTTTTGTAATATGAATAAGCCACATTCTATCTATCTTCTAATTAAATATAATAATTGTATCTAATCTAGCAAATTTCTTGAAAGTCCAGTGCTTAGGGTGTCATGCTTCCACTATAGGGGGGTACTGGCTCAATCCCTGATTGAGAACTAACATTCTCCAATGCTGTGTAGTATGGCCAAAAAAGACAAAAGAATTAAAGAGACAAAAATAGTATTAAAAATGTAAAAATTGACATGTTCATTCTATCATGAAAACAGCACAAGGTACATAATGAAAACAGTTAATAATAACTCAACATAAGAAATACAATTTTATTTAAAAATGGGCAGATGACCTGAAAAGTCTTCCAAAGACATACAGATGACTAAGACAAATGAAAAGATGCCCAATGCACTTATCATTAAGGAAATGCAAATTAAAATTGCAATGAAATATCACCTGATATCTGTCAAAATGATTGTTATCAGGCAAGCAATAAGTAACAAGTGCTCATGAGGAAGTAGAAAAGAGGCACCCTCTTGCACTGTTAGCAGGACGTAAATTGGTGCAGCCACCAAGGAAAAGTACAGAGGCTCCTTAAAAATTAAGAACAAAGCTAACATATGATCCAGCAATTTTTCTCCTGAGTATTTTCTCAAAGAAAACAAAGACAATAATCCAAAAAGATATATGCACTACAATTTTCATTGAAGCATTATTTATAATAGTCAAGATATGGAAACAACCTAAATGCCCCTCAATAGATGAATGAATAAAGAATGTGATGTACTACACAATGGGATATTGTTGTTGTTTAGTTGCTAAGTTGTATCTGACTCTTTTGTGATCCCATGGACTGCAGCCTGCCAGGTTCCTATGGAAACAGTGTCAGATTTCATTTTCTTGGGCTTCAAAATCACTGTGAATGGTGACTGCAGCCACGAAATTAAGACACTTACTCCTTGAAAGAAAGACTATGTCAAATCTAGACAGTGTATTAAGAAGCAGACACCACTTTGCTGACAAATGTGTGTATAGTCAAAGTTTTGGTTTTCCCAGTAGTCATGTATGGGCTTCAGAGTTGGACCATAAAGAAGGCTGAGCACCAAAGAATGAATGCTTTTGAACTGTCATGCTGGAGAAGACCCTTGAGGGTCCCTTGGACTGCAAGGAGATCAAACCAATCAATCCTAGAGGAAATCAACCCTGAATATTTGTTGGATGTACTGATACTGAAGCTGAAGGTCCAACACTTTGGCCATCTGACATGAAGAGCCAACTCATTGGACAAGACCCTGATGCTGGGAGAAGGGCAAGAGAAGAGAGTGACAGAGGACGAGATAGTTGGTTGGCATCACTGACTCAATGGACATGAGTTTGATCAAACTCATGGAGATGCTGAAGGACAGGAAAGCTTGGTGTGCTGCAGTCCATCAGGTTGCAAAGGGATGGACACAATTTAGCAACAAATAAAAAAAAGTCTTCCAAAGACATACAGATGACTAAGACAAATGAAAAGATGCCCAATGCACTTATCATTAAGGAAATGCAAATTAAAATTGCAATGAAATATCACCTGATATCTGTCAAAATGATTGTTATCAGGCAAGCAATAAGTAACAAGTGCTCATGAGGAAGTAGAAAAGAGGCACCCTCTTGCACTGTTAGCAGGACGTAAATTGGTGCAGCCACCAAGGAAAAGTACAGAGGCTCCTTAAAAATTAAGAACAAAGCTAACATATGATCCAGCAATTTTTCTCCTGAGTATTTTCTCAAAGAAAACAAAGACAATAATCCAAAAAGATATATGCACTACAATTTTCATTGAAGCATTATTTATAATAGTCAAGATATGGAAACAACCTAAATGCCCCTCAATAGATGAATGAATAAAGAATGTGATGTACTACACAATGGGATATTGTTGTTGTTTAGTTGCTAAGTTGTATCTGACTCTTTTGTGATCCCATGGACTGCAGCCTGCCAGGTTCCTATGGAAACAGTGTCAGATTTCATTTTCTTGGGCTTCAAAATCACTGTGAATGGTGACTGCAGCCACGAAATTAAGACACTTACTCCTTGAAAGAAAGACTATGTCAAATCTAGACAGTGTATTAAGAAGCAGACACCACTTTGCTGACAAATGTGTGTATAGTCAAAGTTTTGGTTTTCCCAGTAGTCATGTATGGGCTTCAGAGTTGGACCATAAAGAAGGCTGAGCACCAAAGAATGAATGCTTTTGAACTGTCATGCTGGAGAAGACCCTTGAGGGTCCCTTGGACTGCAAGGAGATCAAACCAATCAATCCTAGAGGAAATCAACCCTGAATATTTGTTGGATGTACTGATACTGAAGCTGAAGGTCCAACACTTTGGCCATCTGACATGAAGAGCCAACTCATTGGACAAGACCCTGATGCTGGGAGAAGGGCAAGAGAAGAGAGTGACAGAGGACGAGATAGTTGGTTGGCATCACTGACTCAATGGACATGAGTTTGATCAAACTCATGGAGATGCTGAAGGACAGGAAAGCTTGGTGTGCTGCAGTCCATCAGGTTGCAAAGGGATGGACACAATTTAGCAACTGAATAACAACAACAACATACTAAGTGGAATAAGTCAAAGACAAACAAATAGTATTTGATGTTGCTTACATGTGGAATGTAAAAAGCAAAGACAGAATAAAACAAAATGAAAACATACTCAATGACACAGAACAAATAAGCAGTTGTCAGAGGGAAGAAGGGAAAACAGATAAAGGGGATTAGAAGGTACAAGTTTCCATTTATAAAATAAATAAGGCATGGGGATATAATATCCAGAGTAAGAAATATGGTCAGTAATAACTGTACTGGGACAGATGGTTACTACACTTATCATGGTATCATTTCACAGTATTTGAAAATGTCAAATCACTATGCAGTACACTTCAAAATAACATAATACTGTGTGTCAACTATATTTCATTGAAAAGTAAAAATGAGAAATGTAACTAAAAAAGGTTAAAAATCTCATTAATTCCCCTTCATTTCGTATTTCCATACCATTAATAATTTGTGTAAAGAGCTTAGTTTCTTTTTCAGATCAAACATACAACAATTTACAAAACTAACAGATTGTTTATTTTCTGCAAACGAGATGAGAATGTGTCTGAAACTTGCGTTTCTCACTGAACAATACATCCTAAATAGCCCTAGAGGTGAGCATAAACAGACCCAGTTTTCTTTGAATTGAAAGCCTCCCTTCTTCAGCTGATAGGAATTTCTGCTGCTGACAGCAGTTTCCCCTGGGCACTAGCCTATCGTCAGAGAACTTCCTCACCTGGGGCAATGTCCCCTCCAGCGACTGCCTGCAGCCAACAATCAGCTGGTAGGGAACTACAAAGGCCAACTTTATTTCAACTGAGGATGAAAGGCTGAAGGGCTTTCTCAGCTCTGGGGCATCCTAGCAGCACTGACTGAGGCCCCAGTGGAAATGTTTGCGGGTCAGCTTGTCTTTCTGCCCAATCATTGGGCCTTCCCCCACAGTGGAGTATCTCTTGATTTCTCTGTAGACTTAAAACATACTCACAACCCAAAAGTTGAGAGTTATGCTTTATTCAGTTGGAATTTTTAGGCCGTCAAGCCCAGGAGGCAGCCTGTCAAGTAACCCTGAGAGAAATGCTTTGAGGAGACAAGGTGGGGAGTCAGGTTACAAAGAATCTTTGTAACTAAGAGCAGGTAGTATAAATGTCAAAAGATTATTGTTAATTAAGAGAAAACCAGCTATCCCAAGTAATTTAGGGCTTTTCTACATGTGGGAAGATGTTAAGAGTCTGGGCTTGCTGAAATCGTTCCTTTGACATGCACATGAGTTATGGGTGGGGGGAGGTCTGTATCCTGTGTTTTCACATTCTGAGCTCCCTCAGGCCTCAACACAGGGAGTGGCTTCAGTCTGATGCACACTAAATGGCAGGAATTCTTTTATTTCCTCATTTTCCTCAGGGCTCACAAGGTAACTTTGGAGGGTTGCAGTTGCTGATGACTATGATGTCTCTCGTACTGGGACAGATGGTTACTACACTTATCATGGTATCATTTCACAGTATTTGAAAATGTCAAATCACTATGCAGTACACTTCAAAATAACATAATACTGTGTGTCAACTATATTTCATTGAAAAGTAAAAATGAGAAATGTAACTAAAAAAGGTTAAAAATCTCATTAATTCCCCTTCATTTCGTATTTCCATACCATTAATAATTTGTGTAAAGAGCTTAGTTTCTTTTTCAGATCAAACATACAACAATTTACAAAACTAACAGATTGTTTATTTTCTGCAAACGAGATGAGAATGTGTCTGAAACTTGCGTTTCTCACTGAACAATACATCCTAAATAGCCCTAGAGGTGAGCATAAACAGACCCAGTTTTCTTTGAATTGAAAGCCTCCCTTCTTCAGCTGATAGGAATTTCTGCTGCTGACAGCAGTTTCCCCTGGGCACTAGCCTATCGTCAGAGAACTTCCTCACCTGGGGCAATGTCCCCTCCAGCGACTGCCTGCAGCCAACAATCAGCTGGTAGGGAACTACAAAGGCCAACTTTATTTCAACTGAGGATGAAAGGCTGAAGGGCTTTCTCAGCTCTGGGGCATCCTAGCAGCACTGACTGAGGCCCCAGTGGAAATGTTTGCGGGTCAGCTTGTCTTTCTGCCCAATCATTGGGCCTTCCCCCACAGTGGAGTATCTCTTGATTTCTCTGTAGACTTAAAACATACTCACAACCCAAAAGTTGAGAGTTATGCTTTATTCAGTTGGAATTTTTAGGCCGTCAAGCCCAGGAGGCAGCCTGTCAAGTAACCCTGAGAGAAATGCTTTGAGGAGACAAGGTGGGGAGTCAGGTTACAAAGAATCTTTGTAACTAAGAGCAGGTAGTATAAATGTCAAAAGATTATTGTTAATTAAGAAAACCAGCTATCCCAAGTAATTTAGGGCTTTTCTACATGTGGGAAGATGTTAAGAGTCTGGGCTTGCTGAAATCGTTCCTTTGACATGCACATGAGTTATGGGTGGGGGGAGGTCTGTATCCTGTGTTTTCACATTCTGAGCTCCCTCAGGCCTCAACACAGGGAGTGGCTTCAGTCTGATGCACACTAAATGGCAGGAATTCTTTTATTTCCTCATTTTCCTCAGGGCTCACAAGGTAACTTTGGAGGGTTGCAGTTGCTGATGACTATGATGTCTCTCGTTTACAGATAAGGCAGCAAATATTCCATTTGTTATCTCTAATTGCCCCCCACTCCCCTTGCCCCCTCACCCCCCGCCAATTCATGCAATTTCTCATCTCAGGCCAATTCATGCAATTTCTCATCTCAAGTTTCCACCTGACTTAGAACAACTACATACGTGAGGGAGATAGGGGTCAAAAGTAGGGACAAAAAGAAATAACTAAATAAAGGCAGCAGAAAGAACTTTCATGGACCAATGATTTTAGTGCATCATGAACCTGGGCTGTGATTGTCAAAGGGCGGTGCTTGAACCAGCAGCAGCAGCATCACCTAGAGCTCTGTCAGCAGAGGAAGCGTTGACTTAAAAAATAGTCACAATCTACACATTGAGAGTTATGTTTTATTTGGTGGGGATTTTTAGGACTTTCAGCCCAGGAGACAGCATCTCAAGTAACCCCGAGAGAAAGGGCTCCAGGGAGGCAAGGGGAGGAGCCAGGTTATATACAAGTTCTATGACAAAGGGAATGTAGTCTGAATATCAAAAGATTATTGTTAAAGGAAACCAGATATCCCAATTTAAGGAATTTGACACTTCTCTATATGGGAAGATGTAAGAGTCTAGACTCATTGAAATCATTCCTTTCATATGGATCTCAGCTATCTGGGGCCAGTATCCTGTGTTTTTCATATCCTGTGTTTCCTTGAAGGTCACCATAGGGAGTGGCTGCAGTCTAATGGTGGCCAGATCTCAAGTGTTCTTTTCCTTCCTGAGTGCTCTTATGACTCAGAGGCTCACAGTGGAGGGCTACAATTGCTGCTGGCTAACATCTGATAGGTCAGGAATACTCCATTATTCAGAAATACAAAATCCAGAACTTAGCCTCATCCTCCTATTTCTGGGCTCCACCACGGTTGACCCCTGAGCACTACAGGTTTAAACTACGCACGTCCACTTATATGCAGATATTTTTTAAATACTGCAGTGCTACCTTGCCTGTTGGTGGTTGAACCTGAGGAAACAAGGA
Source organism: Tragulus kanchil (assembly GCA_022376925.1). NCBI lineage: Eukaryota > Metazoa > Chordata > Mammalia > Artiodactyla > Tragulidae > Tragulus > Tragulus kanchil. The sequence goes on along the minus strand of JAIOJX010000028.1, from coordinate 58,231,132 downwards.
ACCTCAGATAAGGGGGTTGACTCTAAATTATACATGGATTAACCCCCAATGTAGATTATGTATCTATCATGGAACCAGCTACTGAAGTAAGATGGAAGGGTGCTGATGTGGACATGCTGCTGTGGAGACAGTCATTTCCTTTCTCCTCAGGCATGAGTCCACAAGACCAGCCTGGTACCTTACAAGAGAATAAAACCAGGTGTCCCATAGCCCTGCACCTCTTTTGATAATGAATTCCCACTTCTCAGCCCTATGATGACCTAATCCCATTGATTAATTTTTATTTAGAGCTGCTGTGGCTGTCATAACCTGTCCAAGACACAGTGAGTCCTCAGCCATGGACTCAAGACAAGAGAGGAGTCAACTAGAAAATGAAAGAACTTGCTCTTTTTTTTTTTTTTTGCCCACTTCTATTGGTCTTTCATCATCTATCTTTGTTCTTTGGCCTGTGTGGGCCTCCCATTGCAGTGGCCTCTCTCATTGCAGAGCACCGGCTCTGGGCGCATGCACTCCAGAGCTCTGGCTTGGTAGTTGGACACATCGGTCCAGCTGCTCTGTGGCACATGGATCTTCCTGGGCCAGGGATCAAACTAGCGCCCCTTGCACTGCAAGGCAGTGTCTTTACCCATGGGGCCACCTGGGAAGCCCTGAAAGAACTTAAAACTTAAATGGTGATATGTAATGTAGGTTGATGGTTGGCTTCCCAAAAAAGGCTGACTATCAATGTAAATTAAGTCATTTGACACAGCAGAATATATTTAAATCTAGTCATCACGAACCACCCACTTAATGGATGGATATCACAACACATTACTCCAAAGAGATGACTGACCACAGTTAGGATCTGATGGGGGTAGTAAATATGTGTTAGTATATTTAACAATAAATTTTGTTGAAACAGAACAGAGAAGATAGAAGGGCAAAAGTCCTAAACTCTGGATTGAAGATTAGAAGATGCATCAGAGATGTAGGAGAATTGTACCACACTTGAAAACATCCTGAGAGTCAATAAAGTCTGTTTTCTATCATTGACTATGTTAGTGTGCTAGTGCTATATAACAATACAATACAGTCTCAGTAGCGTGAGGGCTCAGTGCTTAGTTTCCAGCAGTGGGACTCAACTATAGACAGAATGAGGCAGAAGTCAGTCATAGAGCTGGGTTACAAATTGAGGTCTATGCAACCAGCTACTGAAGTAAGATGGAAGGGTGCTGATGTGGACATGCTGCTGTGGAGACAGTCATTTCCTTTCTCCTCAGGCATGAGTCCACAAGACCAGCCTGGTACCTTACAAGAGAATAAAACCAGGTGTCCCATAGCCCTGCACCTCTTTTGATAATGAATTCCCACTTCTCAGCCCTATGATGACCTAATCCCATTGATTAATTTTTATTTAGAGCTGCTGTGGCTGTCATAACCTGTCCAAGACACAGTGAGTCCTCAGCCATGGACTCAAGACAAGAGAGGAGTCAACTAGAAAATGAAAGAACTTGCTCTTTTTTTTTTTCCGGCCACTTCTATTGGTCTTTCATCATCTATCTTTGTTCTTTGGCCTGTGTGGGCCTCCCATTGCAGTGGCCTCTCTCATTGCAGAGCACCGGCTCTGGGCGCATGCACTCCAGAGCTCTGGCTTGGTAGTTGGACACATCGGTCCAGCTGCTCTGTGGCACATGGATCTTCCTGGGCCAGGGATCAAACTAGCGCCCCTTGCACTGCAAGGCAGTGTCTTTACCCATGGGGCCACCTGGGAAGCCCTGAAAGAACTTAAAACTTAAATGGTGATATGTAATGTAGGTTGATGGTTGGCTTCCCAAAAAAGGCTGACTATCAATGTAAATTAAGTCATTTGACACAGCAGAATATATTTAAATCTAGTCATCACGAACCACCCACTTAATGGATGGATATCACAACACATTACTCCAAAGAGATGACTGACCACAGTTAGGATCTGATGGGGTAGTAAATATGTGTTAGTATATTTAACAATAAATTTTGTTGAAACAGAACAGAGAAGATAGAAGGGCAAAAGTCCTAAACTCTGGATTGAAGATTAGAAGATGCATCAGAGATGTAGGAGAATTGTACCACACTTGAAAACATCCTGAGAGTCAATAAAGTCTGTTTTCTATCATTGACTATGTTAGTGTGCTAGTGCTATATAACAATACAATACAGTCTCAGTAGCGTGAGGGCTCAGTGCTTAGTTTCCAGCAGTGGGACTCAACTATAGACAGAATGAGGCAGAAGTCAGTCATAGAGCTGGGTTACATTGAGGGAAGGAGGGGTTTTGCAGGTCACTATGTCCATGAAACCAGACACCCCAGATACAGGAATGCACTTGTTTCAAGCTCCATCTGCAAGTTAGGGTAGAGTTTATTGTATGGGCTCCACCCTATTATCTTCAATCCTGGGATGAAGTAGGAGATGATCCTATTGAAGTTTTAAAACTTTTCTCTAGGAAGAAAAGACCAACTAACATAGTTCTATGAAATGACTTTTGAGAAGTATACTGTATTTCATTATCTTTGTTAGAAACCCACTCATAACATTTTAGACAATCAAACTGATTTGCAAAGAGTCCTTCTAAAAGTAAAGGTTTGAGAAACTAATGAAAAAATAAATAATGTCAAAAAATTAAAAGTAATAGTCCTTGTTTTCATCTTCTTACAAATGAAAACCCAGAGCAAAACTAATTTTACTAGAAAATTCTACTGAATCTTCAAGGTACAGCTAACAGGAATACAGGTAAATAATTCCCTCTAATTTTACAAGATGGATAATCTTGACACTCCAATCAGTAAGTACACAATGACAAAGAAAATTTATAACTTGATTTCTTCTTTAATTTGTATCAAATATACTAACTCAACTATTAAGTTAGTAACAACAACGTACAGAAAAAATAAATCATGAGCAACTTAAATTTGTTTTAGTTGTGCAGACTACATTTAAATTAGAAAATCAATTAATATATTTCATGGCATTAACATATTAAAGGCAAACATGTGGTCATTTGAATAGTTGCATAAAAGCCCTCAATAAAAGTCAATGCATATTCATGAGTTTAAAAAGAAAAACATTAGCAGAAAGTAGGTTGGAACTTTTATAACCTGAAAAAAGCAGGGACTATGTTTTGCCATTTTACTATCCATCTACTCCTTCTTTCCTAGTTAAACAATCTCAGTTTGGAGAAGATATTAATATAGGCTAAAACAAAATGACACTTCTTAACTTCTCTTAATAAAGTCTGTTTTCTATCATTGACTATGTTAGTGTGCTAGTGCTATATAACAATACAATACAGTCTCAGTAGCGTGAGGGCTCAGTGCTTAGTTTCCAGCAGTGGGACTCAACTATAGACAGAATGAGGCAGAAGTCAGTCATAGAGCTGGGTTACATTGAGGGAAGGAGGGGTTTTGCAGGTCACTATGTCCATGAAACCAGACACCCCAGATACAGGAATGCACTTGTTTCAAGCTCCATCTGCAAGTTAGGGTAGAGTTTATTGTATGGGCTCCACCCTATTATCTTCAATCCTGGGATGAAGTAGGAGATGATCCTATTGAAGTTTTAAAACTTTTCTCTAGGAAGAAAAGACCAACTAACATAGTTCTATGAAATGACTTTTGAGAAGTATACTGTATTTCATTATCTTTGTTAGAAACCCACTCATAACATTTTAGACAATCAAACTGATTTGCAAAGAGTCCTTCTAAAAGTAAAGGTTTGAGAAACTAATGAAAAAATAAATAATGTCAAAAAATTAAAAGTAATAGTCCTTGTTTTCATCTTCTTACAAATGAAAACCCAGAGCAAAACTAATTTTACTAGAAAATTCTACTGAATCTTCAAGGTACAGCTAACAGGAATACAGGTAAATAATTCCCTCTAATTTTACAAGATGGATAATCTTGACACTCCAATCAGTAAGTACACAATGACAAAGAAAATTTATAACTTGATTTCTTCTTTAATTTGTATCAAATATACTAACTCAACTATTAAGTTAGTAACAACAACGTACAGAAAAATAAATCATGAGCAACTTAAATTTGTTTTAGTTGTGCAGACTACATTTAAATTAGAAAATCAATTAATATATTTCATGGCATTAACATATTAAAGGCAAACATGTGGTCATTTGAATAGTTGCATAAAAGCCCTCAATAAAAGTCAATGCATATTCATGAGTTTAAAAAGAAAAACATTAGCAGAAAGTAGGTTGGAACTTTTATAACCTGAAAAAAGCAGGGACTATGTTTTGCCATTTTACTATCCATCTACTCCTTCTTTCCTAGTTAAACAATCTCAGTTTGGAGAAGATATTAATATAGGCTAAAACAAAATGACACTTCTTAACTTCTCTTGTAATTGCTTGCCCATCAAATACAAGAGCAAGTTTTTTGTGAGAGTTCCAAGAGGCCTCTTAATAGGAAGTAATTCTGTTTCCCTTTCCTTTTCTTCTTAGCCTTCTCCTTTTGCTCCCTGGATGGTGGCTGTGATGACTGGAGACCCAGGAGCCATTTGGAGCCATGAATTGACCTTAAAAGGACATTTCACGGGATGGATAGTGGAGGAGAAATATTAAGCTCTGTTTCTGATTATTTTAGGTAGCTGCTATAGTCATTCTTTTTTTCTTTATTTTTTAAATTTTTTGGCCACTTTTTTTTTTTATTAGTGATCTTTCAATTATTTATTTTGATCCGTCTTTGTTCTTTGGCCTGTATGGGCCTCTCACTGCAGTGACCTCTCTTGTCTCACAGCACCAGCTCTGCACGCATGCGTTCCAGAGTGCTGGCTCGTAATTGGGCACACCAGTCCAGCCACCCTGCAACATGTGGGATCTTCCCAGGCCAGAGATCGAATTGACCAGAGATTGCACTGCATGGTGGACTCTTTATCCACTGAACCACCAGGAAAGCCCTATAGTCATTCTTAAATGGCGTACTTTTGTAGTATTTTAAAATAATAGAATAGACTATCAAGTTTTCTTAAAAAGGAAATTGTAGGGCTTCCCTGGTGGTCCAGTGGATAAGGACACCACCTTGCAGTGCAAGGGGCGCCGGTTCGATCCCTGGCCTGGGAAGATCAGTTGCATAAAGCCCTCAATAAAAGTCAATGCATAATTAAATTTGTTTTAGTTGTGCAGACTACATTTAAATTAGAAAATCAATTAATATATTTCATGGCATTAACATATTAAAGGCAAACATGTGGTCATTTGAATAGTTGCATAAAAGCCCTCAATAAAAGTCAATGCATATTCATGAGTTTAAAAAGAAAAACATTAGCAGAAAGTAGGTTGGAACTTTTATAACCTGAAAAAAGCAGGGACTATGTTTTGCCATTTTACTATCCATCTACTCCTTCTTTCCTAGTTAAACAATCTCAGTTTGGAGAAGATATTAATATAGGCTAAAACAAAATGACACTTCTTAACTTCTCTTGTAATTGCTTGCCCATCAAATACAAGAGCAAGTTTTTTGTGAGAGTTCCAAGAGGCCTCTTAATAGGAAGTAATTCTGTTTCCCTTTCCTTTTCTTCTTAGCCTTCTCCTTTTGCTCCCTGGATGGTGGCTGTGATGACTGGAGACCCAGGAGCCATTTGGAGCCATGAATTGACCTTAAAAGGACATTTCACGGGATGGATAGTGGAGGAGAAATATTAAGCTCTGTTTCTGATTATTTTAGGTAGCTGCTATAGTCATTCTTTTTTTCTTTATTTTTTAAATTTTTTGGCCACTTTTTTTATTAGTGATCTTTCAATTATTTATTTTGATCCGTCTTTGTTCTTTGGCCTGTATGGGCCTCTCACTGCAGTGACCTCTCTTGTCTCACAGCACCAGCTCTGCACGCATGCGTTCCAGAGTGCTGGCTCGTAATTGGGCACACCAGTCCAGCCACCCTGCAACATGTGGGATCTTCCCAGGCCAGAGATCGAATTGACCAGAGATTGCACTGCATGGTGGACTCTTTATCCACTGAACCACCAGGAAAGCCCTATAGTCATTCTTAAATGGCGTACTTTTGTAGTATTTTAAAATAATAGAATAGACTATCAAGTTTTCTTAAAAAGGAAATTGTAGGGCTTCCCTGGTGGTCCAGTGGATAAGGACACCACCTTGCAGTGCAAGGGGCGCCGGTTCGATCCCTGGCCTGGGAAGATCCCACGTGCCACAGAACAGCTGGACCGATGTGTCCAATTACTGAGCCGGAGCTCTGGAGCGCATGCGCCCAGAGCCAATGCTCTGCAACAACAGAGGCCACTGCGATGGGAGGCCCACACGGGCCAAAGAAAAAAGATGGATGAAAATAGATAAATGAAAGACCAATAGAAGTGGCCCGCCCGCCCCACTCCCTGCCCAACCCGCCCCCTGCCAAAAAAAATAAATAAATAAAAAGGAAATTGTAATGAATCTAAATTTACCACAAAAAAAAAAAAAAGAAAAGAAATCCTGGAATAACCATCAAATTTAGAGGTTAAATATTAAAATATTTACTTTAAAATCAAAGTCATTCCTGAGCCACAACAGAGCTTGCTCCTAATAGTGATGTGAAAAGTTCAAGTGAAAGTGATTCTGTTGTGTCCAACTCTTTGCAACCTCATGAATGAAACATGGAATTCTCCAGGCAAGAACTGGAGTGGGTAGCTGTTCCCTTCTCTAGGGAATCTTCCCAACTCAGGAGTTAAACCTAAATCTCCCACATTATAAGCAGATTCTTTATCATCTGAGCCATCAGTGAAGCTCAAGAATACTAGAGTGGGTAGCCTCCTGTCACTTCTCCAGGGGATCTTCCTGATCAAGGAATCGTACTGGGATCTCTCACATTACAAGTGAATTCTTGACCAGCAACAGTGGTGTAGAGCAGGGCTAACTGTTGCATCTCACTTCTTCCCCTTTCAAACTATAGTCCACCAGGCCTGTGGGGACTAAGAACCAGCCAGTGATTGAATGAGCCACTGTTCAACTAGACCCATAAGGACAAAACTCAAGTCTGAGAAGTATGCCTTGTAGAGCCCCACTAATTTTAGCCTTCTTGCCAAGCTCTCTTTTTCTTTGTGTGTGTGTGTATGTGTGTCAGTGTGTCTGTGTTACAGACTAGTGACAGTGAAAACAGGGGTATCATCATAGAATTGGTCACATTTTCCTTTGGCCTAAAAAAGTGAATCTCAAAGTATGGCAGAATTGGCATGATCAGGGAACTTGTTAGACATTAACTCAAGCTCAATCCCTGGATCAGGAAGATCTGCTGGAGGAGGAAATGGCAACCCACTTCAGTACTCTTGCCTGGAGAATCCCATGGGCAAAGAATTCTGGTGAGCTATAGTCCACAGAGTCACAAGAGCCTGACGTGACTTAGTCACTGAACAACAGTAACAAATGTTCTCAAACCCACTTCCGAGTGACTCAGTAAGAAACTCTAGGGGTGAGACTCAGTGCTCTATGTTAATGTCTGCAGATCACTGCTGTAGACCATCACCCCACTTGCTTTCCACTCTCTTGCTGGCAAGAAGGCGCCCCCATGTCACAATCCCTTGTGAAGCCTTCCCCAAACCCATAACCCCATTCAATAAGCAGAACAGATTTGGTGAGTCGCTATACCCTCTGTGCTCTTCGAGAATTTTGTTCATATGTACAAGCCGCCATCACAGAACACACCAGCTTTTCTAAAGGCAGTTTTCCACTCCCGTCTGTTTCAAATTACCTGTATCCTATGAAGCCCACTGCAGTGAAGAGGTGTCAAAAGACCAGCCTTCTTCTGCTGACAGTGTTGGCCCAGGAAGCCATGGATGTGGAAGAGAGCCATCAGTGAAGCTCAAGAATACTAGAGTGGGTAGCCTCCTGTCACTTCTCCAGGGGATCTTCCTGATCAAGGAATCGTACTGGGATCTCTCACATTACAAGTGAATTCTTGACCAGCAACAGTGGTGTAGAGCAGGGCTAACTGTTGCATCTCACTTCTTCCCCTTTCAAACTATAGTCCACCAGGCCTGTGGGGACTAAGAACCAGCCAGTGATTGAATGAGCCACTGTTCAACTAGACCCATAAGGACAAAACTCAAGTCTGAGAAGTATGCCTTGTAGAGCCCCACTAATTTTAGCCTTCTTGCCAAGCTCTCTTTTTCTTTGTGTGTGTGTGTATGTGTGTCAGTGTGTCTGTGTTACAGACTAGTGACAGTGAAAACAGGGGTATCATCATAGAATTGGTCACATTTTCCTTTGGCCTAAAAAAGTGAATCTCAAAGTATGGCAGAATTGGCATGATCAGGGAACTTGTTAGACATTAACTCAAGCTCAATCCCTGGATCAGGAAGATCTGCTGGAGGAGGAAATGGCAACCCACTTCAGTACTCTTGCCTGGAGAATCCCATGGGCAAAGAATTCTGGTGAGCTATAGTCCACAGAGTCACAAGAGCCTGACGTGACTTAGTCACTGAACAACAGTAACAAATGTTCTCAAACCCACTTCCGAGTGACTCAGTAAGAAACTCTAGGGGTGAGACTCAGTGCTCTATGTTAATGTCTGCAGATCACTGCTGTAGACCATCACCCCACTTGCTTTCCACTCTCTTGCTGGCAAGAAGGCGCCCCCATGTCACAATCCCTTGTGAAGCCTTCCCCAAACCCATAACCCCATTCAATAAGCAGAACAGATTTGGTGAGTCGCTATACCCTCTGTGCTCTTCGAGAATTTTGTTCATATGTACAAGCCGCCATCACAGAACACACCAGCTTTTCTAAAGGCAGTTTTCCACTCCCGTCTGTTTCAAATTACCTGTATCCTATGAAGCCCACTGCAGTGAAGAGGTGTCAAAAGACCAGCCTTCTTCTGCTGACAGTGTTGGCCCAGGAAGCCATGGATGTGGAAGAGAGTCACCAGAGAAAGACAGGCTGAATGACCCAGCCCTGAAATTTTCATAGATGTTTCTTTTTCTATGCTCACGCCTCAGGAGAAACGCAAACCAATAAAGCAGTTATTAAGAGTAAGAAGTTGATGAACTGGAGAAGATTAAAAACCAGATCAGTAAGAATGCTGAACTGTTGCCCTCTTGCTGAGTTCAGATACTTCCCCTCTTCTTAATTAAGCTATCTTCTTGCCATTACAATTCCGAAATCTTCAAACATCAGTGCTTCTTGTACATATATTGGGTTGTGTATATTCACCCTTTAAATGAATCACGTGGTTACAAGCTTATGAACAAGATATGAGTGCAAACAGATTCACATTATTCAGTGGAATAGCTTCTTGATTATAAATTAGATACTTTTGGGGACTGCAGAATTCCCTTTTTGCTAGTTGAGTATAATTAGATAATTACTGCTCTAGCAAACTAAAACCAATTTTTAAAGGTAAATACCAAGGATGCAAGTTCTGGGAGAATTCAATTCACTTTCCGTTCTGTGTTGATAAACCATAGCTAGACATTTGGAGCTGTACCAGAGAGAGCTCTGCAAATCAATTAATTCTCATTTTAAAAAATTTGTATTGAAATCAGCTCCTGAGACGCCTTTTGTGTACTTGGGCTTTGGTGTGCTGGCCAATTAGACAGGTCTTCCTTGCAGACTGTTTCTGAAAAATAGGGTTCTTTTCATGGTTCTTGCCTTGATGTCCACGAGTCACAACCTACGTGACCAAACCAAACCCATTCAATAAGCGGGGAACAGATTTGGTGAGTCGTTTACTCTCTTGCTGGCAAGAAGGCGCCCCCATGTCACAATCCCTTGTGAAGCCTTCCCCAAACCCATAACCCCATTCAATAAGCAGAACAGATTTGGTGAGTCGCTATACCCTCTGTGCTCTTCGAGAATTTTGTTCATATGTACAAGCCGCCATCACAGAACACACCAGCTTTTCTAAAGGCAGTTTTCCACTCCCGTCTGTTTCAAATTACCTGTATCCTATGAAGCCCACTGCAGTGAAGAGGTGTCAAAAGACCAGCCTTCTTCTGCTGACAGTGTTGGCCCAGGAAGCCATGGATGTGGAAGAGAGTCACCAGAGAAAGACAGGCTGAATGACCCAGCCCTGAAATTTTCATAGATGTTTCTTTTTCTATGCTCACGCCTCAGGAGAAACGCAAACCAATAAAGCAGTTATTAAGAGTAGAAGTTGATGAACTGGAGAAGATTAAAAACCAGATCAGTAAGAATGCTGAACTGTTGCCCTCTTGCTGAGTTCAGATACTTCCCCTCTTCTTAATTAAGCTATCTTCTTGCCATTACAATTCCGAAATCTTCAAACATCAGTGCTTCTTGTACATATATTGGGTTGTGTATATTCACCCTTTAAATGAATCACGTGGTTACAAGCTTATGAACAAGATATGAGTGCAAACAGATTCACATTATTCAGTGGAATAGCTTCTTGATTATAAATTAGATACTTTTGGGGACTGCAGAATTCCCTTTTTGCTAGTTGAGTATAATTAGATAATTACTGCTCTAGCAAACTAAAACCAATTTTTAAAGGTAAATACCAAGGATGCAAGTTCTGGGAGAATTCAATTCACTTTCCGTTCTGTGTTGATAAACCATAGCTAGACATTTGGAGCTGTACCAGAGAGAGCTCTGCAAATCAATTAATTCTCATTTTAAAAAATTTGTATTGAAATCAGCTCCCTGAGACGCCTTTTGTGTACTTGGGCTTTGGTGTGCTGGCCAATTAGACAGGTCTTCCTTGCAGACTGTTTCTGAAAAATAGAGTGGATTCTTTTCATGGTTCTTGCCTTGATGTGCAAGGAAATGTAAGGTGTTCTTTTCACTGGCATCCATTACTGTGAAGTTTATTGATAATGAAATAGAACCAGAAGTCTTAACTGATAACAAATGATGAAAGGAAGGACACTCCCACCTCCATCCCCAGAAGTCCAGTGTTTAAGAATAACACCCCTTAGCTGCCTGCTCTGGCCACTTTGTGACCTTGTTGTAAAGAATTTCCTTTCTCTCCGTGTCTCATTTCCCCACCTCTTGCTCCCTTGAGGTTATGTTTCTGAAAGGGGATGTTTTCTGTTTACTTACTCATTTGCCCTTTACTTCACTGGGCAATTGGGCAGTCTGTCCTCTAAGGCAATAATCTTCAGACTGGGTTCTAGGAACCACTGGGTTGCTAAGGGCTACCTGGGCATATAGATATTTACAAAAGAACCAATTTCCAAATCAACTTTCATATGTACATCCAACTAAAAATAACCTGCTTGAGCATATTTTCCAGGATCTCCTTTCTCACTTCTCTTTTTACAAACACCCCTCAGCACACCTTTCCCTCATGCCTCACTAAGCATCTGAGCTGTGCCCGAGCTCAAAATCCTCAGGTACACACCACAAAGAATCATTTCTTTTTTTTAATTTTAAGTTTTTTTTAAAAATCATTTCTAATTGTCAGTGCAGGTGCCAGGAAGAGAGGCTTAAGGGAGCAAGTCCTTTCTCAGGTTAGGTGCCTTCTATTCTCTGCTTTTCACAATTCCTCTGACTTACCAGCATATAGCTATTAAATACAATTTGATGATAAATCATTGGGTAATTTTGATGAATCATACACTTTAAAGGTAAATACCAAGGATGCAAGTTCTGGGAGAATTCAATTCACTTTCCGTTCTGTGTTGATAAACCATAGCTAGACATTTGGAGCTGTACCAGAGAGAGCTCTGCAAATCAATTAATTCTCATTTTAAAAAATTTGTATTGAAATCAGCTCCCTGAGACGCCTTTTGTGTACTTGGGCTTTGGTGTGCTGGCCAATTAGACAGGTCTTCCTTGCAGACTGTTTCTGAAAAATAGAGTGGATTCTTTTCATGGTTCTTGCCTTGATGTGCAAGGAAATGTAAGGTGTTCTTTTCACTGGCATCCATTACTGTGAAGTTTATTGATAATGAAATAGAACCAGAAGTCTTAACTGATAACAAATGATGAAAGGAAGGACACTCCCACCTCCATCCCCAGAAGTCCAGTGTTTAAGAATAACACCCCTTAGCTGCCTGCTCTGGCCACTTTGTGACCTTGTTGTAAAGAATTTCCTTTCTCTCCGTGTCTCATTTCCCCACCTCTTGCTCCCTTGAGGTTATGTTTCTGAAAGGGGATGTTTTCTGTTTACTTACTCATTTGCCCTTTACTTCACTGGGCAATTGGGCAGTCTGTCCTCTAAGGCAATAATCTTCAGACTGGGTTCTAGGAACCACTGGGTTGCTAAGGGCTACCTGGGCATATAGATATTTACAAAAGAACCAATTTCCAAATCAACTTTCATATGTACATCCAACTAAAAATAACCTGCTTGAGCATATTTTCCAGGATCTCCTTTCTCACTTCTCTTTTTACAAACACCCCTCAGCACACCTTTCCCTCATGCCTCACTAAGCATCTGAGCTGTGCCCGAGCTCAAAATCCTCAGGTACACACCACAAAGAATCATTTCTTTTTTTTAATTTTAAGTTTTTTTTAAAAATCATTTCTAATTGTCAGTGCAGGTGCCAGGAAGAGAGGCTTAAGGGAGCAAGTCCTTTCTCAGGTTAGGTGCCTTCTATTCTCTGCTTTTCACAATTCCTCTGACTTACCAGCATATAGCTATTAAATACAATTTTTGATGATAAATCATTGGGTAATTTTTGTTATAGAACTTTAAAGACCAGTCAAAGAATCAAAGTGTTATGCTAGTAACATAACTCTTTTTATTCTTATCTGTTTATGCAAACATTCATAGAAAAAATGTTAAATAGGAATACAACTGACACTAAACCCCATGTTTATTAAAAAAAAGCAAAATCTATCCTGTGTGCATGAAGAAAATCCCTATGTATCTTCTTAAGAAATGCAATAAGATTTTATTTTTCATGTTGATTATTTATTAACACTTGTAGTACTTCTCTGTCACTTTTATTAGCTACATTTTAATGATAGCTATAAGGATAACTCAATTTGGAGCTTTATTGTCATAAGAAATAAAATATTTAAATTTCAATTTATATGCACCATTTTGTTATAGAGAATGTTGAGTCAATCCCTTCAACTATAAAATATATTTTTATGATGAGGTCATGTGAACGAAGTAGAATGGAAATATGAATTCAAAAACATGGAAATTTAATATGAAAAAACACATAAAAATTTCCTTCTGTTAAAGAAAAACTTGTTTATATATACTTTAAGAGAACAATAGCGGATACTGAATGGCTCTTATATTCAGATTGGATTTGTTACAGAAAAGAAAGCTATCAGATTTTCATTGTGCTAGAAGTTATACCCCTTGAACTTATTTAAATGTCAGATAAAAAAATGTTTAGCTATCAAGTAAAACTGTGCAATGTGACACTGTTTTTTAAAAAAGGGGACAGTATACCAGTTAGTATGGCCATCATCAAGAGTCTACAAATAATAAATGCTGGAGAGGGTCTTGAGAAAAGAAAATCTCCCACACTGTTGGTTGGGGTCTAAGTTGGTGTAGCCACTATGGAAACAGTATGGGTAATTACCCGGCCCTCTACTGGTTAGGACTCTGTGTTTTCACTGCTGAAGGCCCAGGTTCAATCCCTGTCCTGGGAGCTAAAATCCCACAACCTCCCCCAATCCAGGAAAAAAAGAAAAAACAGTATGCAGACTCTTAGCAAACTAAAAATAGAGCTATCATATGATCCCTCAATCCCACCCCTGGATACATATGTGGAGAAAACTCTAATCAAAAAAATGCACACACCCCTGTGTATTTATGGTCAAGTGGTTATGGCAATGGGCTAAAAATCCACTGGGGTTTCCCCATGCAGGTTCAAATCCTGCTGACTACAGCATGTACTTCTGACTGACATTTCCTCTGTTGAGGAAATGTAAAGCTTATCAGAACAAGTCACATGTACCTGCCTTTCCTCCTACATTTCCAAGGCAATCTTTTGGGCAGGCTGGAGCTCAATGGTTCCCTCAGCTACAAAGTGATTCAATTACCCTCTCGAGGGTGGTTCGAGACCCATAGGCACTTTCCAGTCCCTGGGTTTTCCTGATGACTCAGATGGCAAAAAATACAGGAGACCCAGGTTTGTTCCCTGGATCAGGAAATCCTCTGGAGAAGGGAATGGCTACCCACTCCAGTACTTTTGCCTGGAGAATTCCATGGACAGAGGAGCCTGACAGGCAACAGTCCATGGGATTGCAAAGAATTGGACACTACTGAGCAACTAACACTTTCATTTCAGGGCTTCCCTTGTAGGAAAGAATCAGCTGGCAAAGAATCTACCTGCAATGCAGGAGACTGAGGTTTGATTTCTCGGTCAGGAAAATTCCCTGGGGAAGGGATAGGTTGCACATTCCAGTGTTCTTGGGCTTCTCTGATGGCTCAGATATTAGAGAATCCACCTTCAATGTGGGAGACCTGGGTTTGGTTCCTGAGAAGATACCCTGGAGAAGGGAAAGGCTACCCATTCCAGTATTCTTGCCTGGAGAATTCCATGGCTTATCCACAGTTGTAAATACTCCCACACAACTGAGCAATTTAAAATTTCTACACACTGTTTACAAAAGCCAAAACATGAAAGCAACCCTAATGTCCATCAACAGATGAATGGATAAAGATATATACACATATATACACCGGAATATTACTCAGCCATAAAAATGAATAAAATAAAACCATTTGCAGAAACATGGATGGACATAAAGATAATCATGAAGTAAATCAGAAAGAGAATGACAAATACTATACCATATCACCTATACAAAGAATCTAAAAATAGGATATAATCAAACTTATTTACAAGACAAAAAAAGACTCACAGACAGAGAAAGCAAGCTTATGGTTACCAAAGAGGAAAGGAGGTGGGAAAGGAAGGGATAAATTAGGAGTCTGGGATTTACAGATGCATACTACTATATAGAAAAGACACAACAAGCTTCTGATGTATAGCACGTGAAACTATATTCAGTATTTTATATTAATCTGTACTGGAAAGAATCTGAAAAGGATAGATGTATCTAACTGAATCACAGCTGTATACCTGAAACCAACACAACATTGTAAAATCAACTATACACCAATAAAAATGCAAGACAGTACAAAAAAACTGAGTATCTCCTAAAACTAGCTCAGTTCCCCTTCATCTGATACTCAGGGAGACCCCGTTGATAATATCTTTAAAATTTCCACACCTCAGTCTCCACTTGAAATAATGTTATGATATCCTCATGTTAATAACAGGTAGTAAGATAACTTACCTGACTGTTATAAAGTTAGAAATCAATAGCTTATGGGAAAGCATTTTGCAAATTATAAAGTATTAAAGATATGTCCACCATTAACAATTTTTTTCATTCCCTTAAGCAAAAATATCTCTTAAGTATCAGTGACAGGAACTCTTTTAGCTTTTGCAGGTACAATAATGAAATAAAAAGAGGAAATGTTTTCATAACTCTTACATTTTAGTAGGAAAGTCAGGATACACAAGCAAACAAATGAACAAAACATGCTCTTTCATTGGGAGTCATTTGTTAGGACAGCATTGATACTAGGCATTTCAACTGTTGCAGAGATTCCCTTTCATACTTATTGAAAAGAAAAAAAGCATCACTTTCTTTTCACAACATGTCTCTTTCTTGATGTTTTAGACTAGCCAGAGATCTCCCAATAGTTTATTTCCTGTCCCTGCCAGCCGCCCCTCCCTCCTACCATGCTCCACGTGGCCCCTGTGTCACAGGCACATGCTCCACGTGGCCCCTGTGTCACCTTGAGCTCTGCGCTTACAGTGTCTGGACCAGCTGTCCTTCCTCTGAAAGTGCATGAATCCTTCACCCATAGTCTTGTATTTTTTGCCATAAGACATTGTATTCTAACAAACCATATTGTTTACTTATTTATGATTTCCACCTGTTCCTTCTCGATTGTAAGCTCTGCAAAGGAATGTGTCTCTGGAATTTGGACTCACTATTACCACCCAATCACTAACAAGAGTTGAATTTAATTGTAATGCTCTCCCATATGGTGATCCTTGTTTTAATATATTATTGCTATCTAACTTATCCCAGTAGACATCACAGGAGATAGACTATATTTCTATGTCAGGTATCCATTTCTACAGAACATGCCACTCCAGAATGACGTGGATTGATGCACAATAATGAATCATTTCTCAGTTTTCAGTGGGTCAAAAATTCAGGCAATCTCAGCTAGATGGTTAACCTACTGTGTGGGGTTCACACACTCCTCTGGCTTCAGCTTGTGGTGGGGCTGAGCGGGAAGATCTGTGCAGACTCCATTCAGATCTCTGGGGCTTCTGGGCTCTGCCTGCGACCTCTCAAGCCAATCCTGATTTCTCCTTCATCTGATAGTCTCATCTGAAGGTCTTCGTAGCATAACAGCTGGCTTTCCTGAGCAGAAGCTAACAGACTTCCTAAGGCTTGTTACCGGCAGTTGTCAATATCATTTTCTCTACAAACTGTTGGTGAAAGGAATTCACAAGACTGGCCTACTTTCAAGGGGATGGAAAATAGAACCTATACCCCTTAATGGATGGAGCAGCATGGATGCAGAGACAGAGAAATGATGGCAGCCACTATTGGTGACTGTCACTTGTTCTCAATTTTCAGATTAGAAAGTTGGAACTCAGAGAGATTAGGTTGATGAATTAACAAGAGGCAGAGATATGAGTCAAATCTTATTTCATTGACTCCAGAGCCTTCATCCTTCAGCACTCTGCTTTAAGCCTCTAGAAGAGATCGAGGCCTGATAGGAAAGATTCTTAGAGGGCTGGAAAGCAGACGTGCCACTGGGGAGGCAAATTGTAACTCTTCCAGGACCGTCTCCTGGCTTCTTCAAATCAGAAGAATTCAACCTAAAATTACTTTACCCAATGGATTTCCACAAAATTCAATTTAAAGAAGAGATTCCATTTACAGCACTGTCAAAAATACAAAATAAATATCTGAAATAAAAATAAGTTTATATTTTTATGAGGTAAAAAAAGATAACATGTTCCAAAAATGGTAACTTTATCTTTATGACTGCTGTTATCATTCTTATTTTGTTTATACAGATATATCTTAGGGAGATAACAATTCACCATTTCAAATAGGCATTTTATCCCTAAGATGAGGGTGGTTTTTATACAGTGATTTTAAAATACTAGTTTTTTTAAAAGGTCTCTTTTGAACTATTTTAAAATATTGTAATATGTGATATATCTAATTTCAAGCTGATAGGGAAGCTGTACATTTCTGCTGTGTTCTTTCCAGGAATATAATTTGGGAAGTCATTTTCCATTTAGGTGATGGGCATGTTACATTATAATTTTGTGCAAGTTTGGCACAATATTTTTGTAAATTTGAGTAATTATTTTTCTTTGTAATGCTGCACATTTGGGAGGAGAGGAAAAGGATGAGTAGTCATGCCCCAATGCTTCAATCTGAGAAACTCCCTTTCTTTTTCTACACATTGTATTTCTCTGCAAGATTTTCTCTGAAGAAGTATCTTTGCTCCAAGAGGAAAATACAGGTTCAAGGCTGTCTCACTAAATGACTTCTAAGCCATGGAGTTCAATTATAAAGTCTGTGATTTTCTAATCCCAAAGCAGATCCTTTGCAGAAATCCATACCAAATATTTTCATGGAATGGTTATAGGATTTGATAATTTTATGAACATTTTTGTAAATGATGCCATCAATTGGAAATAGACAAGATAGAATGAAAAACTCCTCTACTTGTTGCTTAGGAGCTGGTATAAATATTTTGTCCTGATACAGTAACTGGGAATTCCCAGGTAGCACAGTGGCTGAAAAAAAAAAAAAATCCACCTGCTAATGCAGCAAATGCAAGAGATACAGATTTCAGTTAGAAAGATCCCCGGGAAAAGGGAATGGCAAAACACTGCAGTACTCTTGCCTGGGAGATCCCACTGACGGAGGAGCCTGGCGGGCTATGGTCCATGGGGTCGCAAAAGAGTTAGACATGACTGAATACTCACACACTTGTAACTTCATTAAGCATCTCTTGAAGGCAGTTAAGATCCCAATTTCCCTAGAAAAAATTTGAACTTCCCAGAAAACTACGCTAGTTCAGAAACGCATTGATTTTTCACCCAAAAAGCCAATGGAGGGGCTTCCCTGGTGGTCCAGTGGTTAAGGACACCACCGCCTTGCAGTGCAAGGGGCGCCGGTTCGATCCCTGGCCTGGGAAGATCCCATGTGCCGCGGAGCGGCTAGACTGATGTGTCCAATTACCAAGTCGGAGCTCTGGAGCGCATGTGCCCAGAGCCGGTGCTCTGCGACAATAGAGGCCACCGCGATGGGAGGCCCACACGGGCCAAAGAACAAAGATGGGTGAAAATGGACAAATGAAAGACCAATAGAAGTGGCCCGCCTGCTCCCCTCCCTCCCCACCCCACCTCACCCCCACCAAATAAATAAATAAATAAATCTTAAAAAAAAAAAAAAGCCAATGGAGGATGAGAATAACTGGCTTACTGTTAACAAAGAACCACTGGGGAACAGAAACTGTTCTAACTCCCAAGTGTCACAAGCTCAAATTTAATTCAAAGTCCGTTCCACTTTCATGACTAGTTTTACTTTGTTTGTGACCAAATCCTGTTTCCAATATGTGATTTTAATGAACACACTTTTTTAGGAACAATCCCTTTCCATTCTGAGGTAGCATTCTGAAAAACCAAGGATCACTCAAATTTCTCATGGACTGGAAAAAGAGTGCCTAGAAACTCACCCCCAGAGAGAGTGCTGGAAATTGTCAGACATTTTCGGATTGTTAAAGAAATTATTAAATTGCTCTAGACCTGGTTTGACACTGGCAACTGATGCACATTGGAGCTAGAAAACATAAAGCATTTTATGTAATCAAGATGGTTCAGTTTCCACCACCTAGGGATGGTCTCTTCAAATGTTAGAACAAACAGATGTCAAAGTTTTAGTATAGAGAAACTTTGGTCTCCAGGCAAAGCAGATAAAGAACTAGCCTCAGGAATTCTAGGTTTAGAAGCTATGCATACATGCAAACTATGCATGCACTGGGCTCACAAACTTGAAAATCAGTGCTAAAATCAACAGTGTTTGAGGCCAATGATAAAAGCTATGCAGTTACATGAAATCCCACTGGGAGGCCTGGGGCTATGGTCCATGGGGTCGCAAAGAGTCAGACATGACTGAATACTCACACACTTGTAACTTCATTAAGCATCTCTTGAAGGCAGTTAAGATCCCAATTTCCCTAGAAAAAATTTGAACTTCCCAGAAAACTACGCTAGTTCAGAAACGCATTGATTTTTCACCCAAAAAGCCAATGGAGGGGCTTCCCTGGTGGTCCAGTGGTTAAGGACACCACCGCCTTGCAGTGCAAGGGGCGCCGGTTCGATCCCTGGCCTGGGAAGATCCCATGTGCCGCGGAGCGGCTAGACTGATGTGTCCAATTACCAAGTCGGAGCTCTGGAGCGCATGTGCCCAGAGCCGGTGCTCTGCGACAATAGAGGCCACCGCGATGGGAGGCCCACACGGGCCAAAGAACAAAGATGGATGAAAATGGACAAATGAAAGACCAATAGAAGTGGCCCGCCTGCTCCCCTCCCTCCCCACCTCACCCCCACCAAATAAATAAATAAATAAATCTTAAAAAAAAAAAAAAAGCCAATGGAGGATGAGAATAACTGGCTTACTGTTAACAAAGAACCACTGGGGAACAGAAACTGTTCTAACTCCCAAGTGTCACAAGCTCAAATTTAATTCAAAGTCCGTTCCACTTTCATGACTAGTTTTACTTTGTTTGTGACCAAATCCTGTTTCCAATATGTGATTTTAATGAACACACTTTTTTAGGAACAATCCCTTTCCATTCTGAGGTAGCATTCTGAAAAACCAAGGATCACTCAAATTTCTCATGGACTGGAAAAAGAGTGCCTAGAAACTCACCCCCAGAGAGAGTGCTGGAAATTGTCAGACATTTTCGGATTGTTAAAGAAATTATTAAATTGCTCTAGACCTGGTTTGACACTGGCAACTGATGCACATTGGAGCTAGAAAACATAAAGCATTTTATGTAATCAAGATGGTTCAGTTTCCACCACCTAGGGATGGTCTCTTCAAATGTTAGAACAAACAGATGTCAAAGTTTTAGTATAGAGAAACTTTGGTCTCCAGGCAAAGCAGATAAAGAACTAGCCTCAGGAATTCTAGGTTTAGAAGCTATGCATACATGCAAACTATGCATGCACTGGGCTCACAAACTTGAAAATCAGTGCTAAAATCAACAGTGTTTGAGGCCAATGATAAAAGCAAGTAATGCAGTTAGTAACAATCCAGGTTAAAAATTTCAAGGAGAGAGGCTTCCCCTGGCTTCCCCTGGTGGTCCAGTGGGTAAGGACACCACCTTGCACTGCAAGGAGCACCGGTTCAATCCTTGGTCTGGGAAGATCCCACGTGCCGCGGAGCGGCTGGACCGATGTGTCCAATTACCGAGCCAGAGCTCTGGAGCGCATGCGCCCAGAGCCGGCGCTCTGCAATGACAGACGCCACCGCGATGGGAGGCCCACACGGGCCAAAGAACAAAGACGGATGAAAACAGAGAAATGAAAGACCAATGGAAGTGGCCCCCCCGCTCCCCCCCTTCCCCAACCCGACCCCCGCCCAAAATAAATAAATAAATCTTTAAAAATAAATAAATAAAATTTCAAGGAGATGAACTAACTAATAGTAACAAATAAGGTAGAAAGAAAGGGAAAGATAAAGGGAAATTTTGATATAGGGTGACCAGCCATCCTGATTTGTGTGGAACTAAGTTTCCCAAGGTGTAGGACTTTCCATATTTAGACTGGGATGTTACTGAGCAAACTGCCCAGTTTTTGTAAGATTGAATGGTTTCCTGGTATACAGGGCTAGAACTGGGAAAATCCTAGGCAAAAGGGACAACTTGGTTATCTAACTCAACCTTCCTTCATTTTCCTATGATGACCTTGTTTCTTCTTGTCTTGGCCTCATTGCAGAAACTTTTCCTTCCACCAATGATATTGAGCTTATCCTCTAAAACCCTTAATTGCATCTGGAAAGCTTCAGACAATTCTAAATGTCACGAGAACATCCTGAGATGTGCCAGAAATGGAAAAGCACATTATGTGAATACAGAATTCTAAGCATTACAACTGACTGGTTGCAGTTTTAAGCTTTAAAAAGATGGTTCAGTTTCCACCACCTAGGGATGGTCTCTTCAAATGTTAGAACAAACAGATGTCAAAGTTTTAGTATAGAGAAACTTTGGTCTCCAGGCAAAGCAGATAAAGAACTAGCCTCAGGAATTCTAGGTTTAGAAGCTATGCATACATGCAAACTATGCATGCACTGGGCTCACAAACTTGAAAATCAGTGCTAAAATCAACAGTGTTTGAGGCCAATGATAAAAGCAAGTAATGCAGTTAGTAACAATCCAGGTTAAAAATTTCAAGGAGAGAGGCTTCCCCTGGCTTCCCCTGGTGGTCCAGTGGGTAAGGACACCACCTTGCACTGCAAGGAGCACCGGTTCAATCCTTGGTCTGGGAAGATCCCACGTGCCGCGGAGCGGCTGGACCGATGTGTCCAATTACCGAGCCAGAGCTCTGGAGCGCATGCGCCCAGAGCCGGCGCTCTGCAATGACAGACGCCACCGCGATGGGAGGCCCACACGGGCCAAAGAACAAAGACGGATGAAAACAGAGAAATGAAAGACCAATGGAAGTGGCCCGCCCGCTCCCCTCCCTCCCCAACCCGACCCCCGCCCAAAATAAATAAATAAATCTTTAAAAATAAATAAATAAAATTTCAAGGAGATGAACTAACTAATAGTAACAAATAAGGTAGAAAGAAAGGGAAAGATAAAGGGAAATTTTGATATAGGGTGACCAGCCATCCTGATTTGTGTGGAACTAAGTTTCCCAAGGTGTAGGACTTTCCATATTTAGACTGGGATGTTACTGAGCAAACTGCCCAGTTTTTGTAAGATTGAATGGTTTCCTGGTATACAGGGCTAGAACTGGGAAAATCCTAGGCAAAAGGGACAACTTGGTTATCTAACTCAACCTTCCTTCATTTTCCTATGATGACCTTGTTTCTTCTTGTCTTGGCCTCATTGCAGAAACTTTTCCTTCCACCAATGATATTGAGCTTATCCCTCTAAAACCCTTAATTGCATCTGGAAAGCTTCAGACAATTCTAAATGTCACGAGAACATCCTGAGATGTGCCAGAAATGGAAAAGCACATTATGTGAATACAGAATTCTAAGCATTACAACTGACTTCTATTAAAATCAGTGAAAACCAGGAGACAATGGTGGGGCATCTTTGAAATGCTGGCAAAAAGAAAAAAACCTAGAATTCTACCCCCACCAAAGTATTCTTCAAAACTGAAGATAAAATACATTTTCAGATAAATAAAAGCTGAAGTAATGGGCCACTATGTGATCTATGCTACAGAGTATGATAAAGAAAAGTCTTCAGCCTGAAAGAGACAGAAGATAAAAATTCAGAGATATCAAAGGAAAGAAGAGCACAAAATATTAGAAACAAGTAGATAAATAAAAATAACTATTTTCCATGTTACTTAATTTCTCTTAAGGCAGACTTACTCTTTATAGGAATATTAATAATAGTGTTACACTAGAGCTTTTCATTGTGTGGATCAATAACAAACTGTGGAAAGCTCTTAAAGACATAGGAATACCTGACCATCTTGTCTGTGTCCTTGGAATCCTGTGTGTGGGTCAAGAAGCAACAGTTAAAACCCTGTATGGAACAACTAACTGACTGGTTCAGGTTTGAGAAAGGAGAACAACAAGGCTATTTGTTTAATTTGCACACTGAGCACATCATGAGAAATGCCAGTCTGGTTGAGTTAGAAGCTGAGATGAAGATAGGTAGGACAAACAGCAACAACTGCTGTAATGGCAGGAAGTGAAGAGGAACTAAAGACTCTCTTGATGAGGGGGAACAAGGAGAGTGAAAAAGCCAGCTTAAAACTAAATGTTAAAAAAACTAAGATCATGGCATCTGGCCCCATCGGTTCATGACAACTAGAAGGGAAAAAGGTGGAAGCAGTGACAGATTTCCTCATCTCGGGCTCTAAAAGCACTGTGGATGGTGACTGTCACCATGCAATCAGAAGACGACTGGTTCTTGGCAGGAAAGCTACAACAAACCTAGACAGTGTTTTTAAAAGCAGAAACATCACTCTGCTGACAAAGATCCGTATAGTCAAGTCTGTGGTCTGCCCCGTGGTCATGTATGGTTGTGAGAGCTGGACCATAAAGAAGACAGAGAGCCAAAGAACCGATACCTTCAAACTGTGGTGCTGGAGAAAATTCCTGAGAATCCCTTGGATAGCAAGGAGATCAAACCAGTCAATATAAAGGAAATCAATTGTGAATACTCACTGGAAGGACTGATGCTAAAGCTGAACTTCTAGTATTTTGGTCATCTGATGCAAACAGCCAACTCATTGGAAAAGCCCCTGATTCTGGGAAAGATTGAGGGCAAAAGGAGAAGAGGGCCTCAGAGGATGAGATGGCTGGATGGCATCACCAACACAATGAACATGAATTTGGGCAAACTCCAGGAGATGGTGAGGGACAGGGAGGCCTGGTGTGCTGTAGCCCATGGGGGTCACAAAAAGTCGGACACAACTGGGAGACTGAACAACAATGACAAGAATAGTTTGACATCTAGTTTCTTCTCAGAATCAAGAAAAGTGAGGAAAAAATTATTTTCTTTCTTATAATAACAACTTTAAAAACAAATAATCTGCAAATTCACAATGTTTTTCTCAAGCCTAGCAAGACCACAGAGGTTACAAAGTAGCCACAAAACCTGAAATCTAAGGGGAAAATGGGTTCCTGGGATAGAGCGGGCACAAACAACTACCTACCTGGATCCCATATAACCCAACAAAAGAATTCAAGCAAAATTTTAACATATACAAAATAGCAGGAAATTATAGGACCTTTGGGAGAAATTGACAAGAGAAGTTTGACCACTTACCTGAAGGCTCTTATCAACAGACCTCCTGAAATTCACAAGATTAGGGTCAAAATAGGACCTCTCTGGGAAATTAACAAGGAGAGTGAAAAGCCAGCTTAAAACTAAATGTTAAAAAAACTAAGATCATGGCATCTGGCCCCATCGGTTCATGACAACTAGAAGGGAAAAAGGTGGAAGCAGTGACAGATTTCCTCATCTCGGGCTCTAAAAGCACTGTGGATGGTGACTGTCACCATGCAATCAGAAGACGACTGGTTCTTGGCAGGAAAGCTACAACAAACCTAGACAGTGTTTTTAAAAGCAGAAACATCACTCTGCTGACAAAGATCCGTATAGTCAAGTCTGTGGTCTGCCCCGTGGTCATGTATGGTTGTGAGAGCTGGACCATAAAGAAGACAGAGAGCCAAAGAACCGATACCTTCAAACTGTGGTGCTGGAGAAAATTCCTGAGAATCCCTTGGATAGCAAGGAGATCAAACCAGTCAATATAAAGGAAATCAATTGTGAATACTCACTGGAAGGACTGATGCTAAAGCTGAACTTCTAGTATTTTGGTCATCTGATGCAAACAGCCAACTCATTGGAAAAGCCCCTGATTCTGGGAAAGATTGAGGGCAAAAGGAGAAGAGGGCCTCAGAGGATGAGATGGCTGGATGGCATCACCAACACAATGAACATGAATTTGGGCAAACTCCAGGAGATGGTGAGGGACAGGGAGGCCTGGTGTGCTGTAGCCCATGGGGGTCACAAAAAGTCGGACACAACTGGGAGACTGAACAACAATGACAAGAATAGTTTGACATCTAGTTTCTTCTCAGAATCAAGAAAAGTGAGGAAAAAATTATTTTCTTTCTTATAATAACAACTTTAAAAACAAATAATCTGCAAATTCACAATGTTTTTCTCAAGCCTAGCAAGACCACAGAGGTTACAAAGTAGCCACAAAACCTGAAATCTAAGGGGAAAATGGGTTCCTGGGATAGAGCGGGCACAAACAACTACCTACCTGGATCCCATATAACCCAACAAAAGAATTCAAGCAAAATTTTAACATATACAAAATAGCAGGAAATTATAGGACCTTTGGGAGAAATTGACAAGAGAAGTTTGACCACTTACCTGAAGGCTCTTATCAACAGACCTCCTGAAATTCACAAGATTAGGGTCAAAAAGAATCCTGAGGAAAGCCCCCCTCCCCCTCTCCACAGGGTGCAGGTCTGGAAAAGGAGCACAGTAGTCCCCATGAGAAAGCCAGAAGCATCTGTCCTGATGCTTCACCACCATCTCCCATGCTGAACAAAAGCTTCCAGCCTCTGGGAGACAGACATTGAACTCTGTTGTCCTTAGGCCCCACGCAAAAACTCATTGCGGCCAGAGCAAGTGAGCAATAGCCTTATGATAGAGAAAAGGCAAGAAAACACACTGACTGTTAGAGATTCTTTACCACTAGTAGAGGTGAAAGGTCACAGAGAAGGCCTCATCCCTGCTGCCCAGAGTCTTGGTACCTGCCTAAGACTTAGATCAAACCCTGAGAACACAGGATACACACCCTGCCCATCCCCATCAGGACCACACGAGTTGAGTCGTCAGTCACAGTGCTCTAATTCTGGGAGAGAGGCAAGAATACAAAGAGAGACTCTCTTTGAGGAGCAGATTCAAAGAGAAGATTGAGGCCAAAGGTAAAGACGACATAGAGAAAACCTCCAAATACACCAGCTTTCAACCAAACCAAGTAGAGCTAAAAGAATCTAAAGGAATTTCAAAAACAAAACTCAAATCCAGGTCAAATTCTCCATACTAAAGCCCAGTCAAAACACAAGGCATGCCTATTTCCATTCACAAATACTATTTGTCTCATCTCTAGTATTCTGTACGATATGTCAGCTTTTAGTCAAAAATTATGCATTAAAGAAGCAACAGTGAAAACTCTGATTGAAAAAAAAAAAAAAACAACAAAACCACAGAGGACTTCCCTGATGATAAGAATCAACCTGCCAATTCAGGGGACACAGATTTGGTATCAGACTTGAACGATTGCTCAGAGCAACTAAGATACCTTAGAACCTCTAAGCCTGTGTGTCACAGCTGCTGAGGCCTGTACCCCTAGGGCCTGTGCTCTGCAACGAGAGAAGCCACCACAGAGAGAAGCCCCAACACAGAAACAAATTATAGGACCTTTGGGAGAAATTGACAAGAAGTTTGACCACTTACCTGAAGGCTCTTATCAACAGACCTCCTGAAATTCACAAGATTAGGGTCAAAAAGAATCCTGAGGAAAGCCCCCCTCCCCCTCTCCACAGGGTGCAGGTCTGGAAAAGGAGCACAGTAGTCCCCATGAGAAAGCCAGAAGCATCTGTCCTGATGCTTCACCACCATCTCCCATGCTGAACAAAAGCTTCCAGCCTCTGGGAGACAGACATTGAACTCTGTTGTCCTTAGGCCCCACGCAAAAACTCATTGCGGCCAGAGCAAGTGAGCAATAGCCTTATGATAGAGAAAAGGCAAGAAAACACACTGACTGTTAGAGATTCTTTACCACTAGTAGAGGTGAAAGGTCACAGAGAAGGCCTCATCCCTGCTGCCCAGAGTCTTGGTACCTGCCTAAGACTTAGATCAAACCCTGAGAACACAGGATACACACCCTGCCCATCCCCATCAGGACCACACGAGTTGAGTCGTCAGTCACAGTGCTCTAATTCTGGGAGAGAGGCAAGAATACAAAGAGAGACTCTCTTTGAGGAGCAGATTCAAAGAGAAGATTGAGGCCAAAGGTAAAGACGACATAGAGAAAACCTCCAAATACACCAGCTTTCAACCAAACCAAGTAGAGCTAAAAGAATCTAAAGGAATTTCAAAAACAAAACTCAAATCCAGGTCAAATTCTCCATACTAAAGCCCAGTCAAAACACAAGGCATGCCTATTTCCATTCACAAATACTATTTGTCTCATCTCTAGTATTCTGTACGATATGTCAGCTTTTAGTCAAAAATTATGCATTAAAGAAGCAACAGTGAAAACTCTGATTGAAAAAAAAAAAAAAACAACAAAACCACAGAGGACTTCCCTGATGATAAGAATCAACCTGCCAATTCAGGGGACACAGATTTGGTATCAGACTTGAACGATTGCTCAGAGCAACTAAGATACCTTAGAACCTCTAAGCCTGTGTGTCACAGCTGCTGAGGCCTGTACCCCTAGGGCCTGTGCTCTGCAACGAGAGAAGCCACCACAGAGAGAAGCCCCAACACAGAAACAAAGTGTAGCCCCACTCACCGCAACTAGAGAAAGCCCACAAAAAACAAAGAGACCCAGCACAGCCAAAAATAAACAAATAAATAAAATTACACAAAAATAAAACACAGATGTGTAAAATACTACAAGTGAAAAACAGAGAAAAAGACAGTGTGCCTTTAGTAAGATCAGCAGGTAGACTTAACACAGATAAGGAATGTATCACTTAAGCTAGAAGATAAATCAATAGAAATTACCACAAAGAAGGTGAATGAGAAAAAGGAGTGAAAAAACAGAGCAGAGCAGTGGAGATTTGTGGGACAATGTATTTTTTTTTTCTCTATTTTAAAGTTTTTACAGAGTTTTGTTGTTCACAGACATGCATGACCAGTCACATGCATATCCTTGGTCCCCTCTCCCCTCCCAGGTGCCCCCATCCCACCCCTCCAGGCCATCTCACCAAGCCATTGTAAGAACTCCTATTCCTTTAGCTCAACAGACAATAGCTATCTTTTTCACACATGATGGTATAGGTTTCCTTGTTACTCCCTCTATATCTCCCACCCACTATTCATTCCCCACAATGTCCAAATGTCTATTCTCTGTCTGTTTTTCCATGAGTTCATTGTGTGTGTTATCATTACCTGTTTACTAGATCCCATATATATGTGTTAGTATAGTATACTTGTCTTTCTCTTTTTGACTTACTTCACTTTTTTTTTAAGCTTTTATTTTACTTTTAACTTTTACAGTTTTGTTCTTTACAGATATGTATGTTCCCAGATCAGTCATATGGATATCCCGCCCATCCCACCCCTCCAGACTGTCACACAGCACCCCTGCAGGATCCCTTTTCCTCACAGGGCAATGACTATAGCTATTTTCTTCACTTATGATAGTACAGGCCTTCATGCTACTTCCTTTATGCCTCCCACCCACTGTTCCTTCCCCACAATGTCCGTATGTTCACTGTCCATGTCTGTCTTTCCATTGCTTCACTGCATGTGCCATCATCACCATCCTACTAGATTCCAAATATATGTGTTAGTATATTGTACTTGTCCTTCTCTTTCTGCCTGACTTCACTTTTTATGATAGGTTCTAGATCCAGCCACCTCATTAGGGCTGATTCTTCTGCATTTCTTTTTACTGCTGTGTAGTCTTCCATTGTATATATGTACCGAGCTTTTCTATCCATTTATTCATCGATGGACATCTAGGTTGCTTCCATGTTCTAGCTATTATATAGAGAGCTGCAATGAACATGGGGTACAGGTGCTTCTTTCAGTTTTGATTTCATCAGGATATAAGCCTAAGAGTGGGACTGCTGGGTAGTATGGTGCTTCTATTTTTAGTTTTTTAAGGAATCTCCATACTGTCTTCCATAGTGGCTGTATCAATTTACATGATTTGTGGGACAATATTAAACAATCCAATATATACAATTCTAGGAAAAGAAGATAGTGAGAAGGGGGAAGAGCAAATATTTAGTGTGATAATGATTCAAAATTGTCCAATATCAATTGCCCACTATAAGACATCACTTTGGCAACAAAGGTCCACATCGTCAAAGCTATGGTTTTTCCAGTAGTCCTGTTTAAGGCGTTATCTCAAATTAATAAAGAAATCTTCAGATGGTTATTTAAAGGGGGATAGCAAAGTAAATATTTATGTAGTCAAAATAAGACTTGATATTACTTCATTACCTAAAGTTAATTGGTCAAAAGACCCCTTCCTGGTCCTCAACATTCAAAGTTAAGCGAGGGCTTCCCTGGTGGTCCAGTGGGTAAGGACACTGCCTTGCAGTGCAAGGGGCCCCGGTTGGATTCCTGGTCTGGGAAGATCCCACGTGCCGCGGAGCAGCTGGACCTATGTGTCCAATTACCGAGCCAGAGCTCTGGAGCGCATGCGCCCAGAGCCGGCGCTTTGCGGCAACAGAGGCTACTGCGATGGGAGGCCCACACAGACCAAAGAACAAAGATGGATGAAAAATAAGTAAATGAAAGACCAATAGAAGTGCCCCACCCCACGCCCCAAAAACGTGAGTCAGTTCTATTTACCTTAGTTTTTAAAAATATCTTTAAGGGTCCAGAAAAATTTTACACAGAAATATCTAATCAGCAATTATTTGAGACAGTTAGGTCAAAGGGCCTGACCTTCTTGGCTTAAACTCCTCTGTGGGGATCCCAGAGCTTTTTATATAAAAGTAGGTAAAGTACACAGGGAACGGAAAAAAAGAAAAAAGCCCTCTAAAATGCCTTGTCTAAGATCAAAGATTGTTCATTGGATCCTGATGAAAACTTGAAGGTATAGAACTTGGCAACATTTGGATAAAAGTATATAAAACTGACATGCTTAAATAGGCTTCAGATAAGATGGTTACAGCGCTTATTTATCTTGTGGGATAGACAAGGCATACAGTTTGTCACTAAAGAAACAGTAACTGAACGTACAAACCAATAGAGTTACCTGAGCCATACCAAATAAGTAAAAACTGGGAACTAAGGGCTAATTAAAATAGAATAGTGATATAGCTGTAGTTTAATTTGTAAACTCGGAACAGTCTGCTGAATGCCTTATACAAAACTTTGAGGACATGATAAATTAAACCTAAAGTTATAGAACTTAGAACTTTGCAAAATAAATTTCAGTTTAATTAAAAATCTTGTCACAGGGCTTTAGTATCTTTATATGACAAAACTGTTCTTTATGAAACTAAAAACAACTGTCTTTGTCTTGCAAATGTCTGAAACCCAGAAATATAAATCCAGGCCACAAAGACCTGAATTAGCTCAAACAAGCAAGATTTAAAAAGAGAGGGAGACGACTGTTGCTTTGTAGTGTAGCCCGAAGTCGGGAAGATTGTTTCCTCCGGCTCCATTCTATTTAAAAAAAAAAAAACACTTTTTTTTTTTTTTTTTAATTTTGGCCTCTATTATTGGTTTTCTATTTATTTTCATCCATACTCTTCCACCTGTGCAAGCATCCCACTGCAGCAGCCCCTCTCGGTGCAGGGCACCAGTTCTGGGCACACACACCCCAGAGTGCCGGCTCACAAGGAGATACACCAGTCCTGCTGCTCAGGGGCACGTGGGATCCTCCCAGGCCAAAGATCAAACCAGTGCCTCCTGCAACACAGGGCAGACTCCCCCACCCACTGAACCACCAGGGAAGCCCCTCCAGCTCCATTCTTCCTTCTCAAGACTGCTTTGGCTACCCAGGGTCTTTTGTGTTTCCATATGAATTGTGATATTTTGTATTCTAGTTCTGTCAAAAAATATCATTGGTAATTTGTTAGGGATCACATTGAATCTGTAGATTACATTTGGTTGTATAGTCATTTTCATAATACTGATTCTTCCAACACAGGAACATGGAATATCTCTCCATCTATTTATGTCATCTTTGATTTCTTTCATCAGTGTCTTATAATTTTCTATGTGCAGTTCTTTAGGTAGATTTATTCCTAGGTATTTTATTCTTTTTGTTGCAATGGTGAATGAGATTGCTTCCTTGATTTCTCTTTCTGATTTTTCATTGTTAGTATACAAGAATGTGAGTGATTTCTGTGTATCTTGTGATTTTGCTAAATTTGTTGATTAGCTAGCTCTATTAATTTTCTGATAGTATCTTTAGGATTTTATAGGATCACCATATGACCCAGAAATCCCTCTATTAGGCATATACCCTGAGGAAATAAAAATTGAAAAAGGCACAGGTACCCTATTGTTCATTGCAGCACTATTTACAATAGCTAGAATATGGAAGCAACCTAGATGTTCATCAACAGATGAATGGATAAAGAAGCTGTGGTACATATACAATGGAATATTACTCAGCCATAAAAAGAAATGCATTTGAGTCAGTTCTAATGAGGTGGGTAAACCTAGAACCTATCATATAGAGTGAAGTAAGTCAGAAAGAGAAAGATAAATATTATATACTAACACATACATATGAAATCTAGAAGGATGGGACTGATAAATGTATACTCAGAACAGCAATGGAGAAACAGACAGAGAACAGACTTATGGACATCATAGGGAGGGAAAAATCGGCAAGATGTATGGAAAGAGTAACAGGGAAATTTACACTACCATATGTTAAATAAGACCACCAATGGGAATCTGCTGTAACTCAAACAATGGCTCTGTAGCAACCTAGAGGGGTAGAATGGGGAGGGAGATTGGATGGAAGTTCAAGAGGGAGAGGATGTATGTATACCTATCACTGATTCAGGCTGACGTGTGGCAGTAAACAACAAAACTCTGTAAAGAAATAAATAAAAGCTAAAATAAAATTTAAAAAGAAAGGGAAAAAAAGTGGCAACTTTAAATCCAAACTATCGAAAATGCTCCCTCAGCCTAACCTTACAGACAGTAAACCTTAATCATCTGAGCAAGAAACGTTAGTGCATTCCAATTGATCGGAAACTAGTAAGTTTATACTGTAATACCGGATTCCTAGCTAAGCTTTTAAGTGAAGCCATGAAATCTCTAGCCTGCTGGTTTACATCCATGAGACGTCTCCACCTCTAAGAAGTACTGCTAAAACGTACTGGTCAACCTCAGTTCCTTAAGCATTAGTGATTATTGTATAGACTTGGATTACTGTGAGTTTGAATGGTTTGCCTTAGAAACGAACTGAGATCATTCTGTTATTTCTGAGATTGCACGCAAGCACTGCATTTGGACTCTTGTTGACTGTGAAGGCTACTCTATTTCTTCTAAGGGATTCTTGTCCACAGTTGTAGATATAATGGTCATCTGTTACTCTTGCCATCTCCTGCTTGACCACATCCAAGTTATATTGATTCGTGGACCTAATATTCCAGGTTCCTATGCAATATTATTCTTTATAGCATCAGACTTTACTTTCACCACCAGACACATTCACAACTAGGTGTTGTTTCTGCTTTGGTCCAACCACTTCATTCTTTTTGGAGCTATTAGTAATTGCCCTCTCTTTTATGCAGTAGCCTATTGGACACCTTCCAATCTGAGGGCTTCATCTTCTGGTGTCATGTCTTTCTACCTTTTCATACCCTTCATGGAGTTCTCACATTCTTGTGGCAAGAATACTGGAGTGGGTTTCCATTCGCTCTTCCAGTGCATTCATGGTTCCAACAAGTGAGACTAGTGACCAGAAAGAAAAAAAAAAAAGTTCTGTATTGAAGTTTTGTTAATAGTGTAATTCTAGGTTTGGAAGAACCAACACGGGGAGTATCTCATGGATCCTAATATGTTGGAAGATAAAAGATACAGAGAATTTTTTATTGTCTACCAACAATCTTAATCCAAAAGCTAACACCTGGAATGACATCAATGAGAACTTTTGCCTGATCTGGGATGACCCTTCCAGCACCATGGAACAAAAAAATGGTCATGAAATGCCTCCCAAATATGGTCACATTTCTGACCATATTCCAATTTTTTGAAATAAAGTATCTCCTGCCATATTAATAAAGATGTATTAGCCATTAGCAATTTTTGGCCTCCAAATGTTTATTTCTGAGCCTGGAGGGCCCTCAAGAGCAAGAACAATGCCTTGCATCTGCCCTTACCGAGTAGAGAGCTAAATTCCTCATCTTGAGATATCTGGTTTTCCTTAATTGACAATAGTCTTTGACGTTCAGACTGCCTGCTCCACTTTGTTACAAACTTCTCTATAACGTAGCTTTCTCCCCTGCCTTCTCAGGGCTGCCTATGATCCTGCATCTCATGCCTGAAGTCCTAAAATTTCCCACCAGATAAAACAACTCTCTACTTTCAGATTGTGACTGTTTTTTAGTTGACAGGTATAACGATCTTGGGAAACTGTCGTTTTTACTGAAATTAAATATATACCCACTCTCCATGACCCAGAAATTCCTAGGAATATGCTCAAGAGAAATGAGTATAAATATCCACAAAAACACTTTTATGAGAAAGTACCCTACAGATCTGAGAATCACAGCCCAAGATAGACAACAACCCAAATGTTTATCAACAATAGAATGGGCCAATAACTCATGGTGAAGTCACACAACACAATGACTATTAAGCAATGAAATCAGTGAAATATGGCTACAGGCGACAGCCCACTGGTGTCTCACAATTAAAATTTTAGTGAAAAAAGTCAGACAGGAAAGAAAATCTACCACATGATTCCACTTATATGTTAATAAGAATTCAACATCTGGAAAAATTAATCTCTGGTGATAAAATCCAGACAAAGGAAAACTTTGTGGATGTGGGTGGGGTAGTGATTGGGAGGACACTGGGGGTGCTGATAAGGAAAGTGAGTAGGATGCTGTGGGGTTTCTGGGTGTGAAAGCCTTTCAAATCCTGGCTGATCAGGGAAAGGCGGGGATTCAGAGACAAGTAGGGAGTAGCCAAAAAGCAATAGCGCTGCCTTGAGGCAGGTCCTGGTTCCTCCTCAGGGGATACATTTAACCATATCTTTGAGCTCTTCTGCAGAAGGGAAAACCCCAACAGTAGATGTTAGCTACCTGAATCATTTTTAATTCCAGAAAAGGTCACAGTTGGATAACCTTGAGAACCAAAGAAGTTCATCAGGAGATCAGCCAGATTAGAGGGTAGGCCCTGCACACACCCTGATCCTTATCAGCAACCCCACTTTTGAACCATTGCTATACGACCCCCCAACAAATCCTCCCGAGTGGGACACACAGGTTTGACAGGCACAAGCCCACCGTGTCTCCCTGTGCCTGGCATAGTAATAAAGCAGTTCTATTCCACTTCAGTCAAAATCCTGTCTCTGAAATTTGATTCTGCACAGAGGCTAAGTTTTTGGTATCAATAGCTTCTTAATTTCTTGATTTGCGTGTAATTACCACATTGTGACCACTCCTTACACTGTACACTTATGGTTTGCAAATTTCAAGCATGTATGTTAGAATTCAATAACATGCATATATTTAAAATAATAAAAATCAAATAGAACAAAGTAAAGCATATTAAATTCCAAACTTGGGTAAAATTAATGACTAAAATTGGCAACTTTTTTGTCAGTGTGATCTGAATTTTTCCTGGAAACTGACATTCTGCATTGGGTCCAAGTGCGGCAGGGTTATGTCTCCATCAACAGCTCCAAAGAGGCTGAAGTGTGAGTCAGTTCAGGTGACATTAGCCTCTGCGCGAGCAGTGCCCAGCGGGAGGCTTCCCTTTGCCCTTTTCTAGAATTCCCTCCCTGTTTATTTTATGCTCCCTTCCTGCTGAGAGGTCTCTGGTATTAACAGCAAATAAATGGGCAGCTGTAGGCTACACAAAAGGATGCCTTAGGTAATCCCTTTGTGGTGAACCATCTAATTTTTTATTCATTCTTGTCCTTTTTATTTCAGGAGAGGGCAGAGGCCCCTGCCTAGAATCCCACCACAATGAATACTCTTTGCTGTTTATTTGCCAGTAATTGAGGGGATTAATTTTTCTAATGTGTATGATAATTAAAACTATACCTATGCTCCTTTGGACACAGTATTTCTGTGTGTATTATCTCATTGGATCTTCATAATATTTATGACAAGAGAGTAAGCAAACATTATCATTTCCCTTTTACTCAAGAGCAAGCCGAAGTTCAGATAAACTTTGTAAAATAAACAATTTGAATAGAGTAAGTGAAGGTGAAACTTTTTAAAACAATGTTTCTATTGTGGCAAAAGTCACATAATAGAAAACATAGTATTTTAACTGTACTTGTACAGTTCAGTGGCACTAAGGACATTCACACTGTTGTCCAGTTCTTATCATCACCCATCTCCCGAAGTTTTCACTTTTCTAAACTGAAACTTTGTGTCCATTGAACACTAATTCCCAACCCTCCTGTGTAACCCCTCCTTGACCCCTAGCATCTACCAATGTATTTTCCAAAACTATGAATTTGACTATACTAGGTATCTATCTCATTTATATGAGCCAAATTGAACAGTATTTGTCTTCTTCTAATGTATATTGGAATGCATTATTTTGAACCTGTTTTTAATTTTTAATTTATTATTTTTGGCTATTCTGTGTTTTCACTGCTACTGAAGGCCCTTCTCTGGTTACAGGGAGTGGGGGCTACTCTCCAGTTGAGGTGAGCAGGCTTCTTATGGCCGTGACTTTTCTTATTGTGGAACTCGGGCTCTAGGGCACAGGCTCAATAGCTGTGGTTCACAGGCTTAGTTGCTCTGCAGCACCTGGGATCTTCCTGATCCAGGAAGATCCCTGAGTTAACAGGCAAACTCTTTTCCACTGAGCTACCAGGGAAGCCCTGGAATGCATTTTTAAGATTAACATAATATGTCCTAAAAACAGACTGTGTGATTTTTTTCAGTCAGATAAAATAAAGCAAATATCATGTATTAATGCATGTATATGGAATCAAGAAAACAAGTACAGATGAACCTATTTGCAGGAAGAAGTAGGGACAAACATAGAGAATAATGTGTGGACGGACACCAAGGAGGGTAAGAGTGTCAGGTGGGATGGGTTGGGATATTGGGATTGACATATATATACCATTGTGTATGGAATGGATAGCTAGTGAGAATCTACTATGTAACATAGGCGAAAAAGTGAAGCTTTAATATCACTGTCTGAGTTTGGATTTCCCCGGGTTCACTTCCTGAGCCAAAGATACAAGTGCAGAAAGTGTATTTGGGAGAAGGAAACCCCAGGAAGGGTGTGGAGAAGTGAGAAAAGCAAGAGGAATCAATCAAGAAGGGACATGTTATCAATTCGCTTACCATTGAGGGTTGTTAGGATTTAATAGTGCTCTGAGAACCAGGGTAATATACATGCCTTAGAATGACCCTGCTCAAAGAACGAAAAATCTGGAGCTGGAGCATTGTACAGTTCAGTGGCACTAAGGACATTCACACTGTTGTCCAGTTCTTATCATCACCCATCTCCCGAAGTTTTCACTTTTCTAAACTGAAACTTTGTGTCCATTGAACACTAATTCCCAACCCTCCTGTGTAACCCCTCCTTGACCCCTAGCATCTACCAATGTATTTTCCAAAACTATGAATTTGACTATACTAGGTATCTATCTCATTTATATGAGCCAAATTGAACAGTATTTGTCTTCTTCTAATGTATATTGGAATGCATTATTTTGAACCTGTTTTTAATTTTTAATTTATTATTTTTGGCTATTCTGTGTTTTCACTGCTACTGAAGGCCCTTCTCTGGTTACAGGGAGTGGGGGCTACTCTCCAGTTGAGGTGAGCAGGCTTCTTATGGCCGTGACTTTTCTTATTGTGGAACTCGGGCTCTAGGGCACAGGCTCAATAGCTGTGGTTCACAGGCTTAGTTGCTCTGCAGCACCTGGGATCTTCCTGATCCAGGAAGATCCCTGAGTTGGCAGGCAAACTCTTTTCCACTGAGCTACCAGGGAAGCCCTGGAATGCATTTTTAAGATTAACATAATATGTCCTAAAAACAGACTGTGTGATTTTTTTCAGTCAGATAAAATAAAGCAAATATCATGTATTAATGCATGTATATGGAATCTAGAAAAATAGTACAGATGAACCTATTTGCAGGAAGAAGTAGGGACAAACATAGAGAATAATGTGTGGACGGACACCAAGGAGGGTAAGAGTGTCAGGTGGGATGGGTTGGGATATTGGGATTGACATATATATACCATTGTGTATGGAATGGATAGCTAGTGAGAATCTACTATGTAACATAGGCGAAAAAGTGAAGCTTTAATATCACTGTCTGAGTTTGGATTTCCCCGGGTTCACTTCCTGAGCCAAAGATACAAGTGCAGAAAGTGTATTTGGGAGAAGGAAACCCCAGGAAGGGTGTGGAGAAGTGAGAAAAGCAAGAGGAATCAATCAAGAAGGGACATGTTATCAATTCGCTTACCATTGAGGGTTGTTAGGATTTAATAGTGCTCTGAGAACCAGGGTAATATACATGCCTTAGAATGACCCTGCTCAAAGAACGAAAAATCTGGAGCTGGAGCATTTATTCACTAACCCTGGAGGTGTCATTTGCTTATCACTTTTGGTCTGCTGAGTAGGTGGTAAAGAAAGTTTCAGAGACTGTTAAAGTCCTAATGCAAAGCAATGTGGGTGCTGGTGGTTGGACATCAGGTCCCAGAGCACTGTTGAGAGCCTAGGGATTATTATGTTTTGAATAATTACAAATATTTTTGTATCAAACTCTTGATTTCCGTAAAAATAAAACCCTTCTTTTGCTCACAGTCACATCAACGTGCCATAATCATCGCTCTCAGATTCCTTACATTTTATTGCTTTCTTAGCCTAATTTAGCTCTTCTGACTTGTCTGGCTTGGATGAGTATCTTGGCTGCCCATGTTACACTGATTGAAAATAGCCTTCTTAAATGATGTATCTTATGCATCAGTGTCTAGAATCAGTCACTATTTCAATCCTACAAGGCCCTGAATTTCTGAATTCTCTTTATTTCTTTTCATTTCCACTTAAATCCCAGCCTCACCCTCCGCCCCGTGCCAGAATCTGTTTTCTTGAAACAGGTTCCCAAAGATAACCAACAACATCACCTCTTCCACTAAGTTTTGCCTCAGAATAACATAGATCCCCATGTTTCTAGCCTCCGTATACATTGTTTTCACTTCCTACTGATCACCTATTAACCTAGTGGCACACATTTTAGAATTGCAGGTTTTGTTTGTTTGTTTTGTTTTTACGGCAGCCTCATTTCTAGTTATCAATATTTGTATGGGTAAGTACAGTTAGTTGAAGCTGAAGCAAGAAAAAAATACTGAAAACTTCAGTGGCTTAATATAATAGATTCATTTTTCACAAATGCATGTTCTGTTGACTCTCTTGGTCAACAGGTATCTGTAAAGAATCTTTCTCTTTTTATCTTATGATGAGATTTCCAGTTTACTGCATAAGGAAAGAAAGAGCTGCAGAGTAACACTATTTGTCAAAATTCATCACACGATCCTGTAAGAGAAAGATTTGGAAATTGTGAGGAAACATGTAGATATTTAGTGAGTATTGAATGTCTATCACTACATATGATGTGTATTAGTTATGAGTATTGACTATTAGTTATGAGGATTGACTACTATTTTGAAAACTCTAAATCCATTTTACACAGATTATTATTACTGCACCCCCCAAAAAAGAAGTTATTATTTTAGAAGCCTATCAAGAAAGGAGAAAAGGCTAAAAGAATTTATTTCAAACTGATAGAAATGATGCAATACCTTGTGCTCAGGGAAATACATTCTGGTTTTATTTGCATGTCAAATACCTGACACATAAAGGAGGACTGTGTAGGATATGAATTTAGCCAACTTTTACCTGATAAAGTTTTAGTATCCTTGATAGTATAAATGTTCATATTTGCAAATATTAATGATTAATGTTTTATAGTATAGTTTTAAGCCTGTTTTGTCATGAAAATACTTACAAATTATGAAAATAAAACTGAAGAAAAGAAAATGACAATTGTGACCCTGCTTTTAGTAATAATTACTGTCAACAGTTACATGGTTTTTTCTTTACATTTTCACATTCATGGTTTATACTATAGGTACACTATTCTAATATTACTTGATATCTTTTCACTTTGCCAAATATTTAATATAGCATTTTTTATACTAGTCAAAATCTTGTGTAAGCATCATTCAATAGCTACTCAATCAACCTCAGGAATATACCATTGTTTGTGTAATTAGAGCCTACTTGTTGGACATTCAGTTTTCTTTTTAAGTTTTTAAATTACAAGCTAAAAGAAATGAGTCTCTTTGCACATAAATCCTTGGACTTCTGAATATTTCATTAGCATAGATTCCAGGAGTACAAGTTCTTGATCAATGGGTATACATATTCAGAAACCAATGAATATTGATAGATGTATTTCCAGAAATACACTGATTTATACTCCGATCA
This sequence comes from Tragulus kanchil, assembly GCA_022376925.1. Classification (NCBI taxonomy): domain Eukaryota; kingdom Metazoa; phylum Chordata; class Mammalia; order Artiodactyla; family Tragulidae; genus Tragulus; species Tragulus kanchil. The sequence goes on along the minus strand of JAIOJX010000028.1, from coordinate 58,192,047 downwards.
TGGGTATGCAAATATGTCCATCTTATCAAACATTGATTAGCACCTATGTATGTACAAACACACGTTCAGTAAATAGACTTTATTCTGATTTTATAGTTTTTAGCATCAACTATATCAAAGGAGGTCTCAAAACGCAGCTGTTTGAAGTGTATTGGTCAAAAAGAACTTTAACAAATGCGTATGGTGTGTAACTAATACCCTGGTGAAGGAAAGGAACATTTACTCCCACACGCTTTCCTTCTGCAGGCAGTCCCTTTACCTCTGACCTTAGGCAGCCATTCTGCTATTTTGAAAACTCTAAATCCATTTTACACAGATTATTATTACTGCACCCCCCAAAAAAGAAGTTATTATTTTAGAAGCCTATCAAGAAAGGAGAAAAGGCTAAAAGAATTTATTTCAAACTGATAGAAATGATGCAATACCTTGTGCTCAGGGAAATACATTCTGGTTTTATTTGCATGTCAAATACCTGACACATAAAGGAGGACTGTGTAGGATATGAATTTAGCCAACTTTTACCTGATAAAGTTTTAGTATCCTTGATAGTATAAATGTTCATATTTGCAAATATTAATGATTAATGTTTTATAGTATAGTTTTAAGCCTGTTTTGTCATGAAAATACTTACAAATTATGAAAATAAAACTGAAGAAAAGAAAATGACAATTGTGACCCTGCTTTTAGTAATAATTACTGTCAACAGTTACATGGTTTTTTCTTTACATTTTCACATTCATGGTTTATACTATAGGTACACTATTCTAATATTACTTGATATCTTTTCACTTTGCCAAATATTTAATATAGCATTTTTTATACTAGTCAAAATCTTGTGTAAGCATCATTCAATAGCTACTCAATCAACCTCAGGAATATACCATTGTTTGTGTAATTAGAGCCTACTTGTTGGACATTCAGTTTTCTTTTTAAGTTTTTAAATTACAAGCTAAAAGAAATGAGTCTCTTTGCACATAAATCCTTGGACTTCTGAATATTTCATTAGCATAGATTCCAGGAGTACAAGTTCTTGATCAATGGGTATACATATTCAGAAACCAATGAATATTGATAGATGTATTTCCAGAAATACACTGATTTATACTCCGATCATGGGTATGCAAATATGTCCATCTTATCAAACATTGATTAGCACCTATGTATGTACAAACACACGTTCAGTAAATAGACTTTATTCTGATTTTATAGTTTTTAGCATCAACTATATCAAAGGAGGTCTCAAAACGCAGCTGTTTGAAGTGTATTGGTCAAAAAGAACTTTAACAAATGCGTATGGTGTGTAACTAATACCCTGGTGAAGGAAAGGAACATTTACTCCCACAACGCTTTCCTTCTGCAGGCAGTCCCCTTTACCTCTGACCTTAGGCAGCCATGGATCTGCTTTCAGTGACTGTGAATTAACTTTTCCCTATTTTAGAATTTCTTTTCTATTGGATAGATACTTAGGGGTGGAGTTGACGTGTCAGAGTCAGAGTGCAGAGTCAGACACAGCGGAGCAACTGAATGGCAGGGGTCAGAGCATGCTTCGCTTGAGCTTTCCTGCAAACTTGGTTTCTAAAGAGCATATTCATTCTGACTAGCATGTAGAGATTTTTATTTATCCTACTTCCTTGCCAATATGTGAAATTGTCAATTAAAAAAAAATTTGTCATTCTGGTGGGTGCACAGTGGTATATCAATTTTTAATTTGTATGACTCCTAATGATACTGAGTGCTTTTCCATGTGCCTATAAATCATTCGTACAATATATCTGATTTTGTGAAGTCTCTGTTCAGATATTGTGCCCTTTTTTTTTTTTTATTACATTGGAGGAGATTGCTGTGCAACATTATGTGAGTTCCTGCTATATGACAATGTGACTCAGCTATAAGTATACATGTATCCCCTCTGTCTTGAGCCTCCTCCTGCTCACTCCTTATTCCACCCCTCTAGGTCATTGCAGAGCACCGAGCTGACCTATGTCACCTGTGTTGTACAGCAGCTTCCCATTAGCTATCTACTTGACACACGATAGTGTATATATACCTGAAGAAAGGATTGGCAACCCACCTCAATATTCTTGCCTGGAGAATCCCATGGACAGAGGAACCTGAAAGGCTAGAGTCCATGGGGTTACAAAGAGTCAACATGAGCGGCTCCCACTTTTCTTCTAGTGTATATTTGTATATATGTACATATATCTGTATATATGTACTTTTAGTGAACATATGTATATATGTACATAGATATATATGTCTATGTGTAAATGCTACTCTCTCAGTTTATCCCACTTGCTCCTTCCCCTGCTGTGCCCATAAACCTGTTCTCCACATCTGAGTCTGTATTTCTGCTCTGCGAATAGGTACATCAGCATCATTTTTCAAGATTCCATATATATGCATTGATATACAATAGAGGTTTTTCTTTTGCTGACTTATGTCACTCTGTATGACAGACTCTAGGTTCATCCACTTCACTAGAACTTACTCAGTTTTGTTCCTTTTCATGACTGAGTAATATTCCATTGCATATATGTACCAAAACTTCTTTCTATTCCTCTGTCGATGAACATTTAGGTTACTCCCATGTCCCGGCTCTGGTAAATAGTGCTGCAATGAACACAGGAGTACATGTGTCTCTTTAAGTTATGATTTTCTCAGGGTATATGCCTAGTAATGTAATTGCTGAGTCATATGATAGTTTTATTCCTAGTTTCTTAAGGAATATCCACACTGTTCTCCATAGTGGTTTATCAATTTACATTCCCACCAATAATGCAAGAGATTTCCCTTTTCTCCACATTCTCTCCAGATTTTATTGTTTGTAGATTTTTTGATGATGGTCATTCTGGCTGGTATGAGGTATGCCCATCATTTTCTATTTTTATTTTTATGTTTTTAATTTAAAAATTTCATTGGAGTATATTCACAATGTTGCATTAATTTTAGGTGTCAGACTTCCCATTGTGCCCTTTTTTTATTACATTGGAGGAGATTGCTGTGCAACATTATGTGAGTTCCTGCTATATGACAATGTGACTCAGCTATAAGTATACATGTATCCCCTCTGTCTTGAGCCTCCTCCTGCTCACTCCTTATTCCACCCCTCTAGGTCATTGCAGAGCACCGAGCTGACCTATGTCACCTGTGTTGTACAGCAGCTTCCCATTAGCTATCTACTTGACACACGATAGTGTATATATACCTGAAGAAAGGATTGGCAACCCACCTCAATATTCTTGCCTGGAGAATCCCATGGACAGAGGAACCTGAAAGGCTAGAGTCCATGGGGTTACAAAGAGTCAACATGAGCGGCTCCCACTTTTCTTCTAGTGTATATTTGTATATATGTACATATATCTGTATATATGTACTTTTAGTGAACATATGTATATATGTACATAGATATATATGTCTATGTGTAAATGCTACTCTCTCAGTTTATCCCACTTGCTCCTTCCCCTGCTGTGCCCATAAACCTGTTCTCCACATCTGAGTCTGTATTTCTGCTCTGCGAATAGGTACATCAGCATCATTTTTCAAGATTCCATATATATGCATTGATATACAATAGAGGTTTTTCTTTTGCTGACTTATGTCACTCTGTATGACAGACTCTAGGTTCATCCACTTCACTAGAACTTACTCAGTTTTGTTCCTTTTCATGACTGAGTAATATTCCATTGCATATATGTACCAAAACTTCTTTCTATTCCTCTGTCGATGAACATTTAGGTTACTCCCATGTCCCGGCTCTGGTAAATAGTGCTGCAATGAACACAGGAGTACATGTGTCTCTTTAAGTTATGATTTTCTCAGGGTATATGCCTAGTAATGTAATTGCTGAGTCATATGATAGTTTTATTCCTAGTTTCTTAAGGAATATCCACACTGTTCTCCATAGTGGTTTATCAATTTACATTCCCACCAATAATGCAAGAGATTTCCCTTTTCTCCACATTCTCTCCAGATTTTATTGTTTGTAGATTTTTTGATGATGGTCATTCTGGCTGGTATGAGGTATGCCCATCATTTTCTATTTTTATTTTTATGTTTTTAATTTAAAAATTTCATTGGAGTATATTCACAATGTTGCATTAATTTTAGGTGTACAGCACAATGATTCAGTTATACATATACATATATTCATCCGTTTTTAGATTCTTTTCTCTTATAGGTTATTCCAGACTATTGAGTAGAGTTCCCTATGTTATACAGTAAGATCTTTGCTAATTACCTGTCTCTTATAGGGTAGTATGTGTACGTTAATCCCAAGCTCCTGATTTATGACCCCCTCCATGTTTCCCCTTTGTGAACCATAAGTTTGTGTTTTTTTTGACACTTTTATTTTTTTATTATTTATTTATTTGGCTGCACTGGGTCTTAGCTGTGGCATGTGGGATCTAGTTCCCTGACCAGGGGTTGAACCTGGGCCCCCTGCATTAGGAATACAAGAGCCTCAACCACTGGGCCACCAGGGAAGGCCCCATAAGTTTGTTTTTGATATCTGTAAGTCAGTTTCTATTTCATAAATAATTTCATTTGTATATTTCTCTTAAAGACTAAGATCCATACAAGTGTCCATCTTTGTCATAATTAAGTCATGAGAGTTTCGATTTGCTGGACACTTCTTGCTGTCGGATATATGCATTGTGCAAATTTTCCCCTGTCGGTGGCTTTTCTTTCCTTTTCCTAACAATGTCTTTCAAAAAGCAGTTTCTTTTCACAGCTGCTTTAAAACAACTTTCCTTGTATCCTTGGTGCTTTTTGTAACCTATCTAAGTAGTCTTATTTTACCCCACACTAACAAAGATTTTCTCCTTATTACCCTGTAACAATTTTATGAATTCAGTTTTTATGTTTGTGTCTATGGTGCATTTTGCCTGAATTTTTAGTGTGGGGTCCGAGTTAAGGCTCATTTTATAACCTAAGTGGGATAACATTCTGAACAAAAATACATGAAGGCATATGTACATATAACTGAACCAGTTTGCTGCACACCTGATTATAAATCAGCTAGACTCCAATAAAAAAAATTTTTTTTTAAATCTACCCAGTAAGAAAAGATAGAGCTTGGAGGCCCAGAGGAGCTGTAGGTCTTCAAATATCTTGCTTTATGGCCTTAGAAAATGATCTTTTTTAAATACACATTCTCTCCAGATTTTATTGTTTGTAGATTTTTTGATGATGGTCATTCTGGCTGGTATGAGGTATGCCCATCATTTTCTATTTTTATTTTTATGTTTTTAATTTAAAAATTTCATTGGAGTATATTCACAATGTTGCATTAATTTTAGGTGTACAGCACAATGATTCAGTTATACATATACATGTATATGCATTCTTTTTTAGATTCTTTTCTCTTATAGGTTATTCCAGACTATTGAGTAGAGTTCCCTATGTTATACAGTAAGATCTTTGCTAATTACCTGTCTCTTATAGGGTAGTATGTGTACGTTAATCCCAAGCTCCTGATTTATGACCCCCTCCATGTTTCCCCTTTGTGAACCATAAGTTTGTGTTTTTTTTGACACTTTTATTTTTTTATTATTTATTTATTTGGCTGCACTGGGTCTTAGCTGTGGCATGTGGGATCTAGTTCCCTGACCAGGGGTTGAACCTGGGCCCCCTGCATTAGGAATACAAGAGCCTCAACCACTGGGCCACCAGGGAAGGCCCCATAAGTTTGTTTTTGATATCTGTAAGTCAGTTTCTATTTCATAAATAATTTCATTTGTATATTTCTCTTAAAGACTAAGATCCATACAAGTGTCCATCTTTGTCATAATTAAGTCATGAGAGTTTCGATTTGCTGGACACTTCTTGCTGTCGGATATATGCATTGTGCAAATTTTCCCCTGTCGGTGGCTTTTCTTTCCTTTTCCTAACAATGTCTTTCAAAAAGCAGTTTCTTTTCACAGCTGCTTTAAAACAACTTTCCTTGTATCCTTGGTGCTTTTTGTAACCTATCTAAGTAGTCTTATTTTACCCCACACTAACAAAGATTTTCTCCTTATTACCCTGTAACAATTTTATGAATTCAGTTTTTATGTTTGTGTCTATGGTGCTTTTTGCCTGAATTTTTAGTGTGGGGTCCGAGTTAAGGCTCATTTTATAACCTAAGTGGGATAACATTCTGAACAAAAATACATGAAGGCATATGTACATATAACTGAACCAGTTTGCTGCACACCTGATTATAAATCAGCTAGACTCCAATAAAAAAAATTTTTTTTTAAATCTACCCAGTAAGAAAAGATAGAGCTTGGAGGCCCAGAGGAGCTGTAGGTCTTCAAATATCTTGCTTTATGGCCTTAGAAAATGATAGGGCATAGTATGTTATGTTTTCAAAAAATAGTTATTTCCTATGAAATAATCCCACTAGGACACACTTACAACAGTCTGAAGTGAAATTCTTATGAGATCACAGCCGTAGGGTTATAAAATCATGAGAGGGAATTTCGAAGGCAGCTGCTTCGAAATCTTGCTGAATCTTCCTTAAGGACGTATGTTTATGGTTGGTTCATGTCATAGAGCAGGAACCAACACAACACTGTAAAGCAATTATCCCTCAATGTAAAATCTTTAAAAACATTTAATAAAGAAAGGACTCAAGGAGATTCTATCTGCTTCTACGACTTCTCTGAATGGTTTCTATCAATACATTCTATATCTGAACTGAGTGGTGGTAAAACAACTAAATAGATAAGGATACAAGTAAAAAGTTAAGAAGCAATGCTTGGTATGCTGAGGGCTGAGAAACTCCAAACGTAATGAACCTCTGTGCTTTGGCATGGAGGGGCACACACCTGGATGAAGGTAAAGCACCAAAGAAGAGTCTGACTCGGTAAATCACGGCATTGTCTTCCCTCTGAAGCATTTCACTTCTCACTCCTCCTTCAGGAGGATGAGTAAGCCGAGTAGGAAGAAGTCCCCCCCATCCCTGTCAGAGGCATCTAGGGTCTCTCTGCACATGTTATCTTTGGAGTGGTTTTAGAATCTGTTACAAGAGTCTTGTAAACTCTTGTATTAATCTGCAGATTGATACAAGATAGCCAAGGTCGCCCACGTGGCAGAGAACAGGGCCCTGCTTACCTTGGGGCTCCTAAGATACTAACTAGTGCAAACTGGACACTGGGCTAAAACTTGCTGGTTGAAAACTGGAAGCAAATGAAGGGAAAGAGTCAGGTCTGAAAACCATTTGAGTTGCTGACTCAATTTTACAGAATAATGGCCTTAAGGAATCAATAATGGCCTTAAGAAAACTTTATTTTCCAGAATAGGTTATTACAAGACATTGAATATGATGCTCAGTACTCTACAGTAAATCCAAATCTGAAATGATAGATGATAGATGATAACTGAATCAATTTGCTATACACCTGAAATAGCACAATATTGTACATTAGGTATACTTTAATAAAAAATACTTTATTGTATGTTTTAATCCTAAAAAATAGAAGGCACATTTTTACCACAAAGGGATATCTAATTGTTTTTGTATTATTAGTTTAAAAGATTTTACTTTCTCACTGAAATGCTTTGGTATCTTTATTGACATTCAATCTACTCTATATAAATGGATTTATTTCTGGAGTCCCTATCCTATTGCTATATATGTCTGTCTTTTCATTAATAATGTATGGAACTGACTCAATCTCTTTAGAGATGGTGTGGATGATGATCTCTATTCATATGTCTGCTTCCATTTAAAGGCCACTGAATAGCTAAGATCTGAAAGCCTGTGAACAACTAATGTGAAAGAACTTCCCCAAACATAAAGAAACACATTTTGGAAAGAAAAAAATTAGTTTAACATTCCTCAAATTTATATTTAGGATATTTCCTGTGTTGTCTCTTTTTTGCCATCTGGTAAAAAATTGTGGTGGGGCTTCCCTGGTGGTTCAGCAATAAAGAATCCACCTGCTGGAGGCTTCCCTTGTGGCACAGTGGTTAAGACTCTGTGTTCCCAATGCAAGGGGCCCAGGTTCAATCCCTGGTCAGGGAACTAGATCCCACATGCCACAACTAGGATCCATCGCAGCCAAATTAAAAAAAAAAAAAAGAATCCACCTGCTAACACAAAAGACATCAGATCCTTGGGTTGGGAAGATCTCCTGGAGAAGGAAATGGCAACCCAGTCCAGTATTCTTGCCTGGGAAATTCCATGGACAGAAGCACCTGACAGGCTCCAGTCTCTGGAGTCACAAAGAGTTGACATGATTAAACAACAAAAGTAGCTACTGTGGTTCACTGGTTTTTTCTTTTTTTTGGCCACTTCTATTGGTCTTTCATTTATTTTATTTTTCATCCATCTTTGTTTTTTGGCCAGTGTGGGCCTCCCGTCGCAGTGGGCTTTCTCGTTGAAGAGCACCAACTGTGGGCGCATATGGTCCAGAGCTCCGGCTTGATAGTTAGACACATCAGTCCAGCCGCTCCGCGACACGTGGGATCTTCCCGGGCCAGGGATCGAACTGGCAACCCTTGCACTGGAAGGCAGTGTGCTTACCCACTGGACCAACAGGGGAAAATGCTGTGGTTCACTTTTATTAAAGGCCTATAATTAATACTGGCAGGAACCTCAGCTACACGTGGTTCAGCATTTCTCAAACTGGGCTTTATATAGCCTAAGCAACATTTCCCAATAATGAGGCTTTATATACATATAACTGTTTTACCATCTTTAGTATTAGGTATTTAATATTTATATAATCTTTTTCAAAACATAAATAATTTAAAGAAGATAAACAGTATTTTAGTCACTGACTGAGATGAGAATGTTTTCTAATATGTATTCTTATAATATATAACTATGAAGGTAATTTTGGTACAATCTAAAATTGTCTCACAACTCACAGTATTATAATCTGAGAAGTACTAGCGGTCTATAAAAATTACTACAGGTCCTTTAAGGCGATTTCTACAGAAAAATGAGCAATATAGCATCCTGTCACTAAGTTTCAACTTCAGGAGTAAATGAAGATTTTGAGCACTTATAATATGGCTTTTGGGTCTTTAGCATTCACAGAAGTATAACGTTAAAGTCTTCTTAAATTAAGTCTATTGCTTGTCAACTATACCACTGTGTCAATAGTACCTTTTCCTCCTTGTTTACTTTTTGAAAATGTATTCAAATTGTTATTAGCATAGTTTTATGGCAACCCAAGATCCAGTATTCTATCAGATCCTTGGGTTGGGAAGATCTCCTGGAGAAGGAAATGGCAACCCAGTCCAGTATTCTTGCCTGGGAAATTCCATGGACAGAAGCACCTGACAGGCTCCAGTCTCTGGAGTCACAAAGAGTTGACATGATTAAACAACAAAAGTAGCTACTGTGGTTCACTGGTTTTTTCTTTTTTTTGGCCACTTCTATTGGTCTTTCATTTATTTTATTTTTCATCCATCTTTGTTTTTTGGCCAGTGTGGGCCTCCCGTCGCAGTGGGCTTTCTCGTTGAAGAGCACCAACTGTGGGCGCATATGGTCCAGAGCTCCGGCTTGATAGTTAGACACATCAGTCCAGCCGCTCCGCGACACGTGGGATCTTCCCGGGCCAGGGATCGAACTGGCAACCCTTGCACTGGAAGGCAGTGTGCTTACCCACTGGACCAACAGGGAAACTGCTGTGGTTCACTTTTATTAAAGGCCTATATTTAATACTGGAAGGAACCTCAGCTACACGTGGTTCAGCATTTCTCAAACTGGGCTTTATATAGCCTAAGCAACATTTCCCAATAATGAGGCTTTATATACATATAACTGTTTTACCATCTTTAGTATTAGGTATTTAATATTTATATAATCTTTTTCAAAACATAAATAATTTAAAGAAGATAAACAGTATTTTAGTCACTGACTGAGATGAGAATGTTTTCTAATATGTATTCTTATAATATATAACTATGAAGGTAATTTTGGTACAATCTAAAATTGTCTCACAACTCACAGTATTATAATCTGAGAAGTACTAGCGGTCTATAAAAATTACTACAGGTCCTTTAAGGCGATTTCTACAGAAAAATGAGCAATATAGCATCCTGTCACTAAGTTTCAACTTCAGGAGTAAATGAAGATTTTGAGCACTTATAATATGGCTTTTGGGTCTTTAGCATTCACAGAAGTATAACGTTAAAGTCTTCTTAAATTAAGTCTATTGCTTGTCAACTATACCACTGTGTCAATAGTACCTTTTCCTCCTTGTTTACTTTTTGAAAAATGTATTCAAATTGTTATTAGCATAGTTTTTATGAGTGCAGAACCATTATTCACATTAATATAATTACATGAAAGCGGCCAATCAATAAGTCAAATTATGCTTTTGAATTCTGTGAATTTATAATGCACAAAGTCCCCAGTTTTGGGTTTCTTTCAATTATATCTCAGGAAGCAGCAAAATAAAACTTGAAATTTTGTAAATGAAAAATAAAAATTGCAATTTCATTAATTACCTTGACTATCTAGGTTTTTTTTTTTTTTTTGAAAGATTTATTTATTTATTTATTTTCGTGGGGGGGGGGGGGGGGGGGGGGGGGCAGGTGGGCCACTTCTATTGGTCTTTCATTTGTCCATTATCATCCATCTTTGTTCTTTGCCCCGTGTGGGCCTCCCATCGCGGTGGCGTTTGTTGTTGCAGAGCACCGGCTCTGGGTGCATGTGCTCCAGAGCTCCGGCTGGGTAATTGGACACATCAGTCCAGCCGCTCCGTGGCACGTGGGATCTTCCCAGGCCAGGGATCGAACCGGCGCCCCTTGCCCTGCAAGGCGGTGTCCTTACCCACTGGACCACCAGGGAAGCCCCGACTATCTAGTTTTTAAAAGAATTTTTTTTTCCTGAATGCAATTAATATGATTGAGTACAATTTACCATTGGAATATAATAACGTACTATACATTATGTTTTAAAAGAAAGTAAATCTTTCAAGGATCCAATCTTTAGAAAAAAAAAATAGGAAATAGAGGTGATTTTAGCTAATTCCCCAGATACTTCCACATATGCTTAAATAAACATTTGAAAGCAATTAAAAAATTTTTTTTTAAGATAGTTTCAATCTAAGATTGTCTCACAACTCACAGTATTATCATCTGAGAACTACTAGCGATCTATAAAAATTACTACAGGTCCTTGAAGGCGATTTCGACAGAAAAATGAGCAATATAGCATCCTGTCACTAAGTTTCAACTTCAGGAGTAAATGAAGATTTTGAGCACTTATAATATGGCTTTTGGGTCTTTAGCATTCACAGAAGTATAACGTTAAAGTCTTCTTAAATTAAGTCTATTGCTTGTCAACTATACCACTGTGTCAATAGTACCTTTTCCTCCTTGTTTACTTTTTGAAAAATGTATTCAAATTGTTATTAGCATAGTTTTTATGAGTGCAGAACCATTATTCACATTAATATAATTACGCAGAAAACGGCCAATCAATAAGTCAAATTATGCTTTTGAATTCTGTGAATTTATAATGCACAAAGTCCCCCAGTTTTGGGTTTCTTTCAATTATATCTCAGGAAGCAGCAAAATAAAACTTGAAATTTTGTAAATGAAAAATAAAAATTGCAATTTCATTAATTACCTTGACTATCTAGGTTTTTTTTTTTTTTTTGAAAGATTTATTTATTTATTTATTTTCGTGGGGGTGGGGTGGGGAGGGAGAGGAGCAGGTGGGCCACTTCTATTGGTCTTTCATTTGTCCATTATCATCCATCTTTGTTCTTTGCCCCGTGTGGGCCTCCCATCGCGGTGGCGTTTGTTGTTGCAGAGCACCGGCTCTGGGTGCATGTGCTCCAGAGCTCCGGCTGGGTAATTGGACACATCAGTCCAGCCGCTCCGTGGCACGTGGGATCTTCCCAGGCCAGGGATCGAACCGGCGCCCCTTGCCCTGCAAGGCGGTGTCCTTACCCACTGGACCACCAGGGAAGCCCCGACTATCTAGTTTTTAAAAGAATTTTTTTTTCCTGAATGCAATTAATATGATTGAGTACAATTTACCATTGGAATATAATAACGTACTATACATTATGTTTTAAAAGAAAGTAAATCTTTCAAGGATCCAATCTTTAGAAAAAAAAAATAGGAAATAGAGGTGATTTTAGCTAATTCCCCAGATACTTCCACATATGCTTAAATAAACATTTGAAAGCAATTAAAATTTTTAGATGTTTCTGTTTTGTTGCCTTTGGCAGCAAAGAATGAGTAAGTTTACAACATGCTATCTAGGGAAGTGTTTGTTGAAACTTGAACTTGATGTAAAGAAGCTTCCGCGTGGGCTTGTTGGTCGATAAAAATATACTGCATTTCCAAAATTCAAATAAGGCTACACTTCCGGATAACACTTCAGAAATAGCACATGGAGCACAGCACCTGCCGCTTGATCAGGGCGTACTTGACTTCATTCACTCTCTCACTCATTGTTCTTGGGGCAACTACAGTCGCTATGGTTCCTGAATCACTTTATGAATCATTTCTACTTCGAATCATTTCATGCACTACGTACAGCTGTGATATTGATCCTGATAATTGTTTTTCTTTTAAGATAAGTTAAAAGTATATTAAATGTTCCAAAGTATATTAAATGTTCCAAAGATTTTGTTTGAATGAGGTGTCTCAATTACATAACTATATACTACTTATTTAAGGAGCTAGTTGTATCTAGGGACAGACCTGATACCGGCTGGTGAGCCCTATGAAGTGAAGCCAGATCTCATACAGAATAAAATCAGTTAAAATGATGACAACATCATTTCTTCTCACAATTCAGAAGAGACATCCCCACAACCGTTTGAAAATAAATACTATAGTTTTTAGATACCATGGAGAAAAACACAGTCATACCTTAACCTTTGTTAAAAAAAAAAAAAACACAAATAAATATGTTAAGTGGCAAACAACTGACATATAACTCAGGGGTCTCTAGTATAGTCATACAGTTGAGGAAGACGTCCTGTGTAACCTGGCACACAAATTTGTCACCTCTGGCACATGCACACAAGTTTTCTATTTTTTTTTTTTAAAGCCAAGTCCAGTGTCTGTATCAGGAGCATAGCCTCTGAGTCACCTGGAATTAAGTTAAACTAAATAATACTTCCCACCTGTCTCAGACAGCTCTGTGACAACTGTCCTGTGGGTCAGAGGGGAGCCAGAGGAAGGTAAGCCCTGGCTAACCTCAAAGAGACTCAGACCAGCGGGACGGAACTGTCAGCAATGCCTCCTGTGCAGAAGCCACACTCCAGTCAAAGCAGTGAGGCCCAGGTGCTCCTCTCAGTAACTCCGACAAGAATACACAGGTGAAATTTTACCCAGTTCAAACATATCCAAGTATTCCCAATGATTTTTGTTCTTTGCTTTTCCAAATCTAACCTCCCGCCTGCCCCAAAAGACTGTCATTGCCAGGCTACACTTCCGGATAACACTTCAGAAATAGCACATGGAGCACAGCACCTGCCGCTTGATCAGGGCGTACTTGACTTCATTCACTCTCTCACTCATTGTTCTTGGGGCAACTACAGTCGCTATGGTTCCTGAATCACTTTATGAATCATTTCTACTTCGAATCATTTCATGCACTACGTACAGCTGTGATATTGATCCTGATAATTGTTTTTCTTTTAAGATAAGTTAAAAGTATATTAAATGTTCCAAAGTATATTAAATGTTCCAAAGATTTTGTTTGAATGAGGTGTCTCAATTACATAACTATATACTACTTATTTAAGGAGCTAGTTGTATCTAGGGACAGACCTGATACCGGCTGGTGAGCCCTATGAAGTGAAGCCAGATCTCATACAGAATAAAATCAGTTAAAATGATGACAACATCATTTCTTCTCACAATTCAGAAGAGACATCCCCACAACCGTTTGAAAATAAATACTATAGTTTTTAGATACCATGGAGAAAAACACAGTCATACCTTAACCTTTGTTAAAAAAAAAAAAAACACAAATAAATATGTTAAGTGGCAAACAACTGACATATAACTCAGGGGTCTCTAGTATAGTCATACAGTTGAGGAAGACGTCCTGTGTAACCTGGCACACAAATTTGTCACCTCTGGCACATGCACACAAGTTTTCTATTTTTTTTTTTTAAAGCCAAGTCCAGTGTCTGTATCAGGAGCATAGCCTCTGAGTCACCTGGAATTAAGTTAAACTAAATAATACTTCCCACCTGTCTCAGACAGCTCTGTGACAACTGTCCTGTGGGTCAGAGGGGAGCCAGAGGAAGGTAAGCCCTGGCTAACCTCAAAGAGACTCAGACCAGCGGGACGGAACTGTCAGCAATGCCTCCTGTGCAGAAGCCACACTCCAGTCAAAGCAGTGAGGCCCAGGTGCTCCTCTCAGTAACTCCGACAAGAATACACAGGTGAAATTTTACCCAGTTCAAACATATCCAAGTATTCCCAATGATTTTTGTTCTTTGCTTTTCCAAATCTAACCTCCCGCCTGCCCCAAAAGACTGTCATTGCCACATGAAATAATCTGCTAAAGAGAGAAAATGGAAAATTAACTAGGACAAATTATATTCTTTTAAAACAGTGAAAGTTTTTGTTTTCAGAAAACATTTTCTCCATAGTCTTTGTCTTACAGTGTGGAAGGGTTGACATTTTTATTTAGGAAAATAAAAACGAAAAACCACAAAGTAAAGAATTCAAATCCTGGAGATTTCATAATTGCAGACATTTTTTTTCTTTCATTTTTCCTTTTAATTAAAATGTAAATGATTGTTTCTCTTTAAGGTTATAAAAGAAATTTTTTTCTGCGTGTGTAGATCCTAGAATAATGGAAACAGGATACAGAATCAGATAACTATGTAATATAATGATCAGTTAATGTGCATTTAAAAGTTATTGAAGGACTTCCCTGGTGGTCCAGTAGGTAAGGACACCGCCTTGCAGTGCAAGGGCGCCGGTTTGATCCCTGGCCTGGGAAGATCCCACGTGCCGCAGAGCAGTTGGACTGATGTGTCCAATTACCGAGTCGGAGCCCTGGAGCTCACGCCCAGAGCCAGTGTTCTGCAACAACAGAGGCCACAGCGATGGGAGGCCCACACAGGCCAAAGCACAAAGATGGATGAAAAATAGACAAATGAAAGACCAATAGAAGTGACCCGCACACCTCCTCCAAAAGAAAAAAATCTAAAATTAAAACAAAAAAAAAGTTATTGAACTTTTTGTTCTTATGAAAACTCATGGGCATTATAGGTTTTATTGAATTTTCCATCTATTTTATCTCACATCAGCCGATTAAACTAAATAATACTGTCTCAGACAGCTCTGTGACAACTGTCCTGTGGGTCAGAGGGGAGCCAGAGGAAGGTAAGCCCTGGCTAACCTCAAAGAGACTCAGACCAGCGGGACGGAACTGTCAGCAATGCCTCCTGTGCAGAAGCCACACTCCAGTCAAAGCAGTGAGGCCCAGGTGCTCCTCTCAGTAACTCCGACAAGAATACACAGGTGAAATTTTACCCAGTTCAAACATATCCAAGTATTCCCAATGATTTTTGTTCTTTGCTTTTCCAAATCTAACCTCCCGCCTGCCCCAAAAGACTGTCATTGCCACATGAAATAATCTGCTAAAGAGAGAAAATGGAAAATTAACTAGGACAAATTATATTCTTTTAAAACAGTGAAAGTTTTTGTTTTCAGAAAACATTTTCTCCATAGTCTTTGTCTTACAGTGTGGAAGGGTTGACATTTTTATTTAGGAAAATAAAAACGAAAAACCACAAAGTAAAGAATTCAAATCCTGGAGATTTCATAATTGCAGACATTTTTTTTCTTTCATTTTTTTCCTTTTAATTAAAATGTAAATGATTGTTTCTCTTTAAGGTTATAAAAGAAATTTTTTTCTGCGTGTGTAGATCCTAGAATAATGGAAACAGGATACAGAATCAGATAACTATGTAATATAATGATCAGTTAATGTGCATTTAAAAGTTATTGAAGGACTTCCCTGGTGGTCCAGTAGGTAAGGACACCGCCTTGCAGTGCAAGGGGCGCCGGTTTGATCCCTGGCCTGGGAAGATCCCACGTGCCGCAGAGCAGTTGGACTGATGTGTCCAATTACCGAGTCGGAGCCCTGGAGCTCACGCGCCCAGAGCCAGTGTTCTGCAACAACAGAGGCCACAGCGATGGGAGGCCCACACAGGCCAAAGCACAAAGATGGATGAAAAATAGACAAATGAAAGACCAATAGAAGTGACCCGCACACCTCCTCCAAAAGAAAAAAATCTAAAATTAAAACAAAAAAAAAGTTATTGAACTTTTTGTTCTTATGAAAACTCATGGGCATTATAGGTTTTATTGAATTTTCCATCTATTTTATCTCACATCAGCAATTGAAAATGAAATTATTCCTCAAAGTAGCCTGAAATTGTTTTCTCTAATATTTGTTAGAATTTAAAATATTCTCAAAGTGCTGTACATTTTCAATTTCTGTGATCCTTACTATGGCATATCTGGGTCTTCATATTCCCAGAGGCAAAGTGTACCTGCTCTCTGTATCTACAAACAATCCCCATAACTATTTGTCATTCTTAATATATAGTGTACATTTATTAGGCAACATCTATGCATTGTGCTCTGTCTGTACTTTGTTAACCAGTAAGGAACCCGAAGAATAAGACTGACAGCTAAAAAGTCAAGGTTGAACCGCAAGTTTTACAATAATTATACTTAGTTTTATAAACTGTTATTGTGGATGTTTTTCAATTCACTTGTTCTGTTACATTGTCTGCTTCAACTTTTCTTCTTGCATGGATGCATATTCCCAGAAGAGTCAGAAGTAACAGCCTTAACTTTGAAAATTTAAAAAAAGTCCATTTGTTAAAAAAAAAAAGTTGCACTTTAATGTGAACATAGTTGTTTTTTTTAAAAATTTGGCCCTCTTTTATTGGTTTTTGATTTATTTATTTTCATCCATTTTTATTCTTTGGCCTGTGTGGGCCTCCCAGGGCAGCGGCCTCTCTCATTGCAGAGCACTGACTCTGGGTGCATGCGCTCCAGAGCACTGGCTCGTATTTGAACACGCCGTTCCAGTCGCTCCGCAGCACAGGAGATCCCCCCGGGCCAGGGACCGAACCAGTGCCCCTTGGACTGCAAGGCAGAGTCTTCACCCACTGGACCACCAGGGAAGTCCCTCCCTGGAAATAGTTTCTGAAAGATGTGTCTTGTAAATCCTGTGGCTTTAGAAATAAATTGACCACATGCCATGAATCATCAGAGGCACATATATTCCAGCTTGAGGAGCTTTACAAAAAACCTACAAAAGAAAAGATGCCATGAATATTTTATCAGAAGAGTTAGAACTCAAAAGAGAAGGAGGATGTCACTCTTCCGTAGCCACATTAGGAATGGCGTATCAAGGGTACCACCTTAATAGTTTGAAAAAATAAAAGTATATTGATCCCAGAAAGAGCAGAGGTACAAAGGAAAAGTCACAAGGGTACTCTGCTGGGACCATTTAGATTTAAGTGTCCTCTGTCACGTTGACTATTTGACCTTGGAAAAGTCTCAGCCTTTTCTTAGTGTACTGTTCTCCTCTGCTAGAGCAATTGTACCATCTCTACCATTTTTTCTAGTTTTCCCATCCTACGATTCAAAAATGCCCTGAATGTCTTGTCAGTTTACAGCATTCCACTTTGAAGTAATGAACACAGTGGAGTGGCAATGATCCCCAAGGGCCAAGCTTGCCACCAGAAATAGCTTCAGGAATGTAATTTTATAGTGTTTGGACTGCCTGCAACTCTAAGTCTGCTACAGAAGGAAGAAACTAGCCTTTATTGAGCTACTACAATGTGCCAGTCTTCACATACTCCATAATAGGAAAGAACTTTTCTTCTTGCCTGGATGCATATTCCCAGAAGAGTCAGAAGTAACAGCCTTAACTTTGAAAATTTAAAAAAAGTCCATTTGTTAAAAAAAAAAAGTTGCACTTTAATGTGAACATAGTTGTTTTTTTTAAAAATTTGGCCCTCTTTTATTGGTTTTTGATTTATTTATTTTCATCCATTTTTATTCTTTGGCCTGTGTGGGCCTCCCAGGGCAGCGGCCTCTCTCATTGCAGAGCACTGACTCTGGGTGCATGCGCTCCAGAGCACTGGCTCGTATTTGAACACGCCGTTCCAGTCGCTCCGCAGCACAGGAGATCCCCCCGGGCCAGGGACCGAACCAGTGCCCCTTGGACTGCAAGGCAGAGTCTTCACCCACTGGACCACCAGGGAAGTCCCTCCCTGGAAATAGTTTCTGAAAGATGTGTCTTGTAAATCCTGTGGCTTTAGAAATAAATTGACCACATGCCATGAATCATCAGAGGCACATATATTCCAGCTTGAGGAGCTTTACAAAAGACCTACAAAAGAAAAGATGCCATGAATATTTTATCAGAAGAGTTAGAACTCAAAAGAGAAGGAGGATGTCACTCTTCCGTAGCCACATTAGGAATGGCGTATCAAGGGTACCACCTTAATAGTTTGAAAAAATAAAAGTATATTGATCCCAGAAAGAGCAGAGGTACAAAGGAAAAGTCACAAGGGTACTCTGCTGGGACCATTTAGATTTAAGTGTCCTCTGTCACGTTGACTATTTGACCTTGGAAAAGTCTCAGCCTTTTCTTAGTGTACTGTTCTCCTCTGCTAGAGCAATTGTACCATCTCTACCATTTTTTCTAGTTTTCCCATCCTACGATTCAAAAATGCCCTGAATGTCTTGTCAGTTTACAGCATTCCACTTTGAAGTAATGAACACAGTGGAGTGGCAATGATCCCCAAGGGCCAAGCTTGCCACCAGAAATAGCTTCAGGAATGTAATTTTATAGTGTTTGGACTGCCTGCAACTCTAAGTCTGCTACAGAAGGAAGAAACTAGCCTTTATTGAGCTACTACAATGTGCCAGTCTTCACATACTCCATAATAGGAAAGAAGTGACTCAACTTTGTTCCTTACAATCTATTTAGGAGCCAAGTTTTGTAGAGTGAAATTACAGAAGAAACATTTCAAAATTAGATAACAGCAAAGGAAAAACCGAATACTGAAATTTAAAGTGATGGCCAACTTGAGAAAGAATTAATATTAAAGAAGGCTTTTGGAGAAAGTGAATTTTTCAGCTGAATTTGGGGGGAGATGATAGCTAAGTAATAAAAAGAAGGAAGGGAAAGCAGATGTTGGAAAAGCAACAAAAATGAACTTGAATTCACAGCATAAGCATTTTTAATGAAGTAGTAGAAAGAAGAAATTGGCCACGTGGAGGTCATAGTTTAGTTCCTTAAACAAGTCCATATGGAGTAAATAACCCTCTCTAGTCAGAGGACATAAATCTATATTGAAAATCTACAGAAAGCATAAACTCAAGCCAAGGACCACAGAAGATACAAAGCATCTAAAATACAACCCTGGCTCCAAAGATGCCTCTGATTTAGTAGAAGACTCAAAGCACCCAGACCTTGAAAGTAATGAAACTAAATTTTATAAGAATCGAAACATCAAAAGATAACCTGTCTTAATACTTTACCAAGACCTTTCCAAATAAAGAATTTGAATAATGAGACTATAACTCAGAAAAGAAAGCGATCACTAAGCCAGCACCATGAGATTAAAAGAAGTGAACAGCATGATGTCTGACCACCAGGAACTTATAATTTTTAAGCATCTACTTCACCAGCACTTAGAATTGCTCCACCCCTTCCTTCCCCCTCACTACCCTTTTATTCCTATTTTCCATTAACTGAGTGATGATGGCATTGCTATTTACATCAGCACTGAGCATCTATTCTCATCTTCTGCTACAACACTGGGTTTAAAATAACACAAAGGAGCAGCAGGAGACTTGAAAAAGATCAGCTTTATATGTGTGTATATATATATATATATATATTTTTTTTTCCCTTGTGTGAAAGTCTAAAAATGGAAATCAGGATACAATCTAGGAGAAAGAAGGAGGGTGTAAGAGTCACTCTTTTCATTTTTAATGCACTCAGCTCTGAATTGTCTTTATCTGTATGTGAGCAGAGGGATACAATTTTCTTTCAAGTTCTCAGGGGCAGCAAGGATCATTGCCAAGTTCAATTTTCAAGTGGAGAAAGATAGTTCCTAATCTTGTTTTGAAGTTGTCTGCCTGAACGTGGATCCTATTATTTAAGCAAAAAGCTGGAGATCTGAAGCTAGAGTGAAATTACAGAAGAAACATTTCAAAATTAGATAACAGCAAAGGAAAAACCGAATACTGAAATTTAAAGTGATGGCCAACTTGAGAAAGAATTAATATTAAAGAAGGCTTTTGGAGAAAGTGAATTTTTCAGCTGAATTTGGGGGGAGATGATAGCTAAGTAATAAAAAGAAGGAAGGGAAAGCAGATGTTGGAAAAGCAACAAAAATGAACTTGAATTCACAGCATAAGCATTTTTAATGAAGTAGTAGAAAGAAGAAATTGGCCACGTGGAGGTCATAGTTTAGTTCCTTAAACAAGTCCATATGGAGTAAATAACCCTCTCTAGTCAGAGGACATAAATCTATATTGAAAATCTACAGAAAGCATAAACTCAAGCCAAGGACCACAGAAGATACAAAGCATCTAAAATACAACCCTGGCTCCAAAGATGCCTCTGATTTAGTAGAAGACTCAAAGCACCCAGACCTTGAAAGTAATGAAACTAAATTTTATAAGAATCGAAACATCAAAAGATAACCTGTCTTAATACTTTACCAAGACCTTTCCAAATAAAGAATTTGAATAATGAGACTATAACTCAGAAAAGAAAGCGATCACTAAGCCAGCACCATGAGATTAAAAAAGAAGTGAACAGCATGATGTCTGACCACCAGGAACTTATAATTTTTAAGCATCTACTTCACCAGCACTTAGAATTGCTCCACCCCTTCCTTCCCCCTCACTACCCTTTTATTCCTATTTTCCATTAACTGAGTGATGATGGCATTGCTATTTACATCAGCACTGAGCATCTATTCTCATCTTCTGCTACAACACTGGGTTTAAAAACATACAAAGGAGCAGCAGGAGACTTGAAAAAGATCAGCTTTATATGTGTGTATATATATATATATATATATTTTTTTTTTTTTTTCCCCTTGTGTGAAAGTCTAAAAATGGAAATCAGGATACAATCTAGGAGAAAGAAGGAGGGTGTAAGAGTCACTCTTTTCATTTTTAATGCACTCAGCTCTGAATTGTCTTTATCTGTATGTGAGCAGAGGGATACAATTTTCTTTCAAGTTCTCAGGGGCAGCAAGGATCATTGCCAAGTTCAATTTTCAAGTGGAGAAAGATAGTTCCTAATCTTGTTTTGAAGTTGTCTGCCTGAACGTGGATCCTATTATTTAAGCAGGAAAGAGACTTGGAGATCTGAAGCTATGTTTCCTTCTTTTTCTCTCTATGTGAACTCCAGAGGTAGGAAATGATGTATTCAGAGTCACAAATTGGATGAAAATAAGCTTGGAGTGAAACGAGGTTTTGATGCTCAATATTCTGCTATTTCAATAAAATCAAAGTGGTTTTTCTTCCTTGAAATTTAATTCCAGGAAAGATTTTGATCTCACTGAAATACGTGATGTTTACAATCACGAGGCTATGGTTTGGCCTTGACTTAAGTCAGAGCTTAATGCTCATATGAATATACAACATTTTTTGTCCATAAAAGTGAACCTTCTTTATATAACTTCCGATTTTTAATGGTTTTTTGCCCCAGTGTATCTTAGAGTTTATTATAAAATAGTACATATAGAAAATTTGCAAAAACATGTCGACTAGAAAGAAACAAAAAGTATCTATCTTACCATTCCTATTACTTTATTTGAACAACATTTCCATGTATGTTTTAACTATTAACATAAATTGCCTTGAAATAGTTTAAGAAGTAGAAACAGCTTGTGTATGTGTGTGCTAAGCCACTTCAGTTATGTCCAACTCTGTGCCACCTGTGAAATGTAACCTGCCAACCTCCCCTGTCCTTGATATTCTCCAGGCAAGAATGCTGGAGTGGGTTGCCATGCCCTCCTCCAGGGGATCTTCCAGACCCAGGGATCAACCCTGCATCTCTTCTGTCTCCTGCATTGACAGACAGGTTCCTTACACCTAGCGTCACCTGGGATGCACCAAGGAACACTTACTTTATAAATAAGCTTATTTTATTAATAAGAATAATACCATGTTACACTTTATGAATATCCACCAAATCTGTTAATCTTGGTAGTTCCTTTAGTTTAATACGCATCCAACAAATGGAACAAATGGAACTCTTTTTTTTTTTTTTTTTTTTTTAGTAAATATGCAGTTCATAGGGAAATGGAGGTCCTAACGCAGAATTGCAGGATAGGCCTATGGGATCTGCTTTAAATTCTTAGTGAATGGTTATAAATTTAAGAAATACTCTGTAACTTGAAATTTCTGTGAAGTAAGGAGTGTACATTATTAAATTGTCTGTTCAATAATTTGGACAGAGAAGTTTGGAGCATCTACCAAGCCCTCCCCTCACTTTTGTACATAAATGAGCAATCCAGTAATATTATGGAAAGCACTCAGAATATTCTTTGAAGTTCAAATTTGTGTGATTTATAAACCAACAAATCAAAAGTGACTGCCCACATCCAGACCCACACACCTACTTTCAGGATATTAATCAACTAGGGAAAGGACAAGAGACTGAAGCAGGAAGGAAATTGTGACGAAAGAGCCATTACGTTAATGTTGACTCTTGCTGCAAGGGAGGACTTGCTCTAGAAAAATTTCCCTCATCCATTCACTTATTCTCCATTCATTAAACATTTAAAAATGTATCATATATGCCAAATAACATTAAATACAAGATTGTATACCATAATCTCAACATAAACTTTAGAAAGTTTAGTGTGTAGCATAAGAGACAGAGGGATACATTGACAGATACCAAGCCATGAATTAGTAAAATGATTAAGGATCTAATTAGGATAACTAACTTGTATCCTTTCAACAAATATTACTGTCTACGCTGTGCCCGAGCCCAGGTTACTCACTGGCAATACAATGGTGAACAGACAGTGGATACTGTCCTAATCACTTTTTTATGTTGTCTCATTTATCCCTCATAATTGCCTTGTGAAACACACATCATTATCATTCCCAAGAGACTCAGAAAAGATAAATGAGTTACCCAGAAATACACAGATCAAACTAAGTCAGGTCATATTCAACAACTGATGTATAGTTATGAAAGCAAACAGTCCCCTTTTAAGGGGCGTCTAAGTTCCAGCTGGAGTAGAAAGTGGGTCTGTATATAGTGGTCATGCCCAGGAAGTTTGGGAAGTACCTTCCAGGAAGTGAGGATAATATGATCAAAGTTATAGTCTTAAGAATGGCACTCTACATTTTTGGAAACTTCTAGGAATTGTGGGTTTTTTTGAACATAAAGTTTGAAGCTGATAAGAAATGTGTTTTGAGAGGTGAGTTGAGCTCAAACACGGATCTTTGGCTTTATCCCATAGGCAGCATGAGAACTGACAAAATCACATTTACCTTTTAGCAGTTTGTGTTGGCCTGGAGTGTAGAGAAAGGATTTATGAAGAAAAGAGTTCAGGTCAGGAAAGCATTTCATGGATCCCACAAGGGATAGTAGAGTCTTAAACTAGGGTGTCAACTGGGTGGAAAAATTAGAGATTCATCAGAATATAGATGTGAAACAAAGTAAGGGCTTTGGGATTTGATGAACATTGGGAATAAGATATAAGAAGGCTGACTCCCTGAAGTCTCACATAGATTACTTGGTAGTAAGGATAAGAGTTCAGGTAGGAGGAATAGTCAAGGGGTAAAAGAAAGGCCATAGCTGGATCCTGCTGGTCAGAAACTGAGAGAAGAGTACTGGGCTTCAGATAAAGATATGTTATATGTTCTACTAGAATATATATTTAAGATATGACAATAATTGAGATGCAAAAGTTTAGTGGTCCAGTTTATAGAATCTTAGAGGACACTAAAATAAGAAGAATGGCTAAAAAGAATCTTTGAAAAAATGAAAGCAGTACTTTGGGGACAAGATTGGTGAACAGACAGTGGATACTGTAACCTTGTATCCTTTCAACAAATATTACTGTCTACGCTGTGCGAGCCCAGGTTACTCACTGGCAATACAATGGTGAACAGACAGTGGATACTGTCCTAATCACTTTTTTATGTTGTCTCATTTATCCCTCATAATTGCCTTGTGAAACACACATCATTATCATTCCCAAGAGACTCAGAAAAGATAAATGAGTTACCCAGAAATACACAGATCAAACTAAGTCAGGTCATATTCAACAACTGATGTATAGTTATGAAAGCAAACAGTCCCCTTTTAAGGGGCGTCTAAGTTCCAGCTGGAGTAGAAAGTGGGTCTGTATATAGTGGTCATGCCCAGGAAGTTTGGGAAGTACCTTCCAGGAAGTGAGGATAATATGATCAAAGTTATAGTCTTAAGAATGGCACTCTACATTTTTGGAAACTTCTAGGAATTGTGGGTTTTTTTGAACATAAAGTTTGAAGCTGATAAGAAATGTGTTTTGAGAGGTGAGTTGAGCTCAAACACGGATCTTTGGCTTTATCCCATAGGCAGCATGAGAACTGACAAAATCACATTTACCTTTTAGCAGTTTGTGTTGGCCTGGAGTGTAGAGAAAGGATTTATGAAGAAAAGAGTTCAGGTCAGGAAAGCATTTCATGGATCCCACAAGGGATAGTAGAGTCTTAAACTAGGGTGTCAACTGGGTGGAAAAATTAGAGATTCATCAGAATATAGATGTGAAACAAAGTAAGGGCTTTGGGATTTGATGAACATTGGGAATAAGATATAAGAAGGCTGACTCCCTGAAGTCTCACATAGATTACTTGGTAGTAAGGATAAGAGTTCAGGTAGGAGGAATAGTCAAGGGGTAAAAGAAAGGCCATAGCTGGATCCTGCTGGTCAGAAACTGAGAGAAGAGTACTGGGCTTCAGATAAAGATATGTTATATGTTCTACTAGAATATATATTTAAGATATGACAATAATTGAGATGCAAAAGTTTAGTGGTCCAGTTTATAGAATCTTAGAGGACACTAAAATAAGAAGAATGGCTGAAAGAAGAGAATCTTTTTGAAGAAAATTGAACAGCTAGCAGGTAAGTGTCTTTTTGTCCAAGGAAAGAACATTTTCTCTCTTAGAAACTTATGGAATAGGGAATTTAAAAAAGGAATTTTCTGGTAGAATCAAATGCAGAGAAAAAATCAGGGATATATAGATGGAAATGCTCATTAGTTTAGATGAGCAGGTCATTAATGATTTCAAAAGAGACATATTGGTAGAGTGGTTGAAGATGCGTCCAGATTATTAAAGGTTGATGAGGGCATGGGGAAGTGAGAAAGCAGTCCTGATGGTTATACATTTTCAGAAAATTTGCATGAGAAGGAAGTATGAAAAATGAACTAGATCAAGGAAGGTTATTTTTTAGAGAGTCTGGAATAGGTTAACAGAAGGAGCCAGTAGAGAGGGAGAAATAAAGATGAGAGAGAATGTTTTGAGAAACAGGGCACGATTCTAGACTATGACAAAGTACAGGTGGTTGTGTGATGCTACAGAAGAGAACACATTATCTCCTAGGAGAAAAGGAAAGATGGTAGAATAGATACAGGCATAAATTGACCGGCAGATGAGAGACCAGGACATGGAAGGTGTTCATCATGAAGGTCTTATGAGACTGGGGAGGCAGCCTTTGTTGTAAGAGGCCTGAGCAGAGTGTTGGAAAGTTGGGATAGATCCTGAGGGACATTAAGTTTCCTGTGACAGAATATCCTCAAGGCAAGGGAGAGATGGTGCCATCTAATAAATAAATAATACCTGTATTAACTCCACTTTTCACTTCCTACCGTTCCAAAGAGGCTGACATCCGCTGAATGGCACAGAGATATGGATTGTATTCTTGGCAATGTGACTTGGTTACTGTGAAAATTTATTCTTGTTGAGGATGCTATTAGGTGAGTCTATGTACTTCCAAAGCTCTATTCCCCACTATTGCCCCAGGTCTTCTGTAATGACCTAAATTCCTAAGATGTGGGTATGTACCAGGACAACTTAAGATAACAGAAATAATCTACATTTCCAGAGGTCTTACTATAATTCAGACAGAATTCTAAGTATTTTACATTATTAACGTATTTAATTATTACAACTAGTTTGAGGTGGTACTTGTCTTTCTCATGGGTAAGACCATGTGAGTAGTTCCAGTCTATGAATTCTAGGAGAAGTAACATAGATCATTTGGGCTGAAAGACAGAAGAGCAGATATATGACCTTCCAGTTGACTTTTCTGTTCAACCGTGATCAGAGAGACTTCAGTTTCTAGATAGACCTTCCAGTTGAAAGGCCCTGAGATCATTAATGATTTCAAAGAGACATAGAGTGGTTGAAGATGCGTCCAGATTATTAAAGGTTGATGAGGGCATGGGGAAGTGAGAAAGCAGTCCTGATGGTTATACATTTTCAGAAAATTTGCATGAGAAGGAAGTATGAAAAATGAACTAGATCAAGGAAGGTTATTTTTTAGAGAGTCTGGAATAGGTTAACAGAAGGAGCCAGTAGAGAGGGAGAAATAAAGATGAGAGAGAATGTTTTGAGAAACAGGGCACGATTCTAGACTATGACAAAGTACAGGTGGTTGTGTGATGCTACAGAAGAGAACACATTATCTCCTAGGAGAAAAGGAAAGATGGTAGAATAGATACAGGCATAAATTGACCGGCAGATGAGAGACCAGGACATGGAAGGTGTTCATCATGAAGGTCTTATGAGACTGGGGAGGCAGCCTTTGTTGTAAGAGGCCTGAGCAGAGTGTTGGAAAGTTGGGATAGATCCTGAGGGACATTAAGTTTCCTGTGACAGAATATCCTCAAGGCAAGGGAGAGATGGTGCCATCTAATAAATAAATAATACCTGTATTAACTCCACTTTTCACTTCCTACCGTTCCAAAGAGGCTGACATCCGCTGAATGGCACAGAGATATGGATTGTATTCTTGGCAATGTGACTTGGTTACTGTGAAAATTTATTCTTGTTGAGGATGCTATTAGGTGAGTCTATGTACTTCCAAAGCTCTATTCCCCACTATTGCCCCAGGTCTTCTGTAATGACCTAAATTCCTAAGATGTGGGTATGTACCAGGACAACTTAAGATAACAGAAATAATCTACATTTCCAGAGGTCTTACTATAATTCAGACAGAATTCTAAGTATTTTACATTATTAACGTATTTAATTATTACAACTAGTTTGAGGTGGTACTTGTCTTTCTCATGGGTAAGACCATGTGAGTAGTTCCAGTCTATGAATTCTAGGGAGAAGTAACATAGATCATTTGGGGGCTGAAAGACAGAAGAGCAGATATATGACCTTCCAGTTGACTTTTCTGTTCAACCGTGATCAGAGAGACTTCAGTTTCTAGATGTGCAACTACAATATGCTTGACGGTCTGCCATGTGGGGGACCTGAAAAGCTGGATAGAGAAGGGCCCTCTCTTGTTCTACAAGCAATAACTATCTTCTGGTGATTATATCCTTTAAATTTTTTTTTTAAATTTTGGCCTATTTTTATTGGTGTTTTATTTATTTATTTTCATCTGTCTTTATTCTGTGGCTGGTGTGGGCCTCCCACTGTAATTGTCTCCCTTGTCGGCAGAGCACCGGCTCTGGGCGCATGTGGTCCAGAGCTTCGGCTCGGTAGTTTGACACACCGGTCCAGCCGCTCTGTGGCATGTGGGATCCTCCCAGGTCAGGGATCGAACTGGCGCCCCTTGCACTGCAAGGCGGACTCTACTCAATGGACCACCAGGGAAGCCCTATATCCTTTAAATCTGAGGTGAGATCTTAGTGCTCCCACCACGCCATCTAACTCATACTGTCAAGTGAGTAGTGTAAGAGACGCCAGATCACAGAGACAGCAAGGACGCTCTTCACTTTCTCTGTGATAGTGAGGGCACTAGGAGGATCTTGGGAATCTGCTGCTCCTCTCACAGCTCCAGAAACACTGCAGTGACCTGGACCGCCAATGTTTGGGGATATTAGGTGGTCGCTGCCCTGTTTGTCACCACTTGGGAGACAGGATTCATTAATCTTCCACTCTCTCTCCCTGAGTTTGGGACTGGTCTTAAAACTACTTGCCATACAGGAAACCAATTAGCTGCTATCATTCTTTTCAGAATTGATATGTAATCTGAAACCTGCCTGTCTTCCTTGGTATAAACCTTTGTTTTGGTTACTCCACAATTATGTCAGGCACGTGCTTATATCTACAAGGCAAGGGTTATAGTTTCAGTGGAAGGGATATTGAGGTCTTACTATAATTCAGACAGAATTCTAAGTATTTTACATTATTAACGTATTTAATTATTACAACTAGTTTGAGGTGGTACTTGTCTTTCTCATGGGTAAGACCATGTGAGTAGTTCCAGTCTATGAATTCTAGGAGAAGTAACATAGATCATTTGGGGGCTGAAAGACAGAAGAGCAGATATATGACCTTCCAGTTGACTTTTCTGTTCAACCGTGATCAGAGAGACTTCAGTTTCTAGATGTGCAACTACAATATGCTTGACGGTCTGCCATGTGGGGGACCTGAAAAGCTGGATAGAGAAGGGCCCTCTCTTGTTCTACAAGCAATAACTATCTTCTGGTGATTATATCCTTTAAATTTTTTTTTTAAATTTTGGCCTATTTTTATTGGTGTTTTATTTATTTATTTTCATCTGTCTTTATTCTGTGGCTGGTGTGGGCCTCCCACTGTAATGGCCTCCCTTGTCGCAGAGCACCGGCTCTGGGCGCATGTGGTCCAGAGCTTCGGCTCGGTAGTTTGACACACCGGTCCAGCCGCTCTGTGGCATGTGGGATCCTCCCAGGTCAGGGATCGAACTGGCGCCCCTTGCACTGCAAGGCGGACTCTACTCAATGGACCACCAGGGAAGCCCTATATCCTTTAAATCTGAGGTGAGATCTTAGTGCTCCCACCACGCCATCTAACTCATACTGTCAAGTGAGTAGTGTAAGAGACGCCAGATCACAGAGACAGCAAGGACGCTCTTCACTTTCTCTGTGATAGTGAGGGCACTAGGAGGATCTTGGGAATCTGCTGCTCCTCTCACAGCTCCAGAAACACTGCAGTGACCTAGATCGCCAATGTTTGGGGGAATTAGGTGGTCGCTGCCCTGTTTCTCACCTCTTGGGAGACAGCTTTCATTAATCTTCCACTCTCTCTCCCTGAGTTTGGGACTGGTCTTAAAACTACTTGCCATACAGGAAACCAATTAGCTGCTATCATTCTTTTCAGAATTGATATGTAATCTGAAACCTGCCTGTCTTCCTTGGTATAAACCTTTGTTTTGGTTACTCCACAATTATGTCAGGCACGTGCTTATATCTACAAGGCAAGGGTTATAGTTTCAGTGGAAGGGATATTGAAGATTATTTTTGGATTATCAGTTCAACTGGAGAGGAAAGTTATAAGCTGATCATCTGAGATACAGGCAATATACTGTTAAAAGGGATAGACAGTGGGTGGGAGGCATAAAGGAAGTGGCATAAAAAGCTGTACTATCATATGTGAAGAATATAGCTATAGTCATTGCTCTGTGAGAAAAGGGGATCCTGCAGGGGTGCTGTTTGACGGTCGGGAGGGGTGGGATGGGGGGGATATACATATGACTAATCTGGGAACATACATATCTGTAAACAACAAAACTCTGTAAAAGTTAAAAGTAAAATAAAAGTTTAAAGAAAAGGCGGGGGATGAAGACTTCAAAGAGAATAGCACATTCTGGGAGCTGAATGTAATCCAGCATGGATCAAGGGCAGGATGATGTAAGAGTTAGACCACCACTGGCAGATGAGGCTGGAGGGCCATGCAGAAGGCAGCTATGTAGAATGGCTCCCATGGGATAGGTGATGAAATTTTGCATGTCTTTTAAAATAAAGGGCTTTTAAGGAGGAGACTGTATGATTAATTCACATTGTAGAAAAACATTATGTTGACTGCAGAACCAAAGATCAAATAAACAAGAATAATTCTGATGCAGGATGACCAGTTGGGGGAATCGTTTTGTGAAAAACACTGAGTATATCAGTTAAGAAAGTGACAGAAGAAAATGTACAGAAGATTCCACAGATGTTATGGTGCTCAAAGGCATAGAAGTAAGTGCACTTGAGTGTAAGGAGAGATAATTTAGATTGACTTTCAGATTGCATTTTGGGCTAATGGTGACTCGTAGCCGAAAAGTGGAAAGAGAAAGGAAAAGTAGATGCTAGAGCGAGGCAGCAGAGATAAAAGACGTTTTGTTCTGCTTTTCTTTTCTTCTTTTTTTCTTCTATCTACAATTCATTGTCAGCAGTAGAATTGGGCAAATGGGTTCGTTCATAGGTCTCTCTTCTCAGGAAACCTCCCTGACGTGTCCAAGTCAATTCAGATCCTCTCAGAAGCAGACACTAAGACAGGATTAGATATGCAAGGAAAAAACCCCTTAAGGATGAAACGGGGTTGGGTCAGCTGTAGGCAGGGAGAGTCTTCAGACTGTGATGCAATCTTTTTTTTTTTTTTAAACCTTTATTTTACTTTTAACTTTTACAGAGTTTTGTTGTTTACAGATATGCATGCTCCCAGATTAGTCATATGTATATCCCCCCCATCCCACCCCTCCCGACCATCACACAGCACCCCTGAAGGATCTCCTTTTCTCACAGAGCAATGACTATAGCTATTTTCTTCACTTATGATAGTACAGGCCTTCATGCTACTTCCTTTACACCTTTCACCCTCTGATCCTTCCCCACAATGTCCATATGTCCACTGTCCATGTCTGTCTTTCCGTCGCTTCACTGCGTGTGTCATCATCACCATCCTACTAGATTCCATATATATGTGTTAATATACTGTATTTCTCCTTCTGTTTCTGACTGACTTCACTTTTTATGATAAGTTCTAGATCCAGCCACCTCATTAGGGCTGATTTTTCTGCATTTCTCTTTATAGCTGTGTAGTATTCCATTATATATATGTACCAGAGCTTTTGTATCTGTGATGCAATCTTGATACCTCTGAAAGGAAGGCAGGGAGATGGGTAGGAAGTAGGATACACAATTGAGTGTCCACCATGCTATGAGAGACCCCTGAGCAAAGATTACCCGGTAGGGGAGTTCCATATTGGGCGCCATTGGCCAAGCTGTAATTCCTGCATTGTGTTGTTCTTTCGCAGGTAGCAGTCCTTAGCAAGCCTAGCTCAGCTTGGACAGAGTGTCAGATCCAAGTATCAGAGCTTCATGCTGTCACCAGTGACCTTCCTCCCAGCAGATGCTCTAAAGAGATGACCCAAATGCACACTTCATGGCACAAAATATCTATTCTTGAATATTCCAGAGCTCCTTTACTTCAAAGACCATGCTCGGATTGTGCTCTGAGTTTTCTTAGATTCTGTATTTGTCTATTTGGTATCCATTCATCACAGGGCTAATGATACTAACCAGATTTTCTCATTTTCAATTTTGGCTTTTTTTTTTTTTTATCAGTCTTTATTCTTTGACCTGTGTGGGTCTCCCATTGCAGTGGCCTCTCCTGTAGCAGAGCACTGGCTCTGGGCACATGCGCTTTAGAGCGCTGGCTCGTAATTAGACACTCAGGTCTAGCTGCTTATCGGCATGTGGGGTCTTCCCAGGCCAAGGATCGAACCAGTCGAACCAGTGCCCCTTGCACTGCAAGGCGGGCCCTTTACCCACCGGACCACTAGGGGAGCCACGTTCTGTATTCTTGTTGCTCTGCCATTTGGGGGCCTTACTGACCCTGGGGGCACTGTCCTTCCCAGAGCTGGTCAATTCCTGAAGATAATGACAACTTAACTATGAGTGTGCCTTTCATAGGAAAAGCAGCCAACCCCAAGTTTACAGCACCAACTGCCTCTTTATCTCAGTCTCACACTCTAACCTACTATTCCCCCTATTCTAAATCCTCTAGGGGCCAGCTACCAGGTAAAGCAAAAGCCCCTGAGAATTACCTACACTAGCCACTCTTAAATTGCTTATTCTACTCTGCCTTGTTTTCCTAACAGAAACCCAAATGAAAGCTGTGGCTTAAGCCCTCTCTTCCCCTGTGATTGGAACCTGGCATTTCTCCCGTGAACTGTCAGTAACCTTAAACTTTCTTTTCAACAGCACTATCTCTGCCTGCTGTCTCTCAGTCACCTTTATTAATTACATAAATTTCCTCCAGGCATGAAACAAATTATATTTTACTCCTGCCTTAAAATGAGAAAGTTGCTCACTTGTGTTGGTCATTAATTTGCAAGTGAAAGTTTTAAAACAGAGCATGTTCTGTCAGATTATCTATTTCCCATCAAGGAAAAAGATTTTGCTCAGCTTGGACAGAGTGTCAGATCCAAGTATCAGAGCTTCATGCTGTCACCAGTGACCTTCCTCCCAGCAGATGCTCTAAAGAGATGACCCAAATGCACACTTCATGGCACAAAATATCTATTCTTGAATATTCCAGAGCTCCTTTACTTCAAAGACCATGCTCGGATTGTGCTCTGAGTTTTCTTAGATTCTGTATTTGTCTATTTGGTATCCATTCATCACAGGGCTAATGATACTAACCAGATTTTCTCATTTTCAATTTTGGCTTTTTTTTTTTTCATCAGTCTTTATTCTTTGACCTGTGTGGGTCTCCCATTGCAGTGGCCTCTCCTGTAGCAGAGCACTGGCTCTGGGCACATGCGCTTTAGAGCGCTGGCTCGTAATTAGACACTCAGGTCTAGCTGCTTATCGGCATGTGGGGTCTTCCCAGGCCAAGGATCGAACCAGTCGAACCAGTGCCCCTTGCACTGCAAGGCGGGCCCTTTACCCACCGGACCACTAGGGGAGCCACGTTCTGTATTCTTGTTGCTCTGCCATTTGGGGGCCTTACTGACCCTGGGGGCACTGTCCTTCCCAGAGCTGGTCAATTCCTGAAGATAATGACAACTTAACTATGAGTGTGCCTTTCATAGGAAAAGCAGCCAACCCCAAGTTTACAGCACCAACTGCCTCTTTATCTCAGTCTCACACTCTAACCTACTATTCCCCCTATTCTAAATCCTCTAGGGGCCAGCTACCAGGTAAAGCAAAAGCCCCTGAGAATTACCTACACTAGCCACTCTTAAATTGCTTATTCTACTCTGCCTTGTTTTCCTAACAGAAACCCAAATGAAAGCTGTGGCTTAAGCCCTCTCTTCCCCTGTGATTGGAACCTGGCATTTCTCCCGTGAACTGTCAGTAACCTTAAACTTTCTTTTCAACAGCACTATCTCTGCCTGCTGTCTCTCAGTCACCTTTATTAATTACATAAATTTCCTCCAGGCATGAAACAAATTATATTTTACTCCTGCCTTAAAATGAGAAAGTTGCTCACTTGTGTTGGTCATTAATTTGCAAGTGAAAGTTTTAAAACAGAGCATGTTCTGTCAGATTATCTATTTCCCATCAAGGAAAAAAGATTTTGAGCCAAGTTTCCATCAGTCTGAACTCTGCTAATGAACAGAGGCTCTTGGCAACTCAGATTTGTAGAATGAGCAACAAATAGCATTGATGTCATAAGACACTGAGATTTTATATTTTTATTGAAGTACAATCTAGTGGTAGCTTACTGGTAAAGAACCCACATATGAATGGAGGGGATGTGGGTTCAATCCCTGGGAGATCCCCTGGAGCAAGAAATGGCAGCCCTTGCAGTATTCTTGCCGGGGAAATCCCATGGACAGAAGAGCCTGGTGGGCTACAGTCCATGGGGTCACGAAAGAGTTGGAGAAGACTTAGCAATGAACAATAACAACATAATCTAGGTTGTCCCAAATATGACTACAGCTTTGGAGATTTTTCCAGAGTATTCCAGTTTCTGCACACATTGAGGTTATCTTAGGAACAAGAAGTGACTATACTACCAGAATCCACTTGTGTTGGAAAACAGAGAACAAAAATCAAAAACACTGGTTTTCCAGGCTTCCCTGATAGTCCAATGGTTAAGAATCTGCTTGCCAATTCAGGGGACATGAGTTCAATCCTTGGTCCAAAACAAGATAAGCCACCACAGTGAGAAGCCCACACATCACAACTAGAAAGTAGCCCCTGCTCATTGCAACTAGAGAAAGTCTTCACAGCACTGAAGACCCAAAATAAAATAAAAAGTTTTTTAAAAAAGCATTGGTTTTCATTCTGAGTTCCAGCACCATTTATATTTAGAAGGAAAAGATCACAAGCCATGGTTCATTATGCATGAATATGTTCTTAGTTAATAAGTGAGTGTTAATTGCTTAGTTGCGTTTGACTCTTTGTGACCCCATGGACTGTAGCCCTCCAGGCTCCTCTGTCCATGGATTTCTCCAGGCAAGAATACTGGAGTGAGTTCCCTTTTCCTTCTCCAGGAGATTTTCTCCATCCAGGGACGGAACTCAGATCTCCTGAATTAGCAGGTAGATTCTTTACCAAATGAGTCATCAGGGAAGCCTTTAGTTAATAAGATCAACATGATAACAGTCTGTCAACAATATTTATTGTGTGCAAAGAACTGAATTAAGTGTGTTAGAATACCAAAAAAGGAGAAATAGATGATTATAATAGTATTTTATGATATATGTTGCTAGTTATATGTTTCAAAGGTTTTGCACAAATATTTTCTTCTACTCGGAGGTAGGGACAGTATTATCCAAGTGATGTCATAAGACACTGAGATTTTATATTTTTATTGAAGTACAATCTAGTGGTAGCTTACTGGTAAAGAACCCACATATGAATGGAGGGGATGTGGGTTCAATCCCTGGGAGATCCCCTGGAGCAAGAAATGGCAGCCCTTGCAGTATTCTTGCCGGGGAAATCCCATGGACAGAAGAGCCTGGTGGGCTACAGTCCATGGGGTCACGAAAGAGTTGGAGAAGACTTAGCAATGAACAATAACAACATAATCTAGGTTGTCCCAAATATGACTACAGCTTTGGAGATTTTTCCAGAGTATTCCAGTTTCTGCACACATTGAGGTTATCTTAGGAACAAGAAGTGACTATACTACCAGAATCCACTTGTGTTGGAAAACAGAGAACAAAAATCAAAAACACTGGTTTTCCAGGCTTCCCTGATAGTCCAATGGTTAAGAATCTGCTTGCCAATTCAGGGGACATGAGTTCAATCCTTGGTCCAAAACAAGATAAGCCACCACAGTGAGAAGCCCACACATCACAACTAGAAAGTAGCCCCTGCTCATTGCAACTAGAGAAAGTCTTCACAGCACTGAAGACCCAAAATAAAATAAAAAGTTTTTTAAAAAAGCATTGGTTTTCATTCTGAGTTCCAGCACCATTTATATTTAGAAGGAAAAGATCACAAGCCATGGTTCATTATGCATGAATATGTTCTTAGTTAATAAGTGAGTGTTAATTGCTTAGTTGCGTTTGACTCTTTGTGACCCCATGGACTGTAGCCCTCCAGGCTCCTCTGTCCATGGATTTCTCCAGGCAAGAATACTGGAGTGAGTTCCCTTTTCCTTCTCCAGGAGATTTTCTCCATCCAGGGACGGAACTCAGATCTCCTGAATTAGCAGGTAGATTCTTTACCAAATGAGTCATCAGGGAAGCCTTTAGTTAATAAGATCAACATGATAACAGTCTGTCAACAATATTTATTGTGTGCAAAGAACTGAATTAAGTGTGTTAGAATACCAAAAAAGGAGAAATAGATGATTATAATAGTATTTTTATGATATATGTTGCTAGTTATATGTTTCAAAGGTTTTGCACAAATATTTTCTTCTACTCAGTGAAGTAGGTAGGGACAGTATTATCCTCATTTTACAGGTGAAGATATCAAGATTAAGTGGCTTGCACATGGTCACATCAAAATTATAAAGGGGATAAGAGGTAGAGATAAATCTCTTACAAGAGATTAGACACTTCTGAGTAGATGCTCTTTTTTACCAGTCTATTGATTAAAATACTTACTTCTCTTGAAGTATCCTCTTGTGGACTAAAATTCTTGTCAGAAAAAGTTTTAAGAATATTTTCAAAGCCTACAGTGAAACACATGAACATCTTAGAAGTTTCTGTTTGTGCCATGACCCTGGATGAATGCTATAGCTAAAAAATCGACATGAAGACCTAAACTCCTGAAACAGGTACAGGGGTCTCTTAAGCCCGTTTCAGTCTCATCCAGACTGAAAAGAGAACATGAAATACACGGGAAAGTTTGGTTCAAAACCTCAGGGGCTCCCAGAATGAAATCTGAAACTGGGCCCATATACAGATATAGGGAGAGAGCAAAGAAAGAGGCAGACCCCTCCACATGGGTAGATGGTAGGTGTAAAAAGCAAGAGAACTTACCTAGAAGGTCTGTTTAGAGCGGCAGCAAGACCACAGAACTTCACGCCTGCCCACCAGAAACTTGACTATTTGTACAGAAGCCTTAATGGGGTTGGGTCCTAGTGGTTTCAACACCAGGCAACTCTATCAAGCCTCTGCCTTTGGAAACAGCTACAGCCATGTGCTGGTAGGGAGGGGAGACTGGGGTTCCAAGTCTGGCTTGCAGGTAAACCAAGGGTCAAGCCCTCTCCTTGACTTCCTCCCACAGGAAAGAATTCACATGAAAGGAAACAATGACAATTAGCATTTACAAGTGGCTTTAGTTCTCAAGTGAGTTTCATGTATGTTGTTCACTTGTGTCTTTACCAAATGAGTCATCAGGGAAGCCTTTAGTTAATAAGATCAACATGATAACAGTCTGTCAACAATATTTATTGTGTGCAAAGAACTGAATTAAGTGTGTTAGAATACCAAAAAAGGAGAAATAGATGATTATAATAGTATTTTTATGATATATGTTGCTAGTTATATGTTTCAAAGGTTTTGCACAAATATTTTCTTCTACTCAGTGAAGTAGGTAGGGACAGTATTATCCTCATTTTACAGGTGAAGATATCAAGATTAAGTGGCTTGCACATGGTCACATCAAAATTATAAAGGGGATAAGAGGTAGAGATAAATCTCTTACAAGAGATTAGACACTTCTGAGTAGATGCTCTTTTTTACCAGTCTATTGATTAAAATACTTACTTCTCTTGAAGTATCCTCTTGTGGACTAAAATTCTTGTCAGAAAAAGTTTTAAGAATATTTTCAAAGCCTACAGTGAAACACATGAACATCTTAGAAGTTTCTGTTTGTGCCATGACCCTGGATGAATGCTATAGCTAAAAAATCGACATGAAGACCTAAACTCCTGAAACAGGTACAGGGGTCTCTTAAGCCCGTTTCAGTCTCATCCAGACTGAAAAGAGAACATGAAATACACGGAAAGTTTGGTTCAAAACCTCAGGGGCTCCCAGAATGAAATCTGAAACTGGGCCCATATACAGATATAGGGAGAGAGCAAAGAAAGAGGCAGACCCCTCCACATGGGTAGATGGTAGGTGTAAAAAGCAAGAGAACTTACCTAGAAGGTCTGTTTAGAGCGGCAGCAAGACCACAGAACTTCACGCCTGCCCACCAGAAACTTGACTATTTGTACAGAAGCCTTAATGGGGTTGGGTCCTAGTGGTTTCAACACCAGGCAACTCTATCAAGCCTCTGCCTTTGGAAACAGCTACAGCCATGTGCTGGTAGGGAGGGGAGACTGGGGTTCCAAGTCTGGCTTGCAGGTAAACCAAGGGTCAAGCCCTCTCCTTGACTTCCTCCCACAGGAAAGAATTCACATGAAAGGAAACAATGACAATTAGCATTTACAAGTGGCTTTAGTTCTCAAGTGAGTTTCATGTATGTTGTTCACTTGTGTCTTACATTTTCCCTACAAAAATGTATCAACTTGAGCCCAGATCTTGTATCCATAAATCCTAAACTCATGAAATTACACAGCATCAGTGAAAAGAGATTCTTAAATCAAATTTTGGAATGCTACTATAAGGCAATCTCCTTTGAAACGTGAAATATTAAAAATTGATGTGGAGATTTTAACACGTCGACTTATGTCCCCTCGCACTGAATCTGGGCTCTGTGCCTGCTTTGTTCTCGTAGTTTCTTGATCAGGCCTTGAGAAAATAATTGCTCCTAATTTCTGTTTCTTGGGATATGCACTCCTGAAACCCAGTCACCATGCTCTAGGGAGAGTCATACGAAGAAGAACTCAAGCCTCAAAGTCTCAGCCCTGGTTCAGTTCCCAGCTGACCGCCAGCACCAATTGCCATCTGTGTCAGTAAGCTATATTGGAAGAGATTCAGAAATGAGCTGTCCCAGTGAGCCCTGCCCAAATGGCAGATTAGCAGCAAAACAAAATAGTATTATTGTGGGTTTTAAAGTGATTGGTTACATAGAATATCATTAAAATTTGCCTTGGTTGGTTTTACCCAGAGAGGCCTTCTGCAGGACATATCATAGAGCACCCGGGTCTGAGTTTAGGGATTTTGTGTCTTATTTTACATTGGAGCCAAAGAAACAATCTTCTCTTCTGTGAATACAACTGCGTTCAAATGGATCTTGGGTTTAGGGGATTGCATGGTTATCCTGTGTTCTCATAGTGTTGTCTTACTTGGGTCATAGAGAAGGATCACATTTCTACAGAATGAAAAGGTATTCAATAGAGATGAGTTGTGTTTCTTTTTGTCAATCACTTCAGTATCATTTCCTGGAGAACTCCACGGACAGAGTAGCCTGGAGGGCTACAGTCCATAGGGTTGCAAAGAGCTGTACATGACTGAAGTAACTTAGCACATTAAATTATATTTAGCACCAATTTGGGAATATATGCTTTAAACTTTATATTATTTACCTTTTTTTTTTTTTTGGTGAGAGGAAAGTAAAGTTTATTAGGGTGGGGGAAGGGAGAGTCCCTGCCAGTACAGCCGGCTGGTTTAAGGGAGAATCAGTATATTATGCACTTTTAAATAAGAGCAGTATAGGTGTCACAACACATATTGTGGCATTTCAAAAGAATATGAAATCTATGTCACTAATTTTGCATTGATTTTATGAAGAAAGATACTAGGAAATCTATAGTAAAACATGTTCTTAGGGGCTTCTCTGGTGGTCCAGTGGGTAAGGACACCGCCTTGCAGTGCAAGCGATGCCGGTTTGATCCCTGGCCTGGGAAGATCTCACGTGCTGCGGAGCGGCTGGACCAATGTGTCCAATTACTGAGCTGGAGCTCTGGGGCGCATGTGCCCAGAGCCGGTGCTCTGCGACAACAGAGGTCACTGCGATGGGAGGCCCACACGGGCCAAGGACCAAAGATGGATGGAAATAGATAAATGAAAGACCAATAGAAGTGGCTCGCCTGCTCCCCCCCCCCCCCACCCCCACCCCACCAAAATAAATAAATAAATAAATCTTTAAAAAAAAAAAAAAATGTTCTTCTTAACTAAAGAAATTGAAAAACAGTACACACATTTCAGGGACCTCCCTGGTGGCTCGGTGGTGAAGAATCTACCTGCAAATGCAAGGCATGTGGGTTCAGTCCCTGGATCAGGAGGAATCCCTGGAGAAAGAAATGTCCACCCACTCTAGTATTCTTGCCTGCGAAATCCCACGGACAGAAGAGCCTGGAGAGTTACAGTCCGTGGGGGTCTCAGAGTCAGACACGACTGAAGTGACTTAGCACACATGCACAGGACAGTGGGAACATTTCCTTTAAGGAAAGGAAATGGGATTTGGGACTCACGATCCGGCAATTCCAAGTTTCTATTTGTGCCTCCATTTTTCTTGAGCCTCTTTGATTTCAAGGTGGCAAAGTATGTTTCAGGGGACTGACTATGCTTAAACTCTCAACAAGGTCATGTATTAATGTCACAGCTTGGCCTCATCCCCTTCACAGACCCTTAGGAAGAGGTTAAGATCCTCGATTGGGCCAAAGCTTAGAGATGGCCTGGATCCAGTGACCTGAGTGCTGACGACTTCCTTAAAGATTTCTTCTTAGTGGGGAATACATGTAAGAGATGGTGAGATCCCCTTACCCGAGACCAATAAGATCACAAAAGGATCTTGAATGGAGTCTCTTTATGTTCAACACAGAGGGGAGACTACAGCGGCCAACGATATGCCAGGTTCCTTTTGCCTTAATACCAAAGCTTTCTTTGGGGCTACTATTGATTTTATGAAGAAAGATACTAGGAAATCTATAGTAAAACATGTTCTTAGGGGCTTCTCTGGTGGTCCAGTGGGTAAGGACACCGCCTTGCAGTGCAAGCGATGCCGGTTTGATCCCTGGCCTGGGAAGATCTCACGTGCTGCGGAGCGGCTGGACCAATGTGTCCAATTACTGAGCTGGAGCTCTGGGGCGCATGTGCCCAGAGCCGGTGCTCTGCGACAACAGAGGTCACTGCGATGGGAGGCCCACACGGGCCAAGGACCAAAGATGGATGGAAATAGATAAATGAAAGACCAATAGAAGTGGCTCGCCTGCTCCCCTCCCGCCCCACCCCATCCCAACCAAAATAAATAAATAAATAAATCTTTAAAAAAAAAAAAAAAATGTTCTTCTTAACTAAAGAAATTGAAAAACAGTACACACATTTCAGGGACCTCCCTGGTGGCTCGGTGGTGAAGAATCTACCTGCAAATGCAAGGCATGTGGGTTCAGTCCCTGGATCAGGAGGAATCCCTGGAGAAAGAAATGTCCACCCACTCTAGTATTCTTGCCTGCGAAATCCCACGGACAGAAGAGCCTGGAGAGTTACAGTCCGTGGGGGTCTCAGAGTCAGACACGACTGAAGTGACTTAGCACACATGCACAGGACAGTGGGAACATTTCCTTTAAGGAAAGGAAATGGGATTTGGGACTCACGATCCGGCAATTCCAAGTTTCTATTTGTGCCTCCATTTTTCTTGAGCCTCTTTGATTTCAAGGTGGCAAAGTATGTTTCAGGGGACTGACTATGCTTAAACTCTCAACAAGGTCATGTATTAATGTCACAGCTTGGCCTCATCCCCTTCACAGACCCTTAGGAAGAGGTTAAGATCCTCGATTGGGCCAAAGCTTAGAGATGGCCTGGATCCAGTGACCTGAGTGCTGACGACTTCCTTAAAGATTTCTTCTTAGTGGGGAATACATGTAAGAGATGGTGAGATCCCCTTACCCGAGACCAATAAGATCACAAAAGGATCTTGAATGGAGTCTCTTTATGTTCAACACAGAGGGGAGACTACAGCGGCCAACGATATGCCAGGTTCCTTTTGCCTTAATACCAAAGCTTTCTTTGGGGCTACTATTCTGAAGTCCCCCTTGTTTGTTTCTTGCAAGTGATTTCATGCATCTGGCAATACAGATCAAGCCCAGGACACAACAGCTTTTACACACATATGCACACAGCCCTTTTAGGGCTTTAAAATTTGTACTAAAGTCGTGGAGGCACGTGGTTTACACTTCATGTTATTTCATATGAACTTTAGGCCGTTTTTCTGGCTTTTACCCTGAGAGCAG
This sequence comes from Tragulus kanchil, assembly GCA_022376925.1. Lineage (NCBI taxonomy): Eukaryota > Metazoa > Chordata > Mammalia > Artiodactyla > Tragulidae > Tragulus > Tragulus kanchil. Next base: position 58,150,605 of record JAIOJX010000028.1, on the reverse strand, counting down.
CAGTCCGTGTTTTCTCAAACCCGATGCACCGCCCAGACAGCAGGGATTCCCTCATCTTTCTCTCCCCAGCTCTGTCCAAGAGGGGACCCACGGAGCCACCCGCACCAGACTAGGCGCGCCGCTGGGGGGACACCCCCCGAGTGAGCTCGGTTTCTGCCTAGCGCAGCTGGCTCGGGACGGAAGGACGGGGGAGAGGATAGGGGCGCCCGGGGGCTGGGCGCTGCGTGCCGCGGGGGCGGGGGATCCTACGCCGCCCGCCAGCCTCCGCCTTCCTGGGCCGCCCACTCCGGAATCCCCTCCCCTGTCGGGCGCGTCTCCGCCCCGCTGGCCGCGCGCGGAGGCCGGATCTTCTTGAATTTCAACACAAAGGGAATCCTCGGCCGCAGGAAGTGCATCACTGGGCAGGGGGACCGGGGCGGGGAGAGGGGGGCGCGTCTCCCCGCCTCCACACTCCCGCCCTCCCGGAGTTCTGGGCGTGCCGTGACGACACCCTCAGGGTCCCCCCGACGCCCCACCAGTCGGGAGAATCCGAACCGGGAGACCAAGTCCCCGCAGTAGTAGTGGGCGGGCACTCTGGCTCCCTGCGGCGCCCGAGCTTCCCGGTCGCGCGGACCCGCCTGCCCCTGGCCGCGGCTTTTGCTCACCTGTTCGCTCCCCCGCCCACCTCCTTCCGGCTGTTCTGGCACCTGGGCTGCCGTTTGTTTTTCCACCCCTGGGCTCTGGACTTTCCTCCTACACCCTCTTCTCTTTCCCCCCCATTCCCAGCGTCGGGCGGTTTTTAAGAGGGATGGGGGAGATCCCTTACCCGAGACCAATAAGATCACAAAAGGATCTTGAATGGAGTCTCTTTATGTTCAACACAGAGGGGAGACTACAGCGGCCAACGATATGCCAGGTTCCTTTTGCCTTAATACCAAAGCTTTCTTTGGGGCTACTATTCTGAAGTCCCCCTTGTTTGTTTCTTGCAAGTGATTTCATGCATCTGGCAATACAGATCAAGCCCAGGACACAACAGCTTTTACACACATATGCACACAGCCCTTTTAGGGCTTTAAAATTTGTACTAAAGTCGTGGAGGCACGTGGTTTACACTTCATGTTATTTCATATGAACTTTAGGCCGTTTTTCTGGCTTTTACCCTGAGAGCAGCAGTCCGTGTTTTCTCAAACCCGATGCACCGCCCAGACAGCAGGGATTCCCTCATCTTTCTCTCCCCAGCTCTGTCCAAGAGGGGACCCACGGAGCCACCCGCACCAGACTAGGCGCGCCGCTGGGGGGACACCCCCCGAGTGAGCTCGGTTTCTGCCTAGCGCAGCTGGCTCGGGACGGAAGGACGGGGGAGAGGATAGGGGCGCCCGGGGGCTGGGCGCTGCGTGCCGCGGGGGCGGGGGATCCTACGCCGCCCGCCAGCCTCCGCCTTCCTGGGCCGCCCACTCCGGAATCCCCTCCCCTGTCGGGCGCGTCTCCGCCCCGCTGGCCGCGCGCGGAGGCCGGATCTTCTTGAATTTCAACACAAAGGGAATCCTCGGCCGCAGGAAGTGCATCACTGGGCAGGGGGACCGGGGCGGGGAGAGGGGGGCGCGTCTCCCCGCCTCCACACTCCCGCCCTCCCGGAGTTCTGGGCGTGCCGTGACGACACCCTCAGGGTCCCCCCGACGCCCCACCAGTCGGGAGAATCCGAACCGGGAGACCAAGTCCCCGCAGTAGTAGTGGGCGGGCACTCTGGCTCCCTGCGGCGCCCGAGCTTCCCGGTCGCGCGGACCCGCCTGCCCCTGGCCGCGGCTTTTGCTCACCTGTTCGCTCCCCCGCCCACCTCCTTCCGGCTGTTCTGGCACCTGGGCTGCCGTTTGTTTTTCCACCCCTGGGCTCTGGACTTTCCTCCTACACCCTCTTCTCTTCCAGGCTTTCGGTAGATTTCCGGCTCCGGGGGTGCTCCATTCCCAGCGTCGCGGCGCCCCGGGCTTGGGCAAGGCTTTCCCAGGCAGGACGTAGGTCGAGAGGGAGTCCCCGCGCCTTTAAAGGCGGCGGGACCAGGAGGGACCACTTTCGTTTTCCCAGATGCTGGCCGTTCCGGGAGCTCGGCCAGGCCTTCTACCAGGTGGTGCGAGTCAGGCAGGGAGGCAGAGGACAGGTGAGGCTCCTGTGTGCTGCAGCTATTAATAATTTTTGCCTGGCAACCTGACGGGTTTTACTTACGTTTTATTTTTCAAAGCAAAAGCAACAGCAAACTTTTCTAGAAAGATTTTGTTCACATGTCACCGCAGAGTGGAAAACCATTTATTGTCCATATTAAAAGCTATTATTACATTCTTTTAGCTTAGAAAGGCTTGGGGACATCAATGGTAATTTGAGGAGAGGAGCTGAAACTCCTATTTCGGAGCCCAGGGTAGGAAGGTGGGAAGACCCCAGTGGCCCTTTTCATCAGCATCCCGGTTGAAAAGCCCTGGGAACTGGGGTGGGGGCCGTGCAACTAACTCCTAGCTGCCCTGCTGGGTTCGCGGGCAGTGGCCGCGGCAGGTGCGCCGGATGGGGGCCACCTCCCACGGGGGCGCCCGGGTGCCTTCCCTCTAGCGGACACCGTTGGGGGACGTGCCCGCTCCCAAGTTATTGAGCGGCCGGGTACCTGCCCGACCTGTCTCCTCCCCTTCTCCAACACCACACCCACGGGACTCTGGTCTCCCCGCGAGAGGGACAGAGAAGGAACAAAGGGGTCTTTGTTCACCAGCTCCCGGGGGGTGGGAGTCGAGCTCGCTCGCGTTTCCCGGCGCCCCTGAGAGAGGGGCCGGCTCGGAGCCTCTGAGCCTCGCCCAGCTTTGAGCGCCGCCCTCCGCGACCCCGGCGCCTGAGGTCAGGGCGCGGCGCCCCGGGCCACTGCGGGCTCTTCCCGGGCGCGCGAGCGGGGAGGGGGCGAGGCTGCGCGGCGGCGGCTGGCTCGGCCGCCGGCGGAGGGACGGTGGGTGTTCTCCGAGTCGGCGGAGGTGGAGGGGGCGGGAGAGGGAGCCTGCGCCGGGCTGAGCCTGGAGGTGCGGGGCGGGCTCGGTGAGCGCTCTCGGGGCTGCTCCAGCCGGAGCCGCGGCGGCTGGAACCCGCGCCCGCGCTCCTTCCATCTTCCCCCGGCTCCCGAGCGGCCCCGTCCCCCTGCCGTCCTCAGGCGCCTCATCTCCCTTCTTGGCACTTTCCTCTCGCGCCATCCTGCTGGACAAACTTTGATGGAGAATTTCACACCACGCTGGAAAAATGCCGGTTATGAAAGGATTACTGGCGCCCCAGAACACCTTTCTCGACACCATCGCCACCCGTTTTGACGGAACACGTAAGTCTCGCACTTCGAGGAGTTGCATGGTTTGTTTTGAATGATTTTTTCCCCCCATATAAATTGATTTCGTTCCCACCCTCCTTTTCTTGCGCCAGTGGAGTGTGTTTCATTCTCTTCCTGCCGAGGTGTCTTTTGTGCAGAGAATTTTTCTCGGTGTAAAAGGAACACTTCTGTGTATTTGGCCCCCTTGACTTTCGGGTCTGTAAAGGCTGGACAAGAACCCGAAGAAAGACCGACACTCGTGTTCACTGTGGGATCCATATTTCCTCTTTAAGGAATCGGCTTTTATTAATTTTATGAGGTGAAAATGAAAATTGTCCATATTGGTGAACTCAGTAGAGTTTCAAAGCTCCTAAATTATAGGGAGAGTTTGGAATGTTCTTTAGTGAGCCGATGGCATGATTTCATCTGATAGCGGACGAGAAGGACGGCCGGGTACCTGCCGACCTGTCTCCTCCCTTCTCCAACACCACACCCACGGGACTCTGGTCTCCCCGGAGGGACAGAGAAGGAACAAAGGTCTTTGTTCACCAGCTCCCGGGGTGGGAGTCGAGCTCGCTCGCGTTTCCCGGCGCCCCTGAGAGAGGGCCGGCTCGGAGCCTCTGAGCCTCGCCCAGCTTTGAGCGCCGCCCTCCGCGACCCCGGCGCCTGAGGTCAGGGCGCGGCGCCCCGGGCCACTGCGGGCTCTTCCCGGGCGCGCGAGCGGGGAGGGGGCGAGGCTGCGCGGCGGCGGCTGGCTCGGCCGCCGGCGGAGGGACGGTGGGTGTTCTCCGAGTCGGCGGAGGTGGAGGGGGCGGGAGAGGGAGCCTGCGCCGGGCTGAGCCTGGAGGTGCGGGGCGGGCTCGGTGAGCGCTCTCGGGGCTGCTCCAGCCGGAGCCGCGGCGGCTGGAACCCGCGCCCGCGCTCCTTCCATCTTCCCCCGGCTCCCGAGCGGCCCCGTCCCCCTGCCGTCCTCAGGCGCCTCATCTCCCTTCTTGGCACTTTCCTCTCGCGCCATCCTGCTGGACAAACTTTGATGGAGAATTTCACACCACGCTGGAAAAATGCCGGTTATGAAAGGATTACTGGCGCCCCAGAACACCTTTCTCGACACCATCGCCACCCGTTTTGACGGAACACGTAAGTCTCGCACTTCGAGGAGTTGCATGGTTTGTTTTGAATGATTTTTTCCCCCCATATAAATTGATTTCGTTCCCACCCTCCTTTTCTTGCGCCAGTGGAGTGTGTTTCATTCTCTTCCTGCCGAGGTGTCTTTTGTGCAGAGAATTTTTCTCGGTGTAAAAGGAACACTTCTGTGTATTTGGCCCCCTTGACTTTCGGGTCTGTAAAGGCTGGACAAGAACCCGAAGAAAGACCGACACTCGTGTTCACTGTGGGATCCATATTTCCTCTTTAAGGAATCGGCTTTTATTAATTTTATGAGGTGAAAATGAAAATTGTCCATATTGGTGAATTGCCAGTCTAGCTAGAGTTTCAAAGCTCCCTAAATTATAGGGAGAGTTTGGAATGTTCTTTATCCGTGGAGCTTCATGGATAGGCATGATCTCATCTGAGTTTAAGAAATGCATCTAGAATCAAGATCGCCAAGTGTAAGCTTCCAATAGAATTTTAAGCGTTGAGAGTTGGTCGGAATCGCGATTCCTGCTTCTCAGGTAGTATAAAATACCTTTCAGTCTGAAATTACTCTAGTACTCCAAGAAAGACTGTTGCAGAAAGAGAAGCCAGGCATTCTAAAGACTGATCTATCATAAGAGAAAGTTTCAACATATTTTTTGAAGGGGAATATTAATGGACTTGTAGCTTGTTTACGCTTACGTTTTAAAGCAAAGTTATTTTGTGTGGATTCTTGGAGACTGTTGGGTCTCATTTGCAAGTTGTTCTCTTTCAGGACCACGGTCAGGTCCCTCTTCCTTCCGGGTTTATCAAATCCCCTTCCTCCAGAACCAGGTGGTTTTCCTTGCAGTGAGGAGTCTGTAATTCTTTCCCAGCAAAAGCTATCAATTGGTTTCACTCTGAATAGCCAGCCTCTGCGTGCTGTCTTTTTTTTTCTGCCTCTGACACGACTCATAGAAACTCATGTGTTCCAAAGGCTTGTAGTGATTCAGATATCACTTTTTTACGATGATGGCATATTTCTTGGAGTTGATGTGAGAGAGTACACCTAACTATTTTCACTCCAGTAGTCTGGATACACAATCTTATTATGGTGGGGAGTAAATCCTGGAGTTTTGCGCTCCAGGAATAGTTAGGAAAGTTTATATGACGAAGAAATGAAGTAAATACTGAATTTTGCTCAGTTTTTATTTTTGACACCCAGTCTATTCAGGGTAGTTGGTATGAACCTTCTTTCCAGTGGTTTTATCTTTAGCTTTAGCCTTTCCAATTAGGTACTAGATGTGTTAGGCAATATGCGTGAAGTGCATTGCTCTGGTTTCCGTTAAATAATAATAAGAGAAAATGCCATAATGGACTTTGAAATTTCTGCTGATGCCGCCATACCTACCATCCAGCCACTGTACACAGTCACCACTGCGGGCTTCATGCATGATTGTGGTTACTACTACTTATTGCCTTAGGGACTGATGAGTTTCTCAGAGACATTAGTTCTTGAAGCTGAGAATTTAAACCCAAAGGACTTTTGGTATTTATTACCAAGGCATCTGTTGAAAATGAACTAATTTGGTAAATGGTAGTTGCTTATCTCATGGTCATTTAAAGTTGAATGGAATGCCGGTGTGTTCCCAGCATATCCCTGGGAATTGCAGCAGGGCTATATTTAGGTATCAGTTGTTAATGAGACAGGCTTTGGATCTTCTGTAAGGACACAACTGCCTCTTTCCCTGTAACGTCTGATAAATGTTGAGGATCTGTAGAGAAATACTGGTGTGCTAATAAATAGCTCTTTTTCTATTTTAACTGCACATTCATGTGAATAAAATGGGTTAGAAGTTTTAAAGTCTTGTTTGGGAAGAGCGTCACCACATAACCAGCATTTAGGATAATCGCAGAACTAAAACTGTAGGACAGCATGCTTGGTCTGTGCTCCAGGGGTCTGTGGAATTGCTGATGGGGACCACTTTGTATGAAATCTGTCTGAAAGTCAGTGAAGCCCAGCATTTAATGATACCCTTCCTTCCAAAAACCCCACTTAAGGAAAGAGGTTTCTACTCATTTGCATTTCATTTGAATTGCAAGAAGATTTGAATAATCTGAAACTTAAAAAAAATACTTTAAGTAAAATTTAGCCACAAATTTTGCTACATCTAGAATCATGGCAGACCATTTTCTCTGCTAAATATTTATCTTTTTCTATCTTTTATGTGTTGACACAATTTTATTAAGTATAATTGCTATCCCTGAAACACTTTTCCTATGATTATCCTTCACTCTCCTGATTTTTTTTTATAGCAATCATTTATTTCCTTGTGCAAGATAAAACTATTTACAAGTTTTAAATATGCAAAATTGCTATTTGCCCAAATAAAAACTGTATTGGAGAAAGCATATTATTATACTCAAAGTGTAATGTGTTTTCTTAGTACGTTTTCTGCCTTATTTTACTCTGTTTTATTTTGGGCAGTATCATTGAAAAAATAAGAGCAAACAATAACCCTAGCAAGCCATCTTACTAACTTAACCACCATGCAGTATTGTTATTATCTTTATTGATTTAATACTGTAGTGGGAAATAATAAATCATAAAACATCATCTAAAATTTCTCCCAGGAAAAAATAAATATAAGGCAATAAAAGCCTACAACATAATTTATAATTTATCTGTTGACATAGTATCACAGGACAACATAAAAGTAGTTAATAATATTTTTTATCACCTAGTGACACTTTGGCTTCCTTGGTGGCTCAGTGGATAAATAATCTACCTGCATTGCAGGAGACCCGAGTTTGATCCCTGTGAGGGGAAGATCCCTTGGAGAAGGAAATGGCAACCCACTCCAGTATTCCTGCCTGGAAAATCCCATGGACAGAGGAGCCTGGCAGGCTACAGTCCATGGGGGCACAAGAGGCTGAAACGACTTAGAGACTAAACCATCACCAGGGACATTTTATTGTTTTACATAATAGGGTATTTTTTCATTTTAATATTTAATAAGTGAACTCTTTGTCAGGATTGAAAGACAATAGTGGACCATTAACTGAAACAATTTTTCCTCATGTTCAATATAGTTTTAAGAGCTACTGGAAAATGTAAATCTTTTCATATAAAACTACCCTAGCATGTATTTACTCTTGAAATATTCTCCTGGTTAATTGAATGTAAATGAGACATAGAAAAATTAAGAACCTTGCCAATATTGAATATGTGTACCACATTTAGGGGGAAAGTGTAATCCCAACGTATTTCTTTGACTCAACATGTAGCCGTACTTCTCACTTGAAGCACTTAAACATACACACATACAACACACACTCACACACACACAGTCTTAACATTATAATCTGCATATAGTTTGTTTTCACATTGTTGCTTTTTTTTTGACGTGTTTAATGTACTTGAAATTTTCTGTTCTGCTGCTTATGTCAGAGTGTTGTGCCTTTATTTTCCTATAAGAGTTTTATAGAAACATCTACTTTATAGGTTGAGCAGATGTGGGTTTCTACGTACTATGTAGATGGTTAGTATTTGTATTATTGTATCCTTTAGAATTTGGTATCATATCATTTAGTGTTATTATGTCATTTCGTGTTGTTATCATGTACTTGTGTTACATAGTTTAACATTTGCATCATGTTATAGTATTTGTATTTTGACAAATTTGCAATATTACTAGCATTTAGTAGCATTGTTTCATTCAGTATTGTTATACCATTTACTGTTTGTATTATCATAAAAAATTATTTTCTGAGTATACATTTGCTTAATTAACTACATGAATATTAATCTGGACAAAGGGAAAGTATAACAGAACATATAAGCATATATTTTTAAAAATAGTTTTTCAGTACAAATATTTGCCACAGGGTACCATTGGAGAAAAACACATTTTTTTCTTTTTTTGAGGATATAAAGCTTTCAAAGGAAAGAGTCTATTTTCAAACAAAATGGTGCATTAGCCTACATTTTCCAGTCATACCAAAATTTGGCAGAACACTTCTTTCCCTTTGGGGTTAGAGAGACAAGATCTATCTAAGCTCGGAGGGAAGTGTGTAGCCCTGTGGCCAAAAACAACTTCAGAAATATTATCCCTATTGGGGTTAGAGACAAGATTTCTATAGGAACTCTTTGTCAGGATTGAAAGACAATAGTGGACCATTAACTGAAACAATTTTTCCTCATGTTCAATATAGTTTTAAGAGCTACTGGAAAATGTAAATCTTTTCATATAAAACTACCCTAGCATGTATTTACTCTTGAAATATTCTCCTGGTTAATTGAATGTAAATGAGACATAGAAAAATTAAGAACCTTGCCAATATTGAATATGTGTACCACATTTAGGGGGAAAGTGTAATCCCAACGTATTTCTTTGACTCAACATGTAGCCGTACTTCTCACTTGAAGCACTTAAACATACACACATACAACACACACTCACACACACACAGTCTTAACATTATAATCTGCATATAGTTTGTTTTCACATTGTTGCTTTTTTTTTGACGTGTTTAATGTACTTGAAATTTTCTGTTCTGCTGCTTATGTCAGAGTGTTGTGCCTTTATTTTCCTATAAGAGTTTTATAGAAACATCTACTTTATAGGTTGAGCAGATGTGGGTTTCTACGTACTATGTAGATGGTTAGTATTTGTATTATTGTATCCTTTAGAATTTGGTATCATATCATTTAGTGTTATTATGTCATTTCGTGTTGTTATCATGTACTTGTGTTACATAGTTTAACATTTGCATCATGTTATAGTATTTGTATTTTGACAAATTTGCAATATTACTAGCATTTAGTAGCATTGTTTCATTCAGTATTGTTATACCATTTACTGTTTGTATTATCATAAAAAATTATTTTCTGAGTATACATTTGCTTAATTAACTACATGAATATTAATCTGGACAAAGGGAAAGTATAACAGAACATATAAGCATATATTTTTAAAAATAGTTTTTCAGTACAAATATTTGCCACAGGGTACCATTGGAGAAAAACACATTTTTTTCTTTTTTTGAGGATATAAAGCTTTCAAAGGAAAGAGTCTATTTTCAAACAAAATGGTGCATTAGCCTACATTTTCCAGTCATACCAAAATTTGGCAGAACACTTCTTTCCCTTTGGGGTTAGAGAGACAAGATCTATCTAAGCTCTGAAGGAAGTTTGTAGCCCTGTGGACTCTATCAAGGAGATTCCAGTCAAAGCATTCAGAAATAATATGTATGCCTATGGCGGATTTGGTTCGATGTGTGTCAGTAAACAACAAAACCCCGTAAAATATAAAAATAATAAATAAAATTTGTATGGACAAAAAAGAAATACTGGTGGTTTAGACATTCATTCATATTTGCATATGGTTTAGGAATTTCTGTTCAAAATGGTCCAATGAAATTTGTTAAATTGGCATGCTTCTTTTACAGAGGCAGTTCTCAGTGGGTTTTCTCGTCATCTTTATACTTTCTTCCAAGTATGTAGATCTCTTAACATTAGAAGCTCAGAGAGAAGGGTAAGGTACCCAGTGCTGTAGGAAAAGAACACAGTGAGAAAGGGGACATTGGGGACTTCCTGAGTCTTTGCTGGGTTGTAGTTGGGAGACTATCATCGGAGGCATTGAACCAATGAAAAAGAATGAGCTCCTTTGTATACACAGGGGTCTGTCTGTAAAAGGCTGTTACATGAAAACATTCAAAGAAGCACCTAGCAATCCATAGATGTCTCCACACAAATGACAGTTTGTAAAGATTCGTTTGCATTTTTTACAGGCCGTGAGTAGTCTCTTTTATTCCCATTCTTTATGCTCAGAGTGATGGTTCCCACCGTTAGTTTTCTATTTCTGGGTAGTGAATTACCACACACTCACTGACTTATCATCTCACATTTTCTGTAGGTCAGACATCCAGGCAGGGACTAGCTGGGTGCTATGCCCAGGGTTTCCGAAGACCACAAGGCTGCAACCAAGTCATTAATTGAGGCTTGAGGCCCTTCTCCAAGCTCACGAGGTTGTTGGGAGAATTTAGTTCCTTGGGTTTCTAGGACTAAGGCCTCTGTGTTCTTGCCAGTCTCCAGCCAGTGACTTTTCTCAGCAGCTGGTTTCCTTTGGATTCCTGACAAAAAACCCCTTCCCCACGCCCTCTCACAGCAGAACAGCTTACTTGTTCACAATGGTATATAACTCAGCTAGGAAAAAGAACTAAATCATACCATTTGCAGCAACATGGTTGGACCTAGAGATTGTGTTAAATTAAATGATTTTCTTTATGTAAACTTTATTTCAAGTTTACTAAAAAATTGAAAGAAAGAAGGAGAGGGAGGAGAGAACTGAGAAGAGGGATGAGGAAGGAGGGAATTATGTATTTTCATTGTTTTAACTTTGGAGATGAATTCTTTAACCTGCAAAGGAGTCATCATATAGATTCTCAAAATTTTCCTGCAATGAACAAAGTGTTGTATTTACAATAGTCTGGACTTAGGTATTTGCCAGAAATGCATTTCTTTGGATGAGTGACATATACAAACAATAAAAAATTTTATTATATAGTCTTTAAGAATACCAGATAATTTTGTTTTGACATTATATAGAGGAAAATGGATAATACTCACAAGATGTTTTTTCTAGGCTCTGGTGTTTTGTGTTGCCTGTGGACCAGCCCCAACACACTTCTGGGAGGGAACAGCCTCTCTCAGGAAATCTTTACTTTATTCAATCAAACATTTCTTCAACCACATTTAATGCATGTTGACTATGTATTTACAAATCCATTATGGTAGGATCTTTGGGGTAAACCACACTTGTTCTACTCTCAAAGAGGACAATAAATGTACGCATACATTAGCATCATCAGGTTGGAAAGGGATACAATGGTTGAGGAGGTGTAGCCAAAGGACTGTGTGCATCTGGATGAGGGAGAAATAATTTCTCTAGGGGCTATCATATATTAATAATACATGACTTCTAGTGAATTACCACACACTCACTGACTTATCATCTCACATTTTCTGTAGGTCAGACATCCAGGCAGGGACTAGCTGGGTGCTATGCCCAGGGTTTCCGAAGACCACAAGGCTGCAACCAAGTCATTAATTGAGGCTTGAGGCCCTTCTCCAAGCTCACGAGGTTGTTGGGAGAATTTAGTTCCTTGGGTTTCTAGGACTAAGGCCTCTGTGTTCTTGCCAGTCTCCAGCCAGTGACTTTTCTCAGCAGCTGGTTTCCTTTGGATTCCTGACAAAAAACCCCTTCCCCACGCCCTCTCACAGCAGAACAGCTTACTTGTTCACAATGGTATATAACTCAGCTAGGAAAAAGAACTAAATCATACCATTTGCAGCAACATGGTTGGACCTAGAGATTGTGTTAAATTAAATGATTTTCTTTATGTAAACTTTATTTCAAGTTTACTAAAAAATTGAAAGAAAGAAGGAGAGGGAGGAGAGAACTGAGAAGAGGGATGAGGAAGGAGGGAATTATGTATTTTCATTGTTTTAACTTTGGAGATGAATTCTTTAACCTGCAAAGGAGTCATCATATAGATTCTCAAAATTTTCCTGCAATGAACAAAGTGTTGTATTTACAATAGTCTGGACTTAGGTATTTGCCAGAAATGCATTTCTTTGGATGAGTGACATATACAAACAATAAAAAATTTTATTATATAGTCTTTAAGAATACCAGATAATTTTGTTTTGACATTATATAGAGGAAAATGGATAATACTCACAAGATGTTTTTTCTAGGCTCTGGTGTTTTGTGTTGCCTGTGGACCAGCCCCAACACACTTCTGGGAGGGAACAGCCTCTCTCAGGAAATCTTTACTTTATTCAATCAAACATTTCTTCAACCACATTTAATGCATGTTGACTATGTATTTACAAATCCATTATGGTAGGATCTTTGGGGTAAACCACACTTGTTCTACTCTCAAAGAGGACAATAAATGTACGCATACATTAGCATCATCAGGTTGGAAAGGGATACAATGGTTGAGGAGGTGTAGCCAAAGGACTGTGTGCATCTGGATGAGGGAGAAATAATTTCTCTAGGGGCTATCATATATTAATAATACATGACTTCTGGTAAAGATGATTGACTTATATATGATAAAGGCAAGAAATGTATCTCATGTACTTTGTCAATTTGTATAGCACTTGTCCCTGTGTAGCACTTGTTATTCAGGAAGAATAACAAGTATCTTAAGAGGATGTGAAGGGACAGTGTAGAGGTAGGAGGACAATGGAAGGTCAATAAAACCAGATGAGGAAGGAATCCCGAGTCCCACATGCTATGTCATTATAAGCCAGAGGAGGTAATGGCTCCATGTCTTTGTAAGAGAAACGTGTTGTCCTGTTTGCCTGATGTAAAAAACTCTCCACCTTCCCCATTGCATGGCTGATATAGGAGAAACATCAGTCTTGAAACTGAAGATACTCTTCCTTAATTGAAGTATAGGGGATACACAGTATATGTTACAGGTGTACAATTGAGGGATTCACAAATTTTAAAGGTCTTTTTCCACTTCTCATAAAATATTGGCTATATCTCCCATGTTGTACAATGTATCCTTGTAGCTTATTTTGTGTCTAATAATTTGTGTGCTACCCTTCCCTCCTAAAGTGTTTATTCTTCTAGCTAGAAATTACTCACAGCTTTCCCAAGAGTTTTGATGTTTTTTTAGCTTCTGCTGATTAAGGTTTATAATACTTGGTATCTGAATTTTAGCCTGGGTTCTCTGGACAAAGCTGAGAGTTTCACAAACTCATGGTTTTCAGAGGGAAAGAGCCACATTAGCTTGGTCTTGCCTTGAAAAAGCAAGATATTGGGCTTCCCCTGGTGGTCCAGTGGGTAAGGACACTGCCTTGCAGTGCAAGGGGCGCCGATTCGATCCCTGGCCTGGACCGATGTGTCCAATTACCGAGCCGGAGCTCTGGAGCGCATGCGCCCAGAGCCCACGCTCTGCAACAACGGACGCCACCGCGATGGGAGGCCCACAGGAGCCAAAAGAGCAGGGACGGATGAAGGTGGAGAGGTGAAAGAGCAATAGGGGTGGCCCGCCCACTCCCCTCCCTCCCCAACCTGACCCCCGCCCAAAATAAATAAATAAATAAATTTAAAAAAAAAAATAAAAAAGAAAAAGCAAGATATTATTTCATTGTTTGTGTGTGCTTATCTGTCACCTCTGTCTAGATGCTTTTAATTAATCCTTATAGGCTTTCCAAGTGTGTAAATCAAATCACTAAGATCCTTCTTCTTACATTGTCCTAATAAAGTCTGTACATTCACACAAGGGTCCCCTATGACACAGTGGAATTGTGTGTTCTTCATTTGCTTATGAATATCTGCTTTGCCCAGGAAGCTAACTTTCCTTAGGAAAGGGAAAGATTGATTTCTGACTACCTAGTTGAGTGCTTTTTTCCCTCCGGGCTGTTTTGTGTTGAACTGTAGGATTGTGCCTGTGGAGAAGAAAAAGAATTGAGGGTGTGCTAGAATTCTGTCCCCGTGAGGTGACTGGAGAAATGCCAACCCTCAAAGGTACAGAATTGCCACTTCTGCCGAGACAGCAGGTTCACCCAGGCAAGCCATATTTGCTGATACAGTCTAACACTAAGTTTTTAAATCCATTTTGGTTTAGCAGAGCCTCCAAACAAAAATGATGCGACGTCAACTTTAGCAGGTGGCATCGTTCATACTCAACCACTGGAGCAGTTGAAGAGTTTTCTCAGTAATTTAAGCAACCAAATGTGGTTCTTGGCTTATAAATTCCCCTGGAAGCTTTCCTTTGTAGCTGTTAAGATTCCCCTGGTAACTCAGCTGGTAAAAAATCCCCTTGCAATGCAGGAGACCCCAGTTCGATTCCTGGGTTGGGAACATCCCCTGGAGAAGGGAAAGGCTACATATTCCAGAATTCTTATGTGGAGAATTCCATGACTTGTTCATGGGTTGCAGTCAGACATGACTGAGAGACTTCACATTCACTTTTAGCTGTTAATACAACTATCCATCTCCCCTAAGTCCTTGTTCTTTGACATGTCCCCAAATGAACTAATAACATTGTCTAGCGCATGACACCTGTTTTCTCTATGGCACCGTAATTGGCATCACCACCCAGTGATTTCTTCAGGCTAGAAATCTGAGCCGGCCTGGACTGCCCATCCATCTAATGGGTTAACAGGTCTTTGAGAGTTCACTTTGAAATGCCCTGATTTGGTTTCCCTTCTCCCTCTTCTCTGCTTCCACTTTAGTTTGAATCCTGTTTCTGAACTGCACAATTGCAACCTTTCTCTGTCTAGACTGTCATGGGCCCAAGATTTTATCTGACCACATGGGCCCCCCTTCAGTCTGTGTTGTCCCCAGAGTGATCTTCTGTAAAAGCAATACCATCATTTAATCTTGTAACTGTCCACTTCTTGGAGAGGGTCCAAAGCCCTTAGTGTCATCTGACCTCAAGATGACTCTGCACAATCTTTTCCAACCACTGCCTTCTAAGGCTGCAGACACACTCACCCAGAACCCCTGCTCCCTCACGCCTCTGGACCTTTGCACGGCACCTTCCCTGAAGGTTACCTTCAATCACCACTCTGTGAAGCTCCAAGTAGAGTCAGGCGACACTTTTTCTCTGTTGCTGTGTGTCCTTTCTCAGCCCATCCCTCTAGTCAGGGATGTCTTCTGTATGCTCTAATGATCTACTTTCATATTTCAGCACTCACCCATCTACTCCTTCAAGCCCTGACTGAGTCATTATTTATTTGTTTCTTCCTTGCTTGGAGTTCCACTTGGAAAAAAGTTTTTGCTCAATAAATGTTTCTTTGGGTAAAAGAATTTCATATTTCTTAAAGACAAGGTCTGTATATTAATTATCTTGATTTCTGTTCAGTGGTAACTGGTGCTCTATTTATATAATGAAAGTTCAGTTGCTCAGTCATGTCCAACTCTTTGTGACCTCATGGACTGTAGCACACCAGGCTTCCCTGTCCTTCACCATCTTTTGGAGCTTGTTCAATCTCATGGCCAGTGACTCATGAGTTTGCTCAAACTCATGTCCATTGAGTTGGTGATGCTATTCAACCATATCGTCCTCTGTCACCCCCTTCTCCTTTTGCCTTCTATTTTCCCCAACATCAGGCTCTTTTCCAATGAGTGATCTCTTTGCATCAATCAGGTGGCCAAAGTATTGGAGCATCAGTTTCAGCATCAGTTCCCCAGTTCAGGATTGATTTCTTCAGGCTAGAAATCTGAGCCGGCCTGGATTGCCCATCCATCTAATGGGTTAACAGGTCTTTGAGAGTTCACTTTGAAATGCCCTGATTTGTTGTCCTTCTCCCTCTTCTCTGCTTCCACTTTAGTTTGAATCCTGTTTCTGAACTGCACAATTGCAACCTTTCTCTGTCTAGACTGTCATGGGCCCAAGATTTTATCTGACCACATGGGCCCCCCTTCAGTCTGTGTTGTCCCCAGAGTGATCTTCTGTAAAAGCAATACCATCATTTAATCTTGTAACTGTCCACTTCTTGGAGAGGGTCCAAAGCCCTTAGTGTCATCTGACCTCAAGATGACTCTGCACAATCTTTTCCAACCACTGCCTTCTAAGGCTGCAGACACACTCACCCAGAACCCCTGCTCCCTCACGCCTCTGGACCTTTGCACGGCACCTTCCCTGAAGGTTACCTTCAATCACCACTCTGTGAAGCTCCAAGTAGAGTCAGGCGACACTTTTTCTCTGTTGCTGTGTGTCCTTTCTCAGCCCATCCCTCTAGTCAGGGATGTCTTCTGTATGCTCTAATGATCTACTTTCATATTTCAGCACTCACCCATCTACTCCTTCAAGCCCTGACTGAGTCATTATTTATTTGTTTCTTCCTTGCTTGGAGTTCCACTTGGAAAAAAGTTTTTGCTCAATAAATGTTTCTTTGGGTAAAAGAATTTCATATTTCTTAAAGACAAGGTCTGTATATTAATTATCTTGATTTCTGTTCAGTGGTAACTGGTGCTCTATTTATATAATGAAAGTTCAGTTGCTCAGTCATGTCCAACTCTTTGTGACCTCATGGACTGTAGCACACCAGGCTTCCCTGTCCTTCACCATCTTTTGGAGCTTGTTCAATCTCATGGCCAGTGACTCATGAGTTTGCTCAAACTCATGTCCATTGAGTTGGTGATGCTATTCAACCATATCGTCCTCTGTCACCCCCTTCTCCTTTTGCCTTCTATTTTCCCCAACATCAGGCTCTTTTCCAATGAGTGATCTCTTTGCATCAATCAGGTGGCCAAAGTATTGGAGCTTCAGTTTCAGCATCAGTCCTTCCAATGAATATTCAGGATTGATTTCCTTTAGGACTGACTGATTTGATCTCCTTGCAGTCAGTGCAAGGAACTCTGAAGAGCCTTCTGCAGCACCACAGTTCAAAGGCATCAATATATTTATATAGTACTATGTCAATGTATTTATAGACTACTATGTACTTAAATTTAGTTTTGTAACATGGTTCTAGACTGGCTTCTATCCCCCTGTTTTTTCATGGGTGAAGTGCTAATTTCTTTTGTGAACTAATGGTAACACTGACTATCATTTTGTCCACATGCATGCTGTGTGTTCTGCTGACACTTTATCTGTTCCTACACAACCCAGCACAGCAAAGAGGCAGGCATTCCCTTTCTGTTTCAGATGACAGGACTCAAGCTTAGAATGATTCTAACGTTATCACAGTAGCCTGTGATTTTTCTGTTATAGCTTGTGATTTTGCTACTATATCATACTCCCTCTAAAATGTGGTTTTTTGAATAGTAAGTATAAACAGACTGGGGCAATCTGTGATAGACTTTCTAGTTTCTAACTCTTGTGAAAAGGGATTTCTCCTTTAAAGACTTTAGCCCTTTCTAATTCATGTACTGTTTTTCCCTTTGATATATTAGGCTTTAAGGACTTGTCATTTAAGAAATGTTTTTCCTTGGGACTTAAGACTCATATCTGAAACTACTAAGTGTAACTCACATGCAAAGCAGTTTTGCTTATCAAAGAAAATCTACTGTCAGTTTTTTGAAAAGGGAGAACAAAACCATTTTCTTTGAGATTTTGGTGCTTAGAATTTGCTGACTTGAGAACCCAAAACCAAAACTCTTTTTTTGACCTCATGGACTGTAGCACACCAGGCTTCCCTGTCCTTCACCATCTTTTGGAGCTTGTTCAATCTCATGGCCAGTGACTCATGAGTTTGCTCAAACTCATGTCCATTGAGTTGGTGATGCTATTCAACCATATCGTCCTCTGTCACCCCCTTCTCCTTTTGCCTTCTATTTTCCCCAACATCAGGCTCTTTTCCAATGAGTGATCTCTTTGCATCAATCAGGTGGCCAAAGTATTGGAGCTTCAGTTTCAGCATCAGTCCTTCCAATGAATATTCAGGATTGATTTCCTTTAGGACTGACTGATTTGATCTCCTTGCAGTCAGTGCAAGGAACTCTGAAGAGCCTTCTGCAGCACCACAGTTCAAAGGCATCAATATATTTATATAGTACTATGTCAATGTATTTATAGACTACTATGTACTTAAATTTAGTTTTGTAACATGGTTCTAGACTGGCTTCTATCCCCCTGTTTTTTCATGGGTGAAGTGCTAATTTCTTTTGTGAACTAATGGTAACACTGACTATCATTTTGTCCACATGCATGCTGTGTGTTCTGCTGACACTTTATCTGTTCCTACACAACCCAGCACAGCAAAGAGGCAGGCATTCCCTTTCTGTTTCAGATGACAGGACTCAAGCTTAGAATGATTCTAACGTTATCACAGTAGCCTGTGATTTTTCTGTTATAGCTTGTGATTTTGCTACTATATCATACTCCCTCTAAAATGTGGTTTTTTGAATAGTAAGTATAAACAGACTGGGGCAATCTGTGATAGACTTTCTAGTTTCTAACTCTTGTGAAAAGGGATTTCTCCTTTAAAGACTTTAGCCCTTTCTAATTCATGTACTGTTTTTCCCTTTGATATATTAGGCTTTAAGGACTTGTCATTTAAGAAATGTTTTTCCTTGGGACTTAAGACTCATATCTGAAACTACTAAGTGTAACTCACATGCAAAGCAGTTTTGCTTATCAAAGAAAATCTACTGTCAGTTTTTTGAAAAGGGAGAACAAAACCATTTTCTTTGAGATTTTGGTGCTTAGAATTTGCTGACTTGAGAACCTCCTGTGATGTTTTTGTTGTCAGGCTAATCTTTCCCTTGAAGATATTCTACTTCTCATGGCTGTAAGTGACATTATTTTGTGTTTTTACACTGTTAATGTCTTACAGAGGAAATTCTCCTTATTTTGAGTCTACTTTTATTGGGAGAAATATATTCTACCGTGTTAGGCACTATTAGGGGCAATCATTTGCCTTTTCTTGATAACGAACTTACAGGAAGAAGTAAGGGTCCCTAGCTCTTAACTCTCCCGTCTAATCTGAAGCTCTGTAATTTTGTTTCATTCTTTTTTCTAGTAAGTCCTTTGGACAAATTTCCTTATGGTACCTGTCAGTCCAACAGAGTTTCTTAAACCAGAAAAAACTGAAACCAGAGTATTTATCCGTCTTTCGATGTTTTATCAGATTGTCTAGAAAAAATGATCCACCAAAGAGGTTAAAATGTTATAAGACTGTCAGATACTCACTTTAACAGGAAGTAGCTTGTCTTTAAGTGTGGTGTTCTGGCTATTGCTTCAATGGAGAGAATGATGTAGAAGATTAAATGCGGCATACTTTTGACCTCAACACAGAAAACTCTTTCTACTCTGATCCTCATGAATTGTGGAGAAGAATGAATGTCTTGGGCTGGAGCTTTTTATTGTATTGTAACTTTTTGTTTGAATAAAAATTAGACAGCTATTTGAAAGATAATAATAATAGCTAATATTTGCCTAGCATTTTTCAGTATATTCATCCTTTTATTTCATCACTTGAATAGCGCTTGAACTAATAGATAAAATATGGCTTCCTGTTGTAATTATTCATGTACATCTATTTTACTGTAAGGGAAGTTGAGCATTATTTAGTATATTTAAGGTCTACTGATATTTCCTTCCCTGGTCATATTTGTGTGTTCATATCCATTGCCCTGTATTAGTTAAATTGTTTCATTCTCTTTTTGACATTTGTGATCTCTTTACATAGTAACAAAATGAACACTTTATTGGCAATGTGAATTATATATGTTATCCAATCTTGATAGGTTTAAATTTTTATGTATATAAGTTAATCAGTTTTCCTTTTATGATTTCTATGTTGCACATCATCCGTAGAGATATTACATAATTTTCTATTCTGAAATTATTAAAAAATACATCCTATTTGTTCAACCTTACTTTCATTTTATATATTAATTATTTTCTCCTCAATACATTCTATAATTTGATCTATAGAGTACAATGTAGATCAAATTCTTTCTAGATTCCTATCCATTTTCTTGGGAGAAATATATTCTACCGTGTTAGGCACTATTAGGGGCAATCATTTGCCTTTTCTTGATAACGAACTTACAGGAAGAAGTAAGGGTCCCTAGCTCTTAACTCTCCCGTCTAATCTGAAGCTCTGTAATTTTGTTTCATTCTTTTTTCTAGTAAGTCCTTTGGACAAATTTCCTTATGGTACCTGTCAGTCCAACAGAGTTTCTTAAACCAGAAAAAACTGAAACCAGAGTATTTATCCGTCTTTCGATGTTTTATCAGATTGTCTAGAAAAAATGATCCACCAAAGAGGTTAAAATGTTATAAGACTGTCAGATACTCACTTTAACAGGAAGTAGCTTGTCTTTAAGTGTGGTGTTCTGGCTATTGCTTCAATGGAGAGAATGATGTAGAAGATTAAATGCGGCATACTTTTGACCTCAACACAGAAAACTCTTTCTACTCTGATCCTCATGAATTGTGGAGAAGAATGAATGTCTTGGGCTGGAGCTTTTTATTGTATTGTAACTTTTTGTTTGAATAAAAATTAGACAGCTATTTGAAAGATAATAATAATAGCTAATATTTGCCTAGCATTTTCAGTATATTCATCCTTTTATTTCATCACTTGAATAGCGCTTGAACTAATAGATAAAATATGGCTTCCTGTTGTAATTATTCATGTACATCTATTTTACTGTAAGGGAAGTTGAGCATTATTTAGTATATTTAAGGTCTACTGATATTTCCTTCCCTGGTCATATTTGTGTGTTCATATCCATTGCCCTGTATTAGTTAAATTGTTTCATTCTCTTTTTGACATTTGTGATCTCTTTACATAGTAACAAAATGAACACTTTATTGGCAATGTGAATTATATATGTTATCCAATCTTGATAGGTTTAAATTTTTATGTATATAAGTTAATCAGTTTTCCTTTTATGATTTCTATGTTGCACATCATCCGTAGAGATATTACATAATTTTCTATTCTGAAATTATTAAAAAATACATCCTATTTGTTCAACCTTACTTTCATTTTATATATTAATTATTTTCTCCTCAATACATTCTATAATTTGATCTATAGAGTACAATGTAGATCAAATTCTTTCTAGATTCCTATCCATTTTCTAGCAATATTATTCTATAATTCATTTTTTCAATGCTGATTTGAAGTGTCTAGATCATCATACTCTGTATTTTGTCTATGTAATTCTTTTTTTTTTTTTTTTTTTTTAATTCTTTATTTTAAAGGTTTTACAGAGTTTTGTTGTTCACAGACACATGTTCCCGGATCAGTCATATGCATATCCCTGGTCCTCACCTGCCAGGTTCCCCCCATCCCACCCCTCCTAATTCTGTTTTTTGACTTTTTTTCCTATTACAATGATCTGTCTTTTTCTTCATGTGTAGTTCTACAGCTTTAATTATAGTTTTATGATGTGTTTTAAAAGTCTCATTATATTCTATTTTTACCTCCAGAATTTTGCCTGGCTAATCCTGCTTATTTGGAAGTCCACAGGAACTTAAAAAAAAACAGATTATCTTGTGGTAAAAAACCCTGATTTTTTTTTTTTTAATGGAATCTCCCGTAGCAAAATGGCATTTTTATGTTGAAAATTCATATCCAAAAAATTGCTGTGAATTTTCTTTTTTTTTTTTGGCTGTGTATTTTTATCTTTCAGATCTTTTTAAGAGATTGCATATTTCTGGGTTATTTGATTCCTAGTTATATCATCTGTAACTGCTATATAAAATGGATTCTTTTCTTTTACTGTTTAGTTTTTCTAATTCAGTTGTGTTTATTTATTTGAAAGCTATTGATTCTTATAGTTTTTTTTTTTTGTAATTTTATTCTAACCAGTCAGTTTCCTAAGTTTCTATTTTTGTTTGTTTGTTTGTTTGTTTTTCTTTTCCCCATCATGCCTCTTCTTTATTCATATTTATTTTCATTCATCTTTTTATTCTTTGGACTGTGTGGACCTCCCATTGCTGTGGCTTCTCTCACTGCAGAGAATGGGCTGTGGGAACATGTGCTCCAGAGGGGTGCCTCATAATTGGACATACCGGTTCAGCTGCCCTGCGGCAAGTGGGATCTCCCTGGGCTGGGGTTTGAACCAGTGCCCCTTGCACTGCAACGCACTCTTTACCCACTGGGTCACCAGGGAAGCCCTGTATTATTCTTGGTAATAATTTTGCAGTTGGTATTTGAGGTTTTCAGGTAAGAGATAATATTGCCATCTTATAATTAAAAAGTTTGCTTTCTTGTTTCCAGTTTTCACAGTCTTACTTTTTGACCCTTTAAATTTTTGCATTGTCCTGTTGCTTTGGCTAGTAGTGTAAATACTATAAAAATGGTACTGATAAAGAATACTTCTCTTGTTCGTGACTTTAATGGAGATTATTTTGCTTTTTTTAATAAGTACTTTTCTGGTTTTTAGTTTGGGAAACAAATATTTTATTATTAAGAGATCTGCCATGTATTTTTTTTTTATTAAGCATGTTTATCAATTCTTTTCATCATCTCTTCTAGTAATTCTATACTTGTTGAATCAATTAATACATGCTATTGACAGATTTTGTAATATAAACTATCCTTGCATTCTTTCAGTTAAAGTTTCTTGAACTGTGTTGCTGGGTTTTACTTGTTAGTGTTTTGTTTAGAATTTCAGAATGTGTGTATAATACTCATTTTTTTGTACACGTGTATTATTGAATTTTGGGTGTGAAAACCACACATCCATATTTTTGCCATTTATAATGTAGTCTCATTGGGTTTAGTGTTTGTGCCAGATTTTTCTTAATTTAATAAATCATTATTATTAATTGTTACGTTAAAACAAGCCAAGATGGGCTGGTAGATCTCCAGTTAATTCTGACGGCTTTGGTTGTGGTCATTTTGTAATAGTGTCTCAGAAATCTGAGAAGATAGTTCTTACTTTAATGTGTCCTTAAATCTGAAAGATACACAGCAACAATACCTGTCTTTTATCTTAGCCTTTTCCAGATGAAAAATATGTATGTGTGTTCTTCCTAGAACAATATGCACAGTGTACACCAGCCAGTAACACCGTGACTTGCAAGATACATGATGTTACTGGGTCACAAATTAGTGGGTGCAGTAGGAAATATACAGCAAGTGTACGTGAAAATGTTGATATTTATATCTATTGTGAGTGCCCACATTGGGCCATTATTACTGACCACATTAAAATCAAAAGTCACAAATACAATGAATAAGCACGAACGTGTTTTTATCTTTTTAAATTAGTATCTAATTTAAGAAGACTGTGCCTATAAATGATAATTCATTGCACAGAAAGGATCTTGGACCTAATTGCTGTGTTGCATTATTACTGAATTCAAGTTAATACTGCTAGCTGCACAACAGGTCAGTAAGTTGAGAGATGAAGTGTTGGGGCAAGCAGAAGTGCCTTTATTTGGAAAGACAGTGGAGAGTGAAAATAGTGGACTAGTATTCCAGAGAACCTTCTTACCTGAGGTAGAATTCAGACTTCTTTTGTACTTAAAGGGGAGGAGGTTGTTACAAACTTATTGGTACAGAAGTCCTTTTTTCTTGCAACTGTCCTGGTACAGTTTCCTAAAAATCTCGAAAACAAGTGTTAATTTTGGTTCTGCAACTTTTTTATCTATGTGAAGGGAAAAGTGTTATACCTTTAAAGGTCAGAGACTTGACAATGGGCTATTCTGTGTATTTCAGGCTGTAGGTGATAACTCTTTTACAAGCTACAGAGGCAGTATGACTAAGCACAGAGAACAGAGCGCAAAACTTAGAAGTAAAGGAATAGATCCAATATGGAGTCAGGTTTGTTCTTCTTTATTAGAGCGTGAGTTTTAATTTATTTTTATTTATTTATTTAAAGTTGATTTTTCTGTTTTTTTTTTTTTTTTAATTATTTATTTATTTGGCTGCACTGGGTCTTAGTTGTGGCATGTGGGATCTAGTTCCCTGACCAGGGATTGAACCCGGGCCCCCTGCATTGGGAACACAAGAGTCTCAACCACTGGGCCACCAGGGAAGTCCCTCCCTCTCTCCCTCTCTCTCTTTTTTTTTTTTAAAGATTTATTTATGTATTTATTTTGTAGGGACTGGGGTAGGGAGGGAGGGGAACAGGTGGGCCACTTCTACTGGTCTTTCATTTGTCCATATTCACCCATCTTTGTTCTTTGGCCCATGTGGGCCTCCCATCGCAGTGACCTCTGTTGTCGCAGAGCACTGGCTCTGGGCGCATGCGCTTCAGAGCTCCCGCTCAGTAATTGGACACATCGGTCCAGCCGCTCCGCGGCATGTGGGATCCTCCCAGGCCAGGGATCGAACCGGTGCCCCTTGCACTGCAAGGTGGTGTCCTTACCCACAGGACCACCAGGGAAGCCCTGTTTTGTTTTTTTTTTTAATTTTATTTATTTATCTATTTTTGGCTATTCTGGGTTTTCACTGCTGCCACAGGCTCTTCTCTAGTTGCAGGAAATGAGGGCTACTCTCTAGTTGAGGTGAGCAGGCTTCTTGTTGCTGGGAATTCTCTTGGAGAACTTGGACTATAGGGCATATGGACTTCAGTAGTTGTAGCACAAGGACTCAATAGTTGCAGCTCCAAGGCTCTAGAGCACCGGCTCAATAGCTGTGGCTCACGGGCTTAGTTGTTCCCGCGGCATATGGGATCTTTCCGGATCAGGGATCGAACTCATGTCTCCTGCATTGGCAGATGAACTCTTGAGCTACCAGGGAAGCCTGAGTTTTAATTTAAATCAAGATCGATTTTAAATGAATTTCAGTGAGGTGATAACTGCTGGTTTTTTATTTCAGGCTGTAGGTGATAACTCTTACAAGCTACAGAGGCAGTATGACTAAGCACAGAGAACAGAGCGCAAAACTTAGAAGTAAAGGAATAGATCCAATATGGAGTCAGGTTTGTTCTTCTTTATTAGAGCGTGAGTTTTAATTTATTTTTATTTATTTATTTAAAGTTGATTTTTCTGTTTTTTTTTTTTTTTTAATTATTTATTTATTTGGCTGCACTGGGTCTTAGTTGTGGCATGTGGGATCTAGTTCCCTGACCAGGGATTGAACCCGGGCCCCCTGCATTGGGAACACAAGAGTCTCAACCACTGGGCCACCAGGGAAGTCCCTCCCTCTCTCCCTCTCTCTCTTTTTTTTTAAAGATTTATTTATGTATTTATTTTGTAGGGACTGGGGTAGGGAGGGAGGGGAACAGGTGGGCCACTTCTACTGGTCTTTCATTTGTCCATATTCACCCATCTTTGTTCTTTGGCCCATGTGGGCCTCCCATCGCAGTGACCTCTGTTGTCGCAGAGCACTGGCTCTGGGCGCATGCGCTTCAGAGCTCCCGCTCAGTAATTGGACACATCGGTCCAGCCGCTCCGCGGCATGTGGGATCCTCCCAGGCCAGGGATCGAACCGGTGCCCCTTGCACTGCAAGGTGGTGTCCTTACCCACAGGACCACCAGGGAAGCCCTGTTTTGTTTTTTTTTTTAATTTTATTTATTTATCTATTTTTGGCTATTCTGGGTTTTCACTGCTGCCACAGGCTCTTCTCTAGTTGCAGGAAATGAGGGCTACTCTCTAGTTGAGGTGAGCAGGCTTCTTGTTGCTGGGAATTCTCTTGGAGAACTTGGACTATAGGGCATATGGACTTCAGTAGTTGTAGCACAAGGACTCAATAGTTGCAGCTCCAAGGCTCTAGAGCACCGGCTCAATAGCTGTGGCTCACGGGCTTAGTTGTTCCCGCGGCATATGGGATCTTTCCGGATCAGGGATCGAACTCATGTCTCCTGCATTGGCAGATGAACTCTTGAGCTACCAGGGAAGCCTGAGTTTTAATTTAAATCAAAGAATCGATCTTCTAAATGAATTTCATTCATTCATTTTTTTGGGTGAGGTTTATATGGTATAATTTACATGCCATAAAATTATGCCTTATAAGTGTATAATTCAATGAATTTTGCAAAAATATGTATTCATAAACCTACCAACATGATCAAGATATGGTACAGTATCTCTTTCTTTTTTTTTTTTTTAAGATTTATTTATTTATTTTTATTTTTGGGCGGGGGTCGGGTTGGGGAGGGAGGGAAGCAGGCGGGCCACTTCTATTGGTCTTTCATTTGTCTGTTTTCATTTGTCTCTGTTCCTTGGCTCCTGTGGGCCTCCCATCGTGGTGGCGTCTGTTGTCGCAGAGCACCGGCTCTGGGCACATGCGCTCCAGAGCTCCGGCTCGGTAATTGGACACATCATTCCAGCCGCTCCGCGGCACGTGGGATCTTCCCAGGCCAGGGATCGAACTGGCGCCCCTTGCACGGCAAGGCGGTGTCCTTACCCACTGGACCACCAGGGGAAGCCCTCTCTCTCTTTCCATCAAGGTTACTATCACCCTCCCACTTCCAGTCTTGAAGAACAACTAATCTTTTTTCCATCCCTATGACTTTGGTTTCTCTAGGATATAAGGTTAAGGAAACAATATAGTGTGTGCAGTTTTGAGTGTGTGGGAATGTGTCTGGCTTCTTCCACTTAACATAATTTTTTTTTTTTTTGCGGGGGGGTGCTGGTTGGGGTGGGTGGGGGGCGGGTGGGCCACTTCTATTGGTCTTTCATTTATCTATTTTCATCCATCTTTGTTCTTTGGCCCATGTGGGCCTCCCATTGCAGTGGCCTCTGCTGTCACAGAGCACACGATCTGGGTGCATGTGCTCCAGAGCTACGGCTCGGTCATTGGACACATTGGTCCAGCCGCTCTGCGGCCAGTGGGATCTTCCCAGGCCAGGGATCGAACCGGCGCCCTTTGCACTGCAAGGCGGTATCCTTACCCACTGGACCACCAGGGAAGCCCCTAACGTATTTATTTTGCAGTTAATTAATTTTTTGCATGTGACAGTGGTGTTGTTTTATTGTTGAAAACTTTATTCAGTTTTGATTTTGAGTTTTCTTGTACACGTACACAAAATAGAAGCAACAGTGGACTAATGTATTGATTCAAAGTAGCTCAGCTGGTAAAGAATCTACCTGCAATGCAGGAGACCCAGGTTCAATCCCAGGTTAGGAATATCCCCTGGAGAAGGCAACAGCTACCCACTCCAGTATTCTTGCCTGGAGAATTACATGGACAGAGGAGCCTGGCAGGCTACAGTTTATGAGGTTGCAAAGAGCTGAGCGTGATTGAGTGACTTTCACTTTTTCTTTCAATGGTGGAACAACTTAGTAAGTATTCATACTGTCAAGGTTTTCTATGAAAAATTAGTTAATTTTAGTAATACTTGAGTTTTTTCATCAACTTCATGGATGTATGTAAAGCTTTCCAAAGCTTATTTTATTGAAGATAAATCATATTTTTAATTTTATTATAAATTCAATTAAATAAATCCTTAAAAATGACATTACTTGTGGCGAAAAGACAAATGTAAATTTGGTAGAGCACAGTGTCATAGTAAAGACAATGTTTATCAAATTGAAAAATATGTAAAGAAGGAAGAAAGTGCTTGAACTTGGCTTTAGTGTATGCCCGGTACATTTTTTTTTTTTTAATATTTATTTATTTAATTATTTTGGAGGGGGTGTGGTGGGGAGGGAGGGGAGCAAGCGGGCCACTCCTATTGGTCTTTCATTTGTCTGTTTTCATCCATCTTTGTTCTTTGACCTGTGTGGGCCTCCCATCACAGTGGCCTCTGTTGTCGCAGAGCACCGGCTCTGGGCACATGTGCTCCAGAGCTCTGGCTCGGTCATTGGGCACATTGGTTCAGCCACTCCATGGCATGTGGGATCTTCCCAGGCCAGGGATCGAACCAGCGCCCCTTGCACTGCAAGGCGGTGTCCTTACCCACTGGACCACCAGGGAAGCCCTCCCCGGTACATTTTTATGTCCAAAAATAGTGTGTTCTAGCAATCATTATAGTGGTTATAATGTTCAGAATTACCAAGTATGTTTACGTGAAGAATTAGTTATAAGTGACACTACGTGATATTTGTTAAATACATGAAAGCATCAGGCGTGCAATGCAGGAGACACAGGTTTGATCTTTGATCCGGGAAGATCCTACATGCTGCGGAGCACCTAAGCCTGTGAGCCACAGCTATTGAGCCTGTGCTCTAGAACCTCAGAGCCAAAACTATTGAGCCCATGTGCCACAATTACTGAAGCCATGTTCCCTAGAGCCCGAGTTCCACGACAAGAGAAGTCACTGCACCTGAAGCCTGCTCACCTCAGCTAAAGAGTAGCCCTCATTTCCTGCAACTAGAGAAGAGTCTGTGGCAGCAGTGAAAACCCAGAATAGCCAAAAATAAATAAATAAATAAATACAATAAAAATTGACAAAACAAAACAAAAAAAGCATCAGGCATGGCAGTACATGGGTTTTCTTTTTACTGTCGTCGTTAACCAGAATTTCAAAATGTCTGAGCCTTTGAATGAATGCTTTCTAAGTAAATAACCTAAGTGCGTGACAGTTATTTTTCTTTTCTGAATGAACCTTTATATTTTCTTTTCATTTTGTTTGGTAGAGCACAGTGTCATAGTAAAGACAATGTTTATCAAATTGAAAAATATGTAAAGAAGGAAGAAAGTGCTTGAACTTGGCTTTAGTGTATGCCCGGTACATTTTTTTTTTTTTAATATTTATTTATTTAATTATTTTGGAGGGGGTGTGGTGGGGAGGGAGGGGAGCAAGCGGGCCACTCCTATTGGTCTTTCATTTGTCTGTTTTCATCCATCTTTGTTCTTTGACCTGTGTGGGCCTCCCATCACAGTGGCCTCTGTTGTCGCAGAGCACCGGCTCTGGGCACATGTGCTCCAGAGCTCTGGCTCGGTCATTGGGCACATTGGTTCAGCCACTCCATGGCATGTGGGATCTTCCCAGGCCAGGGATCGAACCAGCGCCCCTTGCACTGCAAGGCGGTGTCCTTACCCACTGGACCACCAGGGAAGCCCTCCCCGGTACATTTTTATGTCCAAAAATAGTGTGTTCTAGCAATCATTATAGTGGTTATAATGTTCAGAATTACCAAGTATGTTTACGTGAAGAATTAGTTATAAGTGACACTACGTGATATTTGTTAAATACATGAAAGCATCAGGCGTGCAATGCAGGAGACACAGGTTTGATCTTTGATCCGGGAAGATCCTACATGCTGCGGAGCACCTAAGCCTGTGAGCCACAGCTATTGAGCCTGTGCTCTAGAACCTCAGAGCCAAAACTATTGAGCCCATGTGCCACAATTACTGAAGCCATGTTCCCTAGAGCCCGAGTTCCACGACAAGAGAAGTCACTGCACCTGAAGCCTGCTCACCTCAGCTAAAGAGTAGCCCTCATTTCCTGCAACTAGAGAAGAGTCTGTGGCAGCAGTGAAAACCCAGAATAGCCAAAAATAAATAAATAAATAAATACAATAAAAATTGACAAAACAAAACAAAAAAAGCATCAGGCATGGCAGTACATGGGTTTTCTTTTTACTGTCGTCGTTAACCAGAATTTCAAAATGTCTGAGCCTTTGAATGAATGCTTTCTAAGTAAATAACCTAAGTGCGTGACAGTTATTTTTCTTTTCTGAATGAACCTTTTATATTTTCTTTTCATTTTGTTTGAAATCATTTGAAAATATTTAATCAATGTATTTAATCAACAGAGTATCAAAAACTTCATTTTAGTGGATAGCAAGTGTTGTAAACCAAACTTAAAGACAGGAATACATTGAAATAAATCACTAGATAAGTAAGTGGGAAAATGAAATAGTAAGACCTCAAACTATGTGCTGGATTTTAGAGTTTTCCTTTGCAATATTTGGAATATTTCAACTTGCAAAACTGTTTTGATGAAACTTCTATTTTCAAATGGGCACATTTATTAGTACTGAAACTGAATGCAGTTGAAAAGGTCTGTCATTTTGCAGCATCTACATTTGATAAAACTCTATAGAAAGAATCACAGAAACACCTTTTATGACAGACTTTTGTAGTGTAAAAAATTTTTGAAGATAATTACTCTGAGTAAAGAAAAATGAAAGGACCAATGAGGGATTTGGACTTAGACTTTTCAACAAGAGGAGAATTGAGATATTCTCAATATTGCAGGGTTTGCAGGACAAATAAAATTGAGAATATTCTGTATATTTATCATATGTCTATAAAATATTTCAGCAATTAGGGAGTGTTTTTTTCATTTAAAATATTTCATGGTCTATAGCAAAGAGGTGATTGAAGATGCCCACAATTTCTATTTTATTAAGGATAAGATACACCATTGGGGGAAAATATGTGCAATTTTATGGAAAAAGATTAAAATAATAATAAAATGTAGATATAAAAGAAATATTCTTTAGAATAATACAAGCAACTTAGTGAAATAAACAAATATGGTTAAGTACATGACTAATGTGTTAAGATACAATGAAAAATAATCATGCTTGGATTATTATCTCATTTTATGGTAATATATAGATGCTATCTCATAGAAATAATTTTATACTTCAAAATTAATTTGCAAAAAGAAAGGTTATAGTTTCATTTATATAATAAAACTAGTCAAAAATAAAAGATAGATACTTGAACAATCATACAATTTTATACTTGGATCCCTACTTTCACTTTCAAAGGAGTCCTGAAGCCATCCTGTGTTATACCCACCTGATAGCAAGGTCTTCACAGCTCTTTGATATTGTGCTTTTTTGTCCTGTCTTAGGTTTCCCAGTACAAATTTCTTTAACTTGGACTTTTAAGATAATTAACTGTTGACATTATCTTCTGAGGTACATTGACGAAGTTGAGGAAAAATTTATCTCCCAATTTTAATGGCTACTATAAACATTAAAATAAAAGTTCAAGGGTTTATATAACCCTGTTTGCTGTCTCTTTAATTTTGATACACCAGTTATTTTGATTGGAAGTAACTTGGATCTCTTTTGACCTGTGATTGTCCTTAAATATGTTTGTTGTCTTGGTTTTATAGACGAGGAGGCAGAGGACCCTAGAGGGCCTCAGGATTTTGTCTCAAACTGTCACATGGGAGGGCTGGGCTCCTATTATCATCTTGAATTGAAAAACTGTTCTTCTTTCTATTTTACTCAGATTTTTATTGGAAGAAGAAAAAATTGAGGAGACTTGATAGTTAAATGAGTAACCGTGCACCCAATACTATTTTTTGATGTTTTCACCTGTATTAGTTTATTTAATTGCTGCAGTTCTGCAAGAATTGCATGCTTTTATTCCTACTTCGTGGATGAAGAAATTGAAACCCAGAAAGGCCAAATAAATTGTCAAAGTCATATACTTTGCAAGTAGTGAAGCTGGAATGTATACATATTGTTTTGACTATAGTAGTTTATGTTTAATAAAAAGACCAAAGACTTGGAGCTAAATTGTAAGACATTCAGTTCATTAAGATTAAGATCTTAATGGTTATCATTGACTTTACTTTGAGACATGAACCATTTCTGTGGTGTTTAAGAACACACCTTTTGGGAAACTCAATTCAGAAAGTTGCACCATAGCATCTTCTATAAACAACATTTAGTGGATCGTCCAGGAGTTTACTTCAAAAATGGTTCTTCTTATGTGAGGGGTCATGACCATTTGTGTTAGAGATCACTGGAGTGACACAAATTCAGAATTATCTATAGAGCAATGTCACACTAACTTGACTTTAAAAATGTTGTGCCCAGTCAGTGCTTGCTGAGGAGATGGGAGGAGATGGGGAAGGGTGGAATTACAAAGAAGCTTGAGGACTCTTTTAAGGGTAATGGATATGGTCCTTGTCTTGATTGTGGTGATTGTGTTTTGGGGGAAAACATCTGCTAAACTTATAAACTTGTAGATTCTAAGTATGCCCAGTTTATTGTATATAAATTGCACTCTAATAAAGCTCTTAAAATGTTTTCCTGGAAGATGGGGGAAGGGTAGAATTGTAACTATAAGACTAGGAATGACACACTTACTCAATATTCTGTGTCTCACAACTTCTTGATGAGCAGCCTTTCTGCCATATTGTTAGTTGTACTGATCCAGATTATTGAGTGGATGAGCCTTGAGAAACTAGTGAAATTGACAATGAAACTATTGGAATTAACAATCCAAAGTAATTACTTAGAATTAAGATCGTATTACTGTTCTTTCCATCAGTAGCAACAGTCTTGCTTGCTTTCATAGCTATCTGGTGATTAACATAGCTTACAAGTTTGTGGGCTGACTTAGGGTTCACCTGATCCATGATCCAGTTTAGGCTTTGCTGGGTTGCTCTGGGACCTTGATAGGGCTCTTGCATACATCTGCAGAATTCTGCAGGTTCTGCTTCTGTCTGGTATAGGTTAGGGAAGCTGACCCTGGGGGTATTTCTGCTTCGTATGGCTCTTGTCATATTTCTGTGGTCATGGCAAAGGCATCATGAAGCCAGCCCAATAACAGACTTTCTAAAGACTTTTCTTTTCATGTTTGCTAACATCTCAGTAGTTAAACTGAGTCATACAGACAAACATAGGTATGGCAATAATGGTCCTCCCACAATGAGTAGGCGCAGAATGTAATATGCGAAAAGAGAATTGGAGTAAGTAACAATAGAGGCTTTGTTAATATTATCTGTGTCTCTGTGTGTGTGTGTCTGTATGTGTGTGTTTGTGTGTGTGGTGGAGGGGCATGTTTCAAAAATGAAAAGTTAGTTCTTAAAAAAAGATTAGTTGTGTTTATTTTCTTTGTAAAATGACAATCTGGTATCTTTAAATGACTTTCTGTTTCATCACATGCTGTCAAAATTTAAACAGAATAGCAAAGAATAGAAAATCTGTGATGCTACTAGTGCAGTTTTTAAACATGTTACACAAAGAGAAAGTTTAAATATTGAGTTGGCCAAAAAGTTCATTCGGATTTCTCTGCTGGTATGAAAAAACCTGAATTGTGGGCTAGCCTAATTTTCCCCTGTACTGAAGAATATACATGCAAAAAATACACTTTTATGTAATGTTTTGCACAGGTCAGCCTACTCCTACAAGAATGGAAGTTATACAACAATGACAATCTTTTCTATTCTGCTGACGGTGTATTCCTTGCTCCTAGCAGTGTTTCTAGGACATAGTTATGATGTGAAATACATGTTGAATGAATGAACTTGCAAAATATGAAGAATTCCCTTCTCATTTACTTAAAACTTTAAAAAATATTATTTATTTATTTGCCTGCACTGAGTCTTAGTTGCAGCATGCAGGATCTAGTTCGCTAATTGGGGAACAAACCTGGGCCCCCTGTATTGGGAGCACAGAGTCTTAGCCATTGGACCACTAGGGTCCTTCTCATTTAAAACTTTCATGAAGTCAAGGACTATCCTAGTTACATGGAACCAAACTTGGTTAAATTACCTATGCTGGAATGTGATCTCGAGAAGGAAATGGCAACCCAGTCTCGTATTCTTGCCTGGAAAATTCCATGGACAGAGGAGCCTGGCAGTCTAATCAAACAGCAGACACAGTAGTACAAGCCTACAGTAGAAGGCTTGGGGACAACAAGAAAACCAATAGATTTCTTTGAAAGTCAAGTTGAAGATGGTGGTGGCGTGTAACTTTTAAGTTCTACACTGAGCTGAAAAGTAACAGAGATGCCTAGAGTCCTCAAGGAAAGTTTAGGTCCTCAATAGTTCTCCCACAGTGTTTCTATAACTAAGTCTTTGATGTGTGCTATTTGACACAGATGGCAAGACCACTCATGGTTCATACAATAGGGATCAAACTCCTCTAGCAACTCAGCTGTGGTGTTGGAAGTCAGTTGTAAATGACCTGAAAAATTATAACCAAATGGCTCCATTTACTAGATACTGTGAATATATTTGTATATCACTTCCTAATTTTCCTTACTACAAGTGTCTCTATTTTTTCTTCACATACAATGAAGTAGGCATGTGATGCTACTAGTCAAACAGAAAAAGGTTTAAATATTGAGTTGGCCAAAAGTTCATTCGGATTCTCTGCTGGTACCTGAATTGTGGGCTAGCCTAATTTCCCCTGTACTGAAGAATATACATGCAAAAAATACACTTTTATGTAATGTTTTGCACAGGTCAGCCTACTCCTACAAGAATGGAAGTTATACAACAATGACAATCTTTTCTATTCTGCTGACGGTGTATTCCTTGCTCCTAGCAGTGTTTCTAGGACATAGTTATGATGTGAAATACATGTTGAATGAATGAACTTGCAAAATATGAAGAATTCCCTTCTCATTTACTTAAAACTTCAAAAATATTATTTATTTATTTGCCTGCACTGAGTCTTAGTTGCAGCATGCAGGATCTAGTTCGCTAATTGGGGAACAAACCTGGGCCCCCTGTATTGGGAGCACAGAGTCTTAGCCATTGGACCACTAGGGTCCTTCTCATTTAAAACTTTCATGAAGTCAAGGACTATCCTAGTTACATGGAACCAAACTTGGTTAAATTACCTATGCTGGAATGTGATCTCGAGAAGGAAATGGCAACCCAGTCTCGTATTCTTGCCTGGAAAATTCCATGGACAGAGGAGCCTGGCAGTCTAATCAAACAGCAGACACAGTAGTACAAGCCTACAGTAGAAGGCTTGGGGACAACAAGAAAACCAATAGATTTCTTTGAAAGTCAAGTTGAAGATGGTGGTGGCGTGTAACTTTTAAGTTCTACACTGAGCTGAAAAGTAACAGAGATGCCTAGAGTCCTCAAGGAAAGTTTAGGTCCTCAATAGTTCTCCCACAGTGTTTCTATAACTAAGTCTTTGATGTGTGCTATTTGACACAGATGGCAAGACCACTCATGGTTCATACAATAGGGATCAAACTCCTCTAGCAACTCAGCTGTGGTGTTGGAAGTCAGTTGTAAATGACCTGAAAAATTATAACCAAATGGCTCCATTTACTAGATACTGTGAATATATTTGTATATCACTTCCTAATTTTCCTTACTACAAGTGTCTCTATTTTTTCTTCACATACAATGAAGTAGGCATGGCAGAAATTTAGCTCTCACGCTACAAATGAAGAAATGGAATATTAATTATGGTATCAATACAATTCATTCAACTTTATTCAGATTTCACCAATATTACATTTATGCATTTGTGTGTGTGTTTCCTTCTGTACAATTTTATCACACGTGTAGATTTATGGAACAACCACCACAGTCAAGAAGTCAAGATGTGGAACCATTTCATCAGGTGGATCCCTTGTCATTTCAAGAATATGGTATCAATTTAATAATACAGTAAGTACTGTCTGAAGTTGACTTTTTTCACTTAGCATATTTTCTTGAGAGATCATCC
This sequence comes from Tragulus kanchil, assembly GCA_022376925.1. Classification (NCBI taxonomy): domain Eukaryota; kingdom Metazoa; phylum Chordata; class Mammalia; order Artiodactyla; family Tragulidae; genus Tragulus; species Tragulus kanchil. Next base: position 58,115,464 of record JAIOJX010000028.1, on the reverse strand, counting down.
ATACTGATAAAGTTGATACACATATCTACCAGTAGTTGATTACTTTTTTCCATCTATTTGTTTTTAGCTCCAGTTTTTTCATCTGTAACTGGTATGGAATGGGTTCTTAGGTTGCAACTCTAAGGATGATTTGTCTGAATAAATGCTTTGAAAATGGCTGAAACACTCCCAAGGAGTCTACAGACTTGTAAGATATAGACCTTAGAAAACTGGTATGTGTTGCCTCAGGTATTTAAGTGTAATGCCAGTCATCATCTAACAGTTATTATCAAATATGAAGGATGAAGAGTAATAGCTTTTATAGACATGTTTAAAGAAGGTGCCTCATTAACAAGTTCCCTCAGAAAAACTTGTGGAGAGGCTGAATTCTCATCTTTCAGATAAAAATCAAAAGGCATTAGAAATAGAGTTATGAGTTCAAAGGCTTATCTGTCTTTTTCACCTGTCCTTCAGCATCTTTAGGGAACTAGTACACATCTGTCCTTCCTTGTTCCCTCTGCATCCCTCCCCCAATTAGAGCAACTTAGAGATCATCTGTTTTGCGTGTTGAACTTTACATCAGCAATCTTTTAAAGAATAAGTCTTTGATGTGTGCTATTTGACACAGATGGCAAGACCACTCATGGTTCATACAATAGGGATCAAACTCCTCTAGCAACTCAGCTGTGGTGTTGGAAGTCAGTTGTAAATGACCTGAAAAATTATAACCAAATGGCTCCATTTACTAGATACTGTGAATATATTTGTATATCACTTCCTAATTTTCCTTACTACAAGTGTCTCTATTTTTTCTTCACATACAATGAAGTAGGCATGGCAGAAATTTAGCTCTCACGCTACAAATGAAGAAATGGAATATTAATTATGGTATCAATACAATTCATTCAACTTTATTCAGATTTCACCAATATTACATTTATGCATTTGTGTGTGTGTTTCCTTCTGTACAATTTTATCACACGTGTAGATTTATGGAACAACCACCACAGTCAAGAAGTCAAGATGTGGAACCATTTCATCAGGTGGATCCCTTGTCATTTCAAGAATATGGTATCAATTTAATAATACAGTAAGTACTGTCTGAAGTTGACTTTTTTCACTTAGCATATTTTCTTGAGAGATCATCCATACTGATAAAGTTGATACACATATCTACCAGTAGTTGATTACTTTTTTCCATCTATTTGTTTTTAGCTCCAGTTTTTTCATCTGTAACTGGTATGGAATGGGTTCTTAGGTTGCAACTCTAAGGATGATTTGTCTGAATAAATGCTTTGAAAATGGCTGAAACACTCCCAAGGAGTCTACAGACTTGTAAGATATAGACCTTAGAAAACTGGTATGTGTTGCCTCAGGTATTTAAGTGTAATGCCAGTCATCATCTAACAGTTATTATCAAATATGAAGGATGAAGAGTAATAGCTTTTATAGACATGTTTAAAGAAGGTGCCTCATTAACAAGTTCCCTCAGAAAAACTTGTGGAGAGGCTGAATTCTCATCTTTCAGATAAAAATCAAAAGGCATTAGAAATAGAGTTATGAGTTCAAAGGCTTATCTGTCTTTTTCACCTGTCCTTCAGCATCTTTAGGGAACTAGTACACATCTGTCCTTCCTTGTTCCCTCTGCATCCCTCCCCCAATTAGAGCAACTTAGAGATCATCTGTTTTGCGTGTTGAACTTTACATCAGCAATCTTTTAAAGAATGAGTTTTGTGGCTAAAATTTTGAAAACATCAGAACCGGCACCTAAACTGTATATAATTTTAACTGTTTCACTGAATTACCTCTCCTACCCAGCCTTGCTGTCTGTTTCAACCCATTGTTATGGGATCAGTTTTTTCCTTCTGCTTGGGGGTAATCTAGGTCAAGTTCTGTGACATTTTTGGTCAACATCAGGTAATGGAAATTTCCGTTACTGGATCATTAACAAAGATCCAGTGCATGTAATAGAAACTATTTCCATCTGTTTCTGAAACGACACTTTCTTCCCTCCCTAGCAGTGGTCCAGTTTGGCATCTGCCATGGGACAGGTCCCTAACTAGAGATTTTTCTCCTCTTCTCCATTCGTTAGACTGTCCTAGACTCTTCCAGAGTTGAGCCTGGCGGAGAAAGGAGACATGCGGGACAGCAAAGTTCTTAGCTGACAAATATCATTGTAAGCTGTCAGCATTTTGGAAAGCTACCTTAAAAAGATACTCCATATCCAAAGACAAAGAAGAAGCCAATGAGATGATAGGAGGGGCACAATCATGATAAAATCAAATTCCATGCCCGCTAGGTGGTATTAATGCAGAGCATTAATACCAAAGATGTTCTCCCACTGTTGTCAAGGTTCTGAGCCCCACTTCAGGCTTCCCAGCCTAGGGACCTGACAAAGGGACTGAGAATCTCCAGGGAATCTGACCTTGAAGGCCAGTGGGACTTAATTACAAAACTTCTGTGAACTGGGGGAAACAGACTCCAAAAAACCTTGCATGCACCAAAGCTTAGAGAAAAGGAGCAGTGACTCACAGGAGACTGAACCAAAGCTACTTGCTAGTGTTGGAGGGTCTCCTTTAGAGGCGTGGGTCAGCAGGGGCTCACCACAGGCACAGGGGGACTGGCAGCAGGTGTCTGAGAAGCTCCCTTATGGCATTAAGCCAAAAATTACTGGGGAAGGACCGCAACCCACCCATCAGCATGCAACTGGATTAAAGCTTTACTGAGCAAGACCTCTGCATCCCTCCCCCAATTAGAGCAACTTAGAGATCATCTGTTTTGCGTGTTGAACTTTACATCAGCAATCTTTTAAAGAATGAGTTTTGTGGCTAAAATTTTGAAAACATCAGAACCGGCACCTAAACTGTATATAATTTTAACTGTTTCACTGAATTACCTCTCCTACCCAGCCTTGCTGTCTGTTTCAACCCATTGTTATGGGATCAGTTTTTTCCTTCTGCTTGGGGGTAATCTAGGTCAAGTTCTGTGACATTTTTGGTCAACATCAGGTAATGGAAATTTCCGTTACTGGATCATTAACAAAGATCCAGTGCATGTAATAGAAACTATTTCCATCTGTTTCTGAAACGACACTTTCTTCCCTCCCCTAGCAGTGGTCCAGTTTGGCATCTGCCATGGGACAGGTCCCTAACTAGAGATTTTTCTCCTCTTCTCCATTCGTTAGACTGTCCTAGACTCTTCCAGAGTTGAGCCTGGCGGAGAAAGGAGACATGCGGGACAGCAAAGTTCTTAGCTGACAAATATCATTGTAAGCTGTCAGCATTTTGGAAAGCTACCTTAAAAAGATACTCCATATCCAAAGACAAAGAAGAAGCCAATGAGATGATAGGAGGGGCACAATCATGATAAAATCAAATTCCATGCCCGCTAGGTGGTATTAATGCAGAGCATTAATACCAAAGATGTTCTCCCACTGTTGTCAAGGTTCTGAGCCCCACTTCAGGCTTCCCAGCCTAGGGACCTGACAAAGGGACTGAGAATCTCCAGGGAATCTGACCTTGAAGGCCAGTGGGACTTAATTACAAAACTTCTGTGAACTGGGGGAAACAGACTCCAAAAAACCTTGCATGCACCAAAGCTTAGAGAAAAGGAGCAGTGACTCACAGGAGACTGAACCAAAGCTACTTGCTAGTGTTGGAGGGTCTCCTTTAGAGGCGTGGGTCAGCAGGGGCTCACCACAGGCACAGGGGGACTGGCAGCAGGTGTCTGAGAAGCTCCCTTTTGGCATTAACTTTTCCAGAGGACTGAGTTGCCTCAAGCCAAAAAATTACTGGGGAAGGACCGCAACCCCACCCATCAGCATGCAACTGGATTAAAGCTTTACTGAGCAAGACCCTCCACCAAAGCAAGAACCAGTTTTTTCCCCCTACCTGCCCATCAGGAAGCTGACACAAGCCTCTTAGCCATCAGAGGGCAGACAGAAGGAGCAAGAAGAACCACAATCCCACAGCAACTAAAACAAAACTGCATTGCTGAAAGTTAATCAGCTTGAAAAATAGAAATTTACATCCCAGATGAAGAGACAAGACACACTCCTGGAAAAACAATTAAATGATGTGGAGATAGGCAACCTTCCATAAAAAGAATTCAGAGCAATGATAGTGACTATAATTTAGGATCTTGGCACAAGAATGGAGGCAGATTGATCAGATGTAAGAAATGTTTACCAAAGAACTAAAAAACAAACAGAGATGAATAATACACTAGAAGGAATCCATTGGAGAATAACTGAGGCAGAAGCACGGATAAATGACCTGGAGGACAGAATGACGGAAATCACTGCCACAGAACAGAATATAGAACAAAGAAGCAAAACAAATTTGATTTGGGACAACATTAAATGCACCAACATTCACATTATAGGGTCCCAGAAGGAGAAGAGAGAGAGAGAAAAGACCCAAGAGCATATTTGAAGAGATAATAACTGAAGACTTAACATGGGAAAGGAAATAGTCAATCAAGTCCAGGAAGCACAGAAAGTCCCAGGCAGGATAAACCCAAAGAGGAACACACTGAAAGCGTACACAGAAATAGGAAAAATCGAAAAAAATAAATACTGGGACTGAGAATCTCCAGGAATCTGACCTTGAAGGCCAGTGGGACTTAATTACAAAACTTCTGTGAACTGGGGGAAACAGACTCCAAAAAACCTTGCATGCACCAAAGCTTAGAGAAAAGGAGCAGTGACTCACAGGAGACTGAACCAAAGCTACTTGCTAGTGTTGGAGGGTCTCCTTTAGAGGCGTGGGTCAGCAGGGGCTCACCACAGGCACAGGGGGACTGGCAGCAGGTGTCTGAGAAGCTCCCTTTTGGCATTAACTTTTCCAGAGGACTGAGTTGCCTCAAGCCAAAAAATTACTGGGGAAGGACCGCAACCCCACCCATCAGCATGCAACTGGATTAAAGCTTTACTGAGCAAGACCCTCCACCAAAGCAAGAACCAGTTTTTCCCACTACCTGCCCATCAGGAAGCTGACACAAGCCTCTTAGCCATCAGAGGGCAGACAGAAGGAGCAAGAAGAACCACAATCCCACAGCAACTAAAACAAAACTGCATTGCTGAAAGTTAATCAGCTTGAAAAATAGAAATTTACATCCCAGATGAAGAGACAAGACACACTCCTGGAAAAACAATTAAATGATGTGGAGATAGGCAACCTTCCATAAAAAGAATTCAGAGCAATGATAGTGACTATAATTTAGGATCTTGGCACAAGAATGGAGGCAGATTGATCAGATGTAAGAAATGTTTACCAAAGAACTAAAAAACAAACAGAGATGAATAATACACTAGAAGGAATCCATTGGAGAATAACTGAGGCAGAAGCACGGATAAATGACCTGGAGGACAGAATGACGGAAATCACTGCCACAGAACAGAATATAGAACAAAGAAGCAAAACAAATTTGATTTGGGACAACATTAAATGCACCAACATTCACATTATAGGGTCCCAGAAGGAGAAGAGAGAGAGAGAAAAGACCCAAGAGCATATTTGAAGAGATAATAACTGAAGACTTAACATGGGAAAGGAAATAGTCAATCAAGTCCAGGAAGCACAGAAAGTCCCAGGCAGGATAAACCCAAAGAGGAACACACTGAGACACATAGTAATCAAACTGACAAAAATTAACGACAGAGAAAAATATGAAAAGCAACAAGGAAAAAATCGATAAATAATATACAAGGGAATTTCCATCAGGCCATCAACTGTTTCTCAGCAGAAACTCTACAAGTCATAAGGGAATGGCATGACATATTTAGACTGGTGAAGGGAAGAAACTATGACCAAGAATACTTTACCCAGTAAGACTCTCCTTCAGACTTGATGGAAAGATCAAAAGCTTTCCAGACAACCAAAAGTTAAGAGACTTCAGCACCACCAAACCAGCTTTACAACAAATGCTAAAGGAAATACCTACAGAAAATAAACCCAAAACAATTGAGAAAATGGTAATAGAATCATACATATGGATAATTGCCTTAAATGTAAATGAATTAAATGCACCAAACAGAAGACATAGACTGGCTGCACAGATGAAAGCATGTGCATTTACGTACTTCCACTTACTGAATCACTCTGCTTGACCTCCCAAATTGTATGTAGTTATTTCCTATTGTTAGGTTAGTCATATTCCCATTATGGCCTGCAATTGTTATTATCTTGTGTTTTTTGTCTGGTTATTGATTGTGAAAACTAATAAACATCTTTTACTGTTGTGATTAGGTAACTATTAATCACTTAATGCCACAGGAGAAACTGTAATCACTTTTTAGAATCCATATGCAAAAAAATCCTGTGTATGGCCTCTCACTTCATTTTGTAACATGGCGACATTAACACCGAATATTTAAGGATGTCAACAGAAATGGAAAATGAAATAGATATATCTTATCCTGTTATGTAACAAAGGCATCTTGCATGTGATCATTTACCAATAAATGGGTACCTTCAGCTAAAATGGATCTTATGGAGCCCATCAGGGACCAACCGATTTTCTCCTGATGACCGAAAGACTGCATGAACATATCTTTTGTTTTCTTGTCATAGAATTTCAACATCTGTTTTCTGGTTTGTATTCTGTTGTTCAAAAGCATATAGAAGTGGTCTGTTACAAAAACATGCATATTGTCTCATTTATCTTTCACAAATACCTGGCTTGTTTGGGAAGGAGTTAGCTGTCTTTCCATTTGCAATCCATAGAGAAGATTCATATCTATGAGATACAACATCATAACTTATACCCTTTCCTTATATCATTTTTTATTAATATTTTGGTCTATCAGTTTTTTTTTTATGAGATCCATAAAAATAGTATCGTTCTCATTTCACAGATAAAGCTTTGAAGGTAAAGCATTCTCATTCTAGGTGATGTGCCTCTGCTGTGTTCCTAACCTCCTATTTCTTTGTTTCCCTTTTTGTAACAGTTTCCCAGACTCTAGCCAAACGTGCACTCTCTCTCTTTCTCTCTCTCACACACACACATACACACATGCTACATTATTGATAATTTAGTATTGCTTCAATTAAATGTTAATTGCTCCAAATATGTCTTGTACAGTGTTATAGTTCATAAAGCAATTTTTTCAAACAGAAGACATAGACTGGCTGCACAGATGAAAGCATGTGCATTTACGTACTTCCACTTACTGAATCACTCTGCTTGACCTCCCAAATTGTATGTAGTTATTTCCTATTGTTAGGTTAGTCATATTCCCATTATGGCCTGCAATTGTTATTATCTTGTGTTTTTTGTCTGGTTATTGATTGTGAAAACTAATAAACATCTTTTACTGTTGTGATTAGGTAACTATTAATCACTTAATGCCACAGGAGAAACTGTAATCATTTTTTAGAATCCATATGCAAAAAATCCTGTGTATGGCCTCTCACTTCATTTTGTAACATGGCGACATTAACACCGAATATTTAAGGATGTCAACAGAAATGGAAAATGAAATAGATATATCTTATCCTGTTATGTAACAAAGGCATCTTGCATGTGATCATTTACCAATAAATGGGTACCTTCAGCTAAAATGGATCTTATGGAGCCCATCAGGGACCAACCGATTTTCTCCTGATGACCGAAAGACTGCATGAACATATCTTTTGTTTTCTTGTCATAGAATTTCAACATCTGTTTTCTGGTTTGTATTCTGTTGTTCAAAAGCATATAGAAGTGGTCTGTTACAAAAACATGCATATTGTCTCATTTATCTTTCACAAATACCTGGCTTGTTTGGGAAGGAGTTAGCTGTCTTTCCATTTGCAATCCATAGAGAAGATTCATATCTATGAGATACAACATCATAACTTATACCCTTTCCTTATATCATTTTTTATTAATATTTTGGTCTATCAGTTTTTTTTTTATGAGATCCATAAAAATAGTATCGTTCTCATTTCACAGATAAAGCTTTGAAGGTAAAGCATTCTCATTCTAGGTGATGTGCCTCTGCTGTGTTCCTAACCTCCTATTTCTTTGTTTCCCTTTTTGTAACAGTTTCCCAGACTCTAGCCAAACGTGCACTCTCTCTCTTTCTCTCTCTCACACACACACATACACACATGCTACATTATTGATAATTTAGTATTGCTTCAATTAAATGTTAATTGCTCCCAAAGTATGTCTTGTACAGTGTTATAGTTCATCAAAGCTTAAAGAATTTACAATATTTTTCAATACTAGAGAATTAGATGGGTAAGAGATTTTAGAAATGTTGTAAAATGGCTTGTGTTTTGCCTATGAACTGGCTTCAGAATGCTGAAGTTGACTGTTTAGCCTCTTGTGGCATATATTTTAAGAAAACATTACTGTTCCTAGCCACATAGCCTCATACCTGTTCTAATCTCATTTATTTGTTTTTGCCAATTGTATATATTTTTGTGAGCCATATGAAAATAATCTCTTTTTCAGTTCATCATACATATAAACATAAGTTTTTAGAAAACTTTTTTTTTGCTTGCTTGCTGAGAGTCTTTCTTACTGGCTTAGAGTTTTCTAGGTTAAATTAGGTCCTTTAGAGGATGTAGCTCATATTTTTTTGCACTTACTCATTCATTTCTATATGACTGCTTATGACTAGAAGGGTAAAAGCTAAGATTCAGAGAGAAATGAATGATCCCTCCTTGCAATGTATTTTTCAAGTTGTCATTTGTTGAGAGTTGATGTAAATAGTAAAGATTCATGGCTTTCAGTTCTGCTTCAGTTTTCACGTGATATTTGATAGCTTGTGTCTATAAATAAATAAGCCAAGCAGGGGTAAGGTGCTGTAAATGACAGATCTCCTCTGATCACTAAATTCACTTGAATGATTGCATGTATGTTTTTAAATTAATGTCTGTGATGCTTTTTGAAGTGAGCAAGGAAGCGTGATGATTGTCTCTATTGCCAAGTTTACAGAGGAAAGTGAGAAATACCTCGTTAACCCAGAGTGAGACATGCTTTGGGTGGCCTCTAGAAAGTGAGGAGCTGAGATGGGTTTTGAAATCTAGAATAGCTGACAGGTAACTTTGCTGTGATGGTGTGTCCGTGTGATTAGCTGATGGAGTTTGCTCACTCGGTTGTGAAGGATCACCGCTCTGAATGCACTCAGGAACTTGACAGCATTTGCACTGAACGTGTGACTCTAGGGTAATCTCATCTAAGCATGGCAATCCCCTTTCTCAGTCATGCAGGAATGAGCAGGAAGGGCTTTGAACTTTGTAGATAGCTGCTCTCCATGGGGTCTCTCCATTAAGATGTTTTTCCTTTTGTCCTGGTGTTTGTTACTTTATAGTAGTGGGAATACTTTGACTTCTTTCCTGGGATGGGAAGGAGAAAGCAGTACTAAAAATTTTATTTGGAGCTATAGCTTGGAGAAAGAAAGTGAAAGTTACTCAGCCATGCCCAATTCTTTGTGACCTATGGACAAGCCATGAAATTTTTCAGGCAAGGATACTGGAGTGGGTAGCCATTCCCTTCTCCAGGAGATCTTCCTGATCTAGGGATCAAGCCCAAGTCTTCTGCATTGCAGGCTGAGCCACCAGGGAAGCCCCATGGCACACTTCTCATTTTTCAGTTCTTTGCTCAATTTGTAAACATTGCATAGAGATTAAGAACTGAGAGAAGAGGAGAGAAAGGCACAAATTCTGTGTGGACATATATATTGTGAGAGAACACACTGAATCATTAATGTATGAGAAAATGATAGAACATTTAGATCAATATTTAAATAAATTCACCTAAGAACAAAGAAAGTATGTATGTGACTGTGAGTCTCTTGACCACTGCATATTCTGTATGTTGCAGTTCATCCTGAAAGAAAAAAATTCATTTTGCTTCCCCAAGATTTAATTCTTGGCACAATTTCTCAGCAACAGTTTGTGAAGTGTGGCATCCCAGAATTCCCACATGTTTTAGTCTCATCTGTAAATGACAGATCTCCTCTGATCACTAAATTCACTTGAATGATTGCATGTTTTTTAAATTAATGTCTGTGATGCTTTTTGAAGTGAGCAAGGAAGCGTGATGATTGTCTCTATTGCCAAGTTTACAGAGGAAAGTGAGAAATACCTCGTTAACCCAGAGTGAGACATGCTTTGGGTGGCCTCTAGAAAGTGAGGAGCTGAGATGGGTTTTGAAATCTAGAATAGCTGACAGGTAACTTTGCTGTGATGGTGTGTCCGTGTGATTAGCTGATGGAGTTTGCTCACTCGGTTGTGAAGGATCACCGCTCTGAATGCACTCAGGAACTTGACAGCATTTGCACTGAACGTGTGACTCTAGGGTAATCTCATCTAAGCATGGCAATCCCCTTTCTCAGTCATGCAGGAATGAGCAGGAAGGGCTTTGAACTTTGTAGATAGCTGCTCTCCATGGGGTCTCTCCATTAAGATGTTTTTCCTTTTGTCCTGGTGTTTGTTACTTTATAGTAGTGGGAATACTTTGACTTCTTTCCTGGGATGGGAAGGAGAAAGCAGTACTAAAAATTTTATTTGGAGCTATAGCTTGGAGAAAGAAAGTGAAAGTTACTCAGCCATGCCCAATTCTTTGTGACCTATGGACAAGCCATGAAATTTTTCAGGCAAGGATACTGGAGTGGGTAGCCATTCCCTTCTCCAGGAGATCTTCCTGATCTAGGGATCAAGCCCAAGTCTTCTGCATTGCAGGCTGAGCCACCAGGGAAGCCCCATGGCACACTTCTCATTTTTCAGTTCTTTGCTCAATTTGTAAACATTGCATAGAGATTAAGAACTGAGAGAAGAGGAGAGAAAGGCACAAATTCTGTGTGGACATATATATTGTGAGAGAACACACTGAATCATTAATGTATGAGAAAATGATAGAACATTTAGATCAATATTTAAATAAATTCACCTAAGAACAAAGAAAGTATGTATGTGACTGTGAGTCTCTTGACCACTGCATATTCTGTATGTTGCAGTTCATCCTGAAAGAAAAAAATTCATTTTGCTTCCCCAAGATTTAATTCTTGGCACAATTTCTCAGCAACAGTTTGTGAAGTGTGGCATCCCAGAATTCCCACAGGCAATGTTATTGATCTTTGATCTGTGCTGGTGTCTAGCGCCTGTGTGTTATTCTTTTTTTCCCCTGTATTGCTCTGACATTATCAAATTTTCTTTCTTCTCTCTTCTCTGCCTAAAAAAATAGAGAAAGGAAAAAATGAGGGACAGAATCCCTGAGACAGGTAGTATTTCCTCTTCTTTCTTCATGGCTCCCCTCACGGCTGCATCTCTACATGGTTTCTTCCCTAAGCTCAGTGTGTCTGAAATTCTTTACCTCAGACCTTGATACTAGGTCTTAGAAAGCAACTCTATTTTAAGGCTTTTTCCTTTATATTTTCAAATACATTTGAATAAAATAACTTTGTAGATAATTAATATGGTGATTTCCCCTCAATAATTGTATTAAAATGCCTCCAAAGTATTTTATCAATATTAAAAATTAAGTTTCTACAATCCTCCTGGAAAGTTCAAAATCTCAGTGCCCTCTCTACTTCTAGGGAGATGAAGACGTATCTTGGGTGAGGTCATGCAAGCCAGCTAGTAGTCAAGAGTCTACTTTAAAAGCTCTAATTTGTAGTTTTGATTTGCATTTCTCTAGTAACTAGTGTTATTAATCATCTTTCTTAGCCATGTATTTGTCTTATTTGGAAAAATGTCTATTTAGGTCTTCTACACATTTTTTGATTGAGTTTTTTTTTTTTTTAAATGTTGATGTTAGTATTAATGTTTTAACATTGAGATTAATATTGCATGAGATGTTTGTATACTTTGGAGATTAATCCTTTGTCCATTGCTTCATTTATAAACATTTTCTCCTATTCTGAGGGTTGTTTCTTGACTTGTTTACAGATCTTCAATGACAAAAAAGGTCTAATTTGGACCACATTTTTAAGGAATATTCGTTTTTCTTATGTTCTCAATCTTCAGAAGTAAATCAATCCTGAATGTTCATCTTTTCATGAGTTTATTTTCCCATTGTGTCTTTTTTTTTAACCTTTATTTTACTTTTAACTTTTACAGAGTTTTGCTGTTTACAGATATGCATGTTCCCAGATTAGTCATATATATATCCCCCCCCATCTCACCCCTCCCAACCATCACACAGCACCCCTGAAGGATCCCCTTTTCTCACAGAGCAATGACTAGAGCTATTTTCTTCACTTATGATAGTACAGGCCTTCATGCTACTTCCTTTACGCCTCCCACCCTCTGTTCCTTCCCCACAATGTCCATATGTCCACTGTCCATGTCTGTCTTTCCGTCGCTTCACTGCATGTGCCATCATCACCATCCTACTAGACTCCATATATATGTGTTAATATACTGTATTTGTCCATTGTGTCTTAAGACATGTTCCTTATTCTATTTGCCTGATATCTACTTCATATTTTAGTATATAATTTACAAAAGTATTCACTATCCTTGAGGAGGTGATGTCTAGCCTATGCAAAGGATATGAGTGTTATTTCCAATAATAAAGTGCAGAACCTGTTGTAATAGAGAAATGTACGCCATTCAAATCATTTTGACTTCTCTCTAGTAAAAGTTCTATGCTTGTTTGCTTCAAGAAAAGGAATTTTTGAGTCTGTCTATAACTGATTTGTTTTTGTTAGTGAAAACTATTGCATAAGAAAGAAAGATGCCTGGGGAAGGAGATGGGAGAGAAGTTCCGGGGGCGGGGGTAGGGGGAGGGGGGAGCATATGTATACCTATGGAGGATTCAGGTGTGTGTCAGTAAACAGCAAAAATCTGTAAAAAAGAAAAAAATGCTAGGGAAAAAAAAAGAAAGAAAGATGCCAATTTAATCCTTTGAGTTAGGCATCAGTCATTTTACCTTGTATTTTATAAAACAGACTTGTACCAGCTCATAAGAATACAGTTTCTTCTTCTGCTTTGATGTTGTCCTTGTTCTCTTCTTTCTCTTCTTTTCCTCCTCCTCCTCCCCTTCCTTCTCCTCCTTCTTTTTTCAAAAGGTGAATCTGGCCTCCTTACCCCAGAGGAAGTGCCATGAGTTATAAGGGATATCATCACATTGGGATAAATATTCTATGAGTCCATATTTTTGATAATGAATTAACTTATTGTAAACACAGGAATTGAGAAGCATTCTTTTCACTTTTGCTAAAAATATAGAAACTTGAAGAATTTCATGACTGGAAATACATGCAGAATAGCTGTTTTGTTATTTTACCAGTCATACTTTATTCTATATGTATTCATTCTTTATTTTATATTGGTCCATAAAATGTATTGAATGATGAGCTATTTTCTTCACTTATGATAGTACAGGCCTTCATGCTACTTCCTTTACGCCTCCCACCCTCTGTTCCTTCCCCACAATGTCCATATGTCCACTGTCCATGTCTGTCTTTCCGTCGCTTCACTGCATGTGCCATCATCACCATCCTACTAGACTCCATATATATGTGTTAATATACTGTATTTGTCCATTGTGTCTTAAGACATGTTCCTTATTCTATTTGCCTGATATCTACTTCATATTTTAGTATATAATTTACAAAAGTATTCACTATCCTTGAGGAGGTGATGTCTAGCCTATGCAAAGGATATGAGTGTTATTTCCAATAATAAAGTGCAGAACCTGTTGTAATAGAGAAATGTACGCCATTCAAATCATTTTGACTTCTCTCTAGTAAAAGTTCTATGCTTGTTTGCTTCAAAAAAAGGGAAATTTTTTGAGTCTGTCTATAACTGATTTGTTTTTGTTAGTGAAAACTATTGCATAAGAAAGAAAGATGCCTGGGGAAGGAGATGGGAGAGAAGTTCCGGGGGCGGGGGTAGGGGGAAGGGGGAGCATATGTATACCTATGGAGGATTCAGGTGTGTGTCAGTAAACAGCAAAAATCTGTAAAAAAGAAAAAAATGCTAGGGAAAAAAAAAGAAAGAAAGATGCCAATTTAATCCTTTGAGTTAGGCATCAGTCATTTTACCTTGTATTTTATAAAACAGACTTGTACCAGCTCATAAGAATACAGTTTCTTCTTCTGCTTTGATGTTGTCCTTGTTCTCTTCTTTCTCTTCTTTTCCTCCTCCTCCTCCCCTTCCTTCTCCTCCTTCTTTTTTCAAAAGGTGAATCTGGCCTCCTTACCCCAGAGGAAGTGCCATGAGTTATAAGGGATATCATCACATTGGGATAAATATTCTATGAGTCCATATTTTTGATAATGAATTAACTTATTGTAAACACAGGAATTGAGAAGCATTCTTTTCACTTTTGCTAAAAATATAGAAACTTGAAGAATTTCATGACTGGAAATACATGCAGAATAGCTGTTTTGTTATTTTACCAGTCATACTTTATTCTATATGTATTCATTCTTTATTTTATATTGGTCCATAAAATGGTATTGAATATTTCATGTGGCTCTAAGTAGTTGAGATACCACTTTTTGTAATATTTTCTATAAACTCCCTGAGAACATAAAGAGTAATTTTGCTACACTTTCTGGTATGTTTCTTCTGGAAATACTGTATTATCACCTTTGACCGCTTCTAATATTAAATTTTGGGCTTTCCTGGTGGCTTAGTCAGTAAAGAATCTGCCTGTAATGCAAGAGACTTGGGCTCAATCCCTGGATCAGGAAAATCCCCTGAAGAAGGAAATAGCAACCCACTCCAGAATTCTTGCCTGGAGAATCCCATGGAAAGAGGAGCCTGGCAGGCTATAGTTCATGGGGTCGCAAAGAGTCAGGCATGACTTAGTAAGTAAATCACCAAAATTTGGTTTATTGCCTTAATTTTCCTGTGGATTATACATTTATCCAATTAAATATAAATTCTGGTTGTAAATTGGTCTCCTATTTTCTCTCTGATATTTTGTCAGTTGGAGGAAGCAAAAGAAAAAAAAAACCTTGTGAACTATTTATATTTACATTTGAATTCAAGCACAATTTCCTATACTGTACATACTTCACCTTAGACAACTACCTCAACTAATACATTTTCAGCAGTTGTGTGGGAGTTCAGGATTGATTTAACTACATTAGCTTGTTTAGAAACGATGCTACCTAAAATGATAAAAATTCAAATCATGACATCAGTATTTCCTCTGGACTTGTTTCCTGTTACTAGGATTTTCTCAGAAAATGTGTGCTACTGAATTAGAGGTGAAATATTTGTTCATTTCTTGTTCTTTAATATCTCACTCTGATTTTACTCTCTAATAGATTCAGAGGTTCTTCTCTGGTAAAGCACTAAAAGAAACCAGAAAAGTTACCTTCTTGCAGGTTCTTATTTGCAGATAAGGAAAATGAGACTTAGAAATGGAGCATGACTTGTCTAGGATCATATAGCCGGCTAGCATCCATGATTTTTTTCCAGTGTCATGTTCATCCTAAAGGTCAATAAGTGAACCTGAGAGAATATTTAACTTTGAGATTCTAAAGTGTCTTTCTACATAGACTTTTATTCCATGAGAAGTCTATGGGAAATATCTTCTCTACTTCGACTCTTATTCCATGGAAATTGATGTTTACATTTAAAATAGTATCTTAGAAGTGATGAGATGTCCCTGGACAACCGTGATTAAAATGATAACTTTTAAGTATTTTCTTTATAATGACCTTTGTGTATACATTCCGCTTAATATTAAATTTTGGGCTTTCCTGGTGGCTTAGTCAGTAAAGAATCTGCCTGTAATGCAAGAGATTTAACCCTGGATCAGGAAAATCCCTGAAGAAGGAAATAGCAACCCACTCCAGAATTCTTGCCTGGAGAATCCCATGGAAAGAGGAGCCTGGCAGGCTATAGTTCATGGGGTCGCAAAGAGTCAGGCATGACTTAGTAAGTAAATCACCAAAATTTGGTTTATTGCCTTAATTTTCCTGTGGATTATACATTTATCCAATTAAATATAAATTCTGGTTGTAAATTGGTCTCCTATTTTCTCTCTGATATTTTGTCAGTTGGAGGAAGCAAAAGAAAAAAAAAACCTTGTGAACTATTTATATTTACATTTGAATTCAAGCACAATTTCCTATACTGTACATACTTCACCTTAGACAACTACCTCAACTAATACATTTTCAGCAGTTGTGTGGGAGTTCAGGATTGATTTAACTACATTAGCTTGTTTAGAAACGATGCTACCTAAAATGATAAAAATTCAAATCATGACATCAGTATTTCCTCTGGACTTGTTTCCTGTTACTAGGATTTTCTCAGAAAATGTGTGCTACTGAATTAGAGGTGAAATATTTGTTCATTTCTTGTTCTTTAATATCTCACTCTGATTTTACTCTCTAATAGATTCAGAGGTTCTTCTCTGGTAAAGCACTAAAAGAAACCAGAAAAGTTACCTTCTTGCAGGTTCTTATTTGCAGATAAGGAAAATGAGACTTAGAAATGGAGCATGACTTGTCTAGGATCATATAGCCGGCTAGCATCCATGATTTTTTTCCAGTGTCATGTTCATCCTAAAGGTCAATAAGTGAACCTGAGAGAATATTTAACTTTGAGATTCTAAAGTGTCTTTCTACATAGACTTTTATTCCATGAGAAGTCTATGGGAAATATCTTCTCTACTTCGACTCTTATTCCATGGAAATTGATGTTTACATTTAAAATAGTATCTTAGAAGTGATGAGATGTCCCTGGACAACCGTGATTAAAATGATAACTTTTAAGTATTTTCTTTATAATGACCTTTGTGTATACATTGTAAAATTGTGGTTAGGCCAAGGTAGAAAAGTTAAGATATAAGAAAGACAATACAAAACAGAAGACCTATTAAGTTTTAAAATATAATTCTGAGTCTCCCAGATTTCTCCTAATAGACAATGTCTACCTTGATATTGTTCACTAAGAATAGTCTATGAACCTTTTTTTCGGTTATCAAAGATGCTAACATCTTTGACTATTGGTTCAGTTCAAAGCTTTATATTGAATATTATGCATGTTCTATTGGGCAACACTGTTCTCTTAGGTTAGAATCTTCTTTTTTGCTCTCTGAAGCAGAAGTGACATTTGTAGCCATCCTTGAAGGTGGACACGGGGCAAAGAAGGAAGAATAATCCCTTTTAATTTCCATTTTGGGATTTTTACTATGTTAAACGTACCTTACTGAATAAGTGTTTGGGGATTTGGGTTAAGGGTCCAATATCCAAAACTAATTGACACTATGTTAAATATTTGTGTTCCTTATGGCATGAGCCTGTTGTTGTCTTTGTAGGTAATCACATCCTGGCCCTAGAGTGACTTTTCTTGCTTGGTTATAGAACTTTATACAGCAATATTCTAGTGCCTTCCTTTGAGGGTGACCATATGAACGTAGACAGAGCACTGTTCTTCAATGCGATCTCCACGAACCACTTTAGCTTACAGGAATCTCTTCCCAGTACAAATAGCACCTCATTCTACATCATTCTGTATTCCTTTGTAATAGGTATAGCTTGTCTTTTCATGGTGAAATACTAGTTACTTTTTTTAGTTAGTGTTTTTATTTTTGTAAAGTTCAGGTATTTATTAACTTTTTACCTTGTCAGGGCAATGAATCATTCAATAGACATTTCTTGAGCACTCACTATATGCCAGGCACTGTTCTAAATACTAGGAATAAAGGAATGAATGATTCAGGAAGAGCCCCTTCCTTCATGATGCATCTGTTCTGACAGTGGGTGTGGGAGGAAATTCTAAACGCATAAAAGGAGTAATGCGATACACAATGTTAGGAAAATATAAGATAAATGGAAGAAGAGTAAATAAGAGGAAAAGAAGTAATTTCTTTAGGTAGGATGATCATAAAAAGCCTCTTCAAAAGTGATCTTTAAGCTAATAATAAGAACAATGGAATGAAACCGGCAATGGAAATTTAGAGGTAAGGAAGGAACATCCAAAGCAGATAGTTCGTAGAGGGGAATATGATACTAAGCAAGTTCTGAGTAATAAGAGGCTGAATCCTGTAGGGCCATGTAGCGTCATCATGGAAAAGAGTCAGATTGTGTTCAAATGGAAATAGGAAGCCGGTGTAAGGTTTTAGGGAACGGAGTGGTGTTATCACTTTGGCCTTCTTGGGAGAAGACATTGTAGATAGACATGAATGGAAGCCAACTCTGCATGTATTTTCCCTCTACAGATGGGTGGAAAGGAATCTTCTTGGTGGGTCACTTTGGATCATGTGGGTTTTCTGAGTATGTGTATGAGTTTATGTTGGGATGGAATAGTATTTGGGTTGTTCTTCTAGATGTTAGATATTCTTCTAGATGATAGGTAGTTATGTTAGATGTTAAGTATGTTAAGCAGTAGTAGAGGTAAGGTAGTTAGGGATATGGGAGGTACTGATTGAGTCAAAAAGGATCTTGATGCCCACAGGAACACTAGGACTTGAAGGAAAAAACAGAGAAAGGAAGTCAGATAGGTGTGGTGGGCAGGCTGGAAGTCAGGGAAATGCAGAGAAATGAACCTGGACCTGGGTGGGCAGGGGCTCACTGCGATAGGGATGAGTTCAAGGTCGATTTGCAGTATTTTGATAAGCACAGTGAATTTCCACTTTTTTTTAATCCTCTTTTTGTTGGGTTGCAGGCAATATAGACTAGAGTGATAGGGTCTAATATGTAGTCATATGTATGTAAAGTGCACACATGTACTTTTCATATATTGTCATGTATTCTTCCCAGCAATTTCAAGTTGAGTACTCCTCCTCCACAGCCCCTTATCTAAAAACCTTGTGGATAGAGGCATTTTGGAATTAAGAATGTTTCAGATGTTAGTTAGGATAATATAATGCATGAGCTAGGAACCAGACGGGGGGACAACGATAAGCAAAAAAATAAGATAAATGGAAGAAGAGTAAATAAGAGGAAAAGAAGTAATTTCTTTAGGTAGGATGATCATAAAAAGCCTCTTCAAAAGTGATCTTTAAGCTAATAATAAGAACAATGGAATGAAACCGGCAATGGAAATTTAGAGGTAAGGAAGGAACATCCAAAGCAGATAGTTCGTAGAGGGGAATATGATACTAAGCAAGTTCTGAGTAATAAGAGGCTGAATCCTGTAGGGCCATGTAGCGTCATCATGGAAAAGAGTCAGATTGTGTTCAAATGGAAATAGGAAGCCGGTGTAAGGTTTTAGGGAACGGAGTGGTGTTATCACTTTGGCCTTCTTGGGAGAAGACATTGTAGATAGACATGAATGGAAGCCAACTCTGCATGTATTTTCCCTCTACAGATGGGTGGAAAGGAATCTTCTTGGTGGGTCACTTTGGATCATGTGGGTTTTCTGAGTATGTGTATGAGTTTATGTTGGGATGGAATAGTATTTGGGTTGTTCTTCTAGATGTTAGATATTCTTCTAGATGATAGGTAGTTATGTTAGATGTTAAGTATGTTAAGCAGTAGTAGAGGTAAGGTAGTTAGGGATATGGGAGGTACTGATTGAGTCAAAAAGGATCTTGATGCCCACAGGAACACTAGGACTTGAAGGAAAAAACAGAGAAAGGAAGTCAGATAGGTGTGGTGGGCAGGCTGGAAGTCAGGGAAATGCAGAGAAATGAACCTGGACCTGGGTGGGCAGGGGCTCACTGCGATAGGGATGAGTTCAAGGTCGATTTGCAGTATTTTGATAAGCACAGTGAATTTCCACTTTTTTTTAATCCTCTTTTTGTTGGGTTGCAGGCAATATAGACTAGAGTGATAGGGTCTAATATGTAGTCATATGTATGTAAAGTGCACACATGTACTTTTCATATATTGTCATGTATTCTTCCCAGCAATTTCAAGTTGAGTACTCCTCCTCCACAGCCCCTTATCTAAAAACCTTGTGGATAGAGGCATTTTGGAATTAAGAATGTTTCAGATGTTAGTTAGGATAATATAATGCATGAGCTAGAAGTTACCTAACACCCTGTTGGAGTCTGTTTCACCCTGTAATGAAATATATTAGTATTTTTTTAAACCCGAGAAATAATTTATAATGTTCTATTAGTTTCAAGTGTGCAGCAAAGTGATTAAGTTATACAATTCTTTTTCAGATTATTTTCCATTCTTGGTTGTTATGAGATATTGAGTAGAACTCCCTGTGTTATACAGTAGGTTCTTATTTAATCTATTTATTAAGTAGCATATATATATTAACCCCGAATCCTAATTTATCTCTACTGAACATATTAATATTTCTGCAATTAAATGTATTTATTCACACTAATGGGAAACATTATGAATATATAATAGCCTCACATCAGTTCAGATGAAGTTTGTGTATAATAGAATTTATGCTGAGCTTTCAAACAACTTCCTATTTCCAGAGTTTTTAAAAATTTTTGGAATTAATAGATTTTTACTAAGGAAATAAAAGTTTAGAGAATGTAAGTGACTTGTGAAATAGTTGGGCTGAAATTTAAACTCTGCTTTGGCTGACCACAAAGTCTGTGATCTTAACCACATTATACCACTTGTTCAGGCTTCCCTGGTGGCTCAAATGATAAAGAATCTGCCTGCAATTCAGAAGACCTGGGTACGATCCCTGGGTTAAGAAGATCCCCTGGAGAAGAGAATGGCTACCCACTCCAGTATTCTTGCCTGAAAAGTCAATCCCATGAATAGAGGAGCCCAGCAGGCTACAGTTCATTGGGTCACAAAGAGTTGGACAGGACTGAGTGACTTTCACTTGTATAGCAATGATGAGCCCTGCCTATAAATATCTGTCTTGTACATAAAAGCACATACAGAATTTCCACTTTTTAATCCTCTTTTTGTTGGGTTGCAGGCAATATAGACTAGAGTGATAGGGTCTAATATGTAGTCATATGTATGTAAAGTGCACACATGTACTTTTCATATATTGTCATGTATTCTTCCCAGCAATTTCAAGTTGAGTACTCCTCCTCCACAGCCCCTTATCTAAAAACCTTGTGGATAGAGGCATTTTGGAATTAAGAATGTTTCAGATGTTAGTTAGGATAATATAATGCATGAGCTAGAAGTTACCTAACACCCTGTTGGAGTCTGTTTCACCCTGTAATGAAATATATTAGTATTTTTTAACCTGAGAAATAATTTATAATGTTCTATTAGTTTCAAGTGTGCAGCAAAGTGATTAAGTTATACAATTCTTTTTCAGATTATTTTCCATTCTTGGTTGTTATGAGATATTGAGTAGAACTCCCTGTGTTATACAGTAGGTTCTTATTTAATCTATTTATTAAGTAGCATATATATATTAACCCCGAATCCTAATTTATCTCTACTGAACATATTAATATTTCTGCAATTAAATGTATTTATTCACACTAATGGGAAACATTATGAATATATAATAGCCTCACATCAGTTCAGATGAAGTTTGTGTATAATAGAATTTATGCTGAGCTTTCAAACAACTTCCTATTTCCAGAGTTTTTAAAAATTTTTGGAATTAATAGATTTTTACTAAGGAAATAAAAGTTTAGAGAATGTAAGTGACTTGTGAAATAGTTGGGCTGAAATTTAAACTCTGCTTTGGCTGACCACAAAGTCTGTGATCTTAACCACATTATACCACTTGTTCAGGCTTCCCTGGTGGCTCAAATGATAAAGAATCTGCCTGCAATTCAGAAGACCTGGGTACGATCCCTGGGTTAAGAAGATCCCCTGGAGAAGAGAATGGCTACCCACTCCAGTATTCTTGCCTGAAAAGTCAATCCCATGAATAGAGGAGCCCAGCAGGCTACAGTTCATTGGGTCACAAAGAGTTGGACAGGACTGAGTGACTTTCACTTGTATAGCAATGATGAGCCCTGCCTATAAATATCTGTCTTGTACATAAAAGCACATACAGAGTTTCCCTGGTGGTCCAGTGGGTAAGGACACCGCCTTGCGTGCAAGGGGCGCCAGTTTGATCCCTGACCTGGGAAGATCCCACGTGCCACCGAGCGGCTGGACTGATGTGTCTAACTATGGAGCCAGAGCTCTGGAGCACGTGCGCCCAGTGTCGGTGCTCTGCAAGGGGAGAGGCCACTGTGATGGGAGGCCCACACAGGCCAAAGAACAAAGATGGAAATGAATGAAATACCAAT
The DNA here is from genome assembly GCA_022376925.1 of Tragulus kanchil. Taxonomy (NCBI): domain Eukaryota; kingdom Metazoa; phylum Chordata; class Mammalia; order Artiodactyla; family Tragulidae; genus Tragulus; species Tragulus kanchil. The sequence goes on along the minus strand of JAIOJX010000028.1, from coordinate 58,093,444 downwards.
AGAAGTGGCCAAAAAATAAAAAATAAAATAAAAGCACATACATGTATATTGAAAAATAGATAGCTATAAAGGAACTATTTAAAATCTGACCATTTTCCCCAGATGAGTGCATGTCTGTAAATTGTTTTAAGTGTATTGTTTCTAGCATGGTACCAGCTATAAGATTAATGATGACAAAATCATCTTGTAGTACTTTGAAGAATTAATTATGATAAATCCAATTAATGACAATTAAGTGACTATTTTTGCAAAATTATCTAAATTATCATAAATTTTAAGTGCCATATTTTCCCATTATTCTGCTGATTAATACAGGAAATTTTGCATAAATTATAGACGAAAACAATCTTGTTTATTTTAACAAAACTTTGGAACAGAAATTCAAGGACTTGTTTAGACTCGAGGCCATCGTCTTTACTGAGTATTTCCTCTACTAGAAATATCCAACTAAAGAGTATGGGACCTGGCAAACAGGAGATGAGGTTATTCCAGATTAAGTAAGAACATTGCAGATATGGAAAGTTCTGGAAAGACCTGAAAATGCTAAGATTACATTTAGTAGAGCGTTGAAGCTGCATTTAATGTGACGACCAAATAAGTCTTTTTTTCCCTACGATTCTTTGTCTTTTTTTTTTTTTTTTTTTAAGATTTATTTATTTTATTTATGGGGTGAGGAGGGAGGGGAGCGGGCAGGCCACTTCTATTGGTCTTCATTTGTCTATTTTCATCCATCTTTGTTCTTCTGCCCGTGTGGGCCTCCCATCATGGCGGGCTCTGGGTGCATGTGCTCCAGAGCTCCAGCTTGGTCATTGGACACATGGGTCCAGCCACTCCGTGGCACGTGTGATCTTCCCAGGCCAGGGATCGAACCGGCACCCCTTGCACTGCAAGGCAGTGTCCCTACCCACTGGGCCACCGGGGAAGCCCTCCTATGATTCTTTTAAGAATCTGTTTTCTGTCTTAAAAATTGCCAGAGGAATAAATAGAAAAAATATTCTTCCTTTACTGAAATTTAATATATACTTAGTTTGACTCAAATCTACTGATTTTGGGCAGGCAGAGTTATCAAGTTAAGAAAAGTAATTTTTAAAATATCACCTATCTTTTGATTATTTAACTTTATAACTTTATATAAAACTCTTTGATTCCATGGATACATGTGTGAGTCTGTGATTGTTTGCATGTGCATGATATTGTATGCAGTGGTTAGGGTCTATAAAGTTGCCATGAATACTGAATTAGCAGACACTGAGTAGCGCTCCTAGGGGAAATGCAGGATTAGGCTTTACTGAGCCTCTGGTCACCACATTTTTGCCAGTTGATCAGTACATACTTTTGTTTTTCAAAATCTTATTTAAGGGCTTCCCTCGTGGTCCAGTGGATGGAGAGTCTGCTTTGCAGTCCATGGGGCACCGGTTTGATCCCTGGCCTGGGAAGATCTCACGTGCCAAGGAGCTGCCGGTGTGTCCAATTGCGATCCGGTGCTCTGGAGTGCAATCGCCGGAGCTGGTGGCATCCCCATCGTTTAAGTATTTCCTCTACTAGAAATATCCAACTAAAGTATAAAAAAATTTCCAGATTAAGTAAGAACATTGCAGATATGGAAAGTTCTGGAAAGACCTGAAAATGCTAAGATTACATTTAGTAGAGCGTTGAAGCTGCATTTAATGTGACGACCAAATAAGTCTTTTTTTCCCTACGATTCTTTGTCTTTTTTTTTTTTTTTTTTTAAGATTTATTTATTTTATTTATGGGGTGAGGAGGGAGGGGAGCGGGCAGGCCACTTCTATTGGTCTTCATTTGTCTATTTTCATCCATCTTTGTTCTTCTGCCCGTGTGGGCCTCCCATCATGGCGGGCTCTGGGCGCGTGCGCTCCAGAGCTCTGGCTTGGTAATTGGACACGTGGGTCCAGCTACTCCGTGGCACGTGGGATCTTCCCAGGCCAGGGATCGAACCGGCACCCCTTGCACTGCAAGGCAGTGTCCCTACCCACTGGACCACCAGGGAAGCCCTCCTATGATTCTTTTAAGAATCTGTTTTCTGTCTTAAAAATTGCCAGAGGAATAAATAGAAAAAATATTCTTCCTTTACTGAAATTTAATATATACTTAGTTTGACTCAAATCTACTGATTTTGGGCAGGCAGAGTTATCAAGTTAAGAAAAGTAATTTTTAAAATATCACCTATCTTTTGATTATTTAACTTTATAACTTTATATAAAACTCTTTGATTCCATGGATACATGTGTGAGTCTGTGATTGTTTGCATGTGCATGATATTGTATGCAGTGGTTAGGGTCTATAAAGTTGCCATGAATACTGAATTAGCAGACACTGAGTAGCGCTCCTAGGGGAAATGCAGGATTAGGCTTTACTGAGCCTCTGGTCACCACATTTTTGCCAGTTGATCAGTACATACTTTTGTTTTTCAAAATCTTATTTAAGGGCTTCCCTCGTGGTCCAGTGGATGGAGAGTCTGCTTTGCAGTCCATGGGGCACCGGTTTGATCCCTGGCCTGGGAAGATCTCACGTGCCAAGGAGCTGCCGGTGTGTCCAATTGCGATCCGGTGCTCTGGAGTGCAATCGCCCGGAGCTGGTGCTCTGCAATGAGGGGGGCCACTGTGACAGGAGGCCCACACATGCCAAGGAACAGAGATGGATGAAATATAAAAAATGACTTAGAGGCAAAAAAAACCCCAAAAATTGTTTAATAAATTCTTGCTTTATATATATATCACGACCATTTTGAGCTTAGTGCACTGGGCAGCATTTCAGCACAGCACTGTGGCCCCGTGTGTGTGTGTGTGTGTGTGTGTGTGCGTGCGTGTGACTTTAAACAGGTTATAAATAGAAAGTATGCACATGAAAAAAAAATGTGACATTAGATCATGAAAAGAATGCTTGTGTTGAGACACTAGACGAGAAGGAAGAAAATTGCCCCGTTCCACTTCAGGCGGGAACATAACAGGTGACTGCAGGTCTGTGAATGACTATGGAAGCACAGGTATTGATTGTGTGGCTACACATCCATTTGATCAGTTAAACATTCACAAATCAGAAATTCACCAGTGGGGCTTCCTCGGTGGTCCACTGGTTAAGAATCCACCTTTTGCTTTTCAAAATCTTATTTAACAGCTTCCCTGGTGGTACAGTGGGTGAAGAGTCTGCTCTCCAGTCCATGGGGCACAGGTTTAATCCCTGCTCTGGGAAGATCCCATGTACCGCAGAGTAACTAAGCCCACACATCACAACTATTGAGCCTGCATTCCTAGAGCCTGTTCTTTAACAAGAGAAGCCATTGTAATGAGAAGCCCGTACACAACAATTAGAGAGTAGTCCCTGCTTGCCAAAGCTAGAGAAAGTCCGCACGCAACAACTAAGACCCAGCACAGCCAAAAAAATAAATAAACTTAAGAAACCCACAGGTAATGAAAATGGGCTGTACAAGAATGCATTCTGGGGCATATTTTGGTTAGTACAGGGTCGAACTCTCTCTTGTCATGTTCTGTCACAGTGTAGCCAAACAAATTGAAACAACAGAGTTTGGAGCAAAGTTTATTGCAGGGCCATGCAAGATGAGTGGTTCCTTCCCCTAAACTACCTGAAGCACTTTAAAGACAATTGAGCGAGGGGAGAGGTTAGTTGTGGCAAACTTTTTGGTGTTGGAATCCTTTCTTCTTGCAGCTGCCCATTGTAGGTCAGGTCATGCTTTTCCTGTAAACTTCTTTTTTTTTTTTTTTAAAGATTTATTTATTTATTTACTTTGGGCGGGGGTCGGTTTGGGGGGGGAGGGGAGTGGGCAGGCCACTTCTATTGGTCTTTCATTTCTCTATTTTCATCCGTCTTTGTTCTTTGGCTCCTGTGGGCCTCCCATCGCGGTGGCATCTGTCGCTGCAGAGCACCAGCTCTGGGTGCATGCACTCCAGAGCTCCAGCTCGGTGATTGGACACATCAGTCCAGCCGCTCCGCAGCACGTGGGATCTTCCCAGGCCAGGGCTCGAACCGGCGCCCCTTGCACTGCAAGGCGGTGTCCTTACCCACTGGACCACCAGGGGAAGCCCTCCTGTAAACTTCTAACAAGGCAAATGTTATTCTCTGTTCTACAGGTTTTTTTTTTTTTAACCTTTATATGAATAGACTCTTAAAGGTTAGAGTCTTGATATTAGGCTGTCCTGTATATTTCAAGTTTTAGGCAGCATTCTTTTACACATTGTACAGCACCAACGTGACTAAACACAGGGAAAAAAAAAAGCAACAGATCTAATATGGAATCATATTTCTTCCCTGTTACAATGCATGATGGGTAGTCAAGCTCATTCTGTGCCTCGATTTGTTGTTAGTCATAGGCAGATATCTCTAAGGATACTATTTATAATCTTCTGTATATTGGGTATTATATACTAGTATTTAAGAATACATATTATTTTATAGTAGGGTGGGGGTAAAAACAAGTATGAGAACCTGGCAAAAGTACAAGAAATCGCACGCAACAACTAAGACCCAGCACAGCCAAAAATAATTAAACTTAAGAAACCCACAGGTAATGAAAATGGGCTGTACAAGAATGCATTCTGGGGCATATTTTGGTTAGTACAGGGTCGAACTCTCTCTTGTCATGTTCTGTCACAGTGTAGCCAAACAAATTGAAACAACAGAGTTTGGAGCAAAGTTTATTGCAGGGCCATGCAAGATGAGTGGTTCCTTCCCCTAAACTACCTGAAGCACTTTAAAGACAATTGAGCGAGGGGAGAGGTTAGTTGTGGCAAACTTTTTGGTGTTGGAATCCTTTCTTCTTGCAGCTGCCCATTGTAGGTCAGGTCATGCTTTTCCTGTAAACTTCTTTTTTTTTTTTTTTAAAGATTTATTTATTTATTTACTTTGGGCGGGGGTCGGTTTGGGGAGGGAGGGGAGTGGGCAGGCCACTTCTATTGGTCTTTCATTTCTCTATTTTCATCCGTCTTTGTTCTTTGGCTCCTGTGGGCCTCCCATCGCGGTGGCATCTGTCGCTGCAGAGCACCAGCTCTGGGTGCATGCACTCCAGAGCTCCAGCTCGGTGATTGGACACATCAGTCCAGCCGCTCCGCAGCACGTGGGATCTTCCCAGGCCAGGGCTCGAACCGGCGCCCCTTGCACTGCAAGGCGGTGTCCTTACCCACTGGACCACCAGGGGAAGCCCTCCTGTAAACTTCTAACAAGGCAAATGTTATTCTCTGTTCTACAGGTTTTTTTTTTTTTAACCTTTATATGAATAGACTCTTAAAGGTTAGAGTCTTGATATTAGGCTGTCCTGTATATTTCAAGTTTTAGGCAGCATTCTTTTACACATTGTACAGCACCAACGTGACTAAACACAGGGAAAAAAAAAAGCAACAGATCTAATATGGAATCATATTTCTTCCCTGTTACAATGCATGATGGGTAGTCAAGCTCATTCTGTGCCTCGATTTGTTGTTAGTCATAGGCAGATATCTCTAAGGATACTATTTATAATCTTCTGTATATTGGGTATTATATACTCGAGTATTTAAGAATACATATTATTTTTATATACTTACAGAGACAGAGTTAATGAGAGAGAGTGAAAGAGGAGAGTCCTGACAAGTTGATTACAGAAGAAAGCAATTTTTCATAAAGTAATGAATGTCCTAATTATTCATGTGTTGGTGTAGGAACCTACTTAAAAATTCTTCAAAGTATGTTAAATTGACTTGCTCTGTTCTGTTTATAGACAATTAAAATGAAAAGCTTTCATATTAATATAATCTTAACATTATTTTAAAAGGCAGCTAATGGGAAGCCATCCATCTTCTGACATAGTTAATTCAGTTTTTGCCACACTTGTAGCTACTGAATTTGAACAGGTCATTATACATTAGAAGGTGGTGCTTTGCTTTGCTGTTTTTCTCCTTCTTAATATGACAGTCAGTGGAACATTTGCTTTGTATTACTAACTCAATTCTTTGTTCATTTATCAGAATTAATTTATGCCTTCCATAATACTGAATAGTACAGGGAAGTAAATACAGTAATCGGGTGGACTTTTCCAGGAAATTTGCATCTGATTTTTAGTAAGATGTAGAATCGAGTCTCTTGGAAATAAATTCCTTGCTTTGAATTATATTTTGTACTTAGTGATTTTTTCATTATCGTATCTTGGGATCACAGAAATACTTGTTCATTTTATTTTTTAAGTTTTAATTATATTTTTTAAAAATTCTTTTTCAAATTTTTTCTCAATTAGGTTACTATAGTATTTAGAGCAGAGATCCCTGTGCTATACAGTTGGGCCTTGTTGGTTATCCATTTAAAATATACCAGTATGTACATGTCAGTCCCAAATTCTCTAGCAACTCCTTCCTGATTCTCCCCTCTTCTCATAATCATAAAATCCTTCTCTAATGTACTTGTTCATTTTAATGTTTGTTCATTTAAAAAGCCAGTTGAGAACAGGAAATAAAAAGTGGGTGCTCTGTCCATGCCTTCATCTGTAGACTCTAAGTCAGTGCCTCAAACCTAAGTTCAACAAATGCTAATGACTGTGTTACATATTGTTGAAAGAGTGGCCAAAATCCAGGGGTGAATCTTCCCTGTCTCAAGACACAGTGTAGGTAGGGAGGTAAAACTGGCAAGACTACCCCACAGTTTAGAATGGAAAGGTTATCTGAGAACTGTCAACGGGACTGTAATTGATAAACAAGACTGATGTTGAAGAATAGAGAAGGGAGCTTGTAGAATGAGATTTGTATCCTGAGTAGCATCTGTTAGGAAGAGAGAGTGTGGTTCCTCCTCAGATTTTACTGGAGCAGAACATCGTGCAAGGTGAATCATAGGGTGGCAAATTCTTGCAAGGCTGCAGTGGTGATTGGGACCTAATGGTTCAGATCTTGGAAACTAGGCAAAACATCTTGATAAATAGACCAAAAAGAGGTATTGCAAAATATTGAGCCTTACATCCCTTTAACAATGGTGTTTAGAAGGATTAGAAGAAATGAGATATCAGAGGCAAAGAAACCAGTGAGGATTGTGTGAGTGGTATCAAGATGTTCAAACCAGAGAAGGACATTTGAACTAGGAAGATGGAGTGATATTGCTGAGAAAGTATATGTGCTGAATGTAATACTGTTTATTTTGCTGACGAATTCTTTACTGCAAACATTGAGTTTTTGTAGAGAATTTACTGCTAGAGGTTGTTGTTTAGATTCTATATGGAGTGGAAAAGTATTATCTGTTTCTCTGCAGTTTTGCAAGATGCATTTATCCATGATATTAATCAGATATCATATATTGATGATCTCTTTTTGAGTAACAGGGACAAAATAAGCTTGTGCTTAATACATTTAGTAGGAATAGCCATATTAAAATGTAGAGCTAGTCAAGAATCCTGTTGTTATCAATGTTCTAGCCAATGTAATATAATAATAAAAAGAAAAATGAGGTCCATTAATTAGAAGAGATTGGAGATGATTGTGTAGGAAACCCTGGGGAATGTAAATACTGTTAGAACAAAACCCACCCAAGATTAGGTTGCAGAATAGCAACAAAGTTTGGAGGACTGTTCTACCAGCTGGAAAGATTTATTATTAATTAAATTGTAATAAGTAGATAAGGCAGTGTGCAGGAAGAGAGAAATGACCATGGAACAGATCTAGATATGTTTTAAAAACTAATGTAGGAAACTATACTCAATGTTTTGTACTAACCTATAGGGGAAAAGAATCTGAAAAACATATATTTGAATCACGTTTCTGGATAACTGAAAATAATGCAGTTGTAAGTCAGCTCTACTTCAATAAAAAATTATCAAATCCTAAAAAAAAACTGAAGAGGAACAAAAGAACCTCTTGAAGAAGGTGAAAGAGGAGAGTGAAAAAGCTGGCTTAAAACTCACCATTCAAAAAATTAAGATCATGGCATCCAGTCCTATCACTGTATGACAAATAGATGGGAGGAAAATGGAAATAATGGCAGATTTCATTTTCTTGGGCTCCAAAATCACTGTGGACAGTGACTGCAGCCAAAAAGCCTGTGAAAAACTTTGACAGCGGATTAAAAAGCAGAGACACAACTATGTTGACTAAGGTCTGTATAGTCAAAGCTATGTACGGATGTGAGAGTTGGAAACATAAAGAAGGCTGAGCTCTGAAGAACTGATGCTTTCGAATTGTGGTACTGTAGAAGACTCTTGAGAGTCCCCTGTGCAGCAAGGAAATGAAACCAGTCAATCTTAAAGAAATCAAACCTGAATATTCATTGATAGGGGTGATGCTGAAGCTGAAGTTCCAATACTTTGGCCACCTGATGCAAAGAGCCTGACTTACTGGAAAAGACCCTGATGCTGGGAAAGATTGAGGGCAGAAAGAGAAGGGGGTAACAGAGGATGAAGGTATCATCAACTCAATGGACATGAGTTTGAACAAGCCCTGGGAGATAGTGAAGGACAGGGAAGCCTAGTGTCCTGCAGTCCCTAGGGTGGCAAAGAGTCAGACGTGACTTTGTGAGTGAACAGCAAGGAAACAAAATGTAACATAGGGCAAAGTTAACATTATAAATGAACTGGCAAAGGATGAGCTAACTATTAAGTTCTAAGTGAACTGAAGACTGAGATAAATAAGTCACAAACTACTGTGTATAAAATAGATAATTAATAAAAACTGGCTATATAGTACTGAGAACTCTACTCCATAATGACATATGGAAAAAGAATCTAAGAAAAAAAAGAGTAGGTGTATGTGTGGTATAACTGATTCACTCTGCTACCTGAAACTAGCACCACCTTGTAAATCAACTATTCTCCAATAAAAAGTTAAAAATAAGTAAATAAATCACAAAATGTGAAATGTAGAACAGGGTATCCAACCCCCAGGAAACTGACCTGCACAGCAGGATGGGTGTGGTGGGCTATCTGTCTAGCCATATTTCATCTGCTGCTCCCCATTGCTTGAATTACCACCTGAATTATGCCCACCCCACCAGCCCCTGTCCTGTGGAAAAATTGTCTTCCAGGAAACCAGTCCCTGGTGCCAAAAGAGGTTGGGGACCTCTGATACAGAATGTCTTGCAGTTATAGAAAGGGAACTATTTAAAAATACACAGACAGCGTGAACTATTGGAAAGCTTGACAGATGCAATTAAAGCAAATTTTAAACTTATGTAACAACAACACAACACCTCCCATATACATGCCTGAAATGCAGGCTATAGACTGGAAGTAGATATCTGTCACATACTTGACTGACAAAAGATCGCATACAGAATTTAGAGGAATTGCTCATATTCATCTCAGAAAGGAACTGGTCACGGCAAATTAGAGAGGAGGAAATTCTTATGGTAGGTTAACAGAAGAAAGGAGAAGAGGTCCAACCTCACTAGTAACCAAGAAAATGCAAATTAAAACACTTTGCATCTATATGGTTAGTGTAAATTTTTGAAAATCTGAGTATAACCTGTATTGGCAAGAGCTGGGGACCTTAGATTTTATATATGTTTATGTTACTGTGAGTTGGAATAGCCTCTTTGGAATATCATTTGACAAATTATAATAAACTTGAGCATAAACATACTTTATAACAGAGCTTTGCCACTTTTCAAAATATGTTCTAGAAAATAATCTGCTACCGGTACATTAAGAGGTATGTCTAGCATGCTTGTTGCATCATCGGTAATAGTAAAATTTAGTATAAATTCGATGAGGAAATTGTGAATGTAGTCATATAATGAACTACTAAACACCTGTGAAGAGGAACAGTCTGTAACATGAGAGCATCTAAAAAAACAGTCTTCGAGGAGCCGCCGGAACCCGCCCGCCGCGAGGAGCCGCCGGAACGCGGACGCCGCGAGGAGCCGCCGGAACGCGGACGCCGCGAGGAGCCGCCGGAGCGCGGACGCCGCGAGGAGCCGCCGGAGCGCGGACGCCGCGAGGAGCCGCGAGGGGCGGGTAAGTTCAGCCACTCCAACTGGAGGGCTTACTGAACGGAGAGAGGAAGTCGTCCACGGGTTGCTGACCAGGGACTGGGCACGAGTTGGACGGGAAAGCTCGCGTCCGCCTTTGGTACTTAGACACATAACCGGCAGTGTCGGAGGAGCCCGCGATCCCCTAGAGCTGCAGTAGCAGCGGAGGAAGCCGGGGAAAGAGCAGGGATTGGAGCGACAGGCGGGCGCGGTCGAGCCGGCGCGCCCCCCTCCAACACGGGACTGCGCGCGCCGCGGCCTCCGCCCGACTGACTGGGATCAGCCCACCGTCCCGGCCAGCACCCAGTATGGCAGCAAAGCCCTCATTTTGCTGAACACAAAAACAGAAACCACAGCAACCGGTACTGTAAGGGAAAGACCACGCCATCAAGACACCACCATCAAGAGCAGATTGGTTTCCAACAGGCAGATATGAAGATAAAAACCAAGGACAGTATTTAACTTTTTTTTTTTTTTTTCATTTTTTTCTGCTTGTTTGTGGTGGACTATTTTGCTTATTCAATTGATTGGTTTGGGGTTTATTAGTTTCTTTGTTTATTGGGGGGTTTTTTATGTTTTTGTTTTTGGTTTTTTTTGTAGTTTTCATTTGTTTGATTTATTCTATGTGTTTTTTCTTTGTTTTTCGGTCTCATTAATTTTTTTTTTTTTGGCTCTTTTTAATTTTTAACCTTCTTTTGACTTTTATTATATTTTTTTAACTTTAATTTTAATTCTTGAAAACCTCTAATTCTCTTTTCTCTTTCCTCTTTCCCACTGCTTTCTTTCTCTATGTTCTAAATGTAAAACATCTTCCTAGCTATCAATATCCTCTAGACAAATTATTTCCTATCTTTCTGTCTGCACTATTCACTTCCAAATGCACTAAACAGTACACACACTAATCTTTGCTACCTAATCCTATAAAATACTTCCAAGACAAATCTTTTCCTTTTTATTACTTATAGACTCTCCTCCTTGTCACCCCGAGCACATGTCCTAATTTAAAATTGCTTTCATTGTAATTGTCCAAGCCAGGACCTTGTGCTAGATCTATTATTCAGGCACTGTTTTAATTAATTCAAAGCTTAACGGGCAAGTATCATCTGTGATTGCATGAGTTGCTAGAAAGATTTCCTGCGCCTTATCTCTGTAAAACTGGTCAGTTGTGGGGATTGCTGTATATGTATGTGTATCTTATGATTATGTTAGAAAACATCTGCATGCTTTTATGACTGTCACCCATCAGGGATGCACCTCTTGTTCCTCAGATGCTAGTGTGTGAACTAGTATCACAGAACACCATAGCAAACCAGACATAGAGCCTACACTCCCTGACCAATCATCAAACCAAGGATCCTCGAAGCGGAAGCCCGGATTCCAAGACCCCACACTGATTATCGAAGAACATACAACACTACAGATTATTCACCTGTAAACAAGGTCTATCACCACCCAAGACACAAGCCACTGAACCCTTCTACAAGGACAAAACCCCAAAGGAAGGGAGAATTCAACCAAGAAGCCTGGTGGGAATAAGAACTCCATACACACAGACACACACAAAGAAACAAAAATTAACCTAATAATGAAACGTCAGAGAAACACTGTACAAATGAAGGACCAAGCTAGAGAAACACCACTTCAAATGACAGAGGAGGAGATAGACAAACTATCTGAAAGAGAATTCAGAAAAACTATACTAATGAGAATGCAAAACACCGAAAACAGAATATTAGAGGAAATTAGTGCATTGAGAAAAGACATGCAGGAAATGAAAAATAAGCAAATAGAGACCACCAACTCAATTGCTGAACTCAAAAATACTATAGAAGGTCTCAACAGTAGAGTATCAGAGGCTGAAGAACGGATAAGTGAGCTGGAAGACAGAATGGTGGAAATAAGTACTGAAGAACAGAACAAAGCCCAAAGAATTAAAAGAACTGAGGATAGCCTCAGAGACCTATGGGACAATATTAAACGCACCAATATTAGAATTATAGGAGTTCCAGAAGAAGAAGAAGAGAAGAAAGACTATGAAAAAATTCTTGAAGAGGTTATAGTTGAAAACTTCCCCAGCATGGGAAAGGAGATAGTCAGCCAAGTCCAGGAAGCACAAAGAGTTCCATACAGGAGAAACCCCAGAAGAAACACACCAAGGCACATACTAATCAAACTAACGCAGACTAAATATAAAGACAGATTACTAAAAGCAGCTAGGAGCAAACAACAAATAACATATAAAGGAAACCCCATACGTTTAACTGCGGATCTCTCAACAGAAACCCTACAGGCCAGAAGAGAATGGCAAGATACATTTAAACGGCTAAAAGAGAATAACTTGCAACCACGAATTCTCTACCCAGCAAGAATCTCATTCAAAATCGATGGTGAAGTCAAAAGCTTCACAGACAAGCAAAAACTAAAAGAATTCTGTACCACAAAACCAGCCCTACAACAAGTGTTAAAGGACCTGATATAGCCAATAAATACAAGAGTAGGAGAAGCCTTACAAAACAAACCCCAAATTTCTAAGAAGATGACAATAGGAACATTCGTATCAATAATTACTTTGAATGTAAATGGACTAAATGCTCCAACCAAACGACACAGGCTGGCTGAATGGATCCAGAAGCAAGACCCATATATATGCTGTTTACAAGAGACCCACTTCAGACCTAGAGACACTCATAGACTGAAAGTGAAAGGCTGGAAAAGATATTTCATGCAAATGGAAATCAAAAGAAAGCTGGAGTAGCAATCCTTATATCAGACAAAATAGACTTTAAAGTAAAGAAGATTCTAAGAGACAAGGCAGGTCACTACATCATGATTAAGGGATCTATCCAAGAGGAAGCCATAACAGTCATGAATATCTACGCACCCAACACAGGGGCACCTCAATACATAAGACAGGTACTTTCAGACATAAAAGAAGAAATCAACAATAACACAATAATAGTAGGAGACTTTAACACTCCTCTCACACCAATGGACAGATCAACAAAACAGAAAATTAATCAAGAAACACAAGCCTTAAATGCCACACTGGAAAAGATGGACCTCATCGATATCTTTAGGACGTTCCATCCAAAAGCAGAAGAATACACTTTCTTCTCAAGCGCTCACGGAACATTCTCCAGGATAGACCACATCTTGGGCCACAAATCTAACCTCAGTCAGTTCAAGAAAACCGAAATTATATCAACCATCTTCTCGGACCACAATGCAATGAGACTGGAGATCAACTACCAGAAAAAAAACCCTAAAAACAGAAACACATGGAGATTAAACAATACATACCTAAAAACCAACTGATCGTTGAGGAAATCAAAGGAGAAATTAAACAATTCCTAGAAGAAAATGACAATGAACACACGACAGTGCAAAACCTATGGGATACAGCAAAAGCAGTTCTAAGAGGGAAATTTATAGCAATACAATCCCACCTCAAGAAACTAGGAAAATATGAAGCAGATGACCTAACCCTCCGCTTAAAACAGTTGGAGAAAGAAGAACAAAAACATCCCAGAGCCAGCAGAAGAAGAGAAATCATAAAGATCAGAGCAGAAATAAATGAGAAAGAAACAAAAGAAACAATAGTAAAGATAAATAAAACAAAAAGCTGGTTCTTTGAAAAGGTAAACAAAATTGACAAGCCACTGGCCAGACTCATTAAGAAAAGAGAGAGAAGAACCAGATCATCAAAATCTAAAACGAAAAGGAGAGATTACAACAGATAATGCAGAAATCCAAAGGATTCTAAGAGACTATTATGAGCAACTCTATGGCAACAAACTGGACAACCTGGAAGAAATGGACAGTTTCTTGGACAGGATTAATCTCCCAAGACTGAGCCAGGAAGAAACAGAAACTTTGAACAACCCAATCACAAGCTCAGAAATCAACTTTGTGATTAAAAAACTACCCAAAAATAAAAGCCCAGGACCAGATGGCTTCACAGCCGAATTCTACCAAACATTTAAAGAGGAGCTAATGCCTGTCCTTCTAAAACTCTTTCAAAAAATTGCACAGGAAGGAAAACTCCCAAACACATTCTACGAGGCCACCATCACCCTGATACCCAAACCAGGCAAAGACAACACAAAAAAGGAAAACTATAGGCCAATTTCACTGATGAACTTAGATGCCAAGATCCTCAACAAAATCCTAGCAAACAGAATTCAACGACATGTCAAAAAACTCATACATCACGATCAAGTTGGGTTCATCCCAGGCATGCAAGGCTTCTTCAACATCCACAAATCAATCAACGTGATACACCATATCAACAAGTTGAAAGACAAAAATCACATGATCATCTCAATAGATGCAGAAAAAGCCTTCGACAAAGTACAGCATCCATTTATGATCAAAACTCTTCAGAAAATGGGCATAGAAGGAACCTATTTCAACATAATAAAAGCCATCTATGAGAAACCTACAGCGAACATTATTGTTAATGGTGAAAAACTGAAAGCATTCCCTCTAAGATCAGGAACAAGACAGGGGTGCCCACTTTCACCACTGCTATTCAACATAGTCCTGGAAGTCCTAGCAACAGCAATAAGACAAGAGAAAGAAATCAAAGGAATCCAGATTGGAAAGGAAGAAGTCAAGCTCTCTCTTTTTGCAGACGACATGATATTATACATAGAAAATCCCAAAGACACGGTTACAAAGCTACTAGAACTAATCAATGAATTCAGCAAAGTTGCAGGATATAAAGTCAACACACAGAAGTCACTGGCATTCCTATACACAAACAATGAAAAATCAGAAAATGAAATCAAAGAGGCAATCCCCTTCACCACTGGCCAGACTCATCAAGAAAAAGAGAGAGAAGAACCAGATCAACAAAATCAAAAACGAAAAAGGAGAGATTACAACAGATAATGCAGAAATCCAAAGGATTCTAAGAGACTATTATGAGCAACTCTATGGCAACAAACTGGACAACCTGGAAGAAATGGACAGTTTCTTGGACAGGATTAATCTCCCAAGACTGAGCCAGGAAGAAACAGAAACTTTGAACAACCCAATCACAAGCTCAGAAATCAACTTTGTGATTAAAAATCTACCCAAAAATAAAAGCCCAGGACCAGATGGCTTCACAGCCGAATTCTACCAAACATTTAAAGAGGAGCTAATGCCTGTCCTTCTAAAACTCTTTCAAAAAATTGCACAGGAAGGAAAACTCCCAAACACATTCTACGAGGCCACCATCACCCTGATACCCAAACCAGGCAAAGACAACACAAAAAAGGAAAACTATAGGCCAATTTCACTGATGAACTTAGATGCCAAGATCCTCAACAAAATCCTAGCAAACAGAATTCAACGACATGTCAAAAAACTCATACATCACGATCAAGTTGGGTTCATCCCAGGCATGCAAGGCTTCTTCAACATCCACAAATCAATCAACGTGATACACCATATCAACAAGTTGAAAGACAAAAATCACATGATCATCTCAATAGATGCAGAAAAAGCCTTCGACAAAGTACAGCATCCATTTATGATCAAAACTCTTCAGAAAATGGGCATAGAAGGAACCTATTTCAACATAATAAAAGCCATCTATGAGAAACCTACAGCGAACATTATTGTTAATGGTGAAAAACTGAAAGCATTCCCTCTAAGATCAGGAACAAGACAGGGGTGCCCACTTTCACCACTGCTATTCAACATAGTCCTGGAAGTCCTAGCAACAGCAATAAGACAAGAGAAAGAAATCAAAGGAATCCAGATTGGAAAGGAAGAAGTCAAGCTCTCTCTTTTTGCAGACGACATGATATTATACATAGAAAATCCCAAAGACACGGTTACAAAGCTACTAGAACTAATCAATGAATTCAGCAAAGTTGCAGGATATAAAGTCAACACACAGAAGTCACTGGCATTCCTATACACAAACAATGAAAAATCAGAAAATGAAATCAAAGAGGCAATCCCTTCACCATTGCAACCAAAAGAATCAAATATCTAGGAATAAACCTACCCAAAGAAACAAAAGAATTGTACACAGAAAATTACAAGACACTCATGAGAGACATTAAAGAAGACTTAAACAGATGGAGAGATATTCCATGTTCCTGGATTGGAAGAATCAATATTGTGAAAATGACCATACTTCCAAATATCATCTACAGATTCAATGCAATACCTATTCAACTACCACTGACATTTTTCACAGAACTAGACCAAATAATAACACAGTTCATATGGAAACACAGAAGACCTCGAATAGCCAAAGCAATCCTGAGGAAGAAGAATGGAGTTGGAGGGATCAGCCTCCCTAACTTCAGACTCTACTACAAAGCAACAGTTATCAAGACAGTATGGTACTGGCACAAAAACAGAACTATAGATCAATGGAACAAGATTGAGAACCCAGAGATCAACCCACGCACCTATGGGTACCTTATTTTTGATAAAGGAGGAGAAACTATAAAATGGGACAAAGACAGTCTCTTTAACAAGTGGTGCTGGGAGAACTGGACAGCTACATGCAAAAAAATGAAATTGGAACATTCCCTGACGCCATACACTAAGATCAACTCAAAATGGATTAAAGACCTCAATGTAAGACCAGAAACCATCAAACTCTTAGAGGAGAATATAGGCAAAACCCTCAAGGACATCAATCAAAGCAAGATCTTCTCTGACCCACCAACTAAAATAGCAGAACTGAAAAGAAAAATGAACATATGGGACCTCATGAAACTTAAAAGCTTTTGTACAGCTAAAGAAACTACAAAAAAGCTGAACAGACAGCCCACAGAGTGGGAGAAAATCATAGCAAATGAAACAACAGACAAAGAATTAATCTCCAAAATCTACAAGCAACTCAGACAACTCAGCACAGGGAAAATGAGCAGCCCAATCAAAAAATGGGAAAAAGATCTAAAGAGACGCCTCTCCAAAGGGGACATACAAATGGTCCAAAAGCACATGAAATGATGCTCAACCTCGCTTATTATTAGAGAAATGCAAATTAAAACCACAATGAGATACCACCTCACACCTGTCAGAATGGCCATCATCAACAAATCGACAGACAACAAATGCTGGAGAGGGTGTGGAGAAAAGGGAACCCTCTTGCATTGCTGGTGGGAATGTAAATTAATACAACCTCTATGGAAGACAATATGGAGATTCCTTAAAAAACTAAAAATAGAAGCACCCTATGACCCAGCAATCCCACTATTAGGCCTATATCCTGATGAAATCAAAACTGAAAGAGGCACCTGTACCCCAGTGTTCATTGCAGCTCTCTATACAATAGCCAGAACATGGAAGCAACCTAGATGTCCATCGACAAATGAATGGATCCAGAAGCTCTGGTACATATATACAATGGAATACTACTCAGCTGTTAAAAGAAATGCAGAAGACTCAGTCCTAATGAGGTGGCTGGCTTTAGAACCTATCATAAAAAGTGAAGTAAGTCAAAAAGAGAAAGACAAGTATAGTATACTAACTCATATATATGGAATCTAGTAAGATGGTCATGATAACACACACAGTGAACTCATGAAAAAAAAGAATAGACATAAAGACATTTTGGAGACCGAACAATGGGAGGGAGTAACATGGGAACCTTTACTGTCATGTGTAGAAAGGATAGCTATTGTCATTGTGCTAGGGGAATAGGAGTACCTACAACCACTTGGAGCAATGGTCTGGGAGGGGATGGGAATTGGAACATTCCCTGACGCCATACACTAAGATCAACTCAAAATGGATTAAAGAGCTCAATGTAAGACCAGAAACCATCAAACTCTTAGAGGAGAATATAGGCAAAACCCTCAAGGACATCAATCAAAGCAAGATCTTCTCTGACCCACCAACTAAAATAGCAGAACTGAAAAGAAAAATGAACATATGGGACCTCATGAAACTTAAAAGCTTTTGTACAGCTAAAGAAACTACAAAAAAGCTGAACAGACAGCCCACAGAGTGGGAGAAAATCATAGCAAATGAAACAACAGACAAAGAATTAATCTCCAAAATCTACAAGCAACTCAGACAACTCAGCACAGGGAAAATGAGCAGCCCAATCAAAAAATGGGAAAAAGATCTAAAGAGACGCCTCTCCAAAGGGGACATACAAATGGTCCAAAAGCACATGAAATGATGCTCAACCTCGCTTATTATTAGAGAAATGCAAATTAAAACCACAATGAGATACCACCTCACACCTGTCAGAATGGCCATCATCAACAAATCGACAGACAACAAATGCTGGAGAGGTGTGGAGAAAAGGGAACCCTCTTGCATTGCTGGTGGGAATGTAAATTAATACAACCTCTATGGAAGACAATATGGAGATTCCTTAAAAAACTAAAAATAGAAGCACCCTATGACCCAGCAATCCCACTATTAGGCCTATATCCTGATGAAATCAAAACTGAAAGAGGCACCTGTACCCCAGTGTTCATTGCAGCTCTCTATACAATAGCCAGAACATGGAAGCAACCTAGATGTCCATCGACAAATGAATGGATCCAGAAGCTCTGGTACATATATACAATGGAATACTACTCAGCTGTTAAAAGAAATGCAGAAGACTCAGTCCTAATGAGGTGGCTGGCTTTAGAACCTATCATAAAAAGTGAAGTAAGTCAAAAAGAGAAAGACAAGTATAGTATACTAACTCATATATATGGAATCTAGTAAGATGGTCATGATAACACACACAGTGAACTCATGAAAAAACAGAGAATAGACATAAAGACATTTTGGAGACCGAACAATGGGAGGGAGTAACATGGGAACCTTTACTGTCATGTGTAGAAAGGATAGCTATTGTCATTGTGCTAGGGGAATAGGAGTACCTACAACCACTTGGAGCAATGGTCTGGAGGGATGGGGGGGGGAACCTGGGTGGGGGGAGGGCCAAGGGATATGCATCTGATTGATCTGGGAACATACATGTACAAAAATAAATAAATAAATAAATAAATAAATTTAAAAAAAAAAAAACAGTCTTGAGCGAAAAAAAGGCTAAAGTGTCATTGCTCACATAAAGTTTATTTATTTATTTATTTTTAAAAGATTTATTTATTTATTTATTTTGATGGGGGATGGGGTAATGGGGTGGGGAGGGAGGGGAGCAGGCGGGCCACTTCTATTGGTCTTTCATTTGTCCATCTTCATCCATCTTTGTTCTTTGGCCCGTGTGGGCCTCCCATCACAGTGGCCTCTGTTGCAGAGCACCGGCTCTGGGCGCATGAGCTCCAGAGCTCCGGCTCGGTGATTGGACCCATCGGTCCAGCTGCTCTGTGGCACGAGGGATCTTCCCAGGCCAGAGATCCAACCGGCGCCCCTTGCCCTGCAAGGCGGTGTCCTTACCCACTGGACCACCAGGGAAGCCCTCACATAAAGTTTAAAACTATAAAAATTACCTTAGCTTATTAACAGACCTATATCTGTACAATAATGGTATAATAATAGGCATGGGAATGATAAACACCAGTTTAGGAGAGTGAATCCAACTGGAGAAGGACAGGTGGAATTTGGATACAGAAGTGCTTCAACTGTATGTCTAATATTGATTTTTTTTCTTTTCCTCACCATGCCTCTTTTTATTTATATTTATTTTCATCCATCTTTTTATTCTTTGACATGTGTGGGCCTCCCATTATAGTGGCCTCTGTCACTGCAGAGCACCTGCTCTGAGTGCACGCGCTACTGAGTGCTGGCTCCTAATTGGACATACTGGTCTGGCAGCTCCAGCTGCACATGGCATCTTCCCTGGGCCCGGGGTGAAACTGGTGCCCTTACACTGCAAGGCTCCTTACCCACTGGACCACCAGGGAAGCCCTCACATAAAGTTTAAAACTATAAAAATTACCTTAGCTTATTAACAGACCTATATCTGTACAATAATGGTATAATAATAGGCATGGGAATGATAAACACCAGTTTAGGAGAGTGAATCCAACTGGAGAAGGACAGGTGGAATTTGGATACAGAAGTGCTTCAACTGTATGTCTAATATTGATTTTTTTTCTTTTCCTCACCATGCCTCTTTTTATTTATATTTATTTTCATCCATCTTTTTATTCTTTGACATGTGTGGGCCTCCCATTATAGTGGCCTCTGTCACTGCAGAGCACCTGCTCTGAGTGCACGCGCTACTGAGTGCTGGCTCCTAATTGGACATACTGGTCTAGCCGCTCCGCGGCACATGGCATCTTCCCTGGGCCCGGGGTGAAACTGGTGCCCCTTACACTGCAAGGCTCTTTACCCACTGGACCACCAGAGAAGCCCTAATATTAATATTTTAATCCAACATAATCAAAAGCAAAAATGGAAAATTTGAAATTCAATAAAACTGGTTTAGGCATACAAGGACATATCATTCTCTATAACATTACAGACAGTAATGATGTTTAATTGAACATGGTGTTAAAATTCACCTGTTTTGTTGCTGATGCAGTACTTCTCAGAACCTTTATTCAGCTAGATGCACTATGACTCTCTAGGCAAATGTTGTGTGCAGGTCTCCTCAAACGGGTTTCACCAAGGGATGAACTTTGAAGATATATATTGTGACACTGGATTATTGCAGGAAGAGTAGGCAATCTAGGAGTAGTCTAGATGGGCAGTGCTGTGGAATTCATTGTCAGGGCAAGTCCTTAGAGTCTGGATGACCATCTACTTTGTGGTCAGAATATTTAGCCAAGAAGAGTGAAGGTTTGTTAAATATGGTTTAGTTTGGGGGGTTTAATGGAAACGCTTTTCAGACTTGTGCAAACTTTCTTTCTACAGAAAATATCTGTAGAAATTAAAAGATTTCAATAGGTAGTTTATAGTTTTATTGTCTAATTTATATTCCATGAATGTTTTTTTAATTTTGCCCTATTTTATTGGTTTTTTTATTTATTTATTTTCATCCATCTTCATTCTTTGGCCTGTGTGGGCCTCCCATTGCAGTGGCACCTGCTCTGGGCTCATGCTCTACAGAGTGCTGGCTGGCAATAGGACACACCAGTCCAGCCACTCCATGGCACATGGGATCTTCTGGGGCCAGGGATCAACCCGGTGCCCCTTGCACTGCAAGGCACACTCTTTACCCACTGGACCACCAGGGAAGCTCTATTCCATGAAGTTTTGTATGAGTGTACAATTAAGTGACTTTTAACTTAATACGCAGAAATGTGCACCATAACCATGGTCTAGTTTTAAACTGTTTCTATCACATGAAAATCCCCAAAATCTTGTTTGTAGTCAATCTTGATTGCTATCCCTAGGCAACAGCTGATTTGCTTTCTGTCTCCCTTATTTTGCCTTTTCTGGATATTTCATACAAATCAAACCATACAGTACAGCCTTTTGAATCTGCCTTGTTTCACTTAGCAGTGTTTTTGAGGTTCATCCATGCTGCAGTACCTGTCAATAATTTGTTCCTTTGTAGAACTGAACCGACTACTGTCCATTGCCTGGATACACTACATTTAATTTATCCATTCTCTAGTTGATGGTCATTTGAATTGTTTCTAGTTATTGCCTATGGGTAATGCTGCTATGAAATTCATGTACAAGTCTCTTGACATGTGTTTTTATTTATCTTGGGTAGATTCATAAAAGTGGAATCGTTGGGCCATTGAACACTTACGTTAACTTAAAATATCGCTAACTCATTTTTAGAGTGTTGGCATCACTGTACATTTCTACCAGTCATGTATGAGCATTCCTACTTCTCCGTGTCCTTGCTAAAACTTATTGCTGTCTGTGTTTTGATTATAGCCATTCAGGTGGCTATGCTGTGCTATCTCAGTGTTGTTTTTAATGTGCATTTTCCTAATGAAAATGATGCTGGATGCCTTATTATATACTTACTGGCTGTTTGATGTCTTCTTTGGTGAAATGTCTATTCAAGTTTTTTGACCATATTTTAAATTGGATTATTCTTATTTATTGAATTAAAAGAAGTTTAGTCTGGATACACGTCCTTTACCAGATATAAGATTTACAAACTTTTTTTCTGTATGAAAGAATTGAATTTTAAGTGGGGCTTCATTTTCATGTGTATCATATCGCTCCCATGATCTTAATTTAGATAGAAAGTACTGCTCTGAAGACAATTTGAAAGAGGATCATTATCACTGTAGCTAATACTTTAGGTAGTTAGCACTTTTATGCTTCTATGGTTTATTTGCGGTGCCCTTGCACTAAACCTCTTTACCCACTGGACCACCAGGGAAGCTCTATTCCATGAAGTTTTGTATGAGTGTACAATTAAGTGACTTTTAACTTAATACGCAGAAATGTGCACCATAACCATGGTCTAGTTTTAAACTGTTTCTATCACATGAAAATCCCCAAAATCTTGTTTGTAGTCAATCTTGATTGCTATCCCTAGGCAACAGCTGATTTGCTTTCTGTCTCCCTTATTTTGCCTTTTCTGGATATTTCATACAAATCAAACCATACAGTACAGCCTTTTGAATCTGCCTTGTTTCACTTAGCAGTGTTTTTGAGGTTCATCCATGCTGCAGTACCTGTCAATAATTTGTTCCTTTGTAGAACTGAACCGACTACTGTCCATTGCCTGGATACACTACATTTAATTTATCCATTCTCTAGTTGATGGTCATTTGAATTGTTTCTAGTTATTGCCTATGGGTAATGCTGCTATGAAATTCATGTACAAGTCTCTTGACATGTGTTTTTATTTATCTTGGGTAGATTCATAAAAGTGGAATCGTTGGGCCATTGAACACTTACGTTAACTTAAAATATCGCTAACTCATTTTTAGAGTGTTGGCATCACTGTACATTTCTACCAGTCATGTATGAGCATTCCTACTTCTCCGTGTCCTTGCTAAAACTTATTGCTGTCTGTGTTTTGATTATAGCCATTCAGGTGGCTATGCTGTGCTATCTCAGTGTTGTTTTTAATGTGCATTTTCCTAATGAAAATGATGCTGGATGCCTTATTATATACTTACTGGCTGTTTGATGTCTTCTTTGGTGAAATGTCTATTCAAGTTTTTTGACCATATTTTAAATTGGATTATTCTTATTTATTGAATTAAAAGAAGTTTAGTCTGGATACACGTCCTTTACCAGATATAAGATTTACAAACTTTTTTTCTGTATGAAAGAATTGAATTTTAAGTGGGGCTTCATTTTCATGTGTATCATATCGCTCCCATGATCTTAATTTAGATAGAAAGTACTGCTCTGAAGACAATTTGAAAGAGGATCATTATCACTGTAGCTAATACTTTAGGTAGTTAGCACTTTTATGCTTCTATGGTTTATTTGCCCTTTTTCTTTTTAAAGGCAATTTAAATCTAATGAAAAACATCAATTCTAACTTATTAGAACTCATGCGTTCCAATTACCGGTGATTCTGTCAAAGTAATTATATTTACTCTCTACATGTATCCAAAAATATAACCGTTGTTCAAAACATTCTTTGAGGTTTTCTCATGGTTTGCATTCCAAGCAAGTGTGAACCACCTGCTCACAGTGTTCTAACACAAACTCATCAACTCGTTTTCTCTGTTTCAAACTCTTAAGTTCATATTTGACCAGTTGCAGGTGTAGTTGTATTGCAGGAAAGGCCTTCCAAGGCCCACGAGTGGGCTTTCCTCTAATACTAAGAAATTAATTATCAAGGAAACTCATGTGCTGACAAAACAAGAGACTTTATTGGGAAGGGTTTCCTGGGCAGAGAGCAGGAGAGTAAGGGAACCCAGTAGGACTGCTGTGCCACGTGGCTTGGAGTCTCGGGTTTTATGGTGATGGGATTAATTTCCTGGTTGTCTGTAGTCAGTCATTCTAACTCAGGGTCCTTCCTGGTGGTGCACACATTGCTCTGCCAAAGTGGATGACCCTGGGAGGACATATGGACTGGTGTCTCCTCTCGTTTGATCTTTCTTGATTCTTTCTGTTGTAATGGCTTGAGAGTTCTGTGTTCCTTACCAAGATCTCCTGTTGTAAAATAACTCTTGCAGATGGTTGCTGTGGTGCCTGGCCAGGGAGGGCAGTTTCAGTCACTGTTCCCCCTCACAGTTGGGCAAATTCCAGTTGGCAAGATTAGCATCTCATGGAAAATGGGATTTAGTGAGACAGTACTGATTTTTTTCCCCTAAAAATGCTTTAAAAGGCAACAGTAAGCAACAATTCTAGACTTAACTGTGTCAAAAGGAACTAGATTCATCAGCACTGAAATTTGCTGGTACAGGTAGCCATCCTCCTGAGTCACTTTCCCAGGTTTTCTGGGAAACATAGCTGCATCGACAACAATCCATTTGGGTGCATTCACTCACGATATTATTTTTTGTGCACTGGTCCTCTTAAAAAATAAAAATTGCAGCTCACTTTTACTGGCTTGAAATGAATGTCCTTTCCACTTGAATATGCCTTTTGTTTCATTTTCAAAAGTCTCTCCAGAAGAAAACCTTGTATAAACACCTGGCATTTCACAAATTATTGTGTTGCTTAAGGGCACTTTTCCTGAGCCTTGTCTTTTATTCATATATTGAAAGGGCAGAGCATAAACAGCTCACTTTTGTGTGCTGCCCCTCTCATGATGTAAGAGGTGGGGCAGGGAGAATAATACATATTCTTTGATGTGTTCTTTTTGTTTTGTTTGAAAAAGGAGAATCTGTAATTTCTGTATAGATATAAAATAAAACATGCTAAAGATTTCATTTAGCCTGTTCTCCAAAAGGGAAGTATGCAGATATTGCAGTGTTCAAAGAAGTCAAAGAAGTTCAAATTAATATGGAACAAAGACATGTTGAAATGACTTTATAAGAGGTGAAGCCAGCTTTTTTGGGAGGGGGCAGGGGCAGCACAGGGTATTACATTGGCAACATCCAGTACATTTTTCATATCTACATGTCTGTACAGTCCTAAACAAAGTTTGTCACATTTTTTTCTGTAATGTACTAGATAGTAAATATCTTAATTTTATGGATCTATGGCCTCCCACTCTACTCTGCTGTTGCAACATGAAAGTATCCACAGACAGTATGTGAACAAATGGGCACAATGATATTTAAATTTCATCTATGGTCACTGAAATTTTAATTTCATGTTATTTTCATGTCATGAAGTATTATTTTGTCTTTAAAATTTTTTCCCCAGTCAATTTGGGATTATGAGCTAAATTTGGATAACCTATAATCTACAGGGAGTAATCTGTAAAGCTCATAACTAACATTCACACAGCTTTAGCAAGCTATGTATTTCATGATAATAAGTGGCCATACACAATAGTATATTTCAATCAATCTATCTTCTGCCTATAAATATAAATAAATACTAGCAATAAGAAAACAACAATAAAGCCCCATGCTAAAACAGCCAGAAAAATTATAATTGACTGAGTAAGGATTACTAGACTTTTGTTGACTCAATTTTCATTACCCCAGTTTACCACTCACTTTGGTTATGAGTTAAAATTGCCTGAATTCTGAAGGAATTCTCTTTTAGAGAATCCTTAGTGAAAAAGGAGTTCCAAGCATACAGGGGGACTATAGATATGAGTATTTTCATTTTATGAAATAATATTTTTAAAATTGCACATGTAAAACAATCCTTGTGAATAAATTTTTACCAGCTTTCATCTACTTGGCTGAATAAACTGATGATCTCATAAATCAGGAGAAGTTATCAAATTATATTTTTATGTATTTATGTTTCTGTTATCTACTAATGTGACTCGTGATGACTAGGGTCATTATATATATTCTTGTGTCTTAATAGATATTTTAATTTTTATGAATGATCTGATAAAATTATAAGCATATTTTCTCTTAGCTGGATCCCTGTTTTATGACCAAGTACTACTATACAGTTTTTGTTTCTATACTTGTGTTTATTTTTTTTTAGTGAGGTTTAGTCATTGTTTTAAAATTGACGTTTAGCAGAACATTGGTCCAATTCTGAGCTTTGGCTCCTTGTTATGGAGTATAAAGATACATTCTAGAGCAGGGGTGAGCAAAGTTTCTCTAAAGAGCTAGATAGCAATTAATTTAGGTTTTAATACTCCATCACAACTGTGCAACTTAACAATTGTAAAAGCAGCCACAGACAATACGGAAGTTAGTGTGCGCCAATAAAACTTTATTTACAAAATCAGGTGACGTTTAGCATAAGGGCCTCAGTTTGCTAACTCCTATTCTAGAGGATCTGATGATTCTTAAAAGTCTAAGAAAAATGTATATCTAATCATCTACTATTAATACTTTAACACAATTATTTTATATTAGGAATAATACATTTAGGAAGCTATTATTTACTTGATGGCATGATATTTCCTTTATAGAAATACAATATAAATATAAATAAATACTAGCAATAAGAAAACAACAATAAAGCCCCATGCTAAAACAGCCAGAAAAATTATAATTGACTGAGTAAGGATTACTAGACTTTTGTTGACTCAATTTTCATTACCCCAGTTTACCACTCACTTTGGTTATGAGTTAAAATTGCCTGAATTCTGAAGGAATTCTCTTTTAGAGAATCCTTAGTGAAAAAGGAGTTCCAAGCATACAGGGGGACTATAGATATGAGTATTTTCATTTTATGAAATAATATTTTTAAAATTGCACATGTAAAACAATCCTTGTGAATAAATTTTTACCAGCTTTCATCTACTTGGCTGAATAAACTGATGATCTCATAAATCAGGAGAAGTTATCAAATTATATTTTTATGTATTTATGTTTCTGTTATCTACTAATGTGACTCGTGATGACTAGGGTCATTATATATATTCTTGTGTCTTAATAGATATTTTAATTTTTATGAATGATCTGATAAAATTATAAGCATATTTTCTCTTAGCTGGATCCCTGTTTTATGACCAAGTACTACTATACAGTTTTTGTTTCTATACTTGTGTTTATTTTTTTTAGTGAGGTTTAGTCATTGTTTTAAAATTGACGTTTAGCAGAACATTGGTCCAATTCTGAGCTTTGGCTCCTTGTTATGGAGTATAAAGATACATTCTAGAGCAGGGGTGAGCAAAGTTTCTCTAAAGAGCTAGATAGCAATTAATTTAGGTTTTAATACTCCATCACAACTGTGCAACTTAACAATTGTAAAAGCAGCCACAGACAATACGGAAGTTAGTGTGCGCCAATAAAACTTTATTTACAAAATCAGGTGACGTTTAGCATAAGGGCCTCAGTTTGCTAACTCCTATTCTAGAGGATCTGATGATTCTTAAAAGTCTAAGAAAAATGTATATCTAATCATCTACTATTAATACTTTAACACAATTATTTTATATTAGGAATAATACATTTAGGAAGCTATTATTTACTTGATGGCATGATATTTCCTTTATAGAAATACAATTTAAAGTTATATCATTATTAATGCTTTATGTTAAAATAAAGAATTCTATGTTTTTAAAATTTGTTTTCAATTAAAAGCTCATTGTTGAAAAAAACTGACATGCATTCTACAAGTTCTTTACATAGACTAGGCTTAGCTCTTATTTTTGACTCAGTTATAACCTGTATATGTATTTGAGGACTAAATGAATTGCTAACCATATCATAGATAGAAGACTTTCCTTTTTATGCTTATCTTGAAAGGTTTTTAGGTGTCAGCCAAATCAAAACTATCTGTACGAAGAAATTTCAATAATAGTACATTGGTGGGTCACACTTTGACAGAAAAGAAAGTTTAAAAGCTTATCAGTTTCCCCCAAATCTAGTTGCTGAATGGCTGATTTGCACAGTTTATCAAAATTACCATTTCTTTTTGAATATATATCCAATCAATATTCAGTTTCTGAGTGATAAATTTTTATGAATGCATTTACAAGAACATTGTTTTACTTACTATTGCTGATGAATCTAAGGAATGTTTCGTATCTCTTTTAAATTCCTTCTAAAGTCACTTTTGCCTGTATGTCTTTTAAGGGATCTTTTAAATTCTGAAGTAGCACTGATTTCACTTATTTGATCATTTATAAATTTTATACCAATTCATATTATAGGGCTGTGCTAATAGTTTTTAAGTATTTCCAAGAGTTTAGGTTATTGGATTTTTGTCTTCATAGCAGTATTTCCTTAATTTTTAATTTTTCTATGGAGTTTTGTTTTTTACTGCCCCATACCAACCTGACTCTGCCTTAAGTGTACGTACATATGTCCCCTCCCTCTTGAACTTCCCTTCCATCTCCCTCCCCATCACACCCCTCTAGGTTGTTACAGAGCCCCTCTTTGACTTCCCTTAGTCTTACAGCAGATTCCTATTAGCTATCTATCTTACATATGGTAATGTAAGTTTCCATGTTATTCTTTCCATATATCTCGCCCATTCCTCCCTCCCCCGCAGTGTCAAGTCTCTTCTCTATGTCTGTTTCTCCATTGCTGCTCTGCATATACATTTATTAGTACCATCTTTCTAGATTCCATATATATGTGTCAGCATACAATATTTATCTTTCTCTTTTGGACTTATTTCACTCTGTATAATAGGTTCCAGGTTCATGCACCTCACTAGAATTAACTCAAATACATTTCATTTTATGGTTGAGTAATATTCCATTGTATAACACAGCTTCGTTACATAGACTAGGCTTAGCTCTTATTTGACTCAGTTATAACCGGTAGATGTATTTGAGGACTAAAGGAAGTGCTAACCATATCATAGATAGAAGACTTTCCTTTTTATGCTTATCTTGAAAGGTTTTTAGGTGTCAGCCAAATCAAAACTATCTGTACGAAGAAATTTCAATAATAGTACATTGGTGGGTCACACTTTGACAGAAAAGAAAGTTTAAAAGCTTATCAGTTTCCCCCAAATCTAGTTGCTGAATGGCTGATTTGCACAGTTTATCAAAATTACCATTTCTTTTTGAATATATATCCAATCAATATTCAGTTTCTGAGTGATAAATTTTTATGAATGCATTTACAAGAACATTGTTTTACTTACTATTGCTGATGAATCTAAGGAATGTTTCGTATCTCTTTTAAATTCCTTCTAAAGTCACTTTTGCCTGTATGTCTTTTAAGGGATCTTTTAAATTCTGAAGTAGCACTGATTTCACTTATTTGATCATTTATAAATTTTATACCAATTCATATTATAGGGCTGTGCTAATAGTTTTTAAGTATTTCCAAGAGTTTAGGTTATTGGATTTTTGTCTTCATAGCAGTATTTCCTTAATTTTTAATTTTTCTATGGAGTTTTGTTTTTTACTGCCCCATACCAACCTGACTCTGCCTTAAGTGTACGTACATATGTCCCCTCCCTCTTGAACTTCCCTTCCATCTCCCTCCCCATCACACCCCTCTAGGTTGTTACAGAGCCCCTCTTTGACTTCCCTTAGTCTTACAGCAGATTCCTATTAGCTATCTATCTTACATATGGTAATGTAAGTTTCCATGTTATTCTTTCCATATATCTCGCCCATTCCTCCCTCCCCCGCAGTGTCAAGTCTCTTCTCTATGTCTGTTTCTCCATTGCTGCTCTGCATATACATTTATTAGTACCATCTTTCTAGATTCCATATATATGTGTCAGCATACAATATTTATCTTTCTCTTTTGGACTTATTTCACTCTGTATAATAGGTTCCAGGTTCATGCACCTCACTAGAATTAACTCAAATACATTTCATTTTATGGTTGAGTAATATTCCATTGTATAACACAGCTTCTTTATGCATTTGTCTGTCAATGGACATCTAGGTTGCTTTCATGTTCTAGTTATTGTAAACAGTGCTGCAATGAACAATGGGGTACATGGGTCTTTTTCAGTTCCTCCAGCTGATTCTTCCACCTCCATTCTTCTTTCTTGAGATTACTTTGGCTATTTGGGCCTTTTGTGTTTCCATATGAATTGTGATATTTTTTGTTCCAGTTCTGTGAAAAATGCCATTAGTAATTTGATAGGGATCTCACTGAATATGTAGATTACATTTGGTAGTATAGTCATTTTCACGATATTGATTCTTTCAACCAAGGAACATGCAATGTCTCTCCATCTGTTTATGTTGTCTTTGATTTCTTTTTGAGTCTTACAACTTTATGTATACAGTTCTTTAGTCTCCTCAGGTAGGTTTATTCCTAGATATTTTATTCTTTTTGTTGCAGTGGTGAATGGGATTGATTTCTTGATTTCTTTTTCTGATTTTTCATTATTAGTACATAGAAATGCAAGTGATCTGTGCATTGATTTTGTATCCTGCAACTTTGCTAAATTTGCTGATTATCTCTAGTAATTTTCTAATAGTATCTTTAGGGTTTTATACATATAATATCATGTCATCTGCAAACAGTGAGAGTTTTACTTCTTGTTTTCCAATCTGGATTCCTTTTATTTCTTTTTATTCTCTAACTGCTGTAGCTAGAACTTCCAAGACTATTTAAAATAATAGTGGTGAGAGTGGACACCCCTGTCTTGCTCCTGATCTTAGAGGGAAATGCATAGCAGTATTCTTAAGAATTATTTACTTGACAGATAATTTTTAAAAGGTCATAGATGACTCAGTTTTTTATGATTATACTTAATGTATAATTATTATTTGAAATATGTAATCCATAGTCAAAGGCAACCAAAATTTAGAGTAAGATTTGGTTTACAATGACCATAAACATGACTTTGCCTATAAATGTTTCAAGGCAAATAAATTGATTCAAAATGTTAACTATTTTGCTTGTAATTACAAAATTATGGTTGATATGACATTTGATGAAATAATGATGAAATAAGCTTATTTTATGTCTGAAAGCATAAAAAATGAAATTGCCAAGAATGTGAAAGAACTAAACAAAGTGAAAACCAATCTTGTCACATGTGAAGTGATGAAATTTTAACTGATAAAAATAAAAAGATAAGGCTGATATATTTATAATGGCTTCAAAAAAGAATATATGGTAAATGACTATAGTTTTTAATTTATTAATATTCCTTGGAACAGTTGATACATTTGGTAAATATTGGTGATAATTAGTTGATTTTTGGCAAAATTGATATTGAGTCAGCAGAGATGGCCTAGTTAAGGGAGAAAAAACACCTATGCTTGCCTTGAGAGGAAAACTTTATTGAGGGCACTGAAATCAATATTTCGGGGGAGTGAAATGAACATTTTAAAGCTGGTGTTCACAGATTTTCCACTGATATAAGAAACTAGTAAATGCTTTCTTCTGTTTTTCAACTATAGAAGTTCTGAAACAAATTGAGTCACTTTCTTCCTTATTGTGTCAGTAGCTATTTGTCTTACTGACAAATATACTTCCAGTTGTTGGAGAAAACCCTAGGACCCTTGTCACACATGCCCCTGCAATAGGTGTGGTCTTCAGGTTAATGTGTGTTAATGAGTGCAAGGTCATTCTGCTGGTTGCACAGCAGGCCAACAAATCAAGAAGACAAAGTGGTGTTTTTCAACTTTATTTGGAGAGCCAGCAAACCAAGATGATGGTGAACTCATTGTCCCAGAGAACCATTTTCTTCGGGTTAAAATTCAGTCTTCTTTTATACCAAAAGAGGAAGGGGTGTGTTTGTTTGTAGCAAACTTCTTGATGTCAGAATTCTTTGTTCTTGGACATGTCCACATAGGTCAGGTCATGATGTTCTTGTAAACTTCCAACAAGACAAATGTTATTCTCTGTCCTGTGATTTTTTACCTCTATCTGAATGGAAAGGTATTACATTAATATCTTTAAAGATCAGAGCCTTGAGAGTGGGCTATCCTATATATTTTAAGCTTTAGGCAACATTCTTAACAAGTAGCAAAAGTAGTAACAGTACAAAGACCAAAGTAAAAGAAGTAGATCCAATGTGGAGACAGATTTGTTCTACCCTGTAATGATTGTATGTCCTCACCATTAGATTCTAAATTCTTTTAGCTTCTGGTACTCCAGGCTAGTTAAAACTTCCCTGGTTCCTTTATAGAAGTCATGAATTTACTCTCCTTCATATTCATCCTCTGTCTCTGTGTCTCTCTTTCTCCCCCTCTCTCATCTTGCCAAGAGCAAACATTTAATGAGTGCTTCACTCAATCAACTTCTGTTCTTGGCTAGCCCAGGCTGCTTGTTTTCAATAGACCAAGGATTTTTTTTTAATCCCAACAGAAGTGTTTTAAAAAGTGTAAACCACCCAGGTGTGATTAATTTGCCTTTTGGTGAGATAAAGGGAATAAAATACATAAAACTGGCTTTTCTGAAGGGATTCTTTTTTTTTCTGGTATGAGTCTGTGGTGGATAAGATGTGTCCAATTTATTCATAGTCAAAAAAAATCAGCTGCATGGACAAGCTGCCTAATGCTTAAATCAGAAGAAAATAGGATGCTATTGGAGATTTGCTAATTTCTTTCTTTCTTTAATCTAATTTTTTGAAGGAACAAGTGAGAATGCCAGTGTGGCAATAGTTTGGCTTTCACAACATGTAATTGGACTGTAGAGCTTAGGACAGGGAACACAAATGCTTTCTGGCAACTCTTCTTTCAAGCCCCCACTTAAAATCATTCAAACCCAGCCTTATGAAAGTAAAATGACTTCTACAATTTTGCATGGCTTTGTTTGAAATACGTTGTGTGATTTGTGTTTTTATTGAAAAAATATATATCATATATAATTATATAATGTTTGTCTATTTATTAAGAAGTAGTTCTCAATACTTTAATCGTTCATAAGTTTACAGAATTACTTTCATTAACCCTGTGGACTCTTTTGAGGGATTACTGCAATCATATTTTAAAACTTGCTAAGAAGCTTTTATCTTTGCAAAAAAAAAGGTAACAAACTGTCCTTCAAAACAGTGTTAAGGTTACAAATTTAAAACAGGAATACAATTCAGACAGCACAAGCACAGAGTAAAGAATGGAGTCCTCCTTGCCTCCTGACGTGTGGCACACGCACACACACACACACACACACACACACACACACACACACGAGTGGCCTAGTAACTCTATTCCCCATCTGCAGGGTTGTCTTTAGTGTACAGCCTTACATATCTTTGTTTTACATTTGCATTCATGTATATAATGTAGATGGGCTCATTTTTAATACCCTTTACAGTTTTCTTGCTCAACTCATTATATTCCCACTGAAATTGTGTGAGGATATCTATATTCCCATAAGCATACCACTATTGTATTTTACTACCCTTCTGAATTTTATGAACAAAAAAGTGATATATCTTTATGATTTTGATGTGTCTGACTGGTAATAGAATTGAACCTCTTTCGCCTTTTAGTGATACTTTAAGATAGTGTTTTCTTATCCTTTTGTAGCTTTAACTAAAGGGCAAATTTAGTCTATTTATTCTTCAAGTTTTATTGAGATATCATTGACATACAGCACTCTATAAGGTGCCCAGCATAATGATTTGATTTACATACATCATGAAATGATGACCACAGTAAGTTAGGGAGCACTCATCATCTCAGATAGATACAGGGCTCTCTTGGTGGCTCAGATAGTAAAGAACCTGCTTGCAATGCAGAGGTCTCTGGTTGGATCCCTGGGTTGGGAAGATCCCTTGGAGAAGGGAATGGCTATCCACTTTAGTATTCTTGCCTGGAGAACTGCATGAGCTGAAGAGGCTGGAATGCTACAATCCACAGGGTCACAAACAGTCAGACATGAATGAGAGACTAACATATACATACATACAGATACAAAATTAAGGAAATAGAAAATGTTTCTTCTTTGTGATGAAACAAACTACAATAATTAAATAGTGTACAAACTGTCTCAATTTCGTTCATAAGTTTACAGAATTACTTTCATTAACCCTGTGGACTCTTTTGAGGGATTACTGCAATCATATTTTAAAACTTGCTAAGAAGCTTTTATCTTTGCAAAAAAGGTAACAAACTGTCCTTCAAAACAGTGTTAAGGTTACAAATTTAAAACAGGAATACAATTCAGACAGCACAAGCACAGAGTAAAGAATGGAGTCCTCCTTGCCTCCTGACGTGTGGCACACGCACACACACACACACACACACACACACACACACACACACGAGTGGCCTAGTAACTCTATTCCCCATCTGCAGGGTTGTCTTTAGTGTACAGCCTTACATATCTTTGTTTTACATTTGCATTCATGTATATAATGTAGATGGGCTCATTTTTAATACCCTTTACAGTTTTCTTGCTCAACTCATTATATTCCCACTGAAATTGTGTGAGGATATCTATATTCCCATAAGCATACCACTATTGTATTTTACTACCCTTCTGAATTTTATGAACAAAAAAGTGATATATCTTTATGATTTTGATGTGTCTGACTGGTAATAGAATTGAACCTCTTTCGCCTTTTAGTGATACTTTAAGATAGTGTTTTCTTATCCTTTTGTAGCTTTAACTAAAGGGCAAATTTAGTCTATTTATTCTTCAAGTTTTATTGAGATATCATTGACATACAGCACTCTATAAGGTGCCCAGCATAATGATTTGATTTACATACATCATGAAATGATGACCACAGTAAGTTAGGGAGCACTCATCATCTCAGATAGATACAGGGCTCTCTTGGTGGCTCAGATAGTAAAGAACCTGCTTGCAATGCAGAGGTCTCTGGTTGGATCCCTGGGTTGGGAAGATCCCTTGGAGAAGGGAATGGCTATCCACTTTAGTATTCTTGCCTGGAGAACTGCATGAGCTGAAGAGGCTGGAATGCTACAATCCACAGGGTCACAAACAGTCAGACATGAATGAGAGACTAACATATACATACATACAGATACAAAATTAAGGAAATAGAAAATGTTTTTCTTCTTTGTGATGACAACTCTTAGGATTTTCTTTCTAAAAACTTTTGTATACAGTATACAGCAATGTTAATTATATTTATCATGTCATCTATTAAATCCTTAGGGCTTACTTATTGGTACCTTTTGACCACCTTCATCCAATTTCTTCTCCCACCAACCCCTGCCTCTGGTAACCACAAATCTGATCTCTTATTTCTATGAGCTTGTTTGCTTTTGAAGTATAGCTGATCTACAACACTGCGTTTGTTCCTGTTATACAACATAGTAATATGGTATTATTTCTATTCAGGTAAAAATCATCCCCACAATAAGACTAATTACCATATGTTACCTTACAAAGGTTTACCTAGTTATTTACTGTATTCTCCACCCTGCACAAGGCAACTTCTGTATATGTGTGATTATTATAAGGTAGTGGTCTCTTAAATTCAAACAGATTTTGCATTTTTATTCCTCACCCCTACATTTACTGTTTTTGATGTCATATTTTACATCTTTTTGTTTTGCATATCCTTTAAATATTAACTGTGAATATAGATGATTTTACTACCTTTATCTTTGGACCTTCATACTAGCTTTATACCTTGTCTATTTACTTACCTGTATATTTGCCTTTACTGATGAGATTTTTCCTTTCATAATTTGCGTATTTCTAGTTGTGGTCTTTTCTTTTTCACTTAGAAGAGTCTCAGACATTTCTTTTAAAGCTAATCTATGGTGCTGAAACTCTTTCGATGTTTCGTTTTCTGTAACTTGTGATCTCCTCATCAAACCTGTATGAAAGCATTGCTTTCTTGGTGGCAGGTGTCCCCTTTCACGCTCTACCACCACCTTTTGGCCTGAAATGATGACCACAGTAAGTTAGGAGCACTCATCATCTCAGATAGATACAGGGCTCTCTTGGTGGCTCAGATAGTAAAGAACCTGCTTGCAATGCAGAGGTCTCTGGTTGGATCCCTGGGTTGGGAAGATCCCTTGGAGAAGGGAATGGCTATCCACTTTAGTATTCTTGCCTGGAGAACTGCATGAGCTGAAGAGGCTGGAATGCTACAATCCACAGGGTCACAAACAGTCAGACATGAATGAGAGACTAACATATACATACATACAGATACAAAATTAAGGAAATAGAAAATGTTTTTCTTCTTTGTGATGACAACTCTTAGGATTTTCTTTCTAAAAACTTTTGTATACAGTATACAGCAATGTTAATTATATTTATCATGTCATCTATTAAATCCTTAGGGCTTACTTATTGGTACCTTTTGACCACCTTCATCCAATTTCTTCTCCCACCAACCCCTGCCTCTGGTAACCACAAATCTGATCTCTTATTTCTATGAGCTTGTTTGCTTTTGAAGTATAGCTGATCTACAACACTGCGTTTGTTCCTGTTATACAACATAGTAATATGGTATTATTTCTATTCAGGTAAAAATCATCCCCACAATAAGACTAATTACCATATGTTACCTTACAAAGGTTTACCTAGTTATTTACTGTATTCTCCACCCTGCACAAGGCAACTTCTGTATATGTGTGATTATTATAAGGTAGTGGTCTCTTAAATTCAAACAGATTTTGCATTTTTATTCCTCACCCCTACATTTACTGTTTTTGATGTCATATTTTACATCTTTTTGTTTTGCATATCCTTTAAATATTAACTGTGAATATAGATGATTTTACTACCTTTATCTTTGGACCTTCATACTAGCTTTATACCTTGTCTATTTACTTACCTGTATATTTGCCTTTACTGATGAGATTTTTCCTTTCATAATTTGCGTATTTCTAGTTGTGGTCTTTTCTTTTTCACTTAGAAGAGTCTCAGACATTTCTTTTAAAGCTAATCTATGGTGCTGAAACTCTTTCGATGTTTCGTTTTCTGTAAAACTTGTGATCTCCTCATCAAACCTGTATGAAAGCATTGCTGGGGAGAATATTCTTGGTGGCAGGTGTCCCCCTTTTGTCACTTTAATATGCTCTACCACCACCTTTTGGCCTCCAGCTTCTGTTGAAAAGTCAGGTGATAGCTTTATGGGAAGTTCCTTGTACTTAACCTGTTGCTTTCCCCTTGCATCTTTATTTTAAATTTTTCCAATTTTAATTACAGTGTGTCTTGCTGTGGAGCTATTTGAGTTGATCGTGTTTGGGACTTTCTATGCTTCCTGTCTGTTTCCTATCTCAGGTGAAGGAAGTTTTTAACTACTATGTCTTCAAATATGGTCTCTGCCCCTTTCTGTCTCTCTTTTCCATCTAGGACCCCTTGAACATGAATGTTAATACACTTGATGTTGCCCCAGAATGGACTTAAGCTGTCCACTTATTTTTTTTTCTTTCGTTTCAGCTTCAGTGATTTCAGCTACTCTGTCTTCAGGTTTGTTGCTTTGTATCATTTAGCCGACTGTTGATTCCTTCTAGTGTATTTTCCATTTTAGTTATTCTATTCTTCATCTCTGTTTTTATATTTTCTAACTCTGTTGAAAGCATCTAACTTTTCTGTTCATCTAATCTTTTCCCGAATTCTTTGGACATATGTATGATCATTACCTTGAATTCGTTATTGGGTAGATTCTTTACCTCCACTTCACTTGGTTCTTCTGGGATTTTGTCCTATTCTTTCATTTGGAATGCATTCCTCTATCATGTCGTTTTGCCCAATTTGCTATTTTTATTTCTGTGTATCTCAACCTTGGAGAAGTGGCAGTGTGCAGGAGACACCCCATGCATTCCAGCAGTGCCCTCTACTCTGGTCATCAGAGGTGTGTGATCTATGGCTGCTCTCTGTATGGGCCACATGGGGCCTTGTTTTGTAGCTGACCAGTGTTCATGGTCTGGTAGGCATGACTGGTCCCCAGTCCAGCTGGTTGCTAGGTCCTGCTTATGCAGAAGCTGCTGGTCACTGCTTGATGGGACTGGGTCTCAAAGCTGCGGGCTACATGACCCTAGGGGGTTTTGGGGGTAGTGCTGGACCACTGGGGTGGACCTAGCTTCTGGACTGAGTGGTTGTGGGTTAGAGGCCCCAGATGTATTGCTGGCCTCCTGGTAGGTGAGACCAGTTACAGATCATGGCTGGATGCTCTGTTTGGAGTTCTCCAGAGGATGTTGGCCTACTGGTTAGTTGGACTGGATCCCAGGGCAGCTGAATGAGGAATCCAAAGGGTCTTGGAACTAGTATCAACTACTCGTGGGTGGACATGGAGACCAGAAGTTGGTAGGTGAGCTGGATCCTGGAGTGAGAGACGGCAGGGGTGTGCTGGTCTTGGGCCTGGTGTCTGTCTACTAGTAGTCAGGGTCAGGGTCCAAGGTCTCAGGCTACAGGGCCCTGGAGGTCCCAGAGTTGGTGTTCTGTCCCATGAGACTAGGTCCTGGGCTCTCTGGTAGACAGGAGATGGCCCTGGGGCAACTATGGGAATGGTGGTCTTAAGGTAGCTTGCTGATTAGTGGGTGGGGTTGTGTCCCCGTCCAACTAGTTGCTGCCTGAGGTGCCCTAGTGTTTGTGCCAGATGTTTGGTGGACGGGTCTGGGTCCAGGTGTTAATAAGATGGAGGGAGGACTCCAGAATGGCCCTTGTCAGCACCAGAGTCTGTGTTGGTAGTACAAATTCCCAGAAATGGCTATCACAAGAGTCTGTATCCTCAGGATGAGCTCTAGTCACCCCCTGCCTCTCCAGGAGCTTTTTTTTTATTTCACTCTGGTTCTTCTGGGATTTTGTCCTATTCTTTCATTTGGAATGCATTCCTCTATCATGTCGTTTTGCCCAATTTGCTATTTTTATTTCTGTGTATCTCAACCTTGGAGAAGTGGCAGTGTGCAGGAGACACCCCATGCATTCCAGCAGTGCCCTCTACTCTGGTCATCAGAGGTGTGTGATCTATGGCTGCTCTCTGTATGGGCCACATGGGGCCTTGTTTTGTAGCTGACCAGTGTTCATGGTCTGGTAGGCATGACTGGTCCCCAGTCCAGCTGGTTGCTAGGTCCTGCTTATGCAGAAGCTGCTGGTCACTGCTTGATGGGACTGGGTCTCAAAGCTGCGGGCTACATGACCCTAGGGGGTTTTGGGGGTAGTGCTGGACCACTGGGGTGGACCTAGCTTCTGGACTGAGTGGTTGTGGGTTAGAGGCCCCAGATGTATTGCTGGCCTCCTGGTAGGTGAGACCAGTTACAGATCATGGCTGGATGCTCTGTTTGGAGTTCTCCAGAGGATGTTGGCCTACTGGTTAGTTGGACTGGATCCCAGGGCAGCTGAATGAGGAATCCAAAGGGTCTTGGAACTAGTATCAACTACTCGTGGGTGGACATGGAGACCAGAAGTTGGTAGGTGAGCTGGATCCTGGAGTGAGAGACGGCAGGGGTGTGCTGGTCTTGGGCCTGGTGTCTGTCTACTAGTAGTCAGGGTCAGGGTCCAAGGTCTCAGGCTACAGGGCCCTGGAGGTCCCAGAGTTGGTGTTCTGTCCCATGAGACTAGGTCCTGGGCTCTCTGGTAGACAGGAGATGGCCCTGGGGCAACTATGGGAATGGTGGTCTTAAGGTAGCTTGCTGATTAGTGGGTGGGGTTGTGTCCCCGTCCAACTAGTTGCTGCCTGAGGTGCCCTAGTGTTTGTGCCAGATGTTTGGTGGACGGGTCTGGGTCCAGGTGTTAATAAGATGGAGGGAGGACTCCAGAATGGCCCTTGTCAGCACCAGAGTCTGTGTTGGTAGTACAAATTCCCAGAAATGGCTATCACAAGAGTCTGTATCCTCAGGATGAGCTCTAGTCACCCCCTGCCTCTCCAGGAGCCTCTCTGAGATCAGCAGGTGGGTGTGACTCACACTCCTTTTAATTTACTGCTTCTGCCCTAGATCCCAGAGGGTATGAGATTTTCTGTGCTTTTAATGAATGGAGTCTATTTTCCTCAGCCATCTGCATTGTCTCAAACTGTGCTGGCCTTCAAGGCCAAATCTTCTGGGGGCTTAGATTCAAAGAGCTAGAACCCCAGGCTGTGGGGTCCATTATGAGGCTCAACCCCTTGCTCTTTGGAGAGAACCTCTGCAGTTGTGCTTATCGTTCTCTTTGTTGGTCACCCAGGACCTCTATTCTGCCTTCACACTCATCTTGTTGTGGTTTCTTCTTTCTATCTTTAGTTGTAGAAGTCTTTTCTGCTAGAATCTAATTTCTTTTAATTAGATTATTTTTAATTGCAGGATAATTGCTTACAGTATTGTGTTGATTTCTGTCAAACATCACCATGAATCAGCCATAGGTATACGTGTGTCCCCTCCATCTTGAACCTCCCTTCCACCTCCAGCCCCTTCCCACCCCTCTATGGAATCTTTTTGTCATCAGCAGTTGCACGAAAAATAGTTGTAATTTTGGTATACCTGTGGGAGACGGTGGGCTCAGGATCTTCCCACTCCGTCATCTTGAAAAACAAAATATAGTCCCCAAATTATGGTTTTCTCAGAGTATGTACCCAGTAGGAGTGTGTACCCAGTGGAATTGCTGGGTCATATGGTCACTTTATTTTTAGTTTTTTAAGAATTCTCCATACTGTTTACCATAGTGGATGTATCAATTTACATTCCCACCAACAGTGCAAGAGGATTGCCTTTTCTCCACATCCTGCCTAGTATTTATTGTTTGTAGATTTTTTGATGATGGCCATTCTAACTGGTACGAAGGGATCTCATTTTAGTTTTGATTTGCATTTCTCTAATTGTGAGTGATGTTGAGTGTCATTTCATGTGTTTATTGGCCACCTGTATGTCTTCTTTGGAAAAATGCCTGTTCAGGTGTTCTGCCCATTTTTTTTTTAATAGTTTCTTTTGGTGGGGGTGGGGTGGGGAGGGAGGGGGCGGGCGGGCCACTTCTATTGGTCTTTCATATATCTATTTTCATCCATCTTTGTTCTTTGGCCCGTGTGGGCCTCCCATCACGGTGGCCTCTGTTGTCGCAGAGTACCGGCTCTGGGTGCATGCGTTCCAGAGCTCTGGAGCTCCGGCTGGGTAATTGGCCACATCCGTCCAGCTGCTCCACAGCACGTGGGATCTTCCCAGGCCAGGGATCGAACCTGCGCCCCTTGCACTGCAAGGTGGTGTCCTTACCCACTGGACAACCAGGGAAGCCCCTGCCCATTTTTTAATTGGACTTTTTGTTTTTCTGATATCAAACTGTTTATATATCTATGGAGATTAATTTGTTGTTGGTAATTTTGTTTGCAATTATTTTCTCCCATTCTGAGGGTGGTCTTTTAATCTTATTTCTTGTTTCTTTTGCTGTGCAAAAACCTTTGAGCTAAGAACTTCACAGTTTCTGGTCTTATGTTTAAGTCTTTAATCCATTTTGATTTTATTTTTGTGTATCATGTTTGGAAGTGTTCTAGTTTCATTCTTTTACATGTCTAGTCTTCCTCACACCACTTATTGAAGAGGCTGTCTTTTCTCCATTGTATATTCTTGCCTCCTTTTTCATAATAAGGTGCCCATAAGTGCATCGGTTTATCTCTGCATTCTCTATTTTGTTCCATTCATCTATATTTTTGTTTTTGTGTGCTAGAACCATACTGTCTTGATGACTATAGCTTTGTAATATAGTCTGAAATTAGGAAGGTTGATTCTGCCCACTCCATTTTTCTTTACGATTTCTTTGGCTATTTGATATCTGTTGTGTATGTGATATCATACAAATTGTGAATTTTTTTGTTCTAGTTCTGTGAAAAATATTATTGGTAGATTGATAGGGATTGCATTAAATCTGTAGATTGCTTTGGTTAGTATACTCATGTTCACAATATTGATTCTTCTAACTCAGAACATGGTATATCTCTCCATCTATTTATGTCATCTTTGTTTTCTTTCATCAGTGTTTTATATTAATACTTTTCTGCATTCAGGTTTTCTTTCTCTTTTAAGCAGGTTTACTTCTAGGTATTATATTCTTTTTTTGTAATGGTAAATGTGATTATTTTCTTTATTTCCCTTTCTGACTTTTCATTATTAGTATAATAGGAATGTAAGGTATTTCTGTGTATTAATTCTATATCCTACAACTATACTATATTCATTGATTATCTCTAGTAATTTTCTAATGGCCTCTGCAGGGTTTTTTATGTACTGTATCACATCATCTGCAAACTGTGAGTTTTACTTCTTTTCCAATCTGGATTTGTTTTTTTATTCTCTGATTGCTGTGGCTATGACTTCAAAATCTATGTTGAATAATAGTGGTAGGAGTAGGTGTCCTTACCACTGGACAACCAGGAAGCCCCTGCCCATTTTTTAATTGGACTTTTTGTTTTTCTGATATCAAACTGTTTATATATCTATGGAGATTAATTTGTTGTTGGTAATTTTGTTTGCAATTATTTTCTCCCATTCTGAGGGTGGTCTTTTAATCTTATTTCTTGTTTCTTTTGCTGTGCAAAAACCTTTGAGCTAAGAACTTCACAGTTTCTGGTCTTATGTTTAAGTCTTTAATCCATTTTGATTTTATTTTTGTGTATCATGTTTGGAAGTGTTCTAGTTTCATTCTTTTACATGTCTAGTCTTCCTCACACCACTTATTGAAGAGGCTGTCTTTTCTCCATTGTATATTCTTGCCTCCTTTTTCATAATAAGGTGCCCATAAGTGCATCGGTTTATCTCTGCATTCTCTATTTTGTTCCATTCATCTATATTTTTGTTTTTGTGTGCTAGAACCATACTGTCTTGATGACTATAGCTTTGTAATATAGTCTGAAATTAGGAAGGTTGATTCTGCCCACTCCATTTTTCTTTACGATTTCTTTGGCTATTTGATATCTGTTGTGTATGTGATATCATACAAATTGTGAATTTTTTTGTTCTAGTTCTGTGAAAAATATTATTGGTAGATTGATAGGGATTGCATTAAATCTGTAGATTGCTTTGGTTAGTATACTCATGTTCACAATATTGATTCTTCTAACTCAGAACATGGTATATCTCTCCATCTATTTATGTCATCTTTGTTTTCTTTCATCAGTGTTTTATATTAATACTTTTCTGCATTCAGGTTTTCTTTCTCTTTTAAGCAGGTTTACTTCTAGGTATTATATTCTTTTTTTGTAATGGTAAATGTGATTATTTTCTTTATTTCCCTTTCTGACTTTTCATTATTAGTATAATAGGAATGTAAGGTATTTCTGTGTATTAATTCTATATCCTACAACTATACTATATTCATTGATTATCTCTAGTAATTTTCTAATGGCCTCTGCAGGGTTTTTTATGTACTGTATCACATCATCTGCAAACTGTGAGTTTTACTTCTTTTCCAATCTGGATTTGTTTTTTTATTCTCTGATTGCTGTGGCTATGACTTCAAAATCTATGTTGAATAATAGTGGTAGGAGTAGGCTCTCTTGTCTTGTTCCTGATCTTGGAAAAAATGCTTTCAGTTTTTCATCATTGAGAATAATGCTTGCTGTGGGTTTATTATATATGGCCTTTATTATATTGAGGTATGTGTGTCTCAGATAGAACAGAATCTGCCTGTAATGCAGGAGACTTGGGTTTATCCCTATGTCAGGAAGATCCCCTGAAGAAGGGAATGGCTAACTACTCTAGTCTTCTTGCTTGAAGAATTTCATGAACAGAGGAGCCCGGAGGACTACAGTCCATACTGTCACAAAGAGTCAGACGCAGTCTAGTAACTAATGCATATTCCTTCTGAAGAGTTGTTTTTTTTAAATGGGTGTTGAATTTTGTCAAAAGCTTTCTCTGTATCTATTCAGATGGTCATATGGTTTTTATCTTTAAGTTTGTTAATATGATCTATCATACTGATTAATTTGTGTATATTCAAGAATTCTTGCATCCCTGGGGTAAAGTCCACTTGATCATTATGTGTGATTCTTTTAAGGCATTGTTGGATTCTGTTTGCTAGAATTTTGTTGACAATTTTTGTGTCTAAATTCATCAGATGATTTTGACCTGTGATCTTTTGTGTGTGTGGTATCTTTGGTTTAGATATCAGGGTGATGGTGACATTGTGAAATGAGTTTGGGACTTTATTTTTCTTCTCTGCAACTTTCTGGAAGAGTTTGAGCAGATTAGATGTTAGCTCTTCACTAAACTTTTGGTAGAAATCATCTGTGAAGTCATCTGGCCCTGGTATTTTGTTTGTTGGGAGATTTTTTGATTATAGTTATGATTTTTGTGCTTCTGATTTGTCTGTTCATATTTTCTATTTCTTCCTGGTTCAAATTTGGAAAGTTATACTTTCTTTTCTTTTTGAATAGTTTCCAAGATGTTTCCAAACTTTATTTATTTATTTATTTTTATTTTTATTTTTTTTGATTATTCTCAGTTTTCACTGCTGCCACAGGCTCTTCTCTAGTTGCATGGAGTGGGGACTACTCTCTAGTTGAGATGAGCAGACTTCTCCTTGCAGTGACTTTTTTCTTGTTGTGAAACTTGGGCTACAGGTCTCACGAGCATCAGTAGTTGCAGCACATTGGTTCAATAGTTGCAGCTCTGAGACTCTAGAGCACAGGCTCCATAGTTGTGGCTCATGAGCTTAGTTGCTCTGCAGCATGTGGGATCTTCCCAGATCAGAGGTTGAGCTCATGTCTCCTGCATAGGTGGGTGAATTCTTTGCCACTGAGCTATCTGGGAAGCCCCTGGAAGGTTACACTTTTATAAGAACTTGTCCATTTCTTTCAGGTTGTCCAGTTTTTAAGGACTTCCCTGGTGGCTCAGATGGTAAAGAATCTGTCTGCCATGCAGGAGGCCCAGGT
The DNA here is from genome assembly GCA_022376925.1 of Tragulus kanchil. NCBI lineage: Eukaryota > Metazoa > Chordata > Mammalia > Artiodactyla > Tragulidae > Tragulus > Tragulus kanchil. Next base: position 58,049,026 of record JAIOJX010000028.1, on the reverse strand, counting down.
TTCATCCCTGTCCATTTTTTTGGCATATAGTTGCTCATAGTGGTCTTTTATGATCCTCTGTGTTTATGTGTTGTCTATTGTTACTTCTCCTTGTTCAGTTCTAATTTTATTGATTTAACTCTTCTCCATTTTTTTCTGTATGAATGTGTCAATTTTATTTTCTCAAAGAAAAAGCTTTTAGTTTTATTGATCTTTGCTATTGTCAACTTTCATTTATTTTTCATTTATTTCTACCCTAATGTTTATAATTTCTTTCCTTCTACTAACTTTTGGTGATTTTGTTCTCTTTCTAGTTTCTTTAGGTGTAAGGTTAGATGTATTTGATGTATTTTCTTGAGGTAGGCTTGTATTGCTATAAACTTTCATCTTAGCACTGCTTTTACTGCATCCCATAGGGTTTGAGTTGTATTTTCATTTCATTTGTTTCTAGGTATTCTTTTTTCTTCAGTGACCTGTTTGTTATTCAGAAGTATATTGTTATTCAGAAGTATGTTTTCCTGTTTTTTACAGGTTTTTACCCTATAGTTGATACCTGATCCTAAAGCATTGTGGTCAGGAAAGATGCTAGAAATGATTTCAGTTTTTAAAAATTTGACAGGGTTTGATTTGTGTCCCAAGATGTAATCTATCCTGAAGAATGTTCCACATGCATTTGAGAAAAGAATGAAATCTACTGTTTTTGGATGAAATGCCCTGTAGAGAGATATCAATTAGGTAAAACTTGTTCAATGTATCATTTAAAGCTTGTGTTTCCTTATTAATATTCTGTCTGGATGATCTGTCCATTGGTGTGAGTGGGGTTTTAAAGTCCCCCATTATTATTGCGCCACTGCCAATTTCCCCTTTAATAGTTGTTAGCATTTGCCTAATGTATTGAGGTGCTCCTATGTTGAGTGCATAGGTAATTGTTATATCTTCTTCTTGGATTGATCTCTTGATCATTATGTAGTGTCCTTCCTTGTCTCTTGTAGCATCTTTATTTTAAAATCTATTTTATCTGATATGAGTATTGCTACTCCTGCTTTTTTTAAAAATATATATACATTTGCATGGAATATCCTTTTCCAGTGCCTCACTTCCAATCTCTAATATTTTCTTATACCCTTCCTTTTTCTCTTCTTCTGGGATCCCTGTAATTCAAATGTTGGTGCTCTTAATGTTGTTCCAGAGGTCTCTGAAATTGTCTTCATTTCTTTTCATGTGTTCTTTATTCTGCTCTGCTTCTGTTATTTCTACCATCCTACCTTCCAGATGACTTATCTATTCTTCAGCCTCAGTTATTCTATTTGTTCCCTGTAATTCATTTTTAATCTTATTTTGTTGTGTTCGTTGGTGATTGTCTAGTCTTTATTTCTTCTGAATCCTTGTTAAACAGTTCCTACCTCTGTTGTAAGGTTAGATGTATTTGATGTATTTTCTTGAGGTAGGCTTGTATTGCTATAAACTTTCATCTTAGCACTGCTTTTACTGCATCCCATAGGGTTTGAGTTGTATTTTCATTTCATTTGTTTCTAGGTATTCTTTTTTCTTCAGTGACCTGTTTGTTATTCAGAAGTATATTGTTATTCAGAAGTATGTTTTCCTGTTTTTTACAGGTTTTTACCCTATAGTTGATACCTGATCCTAAAGCATTGTGGTCAGGAAAGATGCTAGAAATGATTTCAGTTTTTAAAAATTTGACAGGGTTTGATTTGTGTCCCAAGATGTAATCTATCCTGAAGAATGTTCCACATGCATTTGAGAAAAGAATGAAATCTACTGTTTTTGGATGAAATGCCCTGTAGAGAGATATCAATTAGGTAAAACTTGTTCAATGTATCATTTAGAACTTGTGCTTCCTTATTTTCTGTCTGGATGATCTGTCCATTGGTGTGAGTAGGACGCTAAAGTCCCCACTATTATTGTGTTACTATTTATTTCCCCTTTAATAGTTGTTAGTATTTGCCTTACGTATGGAGGTGCTCCTATGTTGGGTGCATATATAATTGTTATATCTTCTTCTTGGATTGATCCTTTGATCATTATGTAGTGTCCTTCTTTGTCTCTTTTCACATCCTTTATTTGAAAGTCTATTTTATCTGATATGAGTATTGCTACTCCTGCTTTTTTTAAAAATATATATACATTTGCATGGAATATCCTTTTCCAGTGCCTCACTTCCAATCTCTAATATTTTCTTATACCCTTCCTTTTTCTCTTCTTCTGGGATCCCTGTAATTCAAATGTTGGTGCTCTTAATGTTGTTCCAGAGGTCTCTGAAATTGTCTTCATTTCTTTTCATGTGTTCTTTATTCTGCTCTGCTTCTGTTATTTCTACCATCCTACCTTCCAGATGACTTATCTATTCTTCAGCCTCAGTTATTCTATTTGTTCCCTGTAATTCATTTTTAATCTTATTTTGTTGTGTTCGTTGGTGATTGTCTAGTCTTTATTTCTTCTGAATCCTTGTTAAACAGTTCCTACCTCTGTTGTATTTATCAGTACCTCCATTTTATTTCCAAGATTTTGGATCATCTTTACTATCATTACTTTGAATTCTGTTTCAGGCACACTGCCTATTTCCTCTTCATTCATTTGGTCTTGTGGGCTTTTACCATGTTCCTTCATCTGCTGCATGTTTCTCTGTCTTTTCATTCAGTTTAATTACTGTGTTTGGAGAATGCTTTCTGTAGGCTGGAAAGTTGTAGTTTCTCTTAATTGTGGAGTCTACCCTAGTAGGTAGAGTTGGACCAGTGCCTCGTGAAGGTTTCCTGGTTGGAGGGACTTGTACCCGTGTTCTGGTGGATAGAACTGGATCTTGTTTATCTGAAGGGACAATGTCGTATCCGATGGTGTTTTTTGAGGTGTGTATGGGTTTGGTATGGCTTTAGGCAGTCTGTCTATTCCTGGGCAGGTTTATGTTCCTGTTTTGCTGAAATGTTTGGTGTGAGGAGTCCAGCACTGGAACTTGCTGGCCTTTGAGTTAGGCCTGGTCTCACTGTTGAGATGGAGGCCTTTGGGATAGCTCTCATTGATTAATGTATCCTGGGATCTGGAGTCCTCTGATGGTCCAAAGTCCTGGACTCAGGACACCAAGATTTCACAGGCCACACAACACAGAAGAAAAAAGTCCAAGACTAATGTTGAAAGCAACATTCAAGAGCCAAGAAAGCTCAAAGAAACACATATGAAGAGACTTCTTATTTTCTTTTCATGTTGTTCTTTAAAATATATATACATTTGCATGGAATATCCTTTTCCAGCCTTCAATCTCTAATATTTTCTTATACCCTTCCTTTTTTTCTTCTTCTGGGATCCCTGTAATTCAAATGTTGGTGCTCTTAATGTTGTTCCAGAGGTCTCTGAAATTGTCTTCATTTCTTTTCATGTGTTCTTTATTCTGCTCTGCTTCTGTTATTTCTACCATCCTACCTTCCAGATGACTTATCTATTCTTCAGCCTCAGTTATTCTATTTGTTCCCTGTAATTCATTTTTAATCTTATTTTGTTGTGTTCGTTGGTGATTGTCTAGTCTTTATTTCTTCTGAATCCTTGTTAAACAGTTCCTACCTCTGTTGTATTTATCAGTACCTCCATTTTATTTCCAAGATTTTGGATCATCTTTACTATCATTACTTTGAATTCTGTTTCAGGCACACTGCCTATTTCCTCTTCATTCATTTGGTCTTGTGGGCTTTTACCATGTTCCTTCATCTGCTGCATGTTTCTCTGTCTTTTCATTCAGTTTAATTACTGTGTTTGGAGAATGCTTTCTGTAGGCTGGAAAGTTGTAGTTTCTCTTAATTGTGGAGTCTACCCCTAGTAGGTAGAGTTGGACCAGTGCCTCGTGAAGGTTTCCTGGTTGGAGGGACTTGTACCCGTGTTCTGGTGGATAGAACTGGATCTTGTTTATCTGAAGGGACAATGTCGTATCCGATGGTGTTTTTTGAGGTGTGTATGGGTTTGGTATGGCTTTAGGCAGTCTGTCTATTCCTGGGCAGGTTTATGTTCCTGTTTTGCTGAAATGTTTGGTGTGAGGAGTCCAGCACTGGAACTTGCTGGCCTTTGAGTTAGGCCTGGTCTCACTGTTGAGATGGAGGCCTTTGGGATAGCTCTCATTGATTAATGTATCCTGGGATCTGGAGTCCTCTGATGGTCCAAAGTCCTGGACTCAGGACACCAAGATTTCACAGGCCACACAACACAGAAGAAAAAAGTCCAAGACTAATGTTGAAAGCAACATTCAAGAGCCAAGAAAGCTCAAAGAAACACATATGAAGAGACAAGATGAGAGAGAAAAAAGGGATGCAAACAGGAGTCAAAAAAGAAGAGAGAAATGAAGCCAATAAACAAACCTGTACGTAAAAATGAATATTAAAATGTAATCTAGCGGGCTTCCCCTGTTGGTCCAGTGGGTAAGGACACCACCTTGCAGTGCAAGGGGCACCGGTTCGAGCCCTGGCCTGGGAAGATCCCACGTGCCGTGGAGCGGCTGGACTGATGTGTCCAATTACCTAGCCGCAGCTCTGGGGCGCATGCGCCCAGAGCTGGTGCTCTGCGACAACAGAGGCCACCACGATGGGAGGCCCACAGGAGCCAAAGAACAAAGACAGATAAGAATAGAGAAATGAAAGACCAATAGAAGTGGCCCGCCTGCCCCTCTCCCTCCCCAACCTGTCTCCCGCCCTAAATAAATAAATAAATCTTTTTCTTTAAAAATGTAATCTAGCAAAAATACAAAACACAACATGGAAAAAATTGCAGTATGACTAAAGAGTACTGTAAAATGGGAAAATTAAGTTAAATGAATTTATTTAAATATAAGAAGCTTTAAAAAGGAAAAAAGTATGTTTTAAAGATAAAAGAAGAATAATAAAGAACAACATTAGAACAGCATGAAATGGAAAAAGAAATAAATGAAATTGTATATATATATTTATATATATATATAGAGAGAGAGAGACAGAGAGAGAGAGAGAGTAATAATATCCTCCTAAGTCCTCCATTGTCTTCTCCACACAATGGGCTCCAGTCAATTTGCCTACTAAGAAAGTCCACCAATATTTTTAGGAAGGTTTCTGGAGCTGCTCTGGGCACTGTAGGGTCATCTCAGCTTGTACTTGCTGCTAGAGTCCATAGTTGCCCCTAAAGTCCACAGTTTCAGGCCAATTGTGGGGATATCATCCACTGCACCTGCAGCTACAGGAGTGAATTCCCTTCCTCTTGCTTGCTCAGACAGTCCCTGGTGCTCTGCTTCGATTTTGGCCCTACCTCAGATTGTAGGCCACTCTCCCATTTCTGTTCTTTGCCTAGACATGAGGGAGTGCAAGTAGTGCTTATTGGGGCTCACTAGCTCTGTTGGGGAGAGGGATGGTATGGCAGACACAGTTGGTGGTGTGTGGGAAGTGCCCACTGTGCCTGAGACCTGTCGCCATTGAGGTGGGTTGTACACCTCCCGGGTGTTGGCCTTAGTCATGGGTCTCCCAGCAGAGCCAAGCAGCACCAGCTCCTGGGAAGGTGTGGGCAGCGATCTGTGCCACTCAGTTTGGTGGCAGCTGTGGCTGAGACCTCAGTGGCTTCCTCTCCTCTACCTCCGGCACCTGTGCCAGTCTTGGCAGTGGTCAGGAAGGCTGTCTTCCTGCCTTTGGTATGGCAAACTGCAGTCGTGTTTTCCTTGACCTGCCACTTGTGATTGGCTGTGGCACATCTACCTCTGGAGTCGCAGGCCACAGCCATCCCACCCATGGTACTTGTGAAGGTGGGATGCTGCTTTCTGTGAGCTTGCAGAGTTAGAGTGTTCCTGAAGCAGTGATCTCTTGCCTCTCTGGCAGGCCCAGGTTCTATCGTGGCCTCTCTCAGCTGTGCTATACTAGCCCCTCAGAGTTTATTCAATGCAGTCAGCCCTGGTCCCCTCCCTGGGGTTCAACCCACAAAACCTAAACCTCAGCACCTAGTCCCACTCACCACAGTGGGTGTGCAAACAGTTGCTCAGCTGGAGGTGCTGCCCAGCAATGATCCCAGTGGTCCGTTCTCTCTGTTTTGCCTTCAGAGCACCTGTTGCTGCACTCCCCTCTGAGATTTGAAGCCTCCTCACTTGTGAGGGGGTTTCTGAGTGTGTGAAAGCTTTTCCTCCTTCATGACTCTCTTCCCAGGGCCCAGGGCCCCATCCGCAAATCCTTTGTCTCTCTTTTATCTTTTATCTTTTTCTCTGCCTCATTCTGAGGAGACTGGCTTGACTTTTTGGAAGCCTGAGCTCTTCTGCCAGCATTCAGAAGGTGTTCCCTAGGAGCTTTTCCATGTGCAGCTGTTGTGTTTTGATGTATTTGGTGAGGGGAAAGGTCCTCTCCCCATCTTACTCCTCCACCATGCTGAAGACCCCCCGTCTCTTTACCTTTATATGTTCATTTTATTTTATGGAGTTGACATAGGTAATTTTTTCCCTTTAGCTATTTCTTCTCTGTTACACCTCTCTAAATTCTGTTGGTTTAATGTTCAGACTATTTATAGCTAATGATTATATCATACTCTTTTCTCATACTATCTGACTCGGATCCTCTGCATTCAGCAGAGAGGCCTCCAGGCTTACTTTGATTGGTCTCCAATTTTGTCAGAGTCCACTCTGCTGCTTAGCCTTCTATTATTTTGGGAAGGTGTGGGCAGCGATCTGTGCCACTCAGTTTGGTGGCAGCTGTGGCTGAGACCTCAGTGGCTTCCTCTCCTCTACCTCCGCACCTGTGCCAGTCTTGGCAGTGGTCAGGAAGGCTGTCTTCCTGCCTTTGGTATGGCAAACTGCAGTCGTGTTTTCCTTGACCTGCCACTTGTGATTGGCTGTGGCACATCTACCTCTGGAGTCGCAGGCCACAGCCATCCCACCCATGGTACTTGTGAAGGTGGGATGCTGCTTTCTGTGAGCTTGCAGAGTTAGAGTGTTCCTGAAGCAGTGATCTCTTGCCTCTCTGGCAGGCCCAGGTTCTATCGTGGCCTCTCTCAGCTGTGCTATACTAGCCCCTCAGAGTTTATTCAATGCAGTCAGCCCTGGTCCCCTCCCTGGGGTTCAACCCACAAAACCTAAACCTCAGCACCTAGTCCCACTCACCACAGTGGGTGTGCAAACAGTTGCTCAGCTGGAGGTGCTGCCCAGCAATGATCCCAGTGGTCCGTTCTCTCTGTTTTGCCTTCAGAGCACCTGTTGCTGCACTCCCCTCTGAGATTTGAAGCCTCCTCACTTGTGAGGGGGTTTCTGAGTGTGTGAAAGCTTTTCCTCCTTCATGACTCTCTTCCCAGGGCCCAGGGCCCCATCCGCAAATCCTTTGTCTCTCTTTTTTATCTTTTATCTTTTTCTCTGCCTCATTCTGAGGAGACTGGCTTGACTTTTTGGAAGCCTGAGCTCTTCTGCCAGCATTCAGAAGGTGTTCCCTAGGAGCTTTTCCATGTGCAGCTGTTGTGTTTTGATGTATTTGGTGAGGGGAAAGGTCCTCTCCCCATCTTACTCCTCCACCATGCTGAAGACCCCCCGTCTCTTTACCTTTATATGTTCATTTTATTTTATGGAGTTGACATAGGTAATTTTTTCCCTTTAGCTATTTCTTCTCTGTTACACCTCTCTAAATTCTGTTGGTTTAATGTTCAGACTATTTATAGCTAATGATTATATCATACTCTTTTCTCATACTATCTGACTCGGATCCTCTGCATTCAGCAGAGAGGCCTCCAGGCTTACTTTGATTGGTCTCCAATTTTTGTCAGAGTCCACTCTGCTGCTTAGCCTTCTATTATTTTGTTTGAATTTTAACCTTAGTATTTATCCTTTATATAACAAGTTATTTATATATGTTGTATAATTTAATATTTTAGTCTCACTATCCTCTTGGATATTATCTAAAAAGTCAGAGAGCATTAGCTCTACTTGTTTTTCATCTTTCTCCTGTCTTTTGCTTGAGCAGTTTTTTTCATGTTTGTCTCTGGGAAAATAGGTTATTGCCTCTTTTCAAGTTATTGGATTTCCTCTACACATCTCAGGTTGTATAGTCTTGGTTGCTTCAGTGTATTTCCACAGACTGAGTTTTATTTGTTTGTTTGGTAGTAAATACGGGCCTGAAACATGAGAGTTTTGCTCTGGTTATTGTTCAAAAGAGAGAATGGTCAAGATACTGACCTTCAGCCAGCTTGAGCTTTCCTTGAATGTCCCAGGATGTACTTAGGATTGTGTCTCCTATTTCCATCACCTGTGCCCACTGTTGGAATTGTCCATGTCATAGCTCCTCCTGTGATAGAATGTACTCATGTTTGATTTTAGTTTTATCTACATAACAACAACAAAAAAGTTATTCACCCAAATAGTCAGCTAGTCTCATTGCTCTTCAACACATTGTAATTTCTCTGTTAACTGCCTATGATCCTATTCTCCAAAGAACACCATTATCCCAGGGTTTTATAAGGTCTTTTTTGGTTCAGATAATCATAATTTGGCTGGATTTTGACATTAGTATATTCCCATCTGCTTCCAGGAAGTTTGTAAGAGAAGACTCCTTATCTTGATTTCAGTTCAAAATACTTGTATCAGATGTATTTAGAAATAATCTGCAAACTTGCTGGCATTTTCATCCAGTCAAATATTATTATAAAAGTTTTATTCTTTTTTTTTTCTTTTACTGTTTTTAAAAATTTTTAAACTGTTTTAAGTGCAAGATTGCCACCACCTGCTATAAAAGATTTAAGATTTCCACATCATCTTTGTTTTACACGACATGCAAGAATTTCATACTCTTTCATACTATCTGACTCGGATCCTCTGCATTCAGCAGAGAGGCCTCCAGGCTTACTTTGATTGGTCTCCAATTTTGTCAGAGTCCACTCTGCTGCTTAGCCTTCTATTATTTTGTTTGAATTTTAACCTTAGTATTTATCCTTTATATAACAAGTTATTTATATATGTTGTATAATTTAATATTTTAGTCTCACTATCCTCTTGGATATTATCTAAAAAGTCAGAGAGCATTAGCTCTACTTGTTTTTCATCTTTCTCCTGTCTTTTGCTTGAGCAGTTTTTTTCATGTTTGTCTCTGGGAAAATAGGTTATTGCCTCTTTTCAAGTTATTGGATTTCCTCTACACATCTCAGGTTGTATAGTCTTGGTTGCTTCAGTGTATTTCCACAGACTGAGTTTTATTTGTTTGTTTGGTAGTAAATACGGGCCTGAAACATGAGAGTTTTGCTCTGGTTATTGTTCAAAAGAGAGAATGGTCAAGATACTGACCTTCAGCCAGCTTGAGCTTTCCTTGAATGTCCCAGGATGTACTTAGGATTGTGTCTCCTATTTCCATCACCTGTGCCCACTGTTGGAATTGTCCATGTCATAGCTCCTCCTGTGATAGAATGTACTCATGTTTGATTTTAGTTTTATCTACATAACAACAACAAAAAAGTTATTCACCCAAATAGTCAGCTAGTCTCATTGCTCTTCAACACATTGTAATTTCTCTGTTAACTGCCTATGATCCTATTCTCCAAAGAACACCATTATCCCAGGGTTTTATAAGGTCTTTTTTGGTTCAGATAATCATAATTTGGCTGGATTTTGACATTAGTATATTCCCATCTGCTTCCAGGAAGTTTGTAAGAGAAGACTCCTTATCTTGATTTCAGTTCAAAATACTTGTATCAGATGTATTTAGAAATAATCTGCAAACTTGCTGGCATTTTCATCCAGTCAAATATTATTATAAAAGTTTTATTCTTTTTTTTTTCTTTTACTGTTTTTTTAAAAAATTTTTAAACTGTTTTAAGTGCAAGATTGCCACCACCTGCTATAAAAGATTTAAGATTTCCACATCATCTTTTAGAAAGATTTATTTATAGAAACACTCGAACTCTCTCATTTTAAAGCATTGATAATGAGAAAAAAAGTTTTCATTTGAAAGCTGAGGCTGATCCCATGAAAGGATCATCTTCATTCCCTGTTTGATGGAAGGTTTTAGATTCTTACACATATGTCACTTTTAAAAATAGTAAAGAGAACATTTCCTAATTCCAATATGTAATAAGTCCCCTCCTTGCCAAACCTGTAATTTAGTGCTCAACATAAAGTATATGTGTGAGAATCGAATATTAATATAATTTAGTGGTGTTTCTGCACAGAGATAAAGAAGAACCATTCTTCTGTATCTCCTTGCACACTAATGTTTCCTTGCTTTTGAGTCATATCATTCTGTTCCTTTCCTCCTCATTTTTGTACATCCCCTTCCTTCATATTTAGTCTAACAAATGTTAATTCAATAGCTCATAGGGACCAAGTACCTTGTATCCCAAGACATGCGAAGGTGAATACATAAGCCATGATTTTTGACCTTTGTGTCTGAAAATTTCAGTGGGATGGTAGCTTTGAAAAGTGCTATAAACTCTAAAGTGGTAGGTAAGGTACCGTAGAAGCATAGATAGATACAGAAGTGATTCAACTTAAATTTGGTGTATAGATTTAATGTTTTAAATTAGCTCTAAAAGCTTTCTGATTGTTGCCTTAAGTATTGAGTATTAAAATGGAGATAATTTTGCTATGGCAAAAGAAGTCTCCTCAAAGAAAGAACTATTTTACTCATGAAATTTTGCTTTAACTTTAGATCTTCAAACATTTAGGGGAATTTATTAAGTATTGATAGATGACGGTAGACAGGGTACTGTGAATGGTGTCGGAGTCTTGACCTCCAACAGAGAAGAATTCACCTTGGGATCAAAAAGACTTGACTTTGGTCACTCAGAGCTTCGTAAAGTAAAAGTTTATTAAAGGAAAAAGGGTTAGAGAAAGCTTCTAGCACAGGCACTGGAAGTGGGGATAGAAGAGAAACCCCTTAGCCAGTTCAGGCAAGGCAATTTGTATTTTCCAGTTTGGTTATTAAACAATAGATCAAAAGAATATGTTCAGGTTGTAAAGGCCTTGCTAGGCCCACACCCACAACATATGATTAGCTAGAGGATAGTTTCTGGGCTAGGTGAGACATTCTAATGTAAAGGCCTTGCAAGGCCCACAACATGAACAGAAGACTTAATCTCAGGGTTGATCTTTATCATGATAAGCATTGCAGGTTAGAAAATGTTTGCCTTTCTTTCTCTTCCTCTTTTTTCCTCCCCTCATTCTTGGGACCCACTGGCCTTCTTATCAAATCTTCCTATTCACCCCTTTCATTATTAACACTTTTTTGTAGTTTGTGTGTGTGCATGTGTATATGCAAAGATCCAGTGAGACAGTAGGTGTGAAAGTGTTTTAAAAACCGTGAAGTGCTACATAAATATTAAGTGCTGTTACTCTGAAGGGAGATGATGTGCACAGTGGAATTTGGGTAGGCAGGGGCAGAGCCAGACTTCTGCAGCCGTGTAGGGACAGGAAAAGACCGTAGAGTAAGTTTAAGTAAAATTATGACTTCCTGAAGAATCTATTTGACCTTGTGTCTGAAAATTTCAGTGGGATGGTAGCTTTGAAAAGTGCTATAAACTCTAAAGTGGTAGGTAAGGTACCGTAGAAGCATAGATAGATACAGAAGTGATTCAACTTAAATTTGGTGTATAGATTTAATGTTTTAAATTAGCTCTAAAAGCTTTCTGATTGTTGCCTTAAGTATTGAGTATTAAAATGGAGATAATTTTGCTATGGCAAAAGAAGTCTCCTCAAAGAAAGAACTATTTTACTCATGAAATTTTGCTTTAACTTTAGATCTTCAAACATTTAGGGGAATTTATTAAGTATTGATAGATGACGGTAGACAGGGTACTGTGAATGGTGTCGGAGTCTTGACCTCCAACAGAGAAGAATTCACCTTGGGATCAAAAAGACTTGACTTTGGTCACTCAGAGCTTCGTAAAGTAAAAGTTTTTTAAAAGGAAAAAGGGTTAGAGAAAGCTTCTAGCACAGGCACTGGAAGTGGGGATAGAAGAGAAACCCCTTAGCCAGTTCAGGCAAGGCAATTTGTATTTTCCAGTTTGGTTATTAAACAATAGATCAAAAGAATATGTTCAGGTTGTAAAGGCCTTGCTAGGCCCACACCCACAACATATGATTAGCTAGAGGATAGTTTCTGGGCTAGGTGAGACATTCTAATGTAAAGGCCTTGCAAGGCCCACAACATGAACAGAAGACTTAATCTCAGGGTTGATCTTTATCATGATAAGCATTGCAGGTTAGAAAATGTTTGCCTTTCTTTCTCTTCCTCTTTTTTCCTCCCCTCATTCTTGGGACCCACTGGCCTTCTTATCAAATCTTCCTATTCACCCCTTTCATTATTAACACTTTTTTGTAGTTTGTGTGTGTGCATGTGTATATGCAAAGATCCAGTGAGACAGTAGGTGTGAAAGTGTTTTAAAAACCGTGAAGTGCTACATAAATATTAAGTGCTGTTACTCTGAAGGGAGATGATGTGCACAGTGGAATTTGGGTAGGCAGGGGCAGAGCCAGACTTCTGCAGCCGTGTAGGGACAGGAAAAGACCGTAGAGTAAGTTTAAGTAAAATTATGACTTCCTGAAGAATCTATTTGGAAGCACACTAGAAGAGACCCTAATTCCAAAATATCTTATTGTCTATAAGCTATATGGTATTTGAAATTGTTTTTGTTTGATGCTAATAGTAGTTAATAGCATACATTTAAAAGTAGTATTTTTATAATGCAGGGGTTTATCATCTAAAGGCATTTTGCTGTATTTTTATTAGCTTGTGATTACATTTTGAGCTAGGTCTTGGTGGTGATCTTCTTATCTTCGCCATATTTGTCTCTTTTTAATTGATGAGAGAGTATGGATTGGCAGTTGAATCAAGTGTTTATCCCATAATCAATATGTGACAAACTTGACCTAGACCATTTTATTTCCAACCTATCTTACAGGTTAAACTCTGGATGAAAGAAATGTCTATTAAGCACCTATTTTAAACAGAAAATTTAAAGTCTGACAGTCCAGTTTCTTCACAGGGCTCCCACACACTGGTTGAAGGGACAGATCTTAAGGGTTAGAAACAATTAGGGAAGGTCGTAGACAGCTTGATTTTAAGTATTAAATTGTCTGGTAAGCTTTATCAATTTGGATAATGGAGAAAGCAGTATGGGTTGGTTTAGGTCAGGAAATGCTTTGGTAAAAGGTGGGATTGTCTAATTATTTTTGAAGTTAGATTAGAAAGTAGAAAGTCATTTCAGGATGGTAAAGTATTATGAAGAAAACCATCATAATTGAAAGTGATAGTAAAATTAATGACATGATGTGTTTTAGGGGATAATACCAATCAATTCCATAATCAAGTGTTTTCCTGAGCCTCACCAACTGTGGGAACACTTAAATCCTCTTGACAGCTGAAATCTCCTAGGGATGCACCTGCATGCTTTTTCCAGGCTGTCATCACCTATTCTGGTACCCACAATCTGCTGCTTGACCTCCTGGAGTTCCAAGACTCCTAGGGTAAACCCACAATCCTTTAAAACAAGGGAACTTCTTTGGAAGGGTGGGGCAGTGGCATGAGCACAGTGGAATTTGGGTAGGCAGGGCAGAGCCAGACTTCTGCAGCCGTGTAGGGACAGGAAAAGACCGTAGAGTAAGTTTAAGTAAAATTATGACTTCCTGAAGAATCTATTTGGAAGCACACTAGAAGAGACCCTAATTCCAAAATATCTTATTGTCTATAAGCTATATGGTATTTGAAATTGTTTTGTTTGATGCTAATAGTAGTTAATAGCATACATTTAAAAGTAGTATTTTTATAATGCAGGGGTTTATCATCTAAAGGCATTTTGCTGTATTTTTATTAGCTTGTGATTACATTTTGAGCTAGGTCTTGGTGGTGATCTTCTTATCTTCGCCATATTTGTCTCTTTTTAATTGATGAGAGAGTATGGATTGGCAGTTGAATCAAGTGTTTATCCCATAATCAATATGTGACAAACTTGACCTAGACCATTTTATTTCCAACCTATCTTACAGGTTAAACTCTGGATGAAAGAAATGTCTATTAAGCACCTATTTTAAACAGAAAATTTAAAGTCTGACAGTCCAGTTTCTTCACAGGGCTCCCACACACTGGTTGAAGGGACAGATCTTAAGGGTTAGAAACAATTAGGGAAGGTCGTAGACAGCTTGATTTTAAGTATTAAATTGTCTGGTAAGCTTTATCAATTTGGATAATGGAGAAAGCAGTATGGGTTGGTTTAGGTCAGGAAATGCTTTGGTAAAAGGTGGGATTGTCTAATTATTTTTGAAGTTAGATTAGAAAGTAGAAAGTCATTTCAGGATGGTAAAGTATTATGAAGAAAACCATCATAATTGAAAGTGATAGTAAAATTAATGACATGATGTGTTTTAGGGGATAATACCAATCAATTCCATAATCAAGTGTTTTCCTGAGCCTCACCAACTGTGGGAACACTTAAATCCTCTTGACAGCTGAAATCTCCTAGGGATGCACCTGCATGCTTTTTCCAGGCTGTCATCACCTATTCTGGTACCCACAATCTGCTGCTTGACCTCCTGGAGTTCCAAGACTCCTAGGTTGTGAAAGGAAGCCTTTTCCACCATATTCTTCCTTTTCAGAAGAAATCCAAGAGCAGAACTTCTTGCTCTGGCCTCATAGGCTCCATCCCTCTCCCTGCCTCTTGATTTTCACAGGGCTCTTCTTCAAGGCACATTGGAGTTGATAGAGTAAATGTGTCAGAGATGGGTTCATACCCCATCTATTCTCCATCCCCCACAGAGAGCCTCTCCTCGGGCATTTGCTGTGTTGTTTGATAGTGGAGCATCTTCTACCCTCTTTGTACTGGTCCATTTCATCATATGGGTGTGATGCAACGTCTTGCACTACAAAAATGAAAGGGAGAGAGATTCCATTTACCTGATAATTCCCCAGTAGCCAGAGCATAGCCTGTAACCTGAGCTCAGCCAATGAGATACTCCAGCCTGAGACCTAGATTCTGGAACAAGAGACCCAGGAGAGAAGGGTGAGTTAGGAACCGTGATGACTATAGCATGGGTTCAGCATTGGCGCCAGTGACTTATCACAGTGGTGATATCTTTGCAGAAGCATCAGACTTGTTGTTGGACCTGCCTCCTCCTTGGTCCTCCAGCTCTGCTATTCCCTGAGTCCTGCTCTTTGTTCAGTTTGCATCTTTCTCTTGCCTTCTTGCAGATTCTGCCACCTCTAATATCTTTCTATCAAATGCTAGAAAGAGAGATAGTTAGAGACTATTCATTTTCTTTTTAAAAAAGTGAAGATATCTCAAATTAGTTTATAATTTTTTTTGGCAATGATGCACTCTGACTCAAAACAAAAGACCCTGTTGCAGGTTTGGCTTATTGGCCCATGCTGACCTTCCTTGTGCCAGATTCTCCCCAGGAGACCCCACGTCTGCCCTTTGTTTAGCTGTCATCTTCCTCTGCCACCAAAAGCAGTGTGCTTGCCCACGTCCAAACCTCATGAATACCAGCTCTATTTCCTTTCTTAATCTTCCAGTTCACATGTATATTGAGAAAATGGTTAGGTATTATTTTAAGGGGTGAGGAGAGGGAAAGGACCACCTAATTCCATGTGTTAGGAATTTTGAATTCCTGTTCTGATCCAGTTATCACTGATATTCTCAGTTAATGCTCATTTCAGTGTCATCAAATGGAACAATGGAAGACTTGGAAATGAAGAAAAATACTGATTTTTTTTTTTTTCTGTAGAAAACTGGAAAAACTTAAATAGTACATCCCTCCTGATTATCTGATTATTTTGAGGCCTCTGTACCTTTGATTGTCTTTGAACCACCTATAACTGTCAATTGTAGGTAACTATCTAATAGAAATGCAATCCACAGGAGTTGATAGAGTAATGTGTCAGAGATGGGTTCATACCCCATCTATTCTCCATCCCACAGAGAGCCTCCTCGGATTTGCCATCTTCTACCCTCTTTGTACTGGTCCATTTCATCATATGGGTGTGATGCAACGTCTTGCACTACAAAAATGAAAGGGAGAGAGATTCCATTTACCTGATAATTCCCCAGTAGCCAGAGCATAGCCTGTAACCTGAGCTCAGCCAATGAGATACTCCAGCCTGAGACCTAGATTCTGGAACAAGAGACCCAGGAGAGAAGGGTGAGTTAGGAACCGTGATGACTATAGCATGGGTTCAGCATTGGCGCCAGTGACTTATCACAGTGGTGATATCTTTGCAGAAGCATCAGACTTGTTGTTGGACCTGCCTCCTCCTTGGTCCTCCAGCTCTGCTATTCCCTGAGTCCTGCTCTTTGTTCAGTTTGCATCTTTCTCTTGCCTTCTTGCAGATTCTGCCACCTCTAATATCTTTCTATCAAATGCTAGAAAGAGAGATAGTTAGAGACTATTCATTTTCTTTTTAAAAAAGTGAAGATATCTCAAATTAGTTTATAATTTTTTTTGGCAATGATGCACTCTGACTCAAAACAAAAGACCCTGTTGCAGGTTTGGCTTATTGGCCCATGCTGACCTTCCTTGTGCCAGATTCTCCCCAGGAGACCCCACGTCTGCCCTTTGTTTAGCTGTCATCTTCCTCTGCCACCAAAAGCAGTGTGCTTGCCCACGTCCAAACCTCATGAATACCAGCTCTATTTCCTTTCTTAATCTTCCAGTTCACATGTATATTGAGAAAATGGTTAGGTATTATTTTAAGGGGTGAGGAGAGGGAAAGGACCACCTAATTCCATGTGTTAGGAATTTTGAATTCCTGTTCTGATCCAGTTATCACTGATATTCTCAGTTAATGCTCATTTCAGTGTCATCAAATGGAACAATGGAAGACTTGGAAATGAAGAAAAATACTGATTTTTTTTTTTTTCTGTAGAAAACTGGAAAAACTTAAATAGTACATCCCTCCTGATTATCTGATTATTTTGAGGCCTCTGTACCTTTGATTGTCTTTGAACCACCTATAACTGTCAATTGTAGGTAACTATCTAATAGAAATGCAAGTAATTCTTTTCTGTAGACGTACAAATGCTTCTTTTCCTGATAAGGAGAAATTGGCTTCCTTTGCCCACTATTGAAGAAGCCAGGTTTTTATCCTATTTGTAAGTTTAGCTTAGCATTTCTTACTGCCTTTGTCTGTGGTTCTTTGGATACTCTTTTGAGCTAGTTTTCTCATCAGTTAATAAATTAAATATTATCTTGGACACCTGCATGAAAGATTTTTATCTTGTAAAATAATGATCCTTTAAGAAACTCAACTTATCAACTAGAAAATATACTTTTGGTCCCTAGTGACTTGAACATGGCCAATGAATGGCAGGGGTAAAATTTAAGCCCAGTTTTCCAACTTCAAATTCCACAATGTTCTTACAGGAAAGAAGTAAGAAGTCAAAAAAGTATTCTGTCACTTTTGCAAGTTTTGTGTTTTCATTAGCTTCCTGCTTTCAGTATCTTTATCCTTTGTTTGCCTTACAAACCACTGACAGATTATTATTCTGAAACAATGTTTTATTCCTTTCTCTTTGGCCATTTCTCTCAATGACTTCTAGGGTCAGTTAGAATATTTTGAACTGTGGACTTTGGAGTTTACTCTTCCCCCATCTAAGAGCTGACTCATTGGAAAAGACCCTGATACTAGGAAAGATGGAAGGCTAAAGGAGAAGGGGTCCGCAGAGGATGAGATGGTTCGATATCATCATCTAGTTAATGGACATGAATTTGAGCAAATTCTGGGAGACAGTGAAGGATAGGGCAGCCTGTCCTGCTGAAGTCCATGGAGTCGCAGAGTCAGACATAACTTCGTGACAACACTATCGTGCCCACATATCCTCTAATACTATCTTACAGGCAACGTACCTTGTATTCACTCATTTTGTTTGTTTGTTTTGTTTTCTCTCTTGTGAGACCTTCCCCTAAATCCAGTAAATCCTAAAAAGCTGCTTCCAATCAAATTGAATGTGTCTGGCATGGAGTCATTGTTCTCTCCTCTAAAGTTATATTATTAGCATGTGTCTGTCCAACCATTTGGCAGTCAGTCTTGCAGTTGTTTGCGGGCATGTAGCTATTTATGAATCGTGTTCTTAGAGTCAATATGGTGCACTAAGTAAGAACATAGGCTTTAGAGTGAGACTTTCTCACTTTCCATGCCTTAGCTCTGCCACTTCCTCCTTCAGTAATCTTAGAAAAGCCATATAACTTAGCAATTTTGTTTCTTCGCTTCCAAGAGGAGTTTGAGAGTTCTTAATTAGATTGTTGTGACCATTACCTGAGCTAGTATATGTTGAGTGCTTATGTAAATGTATTTGGTTCAAAATACATGTTGTTTAAAGCTTTACCATTATTATTCACATTATGTCAGTTTTAGTCTTTCTTGACCTAATTTCCTAGTTGAATTTTAAGTTATTTGAGGAGAGAAATAATTTTTTTCAGAAATGTTTCTATAGTATGTGTCACAAATTTGATGCTTGATATAGGAGAAACTGTTGAAAGCTTTTGAATGGGGTTTTGCCAGATTGTAGCTCAGCTCGTAAAGAATCCTCCCACAATGCAGGAGGCCCCAGTTTGACTCCTGGGTCAGGAAGATCCATTGGAGAAGGGATATGCTACCCACTCCCGTATTTTTGGGCCTTCCTGGTAGCTCAAAGGTAAAGAATCTGCCTGCAATGCAGGGGACCTAGATTCAGTCCCTGGGTTGGAAAGATCTCCTGCAGAAGGGAACAGCTACCCACTCTAGTATTCCTGCCTGGAGAATTCCATGGCTTGTCCATGGGTTACAAAGAGTCAGGCATGACTGAATCACTTTCACTTTTATGTGTCAAAGGCAGTGTTGGGACACCATGCAGCGAGGTATTGGAAAAGTTATTGAATCAATGTTTAATTCAGTAATTCCAAACAGGCAATAGTTTTTAATTCAGCTCCAATTAATAAACATTTATTAAGTATTTACCGTGTGCCATACATCAAGATCAGCGATTCAAAGAAACAAGTAACATTCCAATCTTTAAGACACTTAGTACCAGTATTGGAAAATTAGTAAGTAAATGAACATGAATTCCATTTCTGAGGTGTTTAATAGTGTTACTGGTGAGGGTTTCTGGCCTTTCTCAGTCAATAGAAATTTTTAAGAAAGAAAGGTAAGCAATGCTTTATTGTGGTCCGTGTTGTGGTAAGGGTTACCTTTCTTGCTTCTCAAGGGGCAGGTGAGCTAGTTCCTTATTTGGGCTGAGGTGTGAGGGTGGAGTGTGTCCAGGGGTTGATCTGGAGAGGTGGCTTAGGTGGTCTGCTCACCCCTTAGGTGTTGTTGAGTGCAGGGGCCTTACCTTGCTTTTACTCCTGACAACCTGCCTTTGTTCCCTTCAGAAATGTCAGGTGAGTTGTTTCAGTCTTTTTGTATCTTGCCCATAATTTGTCATATGTATCTATACAGTTATTTTTTAGCTCCTTATAGTTTCTTTGTATTCTGTTGCTCTAGGGGATGTTTGTCCGTGGGCAAGCACTGTGGCAAAGGGTTGCAGGTCCCAGGTCCCAGGTCCCAGCCTGTCTCAACAGAAGTATATATAAGCTCAGGAGACAGTGGGAAACAAGGACAGAATTGGTTTCTGGAAGGAGATGATTCTTCTTTTTTGACAACTTCATTTAGATAATTTTCATTTTTATGATTATGTGCCAAACTTATTTTAATTGATAACATGTCAGTAAAAATTAAAAGTTTTTAAATTAATAGGGGAAAAGGCACAATGTAAAAAAAAGAATGGGTCTGGAAAACATGTATATATACATGTATACAAAGGTACATAAACATATATAAATATAAACATAAATATAGATATATAGATATTTATAAGAAAATTTTGTCTAGATATGAGTGATCTCTGGATTAATTTCAGTCTTTGCATATAATGACAAAATAGTATTTTAATTATTGTATGCTGACTGATAAATTGGTACCCAACAACTCATACTCACGGAAAATCTTTCTCTACATTTTTGTAGGATAGATTCTCTGAATTACTCTTCTCAAGGCCTATATCACTTCCTTGTTTCTCATTCTGTAGATGACAGGGCTGAGCATTGGGGTAAGGATAGTATAGAAGACAGCAAGAACCTTGTCCTCTGTTGGAGTATGCAGAAATTTTGAGCATAGATTGAGTTAGCTTTCTTCTTTCATTCTGCTGAGTGCATTCAATTGACAGCAAGGAGAACATGGTCATCAAAAATGACAGGCAAGTGAAAGGCAAAAGAAAAAGATAGTAGTGCTCACAAACACTGTGTACTCTTGTACCCAGGTGTTCATGCAGGCCAGAGTCTCCATGGCTGGGGTATCACAGAAGAAATGATTGATGGCCCTGGATCAACAATAAGGGATATGGAGGGCATATGTGGTGTGGGCACAGGAGTTGATTGAGCCCAGGAGCAGAGCTCCTATTCTCATCAACTCCCATACTTTCCTGATTCTGAGGGGATAATGAAGGGGAAAGCAAATGGCCGCATAATGACCATAAGCCATAGAGGCCAAGAGCATTCCTTCTGCACCCACTGTAGATCTGCAGCAGCCTATCATTTATGTTAAGAAGCTATTTTTAGTTTTCCTTTTGGAGTCTTTTTTGAACAGAAATATTACGTCAAACTTCCTTGAAGTCAGTAACACTATTTGATTCATCTGCTAGTGTTGGAGGGTCTCCTATGGAGGCATGGGTTGGCAGGGGCTCACCACAGGGATGGAGGCCCTGGCAGCAGCATTCCTGGGAAGTCCCCCATGGCCCAAGCCCTCCTGAAGTTTGCTATTAACCCCCACGGAGGTGATTCTTAAGTCAACCCAAAATATGAGGCATTGGAAGGTAAAAGTATGGAGTGTTCTAGCAAAGAGAGCAGATATGTATAGGTCAGATCAACATGGTGGTGTAGAGAACTACAAGAAGTAAAATCCTGATTATGGCACAGACAAAGCGGAGAAGTAATAGGGCTCCATCCTGCCATAAAATAACTTAGACCTGTTTTCTGGATTAATTTCAGTCTTTGCATATAATGACAAAATAGTATTTTAATTATTGTATGCTGACTGATAAATTGGTACCCAACAACTCATACTCACGGAAAATCTTTCTCTACATTTTTGTAGGATAGATTCTCTGAATTACTCTTCTCAAGGCCTATATCACTTCCTTGTTTCTCATTCTGTAGATGACAGGGCTGAGCATTGGGGTAAGGATAGTATAGAAGACAGCAAGAACCTTGTCCTCTGTTGGAGTATGCAGAAATTTTGAGCATAGATTGAGTTAGCTTTCTTCTTTCATTCTGCTGAGTGCATTCAATTGACAGCAAGGAGAACATGGTCATCAAAAATGACAGGCAAGTGAAAGGCAAAAGAAAAAGATAGTAGTGCTCACAAACACTGTGTACTCTTGTACCCAGGTGTTCATGCAGGCCAGAGTCTCCATGGCTGGGGTATCACAGAAGAAATGATTGATGGCCCTGGATCAACAATAAGGGATATGGAGGGCATATGTGGTGTGGGCACAGGAGTTGATTGAGCCCAGGAGCAGAGCTCCTATTCTCATCAACTCCCATACTTTCCTGATTCTGAGGGGATAATGAAGGGGAAAGCGAATGGCCGCATAATGACCATAAGCCATAGAGGCCAAGAGCATTCCTTCTGCACCCACTGTAGATCTGCAGCAGCCTATCATTTATGTTAAGAAGCTATTTTTAGTTTTCCTTTTGGAGTCTTTTTTGAACAGAAATATTACGTCAAACTTCCTTGAAGTCAGTAACACTATTTGATTCATCTGCTAGTGTTGGAGGGTCTCCTATGGAGGCATGGGTTGGCAGGGGCTCACCACAGGGATGGAGGCCCTGGCAGCAGCATTCCTGGGAAGTCCCCCATGGCCCAAGCCCTCCTGAAGTTTGCTATTAACCCCCACGGAGGTGATTCTTAAGTCAACCCAAAATATGAGGCATTGGAAGGTAAAAGTATGGAGTGTTCTAGCAAAGAGAGCAGATATGTATAGGTCAGATCAACATGGTGGTGTAGAGAACTACAAGAAGTAAAATCCTGATTATGGCACAGACAAAGCGGGAGAAGTAATAGGGCTCCATCCTGCCATAAAAATAACTTAGACCTTTCCTGTGGCCAATAGAGAACGTGCGAAGATCTGCATTTCTATAATAAATGATCAAGAACACTTATAAACTCTTGTGATCCTAAATTATGCTTTGTTTTAATGTTACAGAAGTAAAGATAGCACAGTATGAGCACAGTCAATGTGATAGTGACCCCACAACAATCCCAAACAATAACAGCACCTAGTACTAATCCAAGGAACATTTTCATTGTATTCTTTTTTTCTTTCTTTCTTTCTTTCTTTTGGGTGGGGGGCGGATTGGGGAGGGAGGAGGGTGGGCAGGCCACTTCTGTTGGTCTTTCATTTATCTATTTTCATCCATCTTTTTTTGTTCTTTGGCCCGTGTGGGCCTCCCATCGCAGTGGCCTCTGCTGTTGCAGAGCACTGGCTCTGGGCGCATGTGCTCTAGAGCTCTGGCTCAGTAATTGGACACATTGATCCAGTTGCTCCGCAGCACGTGGGATCTTCCCAGGCCAGGGATGGAACTGGCGGCTCTTGCACTGCAAGGCGGTGTCCTTACCCACTGGACCACCAGGGAAGCCCCATTGTATTTTTTTTTTTTAATTTATCTTTTTGGGGGGTGGAGGGGGAGGGAGGGGGATGGGTGGGCCACTTCTATTGGTCTTTCATTTCTCTATTTTCATCCATCTTTGTGCTTTGGCTCCTGTGGGCCTCCCATCGCGGTGGCCTCTGTTGTCGCAGAGCACCGGCTCTGGGCACATGTGCTCCAGAGCTCCGGCTCGGTAACTGAACACATCCGTCCAGTCGCTCCGTGGCACGTGGGATCTTCCCAGGCCAGGGATCGAACTGGCGCCCCTTGCACTGCAAGGCGGTGTCCTTACCCACTGGACCACCAGGGGAAGCCCCTATTGTATTCTTTTTATTTTTAGATTTATGTATTTTTTTATTTTAGGCGGGGGTCGGATTGGGGAGGGAGGGGAGTGGGCAGGCCACTTCTATTGGTCTTTCATTTCTCTATTTTCATCCGTCTTCGTTCTTTGGCTCCTGTGGGCCTCCCATCCCGGTGGCGTCTGTAGTTGCAGAGTACTGGCTCTGGGCGCATGTGCTCCACAACTCCAGCTGGGTCGTTGGACACATCAGTCCAGCTGCTCCGCGGCACGTGGGATCTTCCCAGGCCAGGAATCGAACCGGCGCCCCTTGCACTGCAAGGCGGTGTCCTTACCCACTGGACTACCAGGGGAAGCCCTCATTGTATTCTTAACAGGAAATTAACAGGGAAATACACTATGGGTTTTGTGTGGTTATTTTTTTTCTTTTGATTGATTTTTGACTGTGCTGGGTCTTCATTGCTGGGTGGGCTTTTCTCTAGGTGTGGCAAGAGGGAGCTACTCTCTAGTTCCTGTGTGCTGGCATCTCACTGCTCTGATTTCTCTTGTTACAGAGCACAGGCTCTAGAGCGCAGGCTCAGTAGTTGTGGCACACAGGCTTAATTGCTCTGAGGCACATGGGATCTTCCCAGATCAGGGATTGAACCCATGTCTCCTGCACTGGCAGGTGGATTCTTTGCCACTGAGACACCTGAAAAGCCCCGCTATGGTTATTTTTTAGGATAACTCTTAGAATGTAAAGTCCCAACACATGTGCTATCGCTTTTGAGATAAATTAGCTGTCTCATTAAAAGGAAGGGTCTTCTGAAGTGACACATATTTCAGAAAATATGAAAGAAAGAGAGATGAGAGGAGAGGGAACCCCAGCAAGGTCACTACTTAGAAGAACTGAAAGCTGTTACCAAGCTAGTAACTGCTTGCCTTATGACAGCACAATAAATCAAGGGAGGTGTTGGGGCAAGGAATTGTGATTTTATTTGGAAAGCCCATAAACCAAGAATGCAGTGTCTCAAAGAACCATCTTGCCTGAGTTAGAATTTAGGCTTTTTTAATATTAAAAGGGCAGGAGGTGGTTGCAAACTTTTAGGTGTTATAAGTTCTTGCAGCTCTCCATTAGGTCTGTTCATGATGTTCTGTAAACCTTCCAACAAGACAATTGTGATTTTCTGTTATACAACTGTTTATCTCTGTATAAATGGAAAGGTGATATTTATATCTTTTAAAAGTCAAAGTCCTGAGAATGGGCTCTCCTTTATATTTCAGGCTATCGGTAACATTCTCAATTTGTAGCAAATGCAATAGAGTACAAAGTTAAAGTAAAATAAGTAGATCCAACATGGAATCAGATTTGTTCTTCCCTATCACAAAGTCACCAGAACCTCAAAGCAGTGGCTGGTGGCGGATGATCAGGTGATGAAGACTCTCTGACTGACCAACCTTTACCTATTGGTGGCTTCATGTTTATGGCGGAAAATTATAAAATAGTAAATGCTGTGGAAAGAGATAGCTTAGAAATTAACAGGGAAATACACTATGGGTTTTGTGTGGTTATTTTTTTTCTTTTGATTGATTTTTGACTGTGCTGGGTCTTCATTGCTGGGTGGGCTTTTCTCTAGGTGTGGCAAGAGGGAGCTACTCTCTAGTTCCTGTGTGCTGGCATCTCACTGCTCTGATTTCTCTTGTTACAGAGCACAGGCTCTAGAGCGCAGGCTCAGTAGTTGTGGCACACAGGCTTAATTGCTCTGAGGCACATGGGATCTTCCCAGATCAGGGATTGAACCCATGTCTCCTGCACTGGCAGGTGGATTCTTTGCCACTGAGACACCTGAAAAGCCCCGCTATGGTTATTTTTTAGGATAACTCTTAGAATGTAAAGTCCCAACACATGTGCTATCGCTTTTGAGATAAATTAGCTGTCTCATTAAAAGGAAGGGTCTTCTGAAGTGACACATATTTCAGAAAATATGAAAGAAAGAGAGATGAGAGGAGAGGGAACCCCAGCAAGGTCACTACTTAGAAGAACTGAAAGCTGTTACCAAGCTAGTAACTGCTTGCCTTATGACAGCACAATAAATCAAGGGAGGTGTTGGGGCAAGGAATTGTGATTTTATTTGGAAAGCCCATAAACCAAGAATGCAGTGTCTCAAAGAACCATCTTGCCTGAGTTAGAATTTAGGCTTTTTTAATATTAAAAGGGCAGGAGGTGGTTGCAAACTTTTAGGTGTTATAAGTTCTTGCAGCTCTCCATTAGGTCTGTTCATGATGTTCTGTAAACCTTCCAACAAGACAATTGTGATTTTCTGTTATACAACTGTTTATCTCTGTATAAATGGAAAGGTGATATTTATATCTTTTAAAAGTCAAAGTCCTGAGAATGGGCTCTCCTTTATATTTCAGGCTATCGGTAACATTCTCAATTTGTAGCAAATGCAATAGAGTACAAAGTTAAAGTAAAATAAGTAGATCCAACATGGAATCAGATTTGTTCTTCCCTATCACAAAGTCACCAGAACCTCAAAGCAGTGGCTGGTGGCGGATGATCAGGTGATGAAGACTCTCTGACTGACCAACCTTTACCTATTGGTGGCTTCATGTTTATGGCGGAAAATTATAAAATAGTAAATGCTGTGGAAAGAGATAGCTTGACATTTTGAAGGCTGTTTTCACTCTTCTGTCAAATATTTAACTTCTACCATGCTGCATGTTCTTGCATTCATTGTCTTGTGTTGTCCTACTGATGTATTGTCTGATAGTTGTTCATTGCTAATCAAGTTGAAATAAATCATGTTGTATGTTGAACTGAGCTAATTTCTACCCTCGCTTATTCATCTGACAGGGTGGTTTTAGAACAGCAAGTTCTACAAGTGTCAGGACACAAACAAACCTTCATTACAGAAGCAATTCACTAATATTACATAAATCATAAGAAACAAAGAATACCACGTTCTAATAGGCAGACTTTTCAATCATCTCGCAAAAGAACACTCTCAAATTTATAAATATGTATTCTCAGCTTGCAATATTAAAAGTTCTTGTAGCTGCTGGATTAAAATTATTATTCATATAATTCATGCAACAGAAGTGTGCCTAAGTCATTAGTTTCTGGGAACAGTTTGTATATATATATTATGTATTTATATACTTGCATGAAATTTAAAAATTATGTTCATCAATGAAAAGAATATATATGTATAAATCTCTCAGCAGTGGATACTGAACGTTTCTAATCATAAAGGAATTGTCTCTTCATAAAAAAAGGCAGTATTCAGCAAAATATGGAAGTCAGTGACAGTCTTATTGACAAATGACAGATGTGTTGATAAGGTGAAGTAGTGTGTGATATAATAGTACTGTTTCTATTTGAAAAGTGTATAGTAAGGCTTCCCTGGTGGCTGCCCATGCAGAATATACAATTCCATCTCTAATCCAGGAAGATCCCACATGCTGCAGAGCAGCTAAGCCTGTGCCCCACAGCTGTTGAACCTGTGCTCCAGAGCCTGGAAGCTGCTACTACTGAGCCCATGTGCCATAGCTATGAGCACCCTAGAGTCCACACTAAAAGAGCAATAAGACTAGCATATTGGTGGCTTCATGTTTATGGCGGAAATTTTTATCACAAATCAGAACCTCAAAGCAGTGGCTGGTGGCGGATGATCAGGTGATGAAGACTCTCTGACTGACCAACCTTTACCTATTGGTGGCTTCATGTTTATGGCGGAAAATTATAAAATAGTAAATGCTGTGGAAAGAGATAGCTTGACATTTTGAAGGCTGTTTTCACTCTTCTGTCAAATATTTAACTTCTACCATGCTGCATGTTCTTGCATTCATTGTCTTGTGTTGTCCTACTGATGTATTGTCTGATAGTTGTTCATTGCTAATCAAGTTGAAATAAATCATGTTGTATGTTGAACTGAGCTAATTTCTACCCTCGCTTATTCATCTGACAGGGTGGTTTTAGAACAGCAAGTTCTACAAGTGTCAGGACACAAACAAACCTTCATTACAGAAGCAATTCACTAATATTACATAAATCATAAGAAACAAAGAATACCACGTTCTAATAGGCAGACTTTTCAATCATCTCGCAAAAGAACACTCTCAAATTTATAAATATGTATTCTCAGCTTGCAATATTAAAAGTTCTTGTAGCTGCTGGATTAAAATTATTATTCATATAATTCATGCAACAGAAGTGTGCCTAAGTCATTAGTTTCTGGGAACAGTTTGTATATATATATTATGTATTTATATACTTGCATGAAATTTAAAAATTATGTTCATCAATGAAAAGAATATATATGTATAAATCTCTCAGCAGTGGATACTGAACGTTTCTAATCATAAAGGAATTGTCTCTTCATAAAAAAAGGCAGTATTCAGCAAAATATGGAAGTCAGTGACAGTCTTATTGACAAATGACAGATGTGTTGATAAGGTGAAGTAGTGTGTGATATAATAGTACTGTTTCTATTTGAAAAGTGTATAGTAAGGCTTCCCTGGTGGCTGCCCATGCAGAATATACAATTCCATCTCTAATCCAGGAAGATCCCACATGCTGCAGAGCAGCTAAGCCTGTGCCCCACAGCTGTTGAACCTGTGCTCCAGAGCCTGGAAGCTGCTACTACTGAGCCCATGTGCCATAGCTATGAGCACCCTAGAGTCCACACTAAGAGAAGTCACTGCAATAAGAAGCCTGAGCACTGGAACCAGAGAAAACAAAGACCTAGCACAACCATAAATAAATGGATATTAAAAAAAAAAAAAAAAGTGAAGAGTGAAAGTGGCACAGTAGTGTCCAACTCTGTGCGACACCATGGAATTTTCCAGGCAAGAATACTGGAGTGAGTAGCCATTCCTCTTCCAGGGGATCAGCCCAACCCAGGGATTGAACCCAAGTTTCCCACATTGCAGCTGATTCTTTTCTGTCTGAGCCACAAGGGAAGCCCATTAAAAAAAAAAAAAAAAGTGAATAGTCCTGTCTATTCTGATGAACTTGGTTTTATTCAGCTAATTTCATGATCTAGTGCCACAATTAATAATCAATGAGTTCAGAGTAGGATCTCTTTAAAACCTATTTTGCTATAAGCTCATGTGATATGAATACTTTGGTACTTATTTTTATTGAAAAACTGAGGAATATAATATCTCGTTCAATGCGTATCCAGGAACTGTTATTTCCTTATAGCTAATTAATCAAATTACTGCATCTTTCCAGAGACTAATATAAGACCTCTTTCAGAGATGCAAAGAACTGATTAAAAATAAAATCAGTTTCCCAGACTCACAGATGTATGGAACAGACAGTAGTTGCCAGGTGGAAGTGGGGAGGGTGAGGGGTAGATTGGAAATTTGGGGTTAGTAAATGCAAACTATTACGTATAGAACAGGTAAACAGCAATGTCCTGGTATATAGCACAGGGTACTACATGCAGTATCCTGGGATAAATGATAATAAAAAAGAATATAATTTAAAAATGGATATATGTGTAATAAAACCAATTCACTTTCCTGTTCAGAAATTAGCACAACATTGTAAATCAACTATACTTCAATAAAATCAGTTTCCACATTAAAAGAAAAACTAAGCAAAAAATGAGTGAAATAAATAGAAGTAGAAAATAAGATAAAGTCCCAAGGATCAGCTTGACAGAAAAGATGATCTTGAGAAGCTGATAAATATGGTTCAAAATTATCTCCAGATAAAATAGTAAGTACAAATAACTTGTAGGTTTATATTTTTAGATATTTATTTCTAAAAATGATTTAGGAATAGTTAATAATCATCTGTGAATGTCACTCAGTCGCACCCAACTCTTTGCGATCCCATGGACTGTAGCTAACCAGGTTCCTCTGTCCATGGAATTCTCCAGGCAAGAAAATTGGAATGGGTAGCTGTTTCCTTCTTCAGGGGATCTTCCTGACCCAGGGATCCAACCTGGGTCTCCCACATTGTAAGCAGATTGTTTACCATCTGAGCCAATGGGTTAACTATTTAATGAATAAGCTTTATTGAATTTTTATATTCTGAAAAAAATGCTTGTCTTTAAAATTTACTTAAAATCTAAACATTATGGCACCCCAAGGAGGTTTTTATTACACAGACAATTGGGTTTCCCACTTCTTTTTCTTTCTGGAAGAAAGATTTACTCTTGAGGTATAATCAGTGCTGTACTTAGCTAGTGATCATTTTCAATTTTACTTACAGTTTTTCAGCTCTTAAAGCATTGCCAGTTCAGCTCCATCTTTATCAACTAGTTGTTGTTATAGGTTTGATTATAGGCACATGAGTGCCTCATGTACTCATGTTAGTCTGTAGTAACAGTACTTCAGCATTTTGTGAATAAACAAAGACTGAGTCATTTGGGCTGCATTGCTGACCTCAAGCAGCAGTGGGCTTCTCCATGTCGAACCTGGCAGCAGGAGATTCAGAATTGAATCTCTTCTCCTTCCCTACTCCTGGGTTATAAATCACTTGAAATATATCAGTTAGTAGAATGTACTAGAGGGTAGCAAGGGAAATGCAGTTCCTACTCACTGGAGCTCAGCTTTGATTTTTTAACCTCCCTATCCTACCCTTCCAGAACCCACACATTCCCATTCCAAAACTGATTTTATAAAGACATGTTAAACATAATGATGAAACTTGGAGTGAACTATAGGAAATTTGCAGTGAGATTTTTTTTTGAACTTCAGCTACATTTTCCAACTTTGTGAGGCACCTTATCATCAAATAAAATGGACAATAATGTAACCAACGAGACAAATCCTCACTGCATGAACTCTCTTGTATTCACTGAAACCTCAATACCCTGTGGTCAAGAAATCTGATGTGGAGGCTATCTTCTCAAAATATGGCAAAATTGTTGGTTGCTCTGTTCATAAGGGCTGGGCGTTTGTTCCATGTGTTAATGAGGTAAACATCCAAGCTTCTGCGGCAGGAGAGGATGGAAGAATGGTTGCTGGCCAGGTCTTAAATATTAATCTGGCCACACAGCCAAAAGTGAACCGAGGAAGATGGTGTGAAATGATCTGCAGTGGAGATGTGCGGCCCCTCTCTTGACTTGGACTATGACTTTCAAAGGAATTATTAAGACAGGATGTCCAGTTACCCAGCAGGGGTTCCTCCTCCTCCTGTTGCTCAGGCTGTAGTGCCCTCAAAATGCCAGGGTGTTTCAAGAAACACCTTATGAAGGGGCATAGTGTCTTCAATTCTAAGAGAGAACAGTGGGGATCTTCTTCTAAGTCTGGAAAGTTGAAAAGGGATGACCTCAGACCATTAAAAAGGAGTTGACCCAGATAAAATAAAAAGTGGATTCTCTAGTGGAAAGCCTGGAAAAAGGTTGAAAAGGAACAGAGCTAACAAGGAGCAGAGATGAAGAATGATGAGTCAGAATAGGAGCAGAGCAGCAGCTCCCTGAAGAAAGAAGAGACTAATGTGAAGATGGAGTCTGGGGGTGCAGATGACTCTGCTCAAGAAGGGGACCTCCTGGATGGTGGTAACGAAGATCAGGCGATTACCTGCTGGAGTTGATCAAGGATGATGAGAGAGGCTGAGGAAGAAGAGGATGACAGAGACAGTGCCCATGGTGAGGATGACGCTTAAGCACACAGTGGGGTTTAGAAATCTTGTCCCATTATTTCTTTACCTAGGCGCTTGTCTGAGATCAACATTTTCACCAGATCCTTTCCCCTAGCATTGTCAGCACAGACTCACTGTTCTCCCTACCCTTGTCCTTCCCATGTCCATTAATTCATACTGCCCCGCACTTAGTCCCATTTTCATTTCCTTTGACGCCCCTAGTTGTTGTCTGTAAATTTACCCTGTAAATTTTGCCTTTAATATTGTTACCTCTTTATGACTTAACAATGAAAGAGGATATACGATTTTTATCAACTGTCTCCAAAATAATCTCTTGTTATGCAGGGATGACAGTTCTTTCCATTCATATAGAAGTTCATCCCTAACTACAAATGCAATCTCTTTAGTTGATTATCACCTGAGGACAGCTTTGAGTTGAGGTATGTGTATTATAGCCCATGTATGAGTGCTGTGTGGAGCTGTTCAACACAAATGTAGCAAAGTATTTTTATGAATGAGAGTTAGCACGCCAAACGCATTTTCTAGAAAAATAACTAGTGTAATAAACTTAAGATTTATTTCTAAAGTTGATACTATGGGTTATTTTTGTGGACAGCCTCATGTTTGGGAACTTGTTTTTCAAAATACACAAGTCTTTATTAAACTAGGAATTTGGAGAAAACAAAACAAACAAAAAACAAACAGTAGTTTGGCCTATAAATTAAAAACAACAACAAAATAAACAACTTTGAGGTGTGAAGTTTCCCAGACCATTAACTTGTAAGTGAAATTTCATTGTTGAAATTCTATCCCTAAAATGTATTTTACTTGCTCACTTGCTGCTAACAATATTTTATCACAATGGGTTTGTTTTATTCTTCTCACCTATAGGAGCAGCGAGCTAACAAGGAGCCAGAATAGGAGCAGAGCAGCAGGTCCCTGAAGAAAGAAGAGACTAATGTGAAGATGGAGTCTGGGGGTGCAGATGACTCTGCTCAAGAAGGGGACCTCCTGGATGGTGGTAACGAAGATCAGGCGATTACCTGCTGGAGTTGATCAAGGATGATGAGAGAGGCTGAGGAAGAAGAGGATGACAGAGACAGTGCCCATGGTGAGGATGACGCTTAAGCACACAGTGGGGTTTAGAAATCTTGTCCCATTATTTCTTTACCTAGGCGCTTGTCTGAGATCAACATTTTCACCAGATCCTTTCCCCTAGCATTGTCAGCACAGACTCACTGTTCTCCCTACCCTTGTCCTTCCCATGTCCATTAATTCATACTGCCCCGCACTTAGTCCCATTTTCATTTCCTTTGACGCCCCTAGTTGTTGTCTGTAAATTTACCCTGTAAATTTTGCCTTTAATATTGTTACCTCTTTATGACTTAACAATGAAAGAGGATATACGATTTTTATCAACTGTCTCCAAAATAATCTCTTGTTATGCAGGGATGACAGTTCTTTCCATTCATATAGAAGTTCATCCCTAACTACAAATGCAATCTCTTTAGTTGATTATCACCTGAGGACAGCTTTGAGTTGAGGTATGTGTATTATAGCCCATGTATGAGTGCTGTGTGGAGCTGTTCAACACAAATGTAGCAAAGTATTTTTATGAATGAGAGTTAGCACGCCAAACGCATTTTCTAGAAAAATAACTAGTGTAATAAACTTAAGATTTATTTCTAAAGTTGATACTATGGGTTATTTTTGTGGACAGCCTCATGTTTGGGAACTTGTTTTTCAAAATACACAAGTCTTTATTAAACTAGGAATTTGGAGAAAACAAAACAAACAAAAAACAAACAGTAGTTTGGCCTATAAATTAAAAACAACAACAAAATAAACAACTTTGAGGTGTGAAGTTTCCCAGACCATTAACTTGTAAGTGAAATTTCATTGTTGAAATTCTATCCCTAAAATGTATTTTACTTGCTCACTTGCTGCTAACAATATTTTTTATCACAATGGGTTTGTTTTATTCTTCTCCAGTTCTTTCTTTCTGTCTAATTAGTTTTCAACATTTAAATTCAGCAAATACTGTTTAAGAGCCAATTATGTGTCATTGTGTTATTGAATCTACATTCTTTCCCCTGAGGATATTAGCATGTTTGTTTTACAGATAAGAAAATCGGTTTAGCAGTGTTAAAGGACTGTAGTAATTGACAGGGGGTAGGTAATTGAATATAAAACTTTTAACATTTTTTTAATACAACACCCCACCAACTGCTAAAATTAGTACAATTCCTCATGGTTTGTCCTTAGTGGATGCTCTATTCACATCTCAGTTTTTATGTCAACACTCCTTAGCCACACACTTTAATTCAGCAACCTCTTAGGGCCTTGAAGATCTAGTACTATCCACTAGTACTATCCATTGAGTTCTCAGTGCAGGACAGAATTTGTCCAGGATATCTGAATGCTCCCACATCTAAACACAAAAGTTCCCCTCACTTGGCTCCGTTCTAATTTCCCTTTAAATGTTTCATTTAGATTGTTACTTGGGATAGCAAATTGATTGCTTTTATAAAAGATCATTGGATATTAATTTCTGTTTCCTGGAAAATAATTATTAAAATTTCTTTCTACTTAAAGACAAAAGAAACTGCAAGGTCAATCTGTAGGGTTTGATGGATGGATGCACCAGTAATTTTAAAGATAAAATTGACAAAATAACAAAATTCATTTAGGATATCCTAGAGAGTTAGCACGCAAAATTTCAGAAAAATAACTAGTGTAATAAACTTAAGATTTATTTCTAAAGTTGATACTATGGGTTATTTTTGTGGACAGCCTCATGTTTGGGAACTTGTTTTCAAAATACACAAGTCTTTATTAAACTAGGAATTTGGAGAAAACAAAACAAACAAAAAACAAACAGTAGTTTGGCCTATAAATTAAAAACAACAACAAAATAAACAACTTTGAGGTGTGAAGTTTCCCAGACCATTAACTTGTAAGTGAAATTTCATTGTTGAAATTCTATCCCTAAAATGTATTTTACTTGCTCACTTGCTGCTAACAATATTTTTTATCACAATGGGTTTGTTTTATTCTTCTCCAGTTCTTTCTTTCTGTCTAATTAGTTTTCAACATTTAAATTCAGCAAATACTGTTTAAGAGCCAATTATGTGTCATTGTGTTATTGAATCTACATTCTTTCCCCTGAGGATATTAGCATGTTTGTTTTACAGATAAGAAAATCGGTTTAGCAGTGTTAAAGGACTGTAGTAATTGACAGGGGGTAGGTAATTGAATATAAAACTTTTAACATTTTTTTAATACAACACCCCACCAACTGCTAAAATTAGTACAATTCCTCATGGTTTGTCCTTAGTGGATGCTCTATTCACATCTCAGTTTTTATGTCAACACTCCTTAGCCACACACTTTAATTCAGCAACCTCTTAGGGCCTTGAAGATCTAGTACTATCCACTAGTACTATCCATTGAGTTCTCAGTGCAGGACAGAATTTGTCCAGGATATCTGAATGCTCCCACATCTAAACACAAAAGTTCCCCTCACTTGGCTCCGTTCTAATTTCCCTTTAAATGTTTCATTTAGATTGTTACTTGGGATAGCAAATTGATTGCTTTTATAAAAGATCATTGGATATTAATTTCTGTTTCCTGGAAAATAATTATTAAAATTTCTTTCTACTTAAAGACAAAAGAAACTGCAAGGTCAATCTGTAGGGTTTGATGGATGGATGCACCAGTAATTTTAAAGATAAAAATTGACAATAACAATTTCATTAGCATATCCTAGTGAGTTAGGATATTTGCGTAAAAAAAAGAAAACTGTCTGTCTGGAGTTGGAGGTGGAAGTGCAAACAGGCTTCGTAAGAAGGGTGACCATATGTTCTGTTTTTGCCTAGGGCAGTCCCAGCTTATGCCTGGTGTCCTGTCAGTTCATTCTGGGTTAAGATCCATCCAGACTCTTTTTAAGGACATGTTTTTATTATTTATTTTATAAAAATGAGCTGGGCTGGGTTTGACAGATTTTTGCTTTATTTGCAGCTTCTGTTATAATCTGGTTTAGAATTTTGTCAGACCCAGGTGCAACAAAGAGATTTCTTATTTTGAAATGTGAAAGACACCAGCCAATCTCTCTATTCCCACTACTTTGGCTTCAGCTTCTCTTCAAAGACTGCGTGTTTTGTGCTTGCTGTTAAAACAAAAGGCTCTCAGTCCTCAAGACTAGCTACCTCCTTTGTGGCAGATTCACAAAACTGCCAGGTTAGAGAAAATGGGGAAATTTTTGTTTGTGGTTTGGAAGATGTGTACAGAAAACAGGGAGAACAATCCAATTCCTAGAGAACAGTCTGTAATATCTTTGTCATTTATTGTATGGTTTAAATGTACAACTATGGGCATGGTTTAGAAAACTTTTTTTCTTTTTTTTTTGAAGTAAACCTTTTTACCAGCAATAACAGAGGAAAAAAATGAGATGATTGTTTAATGAGATGTTAGGTACCAGATTTACAGTTCTTTTAAATAAACATGTCCCTTGCACAAGAAGTTTGCTAGTATTTCTAGTCCATTATGGAGACTATATACATGTCACCAACCACAGGACCACCAGAAGATGGAAATTTGCTGAAGCAGAACCAGAATCCTCTTCAAATTCTGTTTGTATTTGGTTCAAAATGAGTTAGAAGTTTAAAATCAAAGTAGCCCAAGAATAGAGTGGCAAAATATTCATATTCTGAGTGTGTAACAAACTGTGACTATTGCAGACAATGCTTCCAAATAGGAGCATATTGAATTAGATCCTCACAAAAGGAGAAACTAAGCAAATGACAAGATCTCAATTGGTATTGAAGACTTAATTTTGGAATTTTGTAATTGCATTTTGAAATGCCTTGAGTTATGGGGAAAATGTTTCTTGGCAGTCCTCTTTGAATATATTTGTATATCTTGAAGTATTTAAATTTCTATGTACATTCAAAGGAATCATAACAGGCATGACTTATTGATGTATTATATAAAATGTCTGGCAAAGATGTATTTTATAAAAACAAAGGCACAAAGCCCCAATATCTATATCTATAAGAATATTTATATGTTTCAATTTAAAAATATTAAAATTGAGGTTATACTTCATTTATCATGATTTGGTTTTTGCTTACCAAGTACCTTAGCACTTACAGAAATAATAACTATGCACTTAAAGTTTTTTGGTGTATCTGTTTATTAAGGGCTTCCCTGGTAGTTCAGCTGGTAAAGAATCTACCTGCAATGCAGGAGACCTGCATTGGATCCCTGGGTTGGGAAGATCTCCCAGAGAAGGGAGTGGCAACCCACTCCAGTATTCTTGCCTGGAGAATCCTATCACTCATTCATGGGGTCCTAAAGAGTCTGACAAGACTGAATGACTTTCACTCACTTAATCATTAGATCAAAGCAGATCAAAACTACAATGAGACAGCACCTCACAGTGGTCAGAATGGCTATCATTAAAATGTCTATAAATTAAACAAATACTGGAGAGGGTGCGGAGAAAAGAAAAACCCGTTGGTGGGAATGTAAATTTGTGCATGAAAGGACCATAGGGTAGGAAAGTGGTTTGGGTTTGAAGCAGAAAAGAAAAGAAAGGAGACGGACCTCAGCAGAAGCAGGTTGCTTTATTAGAGCAGTGAGGGGCGACGTCTCTCCGCAGAACAGACTGAGCACTTAAGCGCCGTGGGGAGGGTCCTTTTATTCACAAACAGGAGAGAGTATTGGTGGGACTGGAAAAAATTTAGTTTGCTGAGCTGGGGGTTTCTGGAAGGGACCTAGTAAGCTTGTGGTCTAGGGGCAGGCTTCTTTGCGATGTCTATCACGTCTTCTCCCAGATCCCGGATCAGAGAAACAGGAACAGATAATGTGGCAGGCTGTTTATGATCCGGGGAGTGGGGTTGGGTGTTGCTGCCAACTGTCATGTCCTCAGTGTGGGCCCCTTCAGTGCAGCCACTGTGGAGAATAGTATGGAAGTTCTCATTGGTGTGGCTTCTCTTACTGCATGCCCACTGGCTCTGGGCAGGCAGGCTACAGTAATTGAAGCCCTTGGGCCCTAGAACAGGGACCCTGTACTTGTGGCACATAGGCTTAGCTGCTCCACAGCATGTGGAACCTTCCCTTCGAACCCGTTTCCCCTGCATTGGTGGGTGGATTCTTATCCACTGTACCACCAGGGAAGTCTACTTCACCAATATATTAAAACCCAATTATCCATTGTTAATTAAGTGTTTTTAAAGTTATCTAGTTATTTTTATCGCTCCATTGACTGTTCAATATACTCTGATTTGCATGATAGATTATATGGTCTTCCTTCTCATGTTTGAAGGATATATGAAAATTAATCAAATAAAAGGAAGGAAGGGAGGGCATTCCAGAAATTTGAGTCTACTATTGAGTCTGCTTGAAGCTGCTGTTCTCTATCTCTGTACCTTTGGAAACAGAGCTGCCACAGCTGGAGCGCTCATCTCTTTCTGTAATGGGACAGTTTTAGAGGCGACCGGACAGATGCCGTCAGAGCTGTCAACTATCAGTTGCCTGGAAATTGTAAATTGGTACTTTTAAGCTATGGCAATCCTATTCCACAAATAAAGAGTTCTAAAGAGGATTATATATATATATATATATATATATAGATAGATAGATAGATAGATAGATAGATAGATAGATAGATATAAACTTGTATTATCTCACAAGTGTTTGTCAGGTTTTCTTTCCTTTTAAAATTCATTTTTTGGGGGGCAAAATAAAATTTAAAAGTATTTAGTAAAAACATTTTTAACTGGTTGAGAGGACAAATTGGCATCAAGTAGGAGAACTATATATAACTGTCAATGAGGAATTGGAACAGATCTTCAGTTCAGGCATTATAAATTAAATCAGGATGCTTTAATGATAATGAACTTCAAAAATAATGAACCATTCATTGAAATACTCCCAATATTTTCCACTTGGTCATCTTAAGGCTTGTTGAAATGGAGGACAAATATATACAGAAGTATATCAAGTAATTAAGAACTGTGTTTCCTAGCTCTATTAATAAGCAGGTGATCTAAAGAGATCAAAAGAGAGATCAAGTGATGATTGTGCCTAACCTATCCATCCACTCCTGTATCTGCCTATGCACCTACCCACTACTCAGTTATTCATATGCTCAACTAATAGTATGAGTATGCATACTTCTGTTGACATATTTCCTTGCGAAGAATTCAAAGGCCTGACCCTGATCTTCAGGTGGGTGGATTCTTATCCACTGTACCACCAGGGAAGTCTACTTCACCAATATATTAAAACCCAATTATCCATTGTTAATTAAGTGTTTTTAAAGTTATCTAGTTATTTTTATCGCTCCATTGACTGTTCAATATACTCTGATTTGCATGATAGATTATATGGTCTTCCTTCTCATGTTTGAAGGATATATGAAAATTAATCAAATAAAAGGAAGGAAGGGAGGGCATTCCAGAAATTTGAGTCTACTATTGAGTCTGCTTGAAGCTGCTGTTCTCTATCTCTGTACCTTTGGAAACAGAGCTGCCACAGCTGGAGCGCTCATCTCTTTCTGTAATGGGACAGTTTTAGAGGCGACCGGACAGATGCCGTCAGAGCTGTCAACTATCAGTTGCCTGGAAATTGTAAATTGGTACTTTTAAGCTATGGCAATCCTATTCCACAAATAAAGAGTTCTAAAGAGGATTATATATATATATATATATATATAGATAGATAGATAGATAGATAGATAGATAGATAGATAGATATAAACTTGTATTATCTCACAAGTGTTTGTCAGGTTTTCTTTCCTTTTAAAATTCATTTTTTGGGGGGCAAAATAAAATTTAAAAGTATTTAGTAAAAACATTTTAACTGGTTGAGAGGACAAATTGGCATCAAGTAGGAGAACTATATATAACTGTCAATGAGGAATTGGAACAGATCTTCAGTTCAGGCATTATAAATTAAATCAGGATGCTTTAATGATAATGAACTTCAAAAATAATGAACCATTCATTGAAATACTCCCAATATTTTCCACTTGGTCATCTTAAGGCTTGTTGAAATGGAGGACAAATATATACAGAAGTATATCAAGTAATTAAGAACTGTGTTTCCTAGCTCTATTAATAAGCAGGTGATCTAAAGAGATCAAAAGAGAGATCAAGTGATGATTGTGCCTAACCTATCCATCCACTCCTGTATCTGCCTATGCACCTACCCACTACTCAGTTATTCATATGCTCAACTAATAGTATGAGTATGCATACTTCTGTTGACATATTTCCTTGCGAAGAATTCAAAGGCCTGACCCTGATCTTCAGGTGCTTACAGTCTTTTGCAGGGGTTCAAATCAGCAGATATATTTCAGTGTGGCTAGGAGACTTCTGCTTATATACTAACACTTTGGAGTGAGATGAGTTATTTTCTGAGAATTTAGAAAATTATTATCTTACAGAGTTATACTTCATGCTAGTAAAATGCTCATTCTTGGATAAATATAATTTACACTTAACTGTTCTACTTCATTTAATTTTTTTTAAGTATCTAGCAATGTTTTATTTATTTATCAACTGCACATAAAGGATCTTCGTCTCCAAACCAAGGACTGAACCCACGTCCCTTGTGTCGGGAGCATTTAACCAGTGGACCTCAAGGGAAGTCCCCATTTAAGCAAATTTTTATTGATTACTTATGAGAGGCACAGGAGTAGAGACATCTTGTAAAACAACATCCTTGAACATGAACAATAATAATAGTAATAATTTGAAAATTATCCTGCTGGTGCTCTGGGAGGCCAGGGAAGGTGTATCTAATATGACCCTTGTCTGAGAGTTGGGGAGAGATGGGGCAAGTGTCAGGAAAGACTTCTGGGAAACGTCTTAAAGAATGCATGAAAATTAACCTTGTAAGAGAAGGAAGGGAGGGGCATTCCTGGCAGTGGGAAGGGTATGAGCCAAGGCACACAGGTGATAAAATGTACAGTGGAGAACTGTAGTAAACCAGTACTGCAGAAGCAGAAAGAGGAAAGCATCGTGGGCAGAGATGAGCTGGAGCTGATGGCTGGAATCTGTCACACAGGGACTTTCATGGGCTTTCAAGTAGCTTCAGTCTAGAGACATCATTGAAATAATCTTAATTTGGAGGGGGATTAGGGAAAAGGTCAGTTTTTAGTCTAGATCAGGTTTCTCAATCTTAGACAAAGAACATTTGGGCCAGGGAGTTATCTGCACTGTTGGGTGGTAGGGGAGACGGTCCTGTTTGTTAAAGGATGTTGAGCAACATCTCTGGTCTAAACCCTCTAGATACCTGGAACATTATTACCAGCTCCAACAGCCAAACATGTCTTCAGTTATTGCCAGTGTAGTGTCCCCTGAAGGAGGCAGAATCACCCTCAGTTATAGATGAATTACCCAGATTGTGAATTTTAAAAGATCAGAGCTGAATATACAGGTGAAGATTAGAGTGAGAAGCCAGGCAGATAAGGGCAGATCATTTGGGAAACACTAGGATGGAAAACATCAGAAGAAAGAGAAACAGGGCAAGAGGACGCTGGGAGGAACCTTGGGTTTGGGTTTTTTTTTTTTTTTTTAATTTGTATTGGAGTTAGTTGCATAACAGAATTGTGTTAGTTTTTGCTATATAGGAATGTAAATCATTTATATGTGTATAATACATATATATCCTCTTTTAAAGATTTCCTTTCCATTTTAGGTCACCACAGAGCATTGAGCAGAGTTCCCTGTGCTATATAGTTAGTTCTCATTAGTGATTTATTTTATAAAGAGTAGTATATATGTGTCAATTCCCATTCATTCACCCCATGTTGCCCCCTTGGTGTCCATGCATTTGTTCTCTATGCCTGTTTCTTCTGTAAGTTCATCTGTACCATTTTTCTACATTCCACATATACACATTAATATACATTTGTGTTTCTCTTTCTGACTTGCTTCAGTCTTTATGACTCTTGGTCCATCCATGACTCTGTGAATGTCACAATTTTATTCCTTTACTACACATACACCCCTCATCTTCTTTGTCCATTCATCTGTCAGTGGACATTTAGGTTGCTTCCTTGTCTTAGCTATTGTGCATAGTGCTGCTATGAACATTGGGGGGCATGTATCTTTTGGAATTATGTTTTCTTCTGGATTTACGACCAAGAGTTTGGTTTTTGAGATGAGGATTCAGGATGCCTGGATTGCATCTGGGCTGATGGGTCTCGTAGACAAATGAATGCACAAAATGAAACTCTGTGAAGAAGTTGGTCTTGAAGGGTGCATTTGAGCCTTAGATAAAGTGAAGCTGGAGGACGTAAACAAGGCAGTCAACAATTGAACCTTTCCAAAAAAGTAGAAAGTAGGACAGAAATGATCAAAGAGGAGGAATAGATTGTCTAAACCCTCTAGATACCTGGAACATTATTACCAGCTCCAACAGCCAAACATGTCTTCAGTTATTGCCAGTGTAGTGTCCCCTGAAGGAGGCAGAATCACCCTCAGTTATAGATGAATTACCCAGATTGTGAATTTTAAAAGATCAGAGCTGAATATACAGGTGAAGATTAGAGTGAGAAGCCAGGCAGATAAGGGCAGATCATTTGGGAAACACTAGGATGGAAAACATCAGAAGAAAGAGAAACAGGGCAAGAGGACGCTGGGAGGAACCTTGGGTTTGGGTTTTTTTTTTTTTTTTTAATTTGTATTGGAGTTAGTTGCATAACAGAATTGTGTTAGTTTTTGCTATATAGGAATGTAAATCATTTATATGTGTATAATACATATATATCCTCTTTTAAAGATTTCCTTTCCATTTTAGGTCACCACAGAGCATTGAGCAGAGTTCCCTGTGCTATATAGTTAGTTCTCATTAGTGATTTATTTTATAAAGAGTAGTATATATGTGTCAATTCCCATTCATTCACCCCATGTTGCCCCCTTGGTGTCCATGCATTTGTTCTCTATGCCTGTTTCTTCTGTAAGTTCATCTGTACCATTTTTCTACATTCCACATATACACATTAATATACATTTGTGTTTCTCTTTCTGACTTGCTTCAGTCTTTATGACTCTTGGTCCATCCATGACTCTGTGAATGTCACAATTTTATTCCTTTACTACACATACACCCCTCATCTTCTTTGTCCATTCATCTGTCAGTGGACATTTAGGTTGCTTCCTTGTCTTAGCTATTGTGCATAGTGCTGCTATGAACATTGGGGGGCATGTATCTTTTGGAATTATGTTTTCTTCTGGATTTACGACCAAGAGTTTGGTTTTTGAGATGAGGATTCAGGATGCCTGGATTGCATCTGGGCTGATGGGTCTCGTAGACAAATGAATGCACAAAATGAAACTCTGTGAAGAAGTTGGTCTTGAAGGGTGCATTTGAGCCTTAGATAAAGTGAAGCTGGAGGACGTAAACAAGGCAGTCAACAATTGAACCTTTCCAAATGTATAGAAATAGAGTAGAAAGTAGGACAGAAATGATCAAAGAGGAGGAATGGGCAGGGGTAGAGGTGTGCTCGGGAAGTGGTAAGAGCACATCTACCAAAGAAACATTTAAAGAAGGAAACTGTCTTACTGACAAGATTGCAGAAAGTGACAAGACTGCACACTCAGATATGAAGTGAGAAGTATTCCTGACAGGGGGAAAGATACAAGACTTAAATGGAGACAATGTTACTCTTTTCTGGAAACTTGATGGCTTGTGGATCAAAAAAAGGTTTTTGAGATGAATGAAAGAATAAATAAATTACATTAATTTACACTGAATAAAGGGACCTTTTTGAGAATACAGAAGCAGGTCTCTGTGCCTAGACTATTGCAATAATCTTTGGCCAGAATATTGTATCAAATATCATATCTAAGGAAATAGAGCTATTCATGCTTCTTCCATAATTACTTTATAGCAATATAAATTATTCTATGGATGTCTATGAGGTATGCTGAGACTCTCAGAAACAGGCATTGCAGGGAAATAGTTTTCATGTTCCTTTCCTTACTGATATGCACAAAAGCTGAGTTATGCCAGTGGCAAAATAAGCCCAGTGTATAAATGAACTTTTATTTAATTTGTAAGTGCTCATCTCTATGTTCTGAAATATGCCAAGTTGTGCCTACAAGGCTCTGAAGAGTACCTCATGGCATTTCTCACCAAAAATGTAAAAAGTTGATATAATACTCATCACCATCATAATGTGTTTGGAATACTGAAGAGAGGGGAAGGTTGTCTTGCATGAGAATTTTTTTTTCTTTTTTTTAAAAACTTTTATTTGACTTTTAACTTTTACAGAGTTTTGTTGTTTACAGATATGCATGTTCCCAGATTAGTCATATGTATATCCCTCCTTTCCCACCCCTCCCGACCATCACACAGCACCCCTGAAGGATCTTCTTTTCTCACAGAGCAATGTCTATAGCTATTTTCTTCACTTATGATAGTACAGGCCTTCATTGCATGAGATTTAAATGTAATTGATATGTTTATTTTTTTAGATCAGATTATGTCAACAATTGAACCTTTCCAAATGTATAGAAATAGAGTAGAAAGTAGGACAGAAATGATCAAAGAGGAGGAATGGGCAGGGGTAGAGGTGTGCTCGGGAAGTGGTAAGAGCACATCTACCAAAGAAACATTTAAAGAAGGAAACTGTCTTACTGACAAGATTGCAGAAAGTGACAAGACTGCACACTCAGATATGAAGTGAGAAGTATTCCTGACAGGGGGAAAGATACAAGACTTAAATGGAGACAATGTTACTCTTTTCTGGAAACTTGATGGCTTGTGGATCAAAAAAAGGTTTTTGAGATGAATGAAAGAATAAATAAATTACATTAATTTACACTGAATAAAGGGACCTTTTTGAGAATACAGAAGCAGGTCTCTGTGCCTAGACTATTGCAATAATCTTTGGCCAGAATATTGTATCAAATATCATATCTAAGGAAATAGAGCTATTCATGCTTCTTCCATAATTACTTTATAGCAATATAAATTATTCTATGGATGTCTATGAGGTATGCTGAGACTCTCAGAAACAGGCATTGCAGGGAAATAGTTTTCATGTTCCTTTCCTTACTGATATGCACAAAAAGCTGAGTTATGCCAGTGGCAAAATAAGCCCAGTGTATAAATGAACTTTTATTTAATTTGTAAGTGCTCATCTCTATG
Source organism: Tragulus kanchil (assembly GCA_022376925.1). Lineage (NCBI taxonomy): Eukaryota > Metazoa > Chordata > Mammalia > Artiodactyla > Tragulidae > Tragulus > Tragulus kanchil. Next base: position 58,005,382 of record JAIOJX010000028.1, on the reverse strand, counting down.
TTCTGAAATATGCCAAGTTGTGCCTACAAGGCTCTGAAGAGTACCTCATGGCATTTCTCACCAAAAATGTAAAAAGTTGATATAATACTCATCACCATCATAATGTGTTTGGAATACTGAAGAGAGGGGAAGGTTGTCTTGCATGAGAATTTTTTTTTCTTTTTTTTAAAAACTTTTATTTGACTTTTAACTTTTACAGAGTTTTGTTGTTTACAGATATGCATGTTCCCAGATTAGTCATATGTATATCCCTCCTTTCCCACCCCTCCCGACCATCACACAGCACCCCTGAAGGATCTTCTTTTCTCACAGAGCAATGTCTATAGCTATTTTCTTCACTTATGATAGTACAGGCCTTCATTGCATGAGATTTAAATGTAATTGATATGGATTTTAAAATTATTTTTTCTATAGGTAGTCCAGCATATTCAGTGTATTTGATATCAATTGGCAATTCTACTAAGATTTTTTTAAGATAAGAAAATAGTTACAGCTGAATTTAATAAAACTCAAGCATGTATAGCCTTTTCTCATTTATCTTCTATGCCACAAGTTGAGAGTTAAATGCTAAATGCTACAGAAATTAATTTCTCTAGATTCAATTGCAGTCTAAGAAACTTAGTCGTTTACTTCTCTTGTTAATGCAGTGAGAAAGGAACAGTGCAAAAGCTAGCCAACTGGAAAAGCTCTATATTACATTTTTACTCATAAAGGAATATTTTATTCTTTGTATTTATTGCCAGAAGTTCACAGTTAATCTTTCAGGTGTCATTATTTTTATTCCTATTGTGCCTTTGCAGGATAAAACTAAATATTGTGAATGATTGGATCAATAATTGTTGAGTGCTGCCAAAGAATAAATTCATTCTGTATTTGTAGTTAAATCAGCACCCTAAGTCTATCTGGATGAATGTTTTCAAGGACTTGAAAGACTGAAAAAAGAGACATCTGATTGTTAATCAAGCTACTCTGACTTTCATGTTTGCCTGCACTCATATACTACTGCGTACCACAAACCATAAATAAGTAGAAATTGTAATCCTTGTTTTTAGAAGTTTGCAAGAAGCAGGATTGAATCAGTAAGAGAACAACTCAGAGCTGAGCCCTGTGGAGCTGCACACATATGTAGATGGTGTTTAAGGGTGGGAGACATCCTTGTGTTTCAGAAATTCAAAGGAGTCATAGGGAAGGTGTTCAGCTTCCCATTTTAGTTGTCATAGTCACAAAGAGAAATCTGTTTTTGCCAATAGATGCTAGAATCCTATTTTTGATGAGTGGAAGATGGGAAAGGGGAAGTAAACTGCCACTTAGATGAACTCACATTAAAGCAAGCAATCAAGGAACATCAGATAGTCAATATTTTGAACTCTAGGAGTGTTTTTGCATACTTTTCTTATTCAAGACAATTATAGTATTCTTCACTTATGATAGTACAGGCCTTCATTGCATGAGATTTAAATGTAATTGATATGGATTTTAAAATTATTTTTTCTATAGGTAGTCCAGCATATTCAGTGTATTTGATATCAATTGGCAATTCTACTAAGATTTTTTTAAGATAAGAAAATAGTTACAGCTGAATTTAATAAAACTCAAGCATGTATAGCCTTTTCTCATTTATCTTCTATGCCACAAGTTGAGAGTTAAATGCTAAATGCTACAGAAATTAATTTCTCTAGATTCAATTGCAGTCTAAGAAACTTAGTCGTTTACTTCTCTTGTTAATGCAGTGAGAAAGGAACAGTGCAAAAGCTAGCCAACTGGAAAAGCTCTATATTACATTTTTACTCATAAAGGAATATTTTATTCTTTGTATTTATTGCCAGAAGTTCACAGTTAATCTTTCAGGTGTCATTATTTTTATTCCTATTGTGCCTTTGCAGGATAAAACTAAATATTGTGAATGATTGGATCAATAATTGTTGAGTGCTGCCAAAGAATAAATTCATTCTGTATTTGTAGTTAAATCAGCACCCTAAGTCTATCTGGATGAATGTTTTCAAGGACTTGAAAGACTGAAAAAAGAGACATCTGATTGTTAATCAAGCTACTCTGACTTTCATGTTTGCCTGCACTCATATACTACTGCGTACCACAAACCATAAATAAGTAGAAATTGTAATCCTTGTTTTTAGAAGTTTGCAAGAAGCAGGATTGAATCAGTAAGAGAACAACTCAGAGCTGAGCCCTGTGGAGCTGCACACATATGTAGATGGTGTTTAAGGGTGGGAGACATCCTTGTGTTTCAGAAATTCAAAGGAGTCATAGGGAAGGTGTTCAGCTTCCCATTTTAGTTGTCATAGTCACAAAGAGAAATCTGTTTTTGCCAATAGATGCTAGAATCCTATTTTTGATGAGTGGAAGATGGGAAAGGGGAAGTAAACTGCCACTTAGATGAACTCACATTAAAGCAAGCAATCAAGGAACATCAGATAGTCAATATTTTGAACTCTAGGAGTGTTTTTTGCATACTTTTCTTATTCAGGAAACACAACTATAGGTCTGCTTTGGGCAAAGCCGTGTTTCCACTCAGTCCTTTCAGACTGTCAGTGGAGAGAAGTAGCTCCTTCATGGACTTGTGGAGGAAGCAGAGAGTGGGACACAACACACACTATCATGTGTAAAACAGATAACTGGTGAGAAGTTGCTTATAACACAAGGAGCTTGGCCTGGTGCTCTGTGATTCCGTAGAGGGGTGGGATGGGAGGAGGGGAGGAAGCTTCAAAATGGAGGGGATAAAAGACAAGGAAGGTGATATATTTATAGGTATGGCTGATTGGCATGGTTGTACAACAGAGATTCACACAACATTGTAAAGCATTTTTCCTACAAGTAAATACATTTTAGAAAAGATTAATATATATAGAAAGAGACACACATGTATTAAAAAGAAAGCATGTGTTCCTTTTATATCCTTCCCTAAGTTTTCTTGACAGTGGCAAATTTTTCTTTAGTACAATTAAAGGAACGTGCCTTTTTACTTAAAAAGATTCACTGAGATTGCATCACAAGCAAACCAATAGTCTCTTCTGTGTTTCAAAGTTCATTTACTAATGAAAATAAATCACTAAAATGATTTTTTCCATTTAGGAGAATAATTTGTATTTCTTGGGCACAATGTCATTGTATTTCCTGAGGCCGAGGAAGTATATTCATCTAGAAAGCAATGCTGACATTCAAGAAAAGGCATGAACCATTTAAAAATAGATCAGTTCCTGAAAGTAAAGCTTATTTAACCTTTGGGAATTGGTAAGGACATGAACACCCAGAGACTGGTTATTCCATTGACAGACTTTCAGACCAGTCATATGGACTGTCTCAGATTCTCCAAGAGGTTGAAATTTCCCTGCAGAAGTAAGGCAACCATTGTATCTTCACATCTGCTCTCACTACAAAGTGCAGCGCTGTCTACTGGATTCCAAACAAACAAAAAGGCAGCTTTGCTTCAGGAAATGTGTTGTCAGTGGTTGCAGGAGGCTTGAGAGACGTCTCTCAGAACTTGAGAGAACAGGGCTGCCTTCACTTTCAAGCGTCAAGGGCAGAAGTCACAGACAGGAGCCATGGGCTTGCTGAGGACCCACCGAACCATCAGTGCAAGAACTATCTGATGACTTCCCGCCACGTGTGCCACCACACCCTGTTTCTCAATATTACTACAGCCTGGGTTGAAATGGATGCAAAGCTTTAGGCTTTAAAATCCAAGAAGAGAACTCTTTGGGGAAGCCCTGGATAGGCCAAAGTGAGAGATTTGGCTCGAAGACCTGCCTTCCAGCCCTCCCTTTGCAGAAAGTATCGTACTTATTTGAGACATTTTACATTCCTTTCTGACTTTCTGTTGTTTGTAAAATACAGAGTTTGAATGAGGCACTCTCTGAGATGGCTCTCTGTTCTGACAAAAGTCTGTTTTAGAATTTTCCATTTATTCTTCAGAAAGCCTCGAATATTCTATAGGGCAAGAAGCTTGCCATCACCTTTTGAAAACAGCTTTAATGGGAGGATAATTGCTTTATAATGTTGTGTTGGTTTCAACATAAATCATCTGTGAGTATACATATGTTCTCTCCCTCTGAAGCCTTCTCTCATGCCCCACCCCACCCTCTAGGTCATCACAGAGCACAGGCTGAACTCCGTGTGCTATGCAGCAGCTCCTGTTTCCCACATGGTAGTGTGTATAAGTCAGTGCTACTCTCTCAGTTCATCCCTCCTCTCCTTCCCTGCTGTGTCCACAAGCCCATTCTATACATCTTCATCTGTACTCTTGCCCTGCAAAAAGAGCATAACAGTTCCTGAAAGTAAAGCTTATTTAACCTTTGGGAATTGGTAAGGACATGAACACCCAGAGACTGGTTATTCCATTGACAGACTTTCAGACCAGTCATATGGACTGTCTCAGATTCTCCAAGAGGTTGAAATTTCCCTGCAGAAGTAAGGCAACCATTGTATCTTCACATCTGCTCTCACTACAAAGTGCAGCGCTGTCTACTGGATTCCAAACAAACAAAAAGGCAGCTTTGCTTCAGGAAATGTGTTGTCAGTGGTTGCAGGAGGCTTGAGAGACGTCTCTCAGAACTTGAGAGAACAGGGCTGCCTTCACTTTCAAGCGTCAAGGGCAGAAGTCACAGACAGGAGCCATGGGCTTGCTGAGGACCCACCGAACCATCAGTGCAAGAACTATCTGATGACTTCCCGCCACGTGTGCCACCACACCCTGTTTCTCAATATTACTACAGCCTGGGTTGAAATGGATGCAAAGCTTTAGGCTTTAAAATCCAAGAAGAGAACTCTTTGGGGAAGCCCTGGATAGGCCAAAGTGAGAGATTTGGCTCGAAGACCTGCCTTCCAGCCCTCCCTTTGCAGAAAGTATCGTACTTATTTGAGACATTTTACATTCCTTTCTGACTTTCTGTTGTTTGTAAAATACAGAGTTTGAATGAGGCACTCTCTGAGATGGCTCTCTGTTCTGACAAAAGTCTGTTTTAGAATTTTCCATTTATTCTTCAGAAAGCCTCGAATATTCTATAGGGCAAGAAGCTTGCCATCACCTTTTGAAAACAGCTTTAATGGGAGGATAATTGCTTTATAATGTTGTGTTGGTTTCAACATAAATCATCTGTGAGTATACATATGTTCTCTCCCTCTGAAGCCTTCTCTCATGCCCCACCCCACCCTCTAGGTCATCACAGAGCACAGGCTGAACTCCGTGTGCTATGCAGCAGCTCCTGTTTCCCACATGGTAGTGTGTATAAGTCAGTGCTACTCTCTCAGTTCATCCCTCCTCTCCTTCCCTGCTGTGTCCACAAGCCCATTCTATACATCTTCATCTGTACTCTTGCCCTGCAAATAAGTTCATCAGTATCATTTTTCTATATTCTACATATATGCATTAGCATGTGATATTTCTTTTTCTCTTTCTGACTTACTTCACTCTGTATGACTGCTCTAGGTTCATACACCTCAACACCTCTTTAAACATAGAGAAAGCGGCAAGGAATCACCTGGGCACTAGACTCTCAATTATGATTCCTTTCTCGTTCTACTTGCTTTTTTCCCCATGATCTTATTTTCTCTAAAGTGACATTACCCACATGCCTATAATGAAATTAGGTTCTTGCAGACCATATGCCCAGCTCTGTGATGATTCATGTCTTGATTATTACACAGGGCTTAGTTGACAGTAATGCAGGAAAGTTTACCACTGGCTGAATAAAGCCTTCCCTTCATCCTTCCAGTCTTGTGCGAAGCCTAAGAGAGGATTCATTTGAATACCTTACCTTCTTTGTGTAATCCAGTGCTTTCCATTTTGCTGTCTTCAACCTTGTCTTTCTACTCCTTAAATTCCAGTGGAGTGGGTTCTGACATTTTGAGCAATAGCTGCTTTAGTGTTGCAGTAGGTTGAGTCTCATGTACCTATAGGTTAAAAAAAAAGTGATGAGAAAAATACATGTCCAAAGGAGTGATTCATGTTTCCCAGGGAATCAAATAAGAGAGACAAATAAAGGACCCTGCAAGACTCTGGTGGTAGATTTCTTAGACAGCAGTGTCTGGATGGAGCCCTATGACTACTGAACCCTGGAAACATGGAGACTTTTGTTTTTACTCCTGACAGCTTCCTCTTTCATAGACATGGACCAAAATCATCTCAGGAAAACATTCCCTGCTACCCAGTATTCAAATATTGGATTGGCCAAGAAGTTTATTTGGGTTTTCCATACTCTGGAAAAGCTCAAATGATATTTTTGGCCAACCCAGTATTTTCATTTCAAAAGTGCCTAGTTAATGTCAGTATTCTCAGTCTTCCTCTAGATTGCCTCTATTCTCCAATATGGCCATAGTGCTCGATGTTCTCATTGACCACACTTTAAATCACTTATTCTACACACTTTTCCCCATGCCTATTAATTTCAAGGTACACAGGAGTGAGATACCATGGGTTTTCAGAAAAGACAGATTCTCCACTCACAATGACATACTTGGGAGAGGGGTAAAAAAAAGGACAGAGAAAATCGCCAGTAAAATAGTCATAGGATGGATGTCATGAGGAAGTGCATGGTGTGTTTCCAAATGGGTTTTGTAAACCCCAAATACTTTGATGTAAAGACTGGCAGCTTATCTCTGGTACTCAGGTGAGACTCTGTAGAGACGCTGGGGCTTGAGGAAGCATGCAAAGTCATGAAGGACTGTGACAGGCAGAGAAATAAGGCTAGTGTGAATGAAGGCAGTGTTTATCAGAGGTTCTACACCCATGCTGAGATGCACAGTATACAGATGAATCATTAGTTACAGTAAGTTCCTTGCCTATGAACCTTTAAATAGTGAACTTTCCAAGATGTGAAGATGCGTTTGCATGTCTTTTTTCGTTGGTTCACATGTCTTGTGTACCTTCCCACATGCATGCATCCTCTACAAGTGGTTGTGCTTTTGTGTACTTTACTGTGCAGTAATGTATAGAATACACAGTACAGTGTCTATTTCAAGCGCAAAATGTCCAGAAACAAGTGTAAAAGCAGTGGTGATGTAGCTGGTACTGCTGTGCTTTTCAAGGTGTTGTACCTTGAGATGTTTTCTTTAGTTTTTGTGTTTTGTTTATTGTTCATGTGGAAAGTATTATAAACCTATTACAGTACAGTACTGTATAGATAGTTGTGTTAGTTGGGGCCTAGGCTAACTTTGTTGGACTTACGAACAAATTGGACTTATGGATGCAATCTCAGAACCAAGTTCCTTTGTATGTAGAGGACTTATTGTAATATTGAGCCACACAATGAGAAAGTTTCCAATCATCTTTCATACTTTTATTTAGGAAATGAAGGCCTAAGTTTGATGTGGACACATCTTCAACCCCTGACTATACCTGCTAGTTAGCCAGTCCCCTTTCCCTGGCCTGCTCTGTAAACCCTAGCTAGGAGGGCCCTGGGCTCCAAGATAATGCCAGAGAACAGTAACTGTAATCCAATTAAATGGCTTTCAGCTTACATCTGTTTTTCAGTTTGCTTTTTCTTATGGAAAGTCATCTTGGATTTCAATTTAAAATTGTGGTGTAAAATATTTTAATCAAAGAAACATTTAAGGGGAACTTAGGTAAGTTAGGGCTTCTAGGTAACTCAAATGGTAAAGAACCTGCTTGAATGCAGGAGACCTTGGTTTGATTCCTATGTTGGGAGGATCCCCTGGAGAAGGACATGGCAACCCACTCCAATATTCTTGCCTGGAGAATTCTATGGACAGAGGAGCCTGGTGGGTTCTAGTTGACAGAGTCACAAAGAGTCGGACAAGACTGAGTAATTAACACTTTCACTTTTTACTTTAGGTAAGTTAAGGAAAAGTAGAGCACATGTGTTAGATAAATAGGCAGAATTTATTTGGGTGATGTATGCTGGAGAAAGCCATGGCAATCCACTCCAGTATTCTTGCCTGGAGAATCCCATGGACAGAGGAACCTGGCGGACTACAGTCCATAGGGTCGTAAAGCATCAGACATGACAAGGGGCTGAACACACACACATGAATGAATTTGGGAGAATGTGAGTTTCAATATAAGTTATACTTGGCTTGGTAAGTACCTCCCTGTGATTAACCAGGATAGTCCTGATAGAAAGTAGCCAGAATAAGATGAGAAAGAGGTTGTCAGCAGGTCAAGATCAGAAGATGTGGGACTCATGAACTTCATTCATGTTCTGTCTTCCATGGGATTCCAAGGCCACTTCTTTTATCCAGATGTTAATAACTAGGGTTTAATGATGCCTTCTCAGATGTCAGGTGTAGTACAATCCTCCACATCATTATCACTTGTTTCATCACAACTACCCTAAGAGGAAGGTATTATATTACCCTGAGTTTAGGAGTAAAGAATGTTACCAAAGACACAAAGCTAACAGGTTTGGAACCCAGACATATTTGATTCCGAAACTTCTTTCTTTCCTTGTGCCTGAAAACTCTGTTCACCTCCCATACCCAAAGAATACTTTTTCTGTCTAAATCTACCTTTCCAGCATAGGAGCTCCTGCATCTATTACTGCACATTTCTGGGTAGTAATTTTAAGTGTTTCTCTAGCCATTTATAAGCTTGGTTATAAGAAAGAAGGTCTCTTCCTGTGACCCGAACTTTTTTCATGGTCAAAGCTCATATCGTTTGAAATTTTCTTGATCTGCCATGGCTTATCACAGCAGTACAGCTGTATCACCTCCAAGTGGAAGTTTGAAGGAGTTCTGGAAAGGATATTCAGGACCTACCTGGAAAGACTTTTCTTTGTCAAATTCCAAGAATATAATTAATTAATTAATTTTCAACAAATCAGCAACTTTTGCATTTTTAAAATCATTTTAGGATTTTTTTATAGCTGGATTTTGCAACATCTGTATTATCAACATCTGTATTAAATAGAACAAAAAGAGATACTTGATAGTTATAGACTTCTAGATCTCAGGAGAGAATTTTAAAGAATATCTTATCCAGCTCCTTTATTTTGTCAAAAGAGAAGCTCCAGACTTCAGGGAGTTTCATGAGTTGCTTAAGGTCACAGAGCATGTTAAGGCAGGCCTTTAACCAAAGATCTCTCTCTCTCTCAGTTCCTAGTCGATTATCTTCCATGGTGATGGCTTTGAGCTTGAAGATCATGACCCCTTCTTCCCATGCAATAGACAAATCGCTACAGTATCTCTGACTGCCCTCAACTAGGGCTCCTTGTGAGCATGGAATAGGACCTCCTTATCTTTGGAAGCAATCCATTTCATTTAAAATTAAATAGCATCTTTTCCTCCGTCATACCCAAGAGAAATTGTAATCCTCTCCCTTGCCTCTAAACAGCAGAGTTTTCTAGGGCTCCTTTTAAACCTGTCCTCATTTCCATCCACATAGACTCCTTCTGTGATCCTATCAGCTCTAAGAGTTTAAATCTATAAACTGAGGATTTCACTTTAAATCTGTAAACTGTATATCTAGACCAACCCTCTCTCTGACTTTAGACTCATGTAGAACTTCTTACTGGATGTCTTCTTGGGGATGACTAGTTGGCACCCCAGATTCCACACCCCAAACCATACCCTTGACTGTACCTTCCCACCAAAAGCCTCTCCTCATCTACTAATCCTAATGTCATGATATGAGACTATGTCTTCAGTTGCTTTGGCCAATAAACTTGAAGTGATGCTCATGGTTCCTATTCTCTTTCATTGTCTGTGTAAAGTATCAGCTGTCCTATTGGCTGTATTTTAAAATAACACAGCATTATTACCAATCGTGCTCCAGTATAAAATAAAAAATAAAAAAATCAGAAAAAGAATATATAGATATATATATATATACACACACACGTGTGTGTATATATATATGAGTCACTTTTACTGCACCAGAAACTAACACAACATTGTAACATCAACTATACTTCAATTTTTTAAAAAATGTCTTTTGATGAATAGAAGTTTCTTACTGCTGTTACATGTATCAAACTTTTCTTTAAAAAAATAAAATTACTTCCAGAATTCAACAGACGCTTATCAGCTCCAGAGCTTCCAATGCAGTTCAGGCTATTAGGCTTCCTGCACAGATGGCTACCACCTCCCTTCCTTGTTCCTCAATAGTCTCCTCTCCTCGAAGTTACTGAAACGTAACTCAGAATCCTCCTTGTGGTGTGCAAGCTGCTTGCCATGGTCTGAAAGTTCCTGCCTTCTTTTTGGCTCTGTTTCCTTTTTCCCTCCCTCCCACCTTCTCTTCTAGGTTCCCCACAACGTGGAGGCCCTAGAGCTGTCATCTCCAGGCCTGAGACTTGCTGTTCCCTTTAATGAACAATCTTCCCTCAAGAAAGCATACCAGTTACTGAAAAAGTTTCACTGATAGTATTAGATTGGTTACCTGGTTATCTTTGGATTTGGTTGAGGTAACACTTAATCAAAGTTCTGATAATTTAAAAAATAGTGGTGACTTTAAGATTAGAATAAATGATCAATCTTTATTCTGGGGGTACAAATGAGAATTAAATTTATGAGAAGGTAGGTGGCATTAAGTATGAGGGATAATTTACATAAAGAAATCAACTCAATTATTTTAGAAAAAAGATAAGCATTTTCTAGATAATTGTATAAGCCTGATTGTTCAATATTAAAATATAATTATTCAATTAATTATAAAATAAACCAAACTTCACCAGTGAAAAAGAAAGCACTCTTCCCTCTCCCATCACACGTTCCTCACATTTCATCTCTTATTAGAGGAACTTGCTGGTCTCTCCCTCTCCCATGTATTATCCCAATACTCATATTAATTTGTCTTCTTCCCATTTTATCACCATCTGACAAACTACACATTTATTTGTTATTTCATGCTTTGTGTATCCCACAGAGATGTGAGCAATGAGAACTGGGATTTTATCCATTTTTTGTGTTTTCCTGGAGTTTCCTCAGCCTCTAACGTTGTGTCTGCAGAAAGAAGGTGCAGTCAATAAATATTTGTTACATGAATTTCTGCTATACTTCAATTTTTTAAAAAATGTCTTTTGATGAATAGAAGTTTCTTACTGCTGTTACATGTATCAAACTTTTCTTTAAAAAAATAAAATTACTTCCAGAATTCAACAGACGCTTATCAGCTCCAGAGCTTCCAATGCAGTTCAGGCTATTAGGCTTCCTGCACAGATGGCTACCACCTCCCTTCCTTGTTCCTCAATAGTCTCCTCTCCTCGAAGTTACTGAAACGTAACTCAGAATCCTCCTTGTGGTGTGCAAGCTGCTTGCCATGGTCTGAAAGTTCCTGCCTTCTTTTTGGCTCTGTTTCCTTTTTCCCTCCCTCCCACCTTCTCTTCTAGGTTCCCCACAACGTGGAGGCCCTAGAGCTGTCATCTCCAGGCCTGAGACTTGCTGTTCCCTTTAATGAACAATCTTCCCTCAAGAAAGCATACCAGTTACTGAAAAAGTTTCACTGATAGTATTAGATTGGTTACCTGGTTATCTTTGGATTTGGTTGAGGTAACACTTAATCAAAGTTCTGATAATTTAAAAAATAGTGGTGACTTTAAGATTAGAATAAATGATCAATCTTTATTCTGGGGGTACAAATGAGAATTAAATTTATGAGAAGGTAGGTGGCATTAAGTATGAGGGATAATTTACATAAAGAAATCAACTCAATTATTTTAGAAAAAAGATAAGCATTTTCTAGATAATTGTATAAGCCTGATTGTTCAATATTAAAATATAATTATTCAATTAATTATAAAATAAACCAAACTTCACCAGTGAAAAAGAAAGCACTCTTCCCTCTCCCATCACACGTTCCTCACATTTCATCTCTTATTAGAGGAACTTGCTGGTCTCTCCCTCTCCCATGTATTATCCCAATACTCATATTAATTTGTCTTCTTCCCATTTTATCACCATCTGACAAACTACACATTTATTTGTTATTTCATGCTTTGTGTATCCCACAGAGATGTGAGCAATGAGAACTGGGATTTTATCCATTTTTTGTGTTTTCCTGGAGTTTCCTCAGCCTCTAACGTTGTGTCTGCAGAAAGAAGGTGCAGTCAATAAATATTTGTTACATGAATTTCTGCTTTACTTTGCCATTGAGCCAGGCCTTATTCTTGTACCCTGTTGTTTCTGGAAACCTTGTGAAAGCATTTGCCTTTATTCCTCGAAATAGTATAATTTTTTTAAAAAATTCTTTATTTTAAAGATTTTACAGAGTTTTGTTGTTCACCAACATGTATGTTCCCAGATCATTCATATGCATATCCCTGGAAGTATAATTTTAGTTTGGGACCATGAGGCAAAGTTGGCGAAACTTTTGGGAATTTGGATTTTTTGCCATCCTGTGTTAATTGATAATGATTATTAATATTAATTATATTTACTATTTACTGAACACATATGAGGTTAACAGTCTGCCAGGTATTTTACAATATTATTTCCCTTAATCTTTACAATGACCCTGTGGGAAATGCTACTGTTGTCCTCATTTTGCACACAAGTAATTCACCCTGGAGTGTTAAGCAACTTGCTCATACAGCCAGAAAATGGCCTCTTCAGAGCCACGTGTTCTGGATTCAAATACAGTGTCATGATAAAGGGCATGGCCTCCCGAAGTAGATGGGCCTGGGTTGGCATTTACTCACATAGCTGTGTGATGTTGATCATGCCATGTATCTCCCTTGATCTTTCCCATCTCATAAACGATGACAACAATAATACCAACTTCATAGGGTTTTTAGGATGATTAGATGACTCTGGTCCCGTGCTTACTTCAGTTCTGGGACAGAGTTAAAATTCAGTAAATGTCGTCATGATGACAATATAATAGGACTAAAAAAAATTAAAGAATAAGTATGTTGCTTCTTTTATATGTACTTTTCATGTATATATAAAAGCAAATACAAAAATAAGGGCAACATTTTAATTTTACAGTATAGTACCTTAAGAAGTACAGTGGTACAGTATGACAGGTGGCATACAGGGGCACATTTGCATCTTTGAAAGTTTGTACCTTGAAGATTCAAATGCAGGGAACTTACTGTATTACTTTTCCCTTCAGTCTGCATATCTGCCAAATTTGATAATGTCATCCTACAAACTACACATTTATTTGTTATTTCATGCTTTGTGTATCCCACAGAGATGTGAGCAATGAGAACTGGGATTTTATCCATTTTTTGTGTTTTCCTGGAGTTTCCTCAGCCTCTAACGTTGTGTCTGCAGAAAGAAGGTGCAGTCAATAAATATTTGTTACATGAATTTCTGCTTTACTTTGCCATTGAGCCAGGCCTTATTCTTGTACCCTGTTGTTTCTGGAAACCTTGTGAAAGCATTTGCCTTTATTCCTCGAAATAGTATAATTTTTTTAAAAAATTCTTTATTTTAAAGATTTTACAGAGTTTTGTTGTTCACCAACATGTATGTTCCCAGATCATTCATATGCATATCCCTGGAAGTATAATTTTAGTTTGGGACCATGAGGCAAAGTTGGCGAAACTTTTGGGAATTTGGATTTTTTGCCATCCTGTGTTAATTGATAATGATTATTAATATTAATTATATTTACTATTTACTGAACACATATGAGGTTAACAGTCTGCCAGGTATTTTACAATATTATTTCCCTTAATCTTTACAATGACCCTGTGGGAAATGCTACTGTTGTCCTCATTTTGCACACAAGTAATTCACCCTGGAGTGTTAAGCAACTTGCTCATACAGCCAGAAAATGGCCTCTTCAGAGCCACGTGTTCTGGATTCAAATACAGTGTCATGATAAAGGGCATGGCCTCCCGAAGTAGATGGGCCTGGGTTGGCATTTACTCACATAGCTGTGTGATGTTGATCATGCCATGTATCTCCCTTGATCTTTCCCATCTCATAAACGATGACAACAATAATACCAACTTCATAGGGTTTTTAGGATGATTAGATGACTCTGGTCCCGTGCTTACTTCAGTTCTGGGACAGAGTTAAAATTCAGTAAATGTCGTCATGATGACAATATAATAGGACTAAAAAAAATTAAAGAATAAGTATGTTGCTTCTTTTTATATGTACTTTTCATGTATATATAAAAAGCAAATACAAAAAATAAGGGCAACATTTTAATTTTACAGTATAGTACCTTAAGAAGTACAGTGGTACAGTATGACAGGTGGCATACAGGGGCACATTTGCATCTTTGAAAGTTTGTACCTTGAAGATTCAAATGCAGGGAACTTACTGTATTACTTTTCCCTTCAGTCTGCATATCTGCCAAATTTGATAATGTCATCTTACAATAGACTACTGCTTAAAAGTGTTGAAGTATGTACAGATAAGCACAAGCCTTTAGACAGTCAGAGATGTCCTCCTGAAACTACCTGAGCTTTGTTTAACTGCAAGAAGTTCCTGGTTATAAAGGCATCTTTGAGGAACAGGACTGAGTTTTACCAGACTATTCTGCGCATCTGCTAAAAGGCTAGTGCAGCTTACTGTCTTTCCCAAGGGCTCCAGCTGGGGCTAAATGACTTGCTAGGAAATCCAAGAAGAAACTCTGACATCTACAGCTTTGGGCAGGCTGGTCTCTAATTAGCCCTCTTCTGAGCTGTGCTGAGGTAGCCTGGGGCTTGGCCCTTTTAAAAGTGAGGGCTCTGAGCTGAGCTTCCTGTGCTTTACAGCAGGTTCCCCGTAGCTGTCCATTTTACACATGGCAGTGTATGCATGTCAGCCCTCACCTCCCAGTTTGGCTCTCTCTCCTCTTCCCCCCCACCCCACCATGTCCGCAGGTCTAGTTCTCTGTCTATGTCTGTTTCTGTGAGAGGCGTGGGCTCAGGGGTGGGAGAGAGGTTCAAAAGGAAGGGATTTATGTATACGTATAACTGATTCACTTTGTTGTGCAGCAGAAACGAACACAACGTTGTAAAGCATTGTAAAATTATACTCCCATAAAACATTGTAAAATTATATTCCCATAAAAAAATAAACATGTAACTTAAAAACCAAAACCTTAACACAAGTGGAGGGGAGCAACCCACTGTTTCTGTGAACTCTTTCCATAGCCTGTCATTGCACAGTAATTATGATGATACCAGTGACAATTGATATCCACTGTTGACTGTTTAGCCTATGCCACAAACTGGGGAAAGAAATCTCCTTTTATCTGTACAATATATACTAGATGCTCCATCTGTTTTTGAGAAAAGAAAACTGTGCAGGGTGGGTTTTGGTTGGAGCCCCATCCAGATCCCCTTTACTGGGTCAGCCATTAATTTGTTGGTGCCTCGCAGCTCCCAGTGCAGTTTCCCAGGTATTCAGTGAGAATGAACTTCCAGTAGAGGGTGCCAGGGGGCTCTGCGGGAGGAAGTGCTCTGCCCTCCACCCTTCCAACTGCCATCCCCTAGAGTTATCACACCGGCACCCACAGCAAGAGTATCTGATCTGGCATTGCTTGCACCAGGTCCTTCTGAGAATGGAGGTCAGCCGCTTGCTGGACAGGCCTGACCCTGTCCATCATGGCCAAATCAGCATCCTTCTCTGCTCTCTGGTGAATTGATTCCCACTGAAATTTATCTTCCTTGGATTCTCTGCCTCAACCCCAGGGTACTACCCAGTTACTCTTTCCTCAGAGTTTGTCATTATTTATTCTGAGTCTTTCCTGTTTCATTTCCTGTAGGATTTCTGTATGCAGGTTGGATCCAGGTTGCTGCAGGCCCAGCCCAGGGCTGCTCCAGCATTGGCTGCTGAACTCATATAATTGCCCTCAGTGATGGGAGCTGCCTTGCTCAGGAGGTGAGCACCCTCCCTAAGCCTCCCCTCCACCTGCGAGCCAGGGTCAGTGATTAAACCATGAAAGCTAGACCCCAGGCAGGGACACCTCTGGTACGGGTCAACCCGGATCAGGTTGAGGGGAAGCTTCACAGGAAACCAGGTCCTTCCTGCTCTCTCTCTCCCATTCTCAGTCTTTCTCTTCTTCTTGTTCTCTTGGAGGCTTTCTCTGATGATCCACCCTCAATAAACTGGGCATGTCCTTGTCTCAGGCCCTGCATTGAGGCAGCCTGACCTCAGAAATGTACCCAGGCCACAGAGCTAGAAGATAATGAATCTGGTGATTGTACTAGGTCTGTCTGACTCCAAATACTTTTTTTCTTTTTTAATTGAAGTACAGTTGATTCATAATCTTGTGTTAGTTTAAGGTGTAACAGAAAATGATTCAGTTATTTCAGATTCTTTTTCACTATAGGTTATTACACAATATTGCATACAGTTCCCTGTATACAGTAGGTCCTTGTCGTTTGTCTGTTTTGTACATAGCAGTGTGTGTACGGTAATCCCAGACTCCTAATTTATCCTTCACCTCCTCCCTTCTAGCCCCTTTGGTAACCCAGTTTCTTTTCTATGTCTGTGAGTCTTTTTCTGTTCTGTAGATACGTTTATTTGCATCATTTTAAAAGATTCCACATGGAGGTGATTTCATACGGTATTTCTCTTTCTATGGCTGACTTCTCTTGGTGGGATCATCTCTAGGCCCACGAGTCCTGTCCTCTCCACCAGTTTCTTCTGGTTGAGGGAATCTCTCACCTTCAACCTGTTTTGTCTAACATAGTACGTCTTCTATGTTGAGGGTTTTGGTGTGGAGGATGGTCTGTCATTGGTCCAGGGTGAAGTTTGTGATTACTGGTTCCACAATATCTGAGGCCTGTGCCCATGGTTACCAGAGACCCCTATGCCTGCTGTCTGTTCTTAGGAGGCTCACACTCCCTTTGCTGTTACTGCCTTGAGCTGTATCTCTTCCTCTTCTCTCCCCAAAAGAGCATGGACCAGCATCCTGGTTGAGGCTCTGCTATCCCAATGAGTCTGTGGTTTAGCTGAATCATGCTGCTTCTCTCCAGGCATGTTTATTTGGGGTAGGCTAGTTCTCTACACCCTGGGAAGTGTACACTTGCGTTCATGGAGGCTCAGAAACTAAGGTGACAACTTGACACTTGCATGACTTTTAGGTAAATCATTATTATTATTGGGGGCCATAGCAGCAGGTTTATTTATAGCTCCCAGCGCTGCAGGGGATCTTCCTGCTCTCTCTCTCCCATTCTCAGTCTTTCTCTTCTTCTTGTTCTCTTGGAGGCTTTCTCTGATGATCCACCCTCAATAAACTGGGCATGTCCTTGTCTCAGGCCCTGCATTGAGGCAGCCTGACCTCAGAAATGTACCCAGGCCACAGAGCTAGAAGATAATGAATCTGGTGATTGTACTAGGTCTGTCTGACTCCAAATACTTTTTTTCTTTTTTAATTGAAGTACAGTTGATTCATAATCTTGTGTTAGTTTAAGGTGTAACAGAAAATGATTCAGTTATTTCAGATTCTTTTTCACTATAGGTTATTACACAATATTGCATACAGTTCCCTGTATACAGTAGGTCCTTGTCGTTTGTCTGTTTTGTACATAGCAGTGTGTGTACGGTAATCCCAGACTCCTAATTTATCCTTCACCTCCTCCCTTCTAGCCCCTTTGGTAACCCAGTTTCTTTTCTATGTCTGTGAGTCTTTTTCTGTTCTGTAGATACGTTTATTTGCATCATTTTAAAAGATTCCACATGGAGGTGATTTCATACGGTATTTCTCTTTCTATGGCTGACTTCTCTTGGTGGGATCATCTCTAGGCCCACGAGTCCTGTCCTCTCCACCAGTTTCTTCTGGTTGAGGGAATCTCTCACCTTCAACCTGTTTTGTCTAACATAGTACGTCTTCTATGTTGAGGGTTTTGGTGTGGAGGATGGTCTGTCATTGGTCCAGGGTGAAGTTTGTGATTACTGGTTCCACAATATCTGAGGCCTGTGCCCATGGTTACCAGAGACCCCTATGCCTGCTGTCTGTTCTTAGGAGGCTCACACTCCCTTTGCTGTTACTGCCTTGAGCTGTATCTCTTCCTCTTCTCTCCCCAAAAGAGCATGGACCAGCATCCTGGTTGAGGCTCTGCTATCCCAATGAGTCTGTGGTTTAGCTGAATCATGCTGCTTCTCTCCAGGCATGTTTATTTGGGGTAGGCTAGTTCTCTACACCCTGGGAAGTGTACACTTGCGTTCATGGAGGCTCAGAAACTAAGGTGACAACTTGACACTTGCATGACTTTTAGGTAAATCATTATTATTATTGGGGGCCATAGCAGCAGGTTTATTTATAGCTCCCAGCGCTGCAGGCTGGCATGAAATGGGATTCTTTGTGTTTGTGTGTGTGGCCGGGGAGAAGCACTTGGAAGGCTGAGGCGACCCAGGGAAGTCAGGAGGACCTGGATCTATAGGTAAGGCTGTATGTGTCAATCCTGAAAGAATAATTGGCCCAACACTGTGTGAAAGCAGCTTGTTTCAGCCCGTTCCATTTTCAGGTGCTCTAACACAGAGTGAAAGATTCAGCAGAAAAGTCAACACATCTTGGATTTAATTGTTTCTTTTCCATGATCCCAACATGTATTTGATTTTGTGCTTGGTCGTCTGACCATCACATACCAATTACGTTGTGGGTCTCTCAGCCTAATCGATGCTCTCTGGTCGACCCTAAGTGCCTCCTGTTTTCCTATTTGGTAGCAATTACCTGACGGCAACTTTTCTCTCTGCCTCAAAAAAACAAACTGATAAATAAGGGACTAGGGTTCTTATCAGTCGCTGTCCTTTCTTCAGAGAGGCCGTGTATCCCCTTCAGAAGGTGGTTCTGTGCCGGATTTGCCACCTCTTCTTTGTGGCTAGACAGAGTACAGCCATCCCTCATTCAGTCAGCTCTTAGTTGTCCCACCATTAGATGAAATTATGAGCTATCCCTACCTAGTGCCAGCAACTGCAAAAAGCAATATGCCTTTGAAGGCAGAGGAATCCAACTGGGGATTGGGAAATTAATAGGAATTTAGAATAATGGGCATGCTTGCAATGAACCGTTTATGGGTTCAGAAACCTAGCTCCTGTGGTAATTTGAATGAGCAGTTTTGCTAATAAAATTTGTCCATGTTGAGTGAACCTGCTGGACCTACCTGTCATTCATAGAGCAACTTGAATTACTGCTTTCCCATCAGATTTTGCTCTTTTCTTTAGCTTGCCTGTTCTCATAGCAATTTTATCCATTGAAGGCAGGGGATCGGGGAGAGAAAACAGAAAGAGATTGAGACGGGCTGGCTTCCATCCATACTGGGGATGAAGCTTGCTTGTTTTATGTAGGTAACTTTTTTTTTTTTTTTCAAGATTTATTTATTTATTTACTTTGGGCGGGAGTCGGGTTGGGGAGGGAGGGGAGCAGGCGGGCCACTTCTATTGGTCTTTCATTTCTCTATTTTCATTCGTCTTCGTTCTTTGGCTCCTGTGGGCCTCCCATCGCGGTGGCCTCTGTTGTTGCAGAGCGCCGGCTCAGTGATTGGACACGTCGTTCCAGCTGCTCCGCCGCACGTGGGATCTTCCCAGGCCAGGGATCGAACCGGTGCCCCTTGCACTGCAAGGCGGTGTCCTTACCCACTGGACCACCAGGGGAAGCCCTATGCGGGTAACTTTTGATGAAATTCAACGGGTGCCACATGGAGTTGAAAGGGCAAATATTCATAACAGAAATTCCCAATGATGGTCAATATTTACTAGCAGTTCTTGATGAATTTGCAGATCTGTGGTCCGCACCCCTCTGTGGGTTCCTTTTTTTTTTTTTGCTACTTAAAAGTTTTTTAATTTTTAATTTACTTTATTTTACTCTTTTTTTTAATGCAGAGTTTTGTTGCTTACACATGTATAATCCCAGATTAGTCATATGTATATCTATATCCCTGGCCTCCTCCCTCTTCCACCCCCCTCCCAGTCCCGCCCATCCCACCCCTCCAGGCCATCGCACTGTGCCCCTGCAGGATCCCCTATTCTGTGGGTAGGTTTTAACTTCAGGAAAATGAGCCGTCGTCACCAGCAGCCTCAACATTTTGAACGATCGTCATCATTTTGAAGACCTGTGAGGTGTGCTCGATCGCCTGCCACCTTCATGGCCGTGCTCTTAGCCCCTTTTGGAGAACCTCTCTCCCCAGTCGAACAGAAATGCTTGTCCTCGAGCAGGTACAAAGGCTCAGACACATCAGGATCCCCTCTCTGTGTTCTCTGCAGCCTCCCCATCCATCAGAGTGCTGTTCTCAAGGAAACTGTTATCAGCAGGATTGATTTTTCCACTTGGCCCCCAGCCTGGCAGCAGCGGGCAGCAGGCCAGGTGTGGGGCCAGGAGCCTGGGAAGCAGAGGAGGAGCCGGAGTCTCAGGGCAGGCTGAGCAGAGGCTGAAGGCAGGGCTTCGGGGCCAGCAAAGCAGTGTGGTAAAGAGCTCAGACTCTGCTTTTCTGCCACACATGGCTGTGTGAGGTAGGAAGAAGATACTGACATCTCTGGGGTTGTTTCTTCAGGTTGGTGGTTTAGTCGCTAAGTTGTGTCCACTTCTTTGCCACTCCATGGACTGAAGCCCACCAGGCTCCTCTGTCCTTGGGATTGAGAGGGACAGTAAGCCACACCAGCCGTGAGGACTGAGTGGGGGATTCCTGTGGTCCCCATACTGTCGCCTGAGAAGGCTGAGAGTGTTGCTTGTGTACACTCATCATCACTGCTAATTCCCATTGAGGGCACATCATCTGCTTTTGTGGCAAAATCTTCTACTTTAGTTTATTTAGCTAGTATGTCTTGAGAAGGTTCACCTTACATTTCTGCACTTTATAAAAGTTTATCAAGTCCAAAGTTTTAAGGTAGGTGAAGATTTTGTGGGTGAGTGGGCACAGCCAAGAGGAGTTGCAATTAATACATTATTTTTTAGAGGCAAATATTTTAAGAGGTGGAAGGTTTTCTCTTTACTGTATGAAGACTTCTTTTCTAGCCCTTTTTATTTTTTTCAATTTATCAAACTCTTTTTCCAAGAAAAACACATACTTGTTTGTTATGGATTTAACAAATTCCTATACAGCTTTTACTGAATGCCAGGCATGTTCTAGGTTCATTGCAAATATTAACTCACTTAATCCTTGTTACAATACTCTGAAGTCAATTCTGTTGTCATCCCTGTTTGACAGAGATGTACACTGAAGCCTGGGGCTTCCCAGGTGGCTCAGTGGGTAACGAATCCGCCTGCAATACAGGAGACACAGGTTTGATCCCTGGGGTGAGAAGTCTCACTGGAGAAGGGCATGGCAACCCACTCCAGCCTTCTTACCTGGAGAATCCCATGGACAGAGGAGCCTGGTGGGCTACAATCTGTGGGGCCGCAAAGATGCAGACATTTCTGAAGGGCACAGCACAAAATGACGCCCCAGACTTTGGCAGAGCCAGGTGTGGGGCCAGGAGCCTGGGAAGCAGAGGGCCGGAGTCTCAGGGCAGGCTGAGCAGAGGCTGAAGGCAGGGCTTCGGGGCCAGCAAAGCAGTGTGGTAAAGAGCTCAGACTCTGCTTTTCTGCCACACATGGCTGTGTGAGGTAGGAAGAAGATACTGACATCTCTGGGGTTGTTTCTTCAGGTTGGTGGTTTAGTCGCTAAGTTGTGTCCACTTCTTTGCCACTCCATGGACTGAAGCCCACCAGGCTCCTCTGTCCTTGGGATTGAGAGGGACAGTAAGCCACACCAGCCGTGAGGACTGAGTGGGGGATTCCTGTGGTCCCCATACTGTCGCCTGAGAAGGCTGAGAGTGTTGCTTGTGTACACTCATCATCACTGCTAATTCCCATTGAGGGCACATCATCTGCTTTTGTGGCAAAATCTTCTACTTTAGTTTATTTAGCTAGTATGTCTTGAGAAGGTTCACCTTACATTTCTGCACTTTATAAAAGTTTATCAAGTCCAAAGTTTTAAGGTAGGTGAAGATTTTGTGGGTGAGTGGGCACAGCCAAGAGGAGTTGCAATTAATACATTATTTTTTAGAGGCAAATATTTTAAGAGGTGGAAGGTTTTCTCTTTACTGTATGAAGACTTCTTTTCTAGCCCTTTTTATTTTTTTCAATTTATCAAACTCTTTTTCCAAGAAAAACACATACTTGTTTGTTATGGATTTAACAAATTCCTATACAGCTTTTACTGAATGCCAGGCATGTTCTAGGTTCATTGCAAATATTAACTCACTTAATCCTTGTTACAATACTCTGAAGTCAATTCTGTTGTCATCCCTGTTTGACAGAGATGTACACTGAAGCCTGGGGCTTCCCAGGTGGCTCAGTGGGTAACGAATCCGCCTGCAATACAGGAGACACAGGTTTGATCCCTGGGGTGAGAAGTCTCACTGGAGAAGGGCATGGCAACCCACTCCAGCCTTCTTACCTGGAGAATCCCATGGACAGAGGAGCCTGGTGGGCTACAATCTGTGGGGCCGCAAAGATGCAGACATTTCTGACAAGGCTAAGCACACACACAAGCACACTGAAACCCAGAGCCTTTCAGTTTCAGGCAAGTTCAAGATCCTCAAGTAATGAGCTGCCCTGCTAGGATTCTAATTCAGGCAGATTGGCTTCCACCTCAGTGCTTGCAGGGATCAGGCTGGGCCAGTCTGGCCTGTTAGAGTTGTGGGGGCCTTGGAGTGGCAGGAGCTGGGAGAGTTTAACTTGTTCTGTGTGTCTGTCAGACTGGGATTTCTGGGTTGACAGTCAGTCACTTTAATCAGTTCAGGACTGCGTGTTAACCAGGAATCTCCTCTTTGCTCGCGGCTGTGCAGATGGGGAATTAGAGAAGCAGAGTCCTCTAACGTGGGGTTAATGACTCCCTCTTAAGAATCTGTGCTGTGTGTATAAAGAGCTATTGGAGTTGAGTGGAATTAAGATGTTTTTCTGAATGAATCTACATTCTGAGACTTTTGGCATTTCTGAATCACCTTCCAGATCCTGCTTGGTGATTCAGAATAGTTTTACTCAGCACAAATAGGAGACCTGTACACTGAAACCAGGATTTTACTATTTATTTTCTTTTTATTTCTTCTGATAAATAAATGCTGAATTAAAAAAAATTCAAATTCCACCCATGATGTAAAGGATTTCTTTTAATGCTTCACTGGCTCGGGTATGCTTTGGAGGGAGCGGATGGACTTGTTTGTCCTCCCTTTTCAGTGACTGTCCCCGATCCACCCACAGTGAGTTGCTTGTGCGGTACCATCTGACCATAACGTGTTTTTAGATAGAACAGGACCATGGACTTGCCCTGCTGCACGTTCTCCCGGCTTTCCTTCTCCATCACCAGTGTCTCCTTCTCAGCTCCTCTTTTCTGAGGCTTCATACAATTGCAACGCTCCAGAACTCAGCCTTTGGGCAAATCGTTTCACTCCTCCACCCAAGAGGCTATAATGACTCCACCTCCAATGTCCTTGCATTAAGACCTTTTACCATTTGCCCCTTTTCTCTCTCTCTCTTTCTCACGGGCCTAACCATTTGCCCCTTTTCTCTCTCTCTTTCTCACGGGCCTAATTGCCTGTAACTTTGCTAGGGCTTCAAGAACCCAGTCCTACAAGCCGAGTGGCTTGCATTGCAAGCATGTATTGTCTCACAGTGTTGGAGACTAGACGTCTGAGGTCAAGGTGTCAGCAGGAGTGTGCACTCTCTGAAGACATGAAGGAAGGACTGTTCCACGCCTGTCTCCTAGCCTCTGGTGGGCCTTGGCAGGAGCCAGTGTCACTCCAGTCTTTGTGTGGCAGTTCACACTGTATGCATGTCTGACTCTGTGTCCATATTTCTCCTTTTTCTCTAAGTCCTACCAGGTGAGGGGTCCACCGTATTCCATTATGCCATCATCTTAGTTACCTGCACAGTGGCTCTATCTCCCACAAAGACCACATTGAGAGGTACCGGCAGTTAGGACTTCCACGTATGGATTTTGGTGAGACACAAGCCAAGCCATAGCACTGCTAGGTTCTCCCTCACCCTCTGTGAGGAATCACGCTTCCCTTGTTCCTGTGCCATGACTACTGGAGTGTGTCCAGTAGGCCTTAAAGCCTTCGTATTGCCTCTTCTGTCTGCCTGGAGCCTCCCTGCACCTGAGCGGTCCACAGGGCTCACAGACTGCCCCCTTTTCAAGTCTGTCTTCGGACACACTTTTTGCAGTAGTTCCTCTCTCCCCTGATCGTCCTATCTAACATCATCTCTCCCTTTCCCTCCAGCCTCTCCTTGGATCATTGTCTTCCTTTCTCCACAGTTCTTTCCATCTTCTAACACATGTGGTCATTTACTTATTTACTGGCTTTCTTGTTTGTCCTTCCCCAACACTAATGCTGGCTGGTAAGCCCAATGAGGGGCTCTTTGTTCTCTGATCTGTTCAGCTCGGAAACTCTCTCATTGTTCTCTATCCATTGGTGTAGTCATGGAGATGCATGCCTTTTGTACACTCATGTAAAGCATGTAGGAAGATGGCAAAAACTATCTTCAACTATTTTCTTGACATGACACAGCTTTCCCATACTGCCCTACACCTGGGTCCTTTGGCGAAATGTCACGTTCATGATGGTTGCAGATCCTGCGAGGGTACAAGATGAAACCAGAACCCTTCTGCGGAAACACTGAGAGGCCTCATCTGACTTGTTCCCACTGCCATTTAGCCGTTGGAGGAGCAACCCCTGAGGCTCCTGGAAGAAACCAACGATCAGGCTGAGAACTCAGGCGTCCTGACTTCTGCGATTTTCCTCTAAGCATCCAAAGGCAAAAAGCTCCAAAAGTGACCACAGAGTGCTCTGGGAGACATTTCTCTGGCTTCACTAGAATGGATGAGGTTTCGGTGGCCCACAGATGTCACATTCAATTTCCTTAATAACCACACCAAGGCCCCTCTCTCCTGGACCCCTGGTAGCCCATGTCAAGAGTGATTCCCAGCAGAACCACTCAACTAGACAACTCCCCATGCATTTCTTGGTCTTAAAAATCCATCATTTTATATGAAAATTTGCTATTTGTTGTCATCCTTTGCCCTCATAACTACTGCCTATTTTTTTGTGTGTGAGCCTGTGTCCTCATAGAAGGTGGAAACTTATCAGGGCAAGGGTGTCTTACACATTGCTGGTTTTCACTGTGGTACCAGCACAGGTGCTGGCACTCACAGGATGCCCAAGATCTGTTTTTTAAACTCCTAGCTGAAGTCCAGCCTCCAAGCTGCATCGCTACCCATTTCCTTGCTTAGAAAGCATGGTGGGCAAGGGCCATGCCTGGAATTCATGAATGACTTTCAGAAGTAAAGTTTTAACCCCATATTAAGCAGTGCTTCAGCCAGGATGAAGACTAGCAGTTTGTAGGACAGCTTGGAAGGGAAAGTTCCTGACATCCTGAGGTCCAGGAGGCGAACTGTCCCAACAAGGCACCAAGGATGGATGAGACTTCAGAGAGAAGGCATGGCTACCGAGAGGCCATTGATTTTGTTCAGCCATGCTCATTCCTGGCTGGCAACATTGTCCAGGACTGGCCACAAAACAGCAGGGCTGTCAGCAAGTTGATGTTGATTAAGGCTGCACACCAGGTCCCTCAGTCCACAGGCAATAAACCGCCCGTCATAGATTTCTTGCACAATGTCTGCTCTTTCCCTCTGTCCTGTTGGTGCCGCCCCCACGAATCCACCTGAAAGAAAGCACTGGGTGTGATTGACTCCATGCTTTGGCTGGCATGGAATCTTTCCGCAGATGAGGGTTTATCAGGAACTAAGGAAGCTGAAGCTTCAGGGCCTTTCACTTGCCCCAGTGGGTGCCCACCCTATTCCATTAATCATTTCTGTTCCAAAATGTTCAAAAGTCATAGTCTTTAACGACAATGGATTCATTGTACTGTCTCTTTCCATTTTTAATTTCCCTTCTGCCACACTTTCCTTCACGTGGCTGGGGGCAATGTTGGGATCCAGCTGAAATGGGGAGTTGAATTGAGAATGTATCTGTTTGGTTCAGGTTGAACAGACTATATTTATGTCCTCTGCAGTAATTTCTCTGTGTGATTATTGCTAGCTGACCTGAGACAGGAATGAATAGCTTGTAGGAATACTCAGGCTACCCACTCTGTGACTCACCTGGTGTCCAGACACAGAAGCACTGGACCTGAGATCCTGGCACAGAATGACCTGCTCCTAGGATGTCCTGGAGGGAAATTATGTGAACCTCTGGGAGGAAAGGAGGATTGTACAGACAGAGCCGACCACAAGTCTGTGAAAAGAGTCACAAAGAGGATGTCGGCAGTGAATGAATAAAGCCAGTTATTATTCTAGATTTAATGTTTGTGTTTGTCAGCTTTTTACAATTTGTCATTTTGTGAATGACTTTCAGAAGTAAAGTTTTAACCCCATATTAAGCAGTGCTTCAGCCAGGATGAAGACTAGCAGTTTGTAGGACAGCTTGGAAGGGAAAGTTCCTGACATCCTGAGGTCCAGGAGGCGAACTGTCCCAACAAGGCACCAAGGATGGATGAGACTTCAGAGAGAAGGCATGGCTACCGAGAGGCCATTGATTTTGTTCAGCCATGCTCATTCCTGGCTGGCAACATTGTCCAGGACTGGCCACAAAACAGCAGGGCTGTCAGCAAGTTGATGTTGATTAAGGCTGCACACCAGGTCCCTCAGTCCACAGGCAATAAACCGCCCGTCATAGATTTCTTGCACAATGTCTGCTCTTTCCCTCTGTCCTGTTGGTGCCGCCCCCACGAATCCACCTGAAAGAAAGCACTGGGTGTGATTGACTCCATGCTTTGGCTGGCATGGAATCTTTCCGCAGATGAGGGTTTATCAGGAACTAAGGAAGCTGAAGCTTCAGGGCCTTTCACTTGCCCCAGTGGGTGCCCACCCTATTCCATTAATCATTTCTGTTCCAAAATGTTCAAAAGTCATAGTCTTTAACGACAATGGATTCATTGTACTGTCTCTTTCCATTTTTAATTTCCCTTCTGCCACACTTTCCTTCACGTGGCTGGGGGCAATGTTGGGATCCAGCTGAAATGGGGAGTTGAATTGAGAATGTATCTGTTTGGTTCAGGTTGAACAGACTATATTTATGTCCTCTGCAGTAATTTCTCTGTGTGATTATTGCTAGCTGACCTGAGACAGGAATGAATAGCTTGTAGGAATACTCAGGCTACCCACTCTGTGACTCACCTGGTGTCCAGACACAGAAGCACTGGACCTGAGATCCTGGCACAGAATGACCTGCTCCTAGGATGTCCTGGAGGGAAATTATGTGAACCTCTGGGAGGGGAAAGGAGGATTGTACAGACAGAGCCGACCACAAGTCTGTGAAAAGAGTCACAAAGAGGATGTCGGCAGTGAATGAATAAAGCCAGTTATTATTCTAGATTTAATGTTTGTGTTTGTCAGCTTTTTACAATTTGTCATTTTTGTGATTACTGTCAT
Source organism: Tragulus kanchil (assembly GCA_022376925.1). NCBI lineage: Eukaryota > Metazoa > Chordata > Mammalia > Artiodactyla > Tragulidae > Tragulus > Tragulus kanchil. The sequence continues at coordinate 57,978,116 of JAIOJX010000028.1, read as the reverse complement.
CATAAATGAGTCTTCATCTTTACTCCTAATGTATTTATGTGTGTGTGTGTGTGTATTATAAAACTCCCTTTACTTTTTAAACAGATTTAAGACTTCCTAAACCTGGGCTTCCTCTAGCTCAGTGGTAAAGAGTTCACCTGCCAATGCAGGAGATGTGGGTTCGATCCTTGATCCAGGAAGATCTCACATGCTGTGGAGCAGCTAAGTGCATGAGCCACAACTATGGAGCCTGTTCTCTAGAGCCTTGGAACTGCAACTATCGAGCCCATGTGCCCTAAAGCCTGAGTTCCACAAGAGAAGTCACCGCAACAAGAAGATGGCTCACCTCAACTGGAGAGCAGCCCCCACTCCCTGCAACTAGAGAAGAGCCTGTGACAGCAGTGGAAAACCAGAATAGCCAAAAATAAATAAATAAATTTAATAAAAAAGAATATATTTAAAAAGAAAAGACTGCCTAAACCTGAATCAGCCTTGCCTCCATCTTCTCATTTCCCTTTGTTACATCTTTTTTTTTAAAAAACCTTTATTTTACTTTTAACTTTTACAGAGTTTTGTTGTTTACAGATATGCATGTTCCCAGATTAGTCAGATGTATATCCCCCCTTCCCACTCTTCCCAACCATCACGCAGCACCCCTGAAGGGTCCCCTTTTCTCACAGAGCAATGACTATAGCTATTTTCTTCACTTATGATAGCACAGGCCTTCATGCTACTTCCTTTACACCTCCCACCCTCTGTTCCTTCTCCACAATGTCCATATGTCCACTGTCCATTTTTTCTTTTTCTTTCCGTCGCTTCATGTGGTGACAGGAATGAATAGCTTGTAGGAATACTCAGGCTACCCACTCTGTGACTCACCTGGTGTCCAGACACAGAAGCACTGGACCTGAGATCCTGGCACAGAATGACCTGCTCCTAGGATGTCCTGGAGGGAAATTATGTGAACCTCTGGGAGGAAAGGAGGATTGTACAGACAGAGCCGACCACAAGTCTGTGAAAAGAGTCACAAAGAGGATGTCGGCAGTGAATGAATAAAGCCAGTTATTATTCTAGATTTAATGTTTGTGTTTGTCAGCTTTTTACAATTTGTCATTTTTGTGATTACTGTCATCATAAATGAGTCTTCATCTTTACTCCTAATGTATTTATGTGTGTGTGTGTGTGTATTATAAAACTCCCTTTACTTTTTAAACAGATTTAAGACTTCCTAAACCTGGGCTTCCTCTAGCTCAGTGGTAAAGAGTTCACCTGCCAATGCAGGAGATGTGGGTTCGATCCTTGATCCAGGAAGATCTCACATGCTGTGGAGCAGCTAAGTGCATGAGCCACAACTATGGAGCCTGTTCTCTAGAGCCTTGGAACTGCAACTATCGAGCCCATGTGCCCTAAAGCCTGAGTTCCACAAGAGAAGTCACCGCAACAAGAAGATGGCTCACCTCAACTGGAGAGCAGCCCCCACTCCCTGCAACTAGAGAAGAGCCTGTGACAGCAGTGGAAAACCAGAATAGCCAAAAATAAATAAATAAATTTAATAAAAAAGAATATATTTAAAAAGAAAAGACTGCCTAAACCTGAATCAGCCTTGCCTCCATCTTCTCATTTCCCTTTGTTACATCTTTTTTTTTAAAAAACCTTTATTTTACTTTTAACTTTTACAGAGTTTTGTTGTTTACAGATATGCATGTTCCCAGATTAGTCAGATGTATATCCCCCCTTCCCACTCTTCCCAACCATCACGCAGCACCCCTGAAGGGTCCCCTTTTCTCACAGAGCAATGACTATAGCTATTTTCTTCACTTATGATAGCACAGGCCTTCATGCTACTTCCTTTACACCTCCCACCCTCTGTTCCTTCTCCACAATGTCCATATGTCCACTGTCCATGTCTGTCTTTCCGTCGCTTCACTGTGTGTGCTATCATCACCATCCTACTAGATTCCATATATATGTGTTAATATACTGTATTTGTCCTTCTCTTTCTGACTGACTTCACTTTTGATGATACGTTCTAGATCCAGCCACCTCATTAGGGCTGATTCTTCTGATTTCTCTTTACAGCTGTGTAGTATTCCATTGTATATATGTACCAGAGCTTTTGAATCCATTCATTCGTCTATGGACATCTAGGTTGCTTCTATGTTCTAGCTATTGTATAGAGAGCTGCAATGAACATTGGGGTACAGGTGCTTCTTTCAGTTTTGATTTCATCAGGTTATAAGCCTAAGAGTGGGATTGCTGGGTTGTAGGGTGCTTCTATTTTTAGTTTTTAAAGAAATCTCCAAACTGTCTTCCATAGAGGCTGTATCAGTTTACATTCCCACCAGCAATGCAGGAGGATTCCCTTTTCTCCGCACCCTCTCCAGCATTTATTGTCTGTCGATTTGTGAATGATGGCCATTCTGACGGGTGTGAGGTGATATCTCACTGTAGTTTTGATTTACATTTCTCTAATAATAAGTGAAGTTGAGCATCGTTTCATGTGCTTTTGGGCCATCTGTATGTCGTCTTTGGAGAGATGTCTTTTAGGTCCTTTTCCCATTTTTTGATTGGGTTGTTCGTTTTCTGGTGCTGAGTTGTCTGAGTTGCTTGTAGAGTTTGGAGATTAATTCTTTGTCTGTTGTTTCATTTGCTATGATTTTCTCCCACTCTGTGGGCTGTCTGTTCAGCTTTTTTATGATTTCTTTTCATTTTTCTGGTGCTGAGTTGTCTGAGTTGCTTGTAGATTTTGGAGATTAATCTTCTCATTTCCCTTTGTTACATCTTTTTTTTTAAAAAACCTTTATTTTACTTTTAACTTTTACAGAGTTTTGTTGTTTACAGATATGCATGTTCCCAGATTAGTCAGATGTATATCCCCCCTTCCCACTCTTCCCAACCATCACGCAGCACCCCTGAAGGGTCCCCTTTTCTCACAGAGCAATGACTATAGCTATTTTCTTCACTTATGATAGCACAGGCCTTCATGCTACTTCCTTTACACCTCCCACCCTCTGTTCCTTCTCCACAATGTCCATATGTCCACTGTCCATGTCTGTCTTTCCGTCGCTTCACTGTGTGTGCTATCATCACCATCCTACTAGATTCCATATATATGTGTTAATATACTGTATTTGTCCTTCTCTTTCTGACTGACTTCACTTTTGATGATACGTTCTAGATCCAGCCACCTCATTAGGGCTGATTCTTCTGATTTCTCTTTACAGCTGTGTAGTATTCCATTGTATATATGTACCAGAGCTTTTGAATCCATTCATTCGTCTATGGACATCTAGGTTGCTTCTATGTTCTAGCTATTGTATAGAGAGCTGCAATGAACATTGGGGTACAGGTGCTTCTTTCAGTTTTGATTTCATCAGGTTATAAGCCTAAGAGTGGGATTGCTGGGTTGTAGGGTGCTTCTATTTTTAGTTTTTAAAGAAATCTCCAAACTGTCTTCCATAGAGGCTGTATCAGTTTACATTCCCACCAGCAATGCAGGAGGATTCCCTTTTCTCCGCACCCTCTCCAGCATTTATTGTCTGTCGATTTGTGAATGATGGCCATTCTGACGGGTGTGAGGTGATATCTCACTGTAGTTTTGATTTACATTTCTCTAATAATAAGTGAAGTTGAGCATCGTTTCATGTGCTTTTGGGCCATCTGTATGTCGTCTTTGGAGAGATGTCTTTTAGGTCCTTTTCCCATTTTTTGATTGGGTTGTTCGTTTTTCTGGTGCTGAGTTGTCTGAGTTGCTTGTAGAGTTTGGAGATTAATTCTTTGTCTGTTGTTTCATTTGCTATGATTTTCTCCCATTCTGTGGGCTGTCTGTTCAGCTTTTTTATGATTTCTTTTGCTGTACAAAAGCTTTTAAGTTTCATTATGTCCCACGTGTTCATTTGTCTTTTTAGTTCTGCTATTCTAGTAGGTGGATTTAGGTAACACCAAACCAGCCTTACAACAAGTGTTAAAGGGACTTATATAGACAACAAGTATAAAAGAAGGAGAAGATCCACAAAACAAACCCATCATAACGTCTAAGAAGATGACAATAGGATCATTTGTATCAATAATTACTTTGAATGTAAATGGACTAAATGCCCCAACTGAAAGACACAGACTGGCTGAATGGATTCAAAAACATGACCCATACATATGCTGCCTCCAGGAAACTCATTTCAGACCTAGAGACACTCATAGACTGAAAGTGAGAGGCTGAAAAAAGATATTCCATGCAAATGGAAATCAAAAGAAAGCTGGAGTAGCAGTCCTCATATCAGACAAAATAGACCTCAAAATAAAGAAGATTAGAAGAGACAAGGCAGGACACTACATAATGATCAAGGGATCGATCCAAGAAGAAGACATAGCAATCATAAATATCTATGCACCCAACGCAGGAGCACCCCAATACATAAGACAAACACTTTCAGACATAAAAGAAGACATCAACACTAACACAATAATAGTAGGAGACTTTAACACTCCTTAGTTACATCTTGACTAAACTTCTGGGTCTAATGCATAAGAGTCTTAATGTTTAATGTCATTTCTCAGTTAAAATTAATAATGTCTATTTAGAATGAAACTTCTAAAATATGTAAATTAAATAATTAGCACTCATCCAGTCTCTAAGTATAAGAAAAAATACTACTGTGTGTGCATAGTCACTAAGTTGTATCCAAAATCTTACGACCCCATGGACTGTAGCCCATCAGGCTCCTCTGTCCTTGGGATTCTCTAGGCAAGAAGGCTGGAGTGGATTGCCATGTCCTCCTCCAGGGGGATCTTCCTGACCCAGAGATGGAACCTGGGTCTCCTGAATTGAATTCTTTACCATCTGAGTCATCAGGAAAGCCCTAGACTGCAACTTCTAAAAATGTATAGATTAAATAATTAGAACTCATCAAGTCTCTAAGGAAAAATAATAGTAGCATCCCATTTTTATAGGATAGTTTGAGTCAGGCAACTTGAGTAGATGTTCATAGCCTCAGTGCTTGCATGAATTTCTCAGAGTTCTTGTCTATCTGCCTTCCAAATAGAAATATGTCCATATATGACCATATTTTTCTAGCATTGCTTCTAATGTTTTTTCTAAGTATTTTCAGATATGAGAGTATTGCTAAATGCTATTTTTGCC